>OY757313.1:14173878-14782110 GCA_963583905.1 Stenurella melanura
GTGTTTATAAGAAATTTTATGCACGTAGGCACATGCATATATAGTTTATCTACTTTTTATCGTATCACAATACCAATATTTGGCAAGATCGTCGAAACAATGGCTGCCGCAGCAGCCTGAAGCAGCAAATTGATCACAAATTCTATTTCGCTCATATTTTGAAAATGTTATTCTATTCAAAACGAAAGGTGACAAAATTTCCTACAACATTATTACTACTAAATTTTTTTTCTATTTCCAATAGCTTTCGAGATGTACATTAGCGACAATTGCAAATCTTCGAAACACTTTTTCTTGCCTCACGCTTTTCGACAAATTTTGCCTTCTAGCGCGTCAGCCGTTAGTTTTATTGCAATGTCCTCATAGTAGAAGTTGTGGAGCATTAAATTTCCTTCAAAATGAGTTATTATTTTATCTCCAAATGATCAAAGGTTATAGCAATTTGAAAATTTCTGGCAGATTTCGAGATGCCTGAAGAATGATTCTGCTATACTGGTCTATTGGGACATCTGTTAGCTGTTGTATTGGTACAAAACTTTTGAGAACTCGAATCGGGGTAATAATAATAATAATAATAATTTATTGGTCCTGTCGATCACAAATACATGATATAGGATATGTCAAATGTAGGTACATGGAAATATAAGCAGTATATTATACATAAATAAACTAAGTCAAACTATATGTAGATATCAAATTAAAATTATACAAATATGTATAAAACATGTATTAAATAACAGTTAAAGATACGAACACAATTAAAAAAAGAAAAAATAGAGAAAAAAATATATAATCACAGACTTCTATCGTTATAGTATTCATTTAAAGAATAATAGCACTTAAGTATTAATTAATAATTTCTTAAGTTCTGATTTAAAATATTTTATTGCCAGATATTTTGGACTTTGTTCGTACTTTGTTAATTTATGCATTGGTATTTCCAGTGTTGTGTTATTTTTTGTGTTATGAGAGTGATAATTATTTAGAGTATTCAAACTTAGTTCTGTTTTAGCATATATTAATAGATTCAATAGCAAAGTGCAGGGCAATGTTAATATTCCCAATTCCTTAAACACAGTCCTGCAGCTATCGCGCTTTATTATTTAATCCGACAATAAATCTCACAGCTTTTTTTTGCAATTTGAAGAATCTGATACTATCGCTCGCAGTTCCCCAGGCAATTATGGCATAAGAGATTATAGAATGAAACTGCGCATGATAGTACATAATCAAGACTGACCTGTCAACAACATCCCGCAACTGATTAATACAATTCGCAATTCGCTTGCAAATGTTGTCAATGTGTATAGACCATGAACAGTTGTCTGATATATGTAAGCCCGAGAATTTAACAGTTTGTTCTTGCCTAATAGTACCAATATTCATCTTTATTAAAAGACTTTCCTCATAATTTTTCTTTAAGTTGCTGAACCTTAAAAAATAGAGATTTTTTATTATTTAGAATAAGCCTATTTTCCGAAAACCATTCTTGAGCTTGTGAGAGCCTTACATTAGATTTATCCATAGTTTGCTTTATATTACATTCCGATATTAAGAGAGATGAATCATCAGTGAATAAAATAGAGTCATCCACAATAAAATCGTTCACATAAATAATGTACAGTAAGGGACCTAAAACTGACCCTTGTGGTACTCCTGTTGAAGTTTCAAGGACGTCAGACTTGCAGTTATTAATTTGAACAAAGTGTGCTCTGCCACACAGATAGCTTTTAAACCAATTCAGTGGTTCACCTCTTATACCGTAGCTCTCAAGTTTTCTTATAAGTCTAGCATGGCGTACAAGATCGAACGCCTTACTCAGATCAAGAAAAACACCGACACTTTTTTTATCTTTATCTGAGTTCTCATATAGATTATTCAAGAAGTGTATGATAGCAGTTGTCGTAGAGAGACCAGCACGAAATCCGAATTGATTTTTATTGAACAACTTATGCTTTTCAAAGAATTTTGTAATTTTATGTGCCACATATTATTCAAATATTTTAGAGAATGAACTTAATATTGATATTGGTCGATAATTCTCCACCTTTAAATTACAACCTGACTTAAACAAAGGTACTATTTTGGCAACTTTCAGTTTATCTGGAAAAATTCCTTCACTTAGTGAACAGTTTAATAGTTCTGTTAATGGTTTCAAAAATGGAATTATACATTTTTTTACCAAATTTGTGCTAATGTTGTCCACACCTGAGGAATTTGAATTTTTCAGATTTTGCACAATACTCAACACTTCGTACTCAGTTGCGGGTTCAAAATAAAATGAAAATGGATTTTGTTTCATACGAATTTCATGGAAATTTTGTTGATGTGGATTAGGAAGCAATAAATTAGGCAGTTCATTGAAATATTTGTTTAGATGATTACCTACAATATCATCTATGAGAATATTATTTATGTCTAAAACAAGTTCATTTTTATATTTATTGTTGTTTGGCTTGATTATATTCCATGCCATTTTTGATTTATTTTTTGTATCAGTAATTAAATTATTGTTATACATGTTTTTAGCTCTTTTTAGAAGTTGTCTATAAATTGACTTGTATTAGGTAGGTTGGTAGGCAACAAATTTTTTTGTTTAAGCTGCCTGTAACAAGTTTAAGGTAGTTTTTGTTGTTTCGTATTGAGATAATATGAGTTAGGGATTATGATTTTTATAAAAAAAATTAAACATATCAACTATTTATTATAAGACGCGGTAGCGGTATAAGATAATAATAGACTTTTCTCAAATTTTACATGGAGGATATTGTATCTACCTAATTTTGGCACCTAGCTACATATTCAAATAGTCCACTAGAAGCACACAATAAATAAACATGAATAGCTTTATATTGTATCTTAACAAATATCAAAAATCACCCCAATGCGTTTTGCTGGTAGTTATGCGACTGCTTCGCTTGGTAAGGTTGAAGAAACAAAATTTATTTTAAAGAATTGTTAATACCTTCTTTGTATGTTTTTTGTCGACTTATGCTTGATAATACTTTAATATAATTTTCAATATAAAATTTGATGTCGGAATTTCAATAGCAAAGCCTATCCATCTTCCCTCATAATGTCATTTTGTCTTATATAACTTTAGAGCCATTAGCCTTTGTGGAAAGTTTTATGACGCTCTTTTGATACACTCTAACAGAGCTCAATTTTTAATATACAAAATCCATCAAACAAGTAATTTGTCAAGGATCTGGGATATAGGCTTTCGACATTTGTCACAATCTAACATCAAAAAGTGGATTCATATATCATTGGTCCCCCTACATTGGTATTCATTTCACGTGAAGTAAACGTTTGAACTTTTCAGTTCTATTTTTAAAAACAGCAAACATTGCAAATAATGAAGCTGAGGTCAGTGACGTACCGCGATTTTGCCTTTGTCAAGGCAGAAAATTATTTTTTTTTGTCTTGAAAAGACGATGCATGAACGTGGCACTTTATTTACAGGCATGAGAACGAAATTAGTTCAGCGGCCCCTCCACAATGGTTCTGTTTGATAAAAAAATACCTCTATAAAATATTATTATGAACGGATAGCGGGAATCGTGAGAAACGTGTTCTAAGAAACCCAACCGTAACAGTGCTGTATTTATGGATAAAAGAAGTTGGCCTTTATTTTTAACCGATTGTTCACAGTTCGAGTCAATTGCAAGTTTACTATATTCGCTCAATCACAATTCGGGAATGACAAGCAATTTCTACGAATTTTTTTGCAAACTGTAGAGTATGGGCTCTGGTGAAGTCAGTGAAGCCTTTTACTTCAGAATTCCCGTGCAGTGAATAGATTTTTATGTTCCCTCTGTAATGTCTTTTTCAGACTATGTAATTTAATGATAAAGAACTTCCAATGATGGATTTCCACTTGAGAGTGATTTCCATCCCTTCAGAAGAAAGAAATAAAAATATTCAGATTGATAAAGAATTTATTAATATACAGCGTGTCCCACTTTTCACGGTAACACCTACGTAGCTCAGTTATTAATAAATCGATTTATTTTAAACTTGGTTAAGTTATACACCCCTTGAAAGTGGCAGTCTTTTTTTTAAATCCCCAATACAATTTACCTGAAAATTTACCCCATTTTCACCCCGTTAGTCCCGTCTATGGAATAAATTAAATAGGTATATGCGCTTTTAGTATATACCTATTTAATTTAACTAAGGGGGTGAAAATGGTGTAAATTTTCAGGTAAATTGTATTGGGGATTTAAAAAAAAGACTGCCACCATCACAGGGCATTCTTTAAAACCCCTTTGTGCCAAATTTTGTTAAAATACCTCTAGTAGTTTTAGAGGCATAAACAGATACATACGAATGGCCTTTAGGTTATGCAAGGGATTACGCTAATTCCAGCAAAGTGGGGCAGTGCATTAAGAAAGTGATCAGAATATTAAAACGGTTTTAAATTAACATAAAATAAAACTTTTTAAATTTCTAGCACTAAAGATATGTTTTTAATTGAGTGTTCTATTATTTAGTTAATTAATATCATGTTACACAAATTAAACAAAAAAAAATACATATTTAAATTGTTAATAGCAAAATGATTTAAATACATGTTTAATAACATAACCAATTGTTTGTTATTTCTACTAAGCCACCATTTAATCTAATACACTTTTTTACTATTTTTCTTTTATGATTTAGAACGCTGCGTAAATCTTCTGGTGTCACCTCTTGACAAGCTTCTGTCGGTTTTTAATCACCCCCCCAAAAATAAAAGTCCATTGGCGTGATCTCTGGGGACCGCGGGGGCCATTCATGTAATGGACTGTTCCTTCCAATCCACATTTGAGGAATATTAAGGTAGCCAATTTCTAACAAAAACTGAATGATGAGCCGGCGCCCCATCTAACTGGAAAATTAAATTTACCATTTGCAACAGTGCTCCATTAAAAATCCATCAATTATTTAAGAGGTTGAGAAAAGTTTGGGCATTTAAATTTTCCAAAAAAACTGAACCCAAAATTTTATTATTCAATATGCCACACCAGACATTGACTTTGGCTACGTGTTGGTCCTTACAATTTATTAACCAATGCGGGTTTTCAGCTGCCCAATAACGAGTGTTCTGTGACGACATAACCCCATTAGTTTAAAATGTGGGTTCGTCAGTGAATATGATGGTCCTAATAAAATATTGATCATTCAAATATTCCCCTTGTAACCACAAACAATATTCTAGCCTTCTTTCCTCATCACCATCTTTTAGAGTGTGTAAAAGTTTCGGCTTGAAAGCTTTTAGTCTGTTTCTTCTTAGACAACGCCAATCTTTATTTTTACTAACGTTTAAATTGCGAGCAACTGAGTGAATACTAGATGTTGGGTCATTTCTGAATGCCGCATGCCGCTATGATTCGAGGATCGTCAGCATATCTATTATTTAATATTTGATTTTTTTGTCTATGTTTCTTAACACAACCAGTCTCATTAAAATGTCTATTAATACTACATACAGTTTTTGTTGCTACGGGATCTTTTCGATCTGGATGTCTTGCATTGAAAATTCTGGCAGCTCTCCTATATGAAATTATATTTTCATCCACTATCCGAATTAATTCGATTTTATCAGCTACAGAAAGATATTCCATTCTAAGTAAGAAACGGAGTAATAATTTAAACAACAAATAATGACACAAGTAAACTACAAAGGCTGCCAAGTTAATAAGTTTATATACGATTTCAACGGTGACTAGATTTAAAACAAGTAAACTGTACGGGGCCCGTGTAAATGGGCAGAATTTTCTAGCGTTTTTGGCGAGTACGAAGATATTTTTGATATTACTTCAAATTTGTAGCAAAAAATGTAAAATAACTTTGTTTCTAAATTCACCTCGTTCCGAGTTAAAGGCCATTAATTCTTGACAAAACGTCATATGTACCTGTTTACACCTCTAAAACTACTAGAGATATTTTAACAAAATTTGGCACAAAGGGGTTTTAAAGGATGCCCTATGAGATGGTGGTAAGCTTTAAAAAAATTCCTAATACAATTTACCTGAAAATTTACCCCATTTTCACCCCATTAGTCTATGGAATAAATAAATAAACTACTGTAAATGTACGCTTGCTCCGACGATCACCATCGAGAGCCGAAGTTAATGGCACGAATAGCTTATATTTGAATATGGAAATAAAACCTCAGAATTTAGAGCGCAAACGGCGTGGCTATGCATTGCTATGAACGTATTTCGTTAATATGTACTTAATATCATTGATTAGGGTTGTAACGTGCGGAATGCGCAATAGCATCCTTCGTTACATTTTCTAACAATTATTAGAAAAATTTTAATAATCAAACATTTTATTCTCCTATGCTCTGGTACTATAACGAACATTTCTAGACAGATGAGAGGTTGGTAGTAGCTTATGCTTACGCATCAGTATATTAAACAGCGCACGCTCGATAATATTCAAATTAAATTAAATAAATAGATCAAACTTACTGAAAAATGAAGTTGAGTCGAGTATTTATAATAAAGTCGGATAGTCACATGAAACGTAGAACTATCAGTAACAATATAGATCCTTTAGCTAACTTAATATTTCATAATTTAAACAGAACTACTTTTTGGGGCGGAGCCACGTTACTGTCGGTCCGAAACATATGTCACAATACGCCGCGTTAGACTAAATTCCTTCTCTTTCACTCGAACCGTCCTTCGAGGTGGACGCAATAGAAATTTTGTAAGACCCTAACGGGGATATTAGTAGAGAGGAACCTTATAGACGTATAAGGTTCTTTCTTTCTTTCTTTCTTTTACTTTTTCTATATAATTACAAATTTCATTTCAACGTCGAAGTGTTCTTAATGTTACACCTTTGCTTTAAGCAAAATTATCTACGTTCTATGTTGATACTACGTTTTTATATACGTTTTCTTGACAACTTTTTGGGATAAGAATACTACGTTTATCTTTATTATGAAATTTTCGACACAACACCTACTTAAGATTTTCTATCAAGCATACGAATACCTGGGTGAAGAAATTATTTATGTTATTCGAGCATAGCACGCCTCTACGATTTCATAACCTTCAAAGTGGAATGGTACGACATGTGACATCTCGCTAGAGCAAAATGGAGATCATGAACCATTTAACTACCCAACGGTTATAATCTATTATCATCGGAGGACAGGGGCATACTTAGGAATTTCTCTCATCAGGATATTATAATAAAAGATAAATACCTTTGATTATTACCTGTAAAAGGGATTATTTTCGCATATCTAGTGCTACACATTAATTCGTAGTCACTCATATCTTAAATTCGTTGTTACCAATATTTCGTCGTAGTTATTTATATCTTAAATTCGTTGTAGCAAATATTTCTTCGTAGTATCGATTTCTTGTATTCAATATTTAACGTAATCGTAGTTGCTTGATAACGTGATATTGTTTGAATTTTGCCAGTATCGCAAATTCGCTGTGTCAAAGTACTTTTGTTTTAGATGTGTCTCAATGGTTAGACACGTCAGTTATTTGCACATAATACGCATCGTGTGATCTGATATTTCCTAGATTTGACTCGTCAAGTCGCATCACTTATGTGGATTATTTATTTAAAGGAATTCGGATGTTCGGGGCGCGGTGAAATGTGTATTATCTTTTGTGGTTATATAACTTGGGGTGTCCCGTATTTTATTTGCTAGAGATGAGTTCTAGTATTATTTTTTATAGTTATATAATTTGGGGTGTCCCGTTTTTGAGTATTTGGCATTACGTAGCGGGGAGGCTATATACTGGTAGGCTCAAATAAATATCAAGTTCGAGTGAAATAGCATACCTTCTATTAGTTAAGTTTTATTATCTTATCTTTGTAAAATATTTTAGTATATCTAATGCTGTAATATAGTTTGTTTGTCGGATCGTTTGCGAGATACCTTTGTATTATAGTTCGGTTTAAATCTCGTAAATGTTCATATCTTTTGTAATATATGATTTTTAGTATTGAGGTAAAGTTACGAGATGTATCTTTTGTAATACAGTTTTTTTATCTCGTAAACACCTCAAGTTTATCTTGTAGTTGAGCAATATATAATATAGTGTATCTTGTAATATAGTTTACCTTGTACATATTTTTGTGATATTTTGCTATACAGTATCGCTGATGCTGTGATAGCTCATTGTTTTTGTAATATAATATTTTGTAATATAGTTCTATTGTACATATGTAACTTTTGTCTTTGGTTTATCTTTATCTTCAATTTTCCTTGATTACACTCAGTAATCAATGGCGCCCAAGCCTTGAACTCTATGCCCTTTAGCTCTCCGTATCTTTACTGTGCTAGCCAGATTACACCAGTGACGCTAACCACGTCGCTCGTAGGGTGGCCCACACTTGAACAACTTGGGCAACTAAAACCTTCCAAAACAACGCCACAGGGTCTCAGTTGATAGAACACACTCTTAGTTAAATCTGTATTTCTATTGAGAAATTTCAATACAAATATTAAGCTGTGGTGGGGGTAGATATTATTCCTGTAAATAGATACGGTTGCTAATTTATTAGTGAGCGCGGAAGATATATTTATTAGTTATGTTTATAGAGTGATAATTGGCGCGAGACGCTGCCGTATGTTCCTTGAGTTATAGGTTAGAACCATTGCAAATTAGGAAACTGAAATAAACGTAAGTACAGTTTCCATTTTTGCGAATATATCTCCTTCAGAGATTTCAGCACTTAACCCCGATGTGTGCGCCAATGCTAAGGCGAACACAGCCGATATTCACATTTTCATGAATAAAACACTACCACCCTACTCCAGAGAAACTTATTGTTCTTGACATTACTCAAGGCAAAACATCCATCTGGATAATTAAATGGTTGGGGATTAGTAATTTCATCTCAATAATTCAAAATCGTAGTGCTGCGTTAATAAGCCAGTTAATTAAGTAATAACAATACTGCCTGCTTCGTACTGGTAGGCTAGAGTTTACAATAATTGGTGTTGTAATGACGGCTTGTGGTACGTACATGATGTGTTCAGTAGAACCCCAATGGAGTTGCGTCAAAACTTTATGTGAACGTGGAAGTGCAATCAATATAAGACGTGTGGTTATGGAAATTAGTCAGAAACAACTTTGTACTTCGGTTTCGTAAAGCACAAAATGACAAAAAACTAAAACTTCAGTGTGTTGCTTGCAAACTGTGCAAATTGTTTAAGTAATGTAGTAAATTATATTATAATTAAATGCAAATGCAGATGCCCTACGATATAGAAGTTCTCTAAAATTAAAAAGAACTGCTTTACCGGCTACATGCCACAATGAACATTGTATTATAATATAGAAAATATGCATATTAGGTTCATCATGATAATGTTATTTTAATTTGTACGTACTATCCTGGTCAATAAAATCAAAAACAATTAAAACAAAACATATTCCAAAAATAACAGTTAGGTATATCAAACTTGAAAACATTCTTATACACGTATTTCGATATCTACATCTCATCAATGTAACTGCTAGTCCACCTGGATTAGGAAAAAAAACCCTCATTTTCAGAACTTTAAGATTACAGCACTTTCTTAATGGAATGTTTTAGGATTTTTGGAAAGGATTAAATCGTCAATTATTCGGATACGTAAAAGTGACCGCCAGTCATATATACAGACTGTCTATTTTACGAGGGCCACACCAAATATCTCGCTTAATATCTATTGTAGAAGAATAAAGTTTTAGAAACAGTTATCCCATTTTTTGTGAGCTATATTTCAGTAAAAAGAAATTTGAAATCCATAGCCTACTTTATGAGATATATTACAAAAACCTGAAAAATAGGAAAACCACAAACGGTTATAGCTTCCTTATTTGAGGAGATACGAAAAAAGTTAAAGGAATGAAAGTTGACGGCAAAGACAATAAGAATAATAACGTGTAACAAAAAAATCGAAAAATGCAGTTGGCTTTGACATACGCTATTGTGCAAAAATGAAAAATACATATCTCAAAGTAGGCCATGACGCCATTAATTCCGTTATTTTTTTCTCATTCCAACGATATAAAACATGTCACAGAAATTTTAACCGATAGTGTCAATATTTAATATTTTACGAATACCACAATTCATATAATTGAATCGTAACAATCAGCTGTGCCATAATAGTAAAAATTCACTTTATAATAATTATAATTCCGTAGTTATTTATTACAATTTAATACAAACCAATAAATATCTCATAAATAAAAATACAAGTACAAAACGAATATCCAAAGAAGAAAACGAAAAACTATGTATAACAGTACTACCTACTACTATATTGAAAAGAAATTGTGTGTATTTATTTTTCTAACTACAAATGCTCAAATTGTGCACCATGCATTCTGACACATAAACGTGCTCTACGAGACACGTCACGCATTACATTTTGGAGCATTTCAGAAGTAATTGCCTCACATGCGTTTCGAATTCTGGTTTTGATGTCCTCAATATTTTCAAGGGCAGTTTGAAATACCTTGTCTTTAATGTAACCCCAGACGAAAAAATCCAAGGGAGTAATATCTGGTGATCGAGCTGGCCATAGAATGGGTCCATAGGTGCCTATCCAGCTATCTGGCATAATTTGACTTAAATAATTTGTACATATTACAGCAGTGTGAGGTGGAGCCCCATCTTGTTGAAAATATGAATAATTTAATCTTTCTGCCACTGTTAATTCATAAAGAAAATCTTGAAATTCGTTTAGCAGGAAATTAAGGTATCTACGAGCGGTTAATTTGCCATCATAAAAATAAGGTCCAATTACTTTAGTCCCTAAAAGACCTAACCAAACATTCGTAGAAAATATTTCTTGGAAAGCAGTCTCTCTGCACCAATGTGTATTTTCTGTTGTCCACTTATAATGCATATTTCTATTGAAAAATCCATTATTAGAAAAATTTGATTCGTCCGACCAAAGAATTTTGCTACATATCAGCGCGTCATTCCTTTTCTTATTTAATAACCATCTACAAAATCTTACTCTCCTTGGCTTATCTCCCTCATTTAAATGTTGAACTTTCCTCATTTTGTAGCATAGAAATCCGTTTTTTTTCAATATTTTTCTTGCACTGTCTTTTTTTATGCGATAGTTTCTCTGAATTTGTCTCAAAGAGGTTTCCTCATTTTGGTTAACATAATTCATTACTCTATTCACTTTTCTTACATTATCCGCAACATGCTCTCGCCTTACTACTTTTTTTGAAAATGAACCGTGCGTTTTTAGATTTTGAACTAACTTCCTAAACATAGTTCGATTTGGCTGCGGAGCATCTGGAAATCTATCTCCGTAAACCGTGACTGCCATCTCAGCGTCAAAATTGCACTGACAATAAATGCTAATCATATCGAATTTGTCATTATTGGTGTACACCATAATTACTGATATAAAATTTGTCTTAGAACTCGACAACGCAACATACAACATACAACAGTGACAATCTGTCGAATTTATTAATAACTGTATACATTGTTTTTCACTAATTATGGCACAGCTGATTGTTACGATTCAATTATATGAATTGTGGTATTCGTAAAATATTAAATATTGACACTAACGGTTAAAATTTCTGTGACATGTTTTATATCGTTGGAATGAGAAAAAAATAATGGCGTCATGGCCTACTTTGAGATATGCATTTTTCATTTTTGCACAATAGAGTATGTCAAAGCCAACTGCATTTTTCGATTTTTTTGTTACACGTTATTATTCTTATTGTCTTTGCCGTCAACTTTCATTCCTTTAACTTTTTTCGTATCTCCTCAAATAAGGAAGCTATAACCGTTTGTGGTTTTCCTATTTTTCAGGTTTTTGTAATATATCTCATAAAGTAGGCTATGGATTTCAAATTTCTTTTTACTGAAATATAGCTCACAAAAAATGGGATAACTGTTTCTAAAACTTTATTCTTCTACAATAGATATTAAGCGAGATATTTGGTGTGGCCCTCGTAAAATAGACAGTCTGTATGTACATATACAGGCTGTCTCGTAAATAATGGATAATCCTGAAACTGGAAACAGGCCAGGCCATGACCTATCAGAATCTCACAACTTGACCTTATTGAATACCCTACGGTTTTCGAGATATGGAAACTTTTTTGAAATTTTGAAAATTTCGACTCTAGGATAGTGTTTTACATGCCAGTGCCACAAAGTAACGATTTGTTCTTTCTGTTTTTAGGTGAGTATTCTAGAATAGTTGTGCTATCAAACGTGTATAGGAGTTTTTAAATAACGACTACAATATTTTCAAAAAAGAAGTATTTCTTAAATTTCTGTTCCACCAAGATTCCGTCTGCCGACTTTAACCTTTGGTGATGTAAATAAAAGTGCCAAACGAAACTTGCCCACTTATTGTTATATTAAAAAATGTTTAAAAATTATGAGTTAGGAGTACGAAGAAAGATCGAAATAAAATAAAAAGTAATTTATCCTGAATTTATTAAACACTATTATTAAAAAGAAAAAGTCACTATAGTAAATGTTCGAATTGCTCTCCTTCAGCTCTGATGCAGGCTCTGCATCTTTTAACAAAAGAACGTTTTAGATGGCGTGAATATCCGGATCGGCTGATTTCTTCGGCGGCTACTCCGATACGTTCATGCAATTCATTGAAGGATTGAACAGGTCGGAAGTACACCTTTTTCTTCATGCATCCCCAGTAAAAAAAAAATCTAAAGGATTTAGGTCTGATGACCTGGGTGGCCACACAATTGGAGCTAAGCGACCGATCCATCTGCCCAGATATTTCGAATTTTGGAATGCTCTCACCTTTCTCCCATAATGTGCTGGACATCCATCGTTCTGTAGCCACACCGTCAGCCTCAGGGATAAAGGAAAGTCTTCTAGTAAGACCGGTAGGTTCTTTTGAAGGAATTAGAAATAATTCTCTGACGTTAATGTTGGTGGCAGTTCGAATGGGCCTACCACTTGACCATTTAGGATGCCCGTCGACAAATTTACTTTAAATTGGTATTGTGATCGATCCTCTCTCATCAAATGGGGATTTTCCAACTGCCAGCTATGCAGATTATGTAAATTTACAAATCTCTGGGTAGTAGAGTTTGCACACGTTGTACATGGAAAAGATGGAGTTGGTACCGTTTTAAAATTCTATGCACCGTTGTTTTAAATACACCAGTGCGTCGTGATATGGTACGCACAGAAGTAGACGGATCGTTGTTAATTTCATCAAGCACTTCGTCATCGAAATCTTGACGAGATCTTCCTTCATTGGCACCACCAATACCACGAAGACTAGAAATCCTTCCCTCGCAGTACGCGCTATGTACTCTAATAAATACACGATAGTCCGGATGGCGTGCGTTCAGGTACCTTTCTCGATAACGCACAGCGGATGCACTGGCGTTGCCTCGACATTCGCCGTAAATAGAATGCATATTAGCATACTTATTGTGTATAGTGTATACGAGGCATTGTGGTTCTCAAGAAGTCTACAGAAATGCGAGTCTCAAAAAATTTAAATAATTTCAGAGGAATGACAGCTCGCTGAATCACGTTTATTTTGTATTTATGGAGAAGTGTTTGAGAAACTGCTATAGTTTATGGCGCATTTTCGTAGCAAATTTTCCTCTTAAGATTTTTAACCCTCACATTAGGTGTTTTCACAAATTTTAAATTCATTTTCACTGTGAAGATAATGCTTTATTATAATTAAAAACACTTGAATTTTGAGAAACAGTCGAATAATACCTTAAAATAAGCCATTTTAATTTTATATTGAAATTTTTTCGCCAAAAACACTACATCAATTCACTACGCACTCATGACACCATCAGTTATATTGTCAGTGTCATTTTGTGTTATAAACACGTTATTTTGCAGATAAATTTCCTAAAGTAGCTTTTACAAATCCCGTATTAGATAGGCGTTACTTATTTAATCACATGTAAAACGTAAACATAGTGAATAAAATGTTGTTTAATGATTCTTAAACTCGATTTAAGAATCTAATATAACCGATGACGTCACCGCGTGTTTTGCGTACTCGTTCAATTACTAAAATTTTATGTTATTTGTTTGTTGAAATTTTAATTTGATTGACGATATAATGCTGTTTAAATATCAATAAGTGCTTTAGTATAACAAGTACTTCATTTTCATATCAAAAAAGCAAATTTGCACATAGCGAAAACACCTATCACAATTCTTTCGAAAAAGAAAACCACTATTTTTGAGATATAAGCAATTTTTACTAAAACTTGATACATGTATATATCGAGTTCCTCAAAACTGCGGAAGAGCGCTTGGGAAAATGAAAACCCTCGTAGAAAATTTAATTTTGAACACTTCTTCTTCTCCTTTTCCACTTTTCAATTTGACGCACCGCTTCAAAGTTAATGGTGGATTTTCGATAATAACGCCAAACTTCGTATATACTTGTTCATATATATGCGGTAACTTTTGCGTATCCGAGTAATTGACCCTTTAGTCCTTTAAAAAAACCCATAATATTCCATTAAAAAAGTGTCGTAATCTTAAAGTTCTTTAGAGAAACCCAAATTCAGGTGGACTATGCTTTCAAGGCTTATTTTATTATCCTGCTTAGATAAACCATGAATAATTATTACGGAGGTATCGCCCTAAACATTTCTCAGTTCATTCTAAGTATTGAAACTGGTCACACTGACGAAATGTAGACATCGAAGCACGTGTCAAAAAATAATTTAAAGTTTGATGACTGTTGTTTTAGGAAAGTGTCTTTGTTTTAGTTGTTTTTGGTTTTACTGAACAGGGTAGTCTAAATTAAAATAACATTATTGTACAGTCATCAAATATTATTTGGACCCAATATATCGACTGCTATATTTCCGTCTTGCTTCCAACTAAACTTTCTCTTTTTTGAGTTTAAAGCAGTAAAAAAAGACCAAAGATACTATGAGATATGCATAGTTTTGTAACAGCAACTTTATGATTTTATACCTTCTGGAGTATCACAAGGAGTATATATTTGAGTTTTGAAGTTGCAAAGCTTATTGCGTTTTTTTAATAAAAAATTCTGTTTTTTGAACAGTGTTTTCTTAGGTAAAAAGGTGAATATCTCCGGTTCTAGAGGTTCGATCGGGACAAACAAAAAACCAAAAACCGCAATTAAAATTC
The DNA here is from genome assembly GCA_963583905.1 of Stenurella melanura. Lineage (NCBI taxonomy): Eukaryota > Metazoa > Arthropoda > Insecta > Coleoptera > Cerambycidae > Stenurella > Stenurella melanura. The sequence goes on from OY757313.1 coordinate 14,189,005, forward strand.
CAAGAAATCTACGTTTGTTTTGGGTCATTTGAGTACGTACATAACGTACAAGATAGGATAAACTAGCTAAAAACTGTTTTTTGTTTCAGTGTAACGCCCAGGGACGTCAAGAGTTTCGTTCGGCTTCAAACTTCCAGAAAATATACCATCTGTTAAAAACAAAACACCCTGAAATTTTGGTGCCCAAATATTGAACCTCGTGGACACAAATGAATTTGTTATCTGAAATTCAAATTGCCCGCCATTTTGTGCCATTAAGTCTAAAATGGATTATTCTCATTTCAAAATGTAGATTCATTTCAATTGTACATTTTTTAATGTCCTTTTTTCCACCTTTTTGGCATTTATTTATAAACCAAATAACAACAAATGGATATTCTCGGCCATTTCAGGTAGACGAAAATTAACTTTCTTATTTAAAATTAAAGTTCTCGCAATTCTCTTTCCTTTCTGATAAAATTTAAAAAAAAATATATTCAAAAATGTTTTCAAAATGGCCGAAAAAATCAATTTGTTGTCATTTGGTTCATAAATAAATGCCAAAAAAGTGGACAAATTTACTTTCAAAGAATTTGTTTTGTCTCATCGGAGAGCTGGTGTCTAGATCTACATTTTGAAATGAAAATGATCCATTTTGGACTTAATGGCTCAAAATGGCGGGCTATTCGAATTTCAAATAACAAATTCATTTGTGTCCACAAGGTTCAATATTTGGGCACCAAAATTACAGCGTGTTCTGATTTCAACAAAAGGTATGTTTTCTGAAAGTATTAAGCCAATCGGAACTCTAGAAGTTCAAAACTCAGATATATACTCCTGGTGATACCCCAGAAGGTATGAAATCATAATATTGCTGTTACAAAACTATACACATCAATGTCCTTTTCTTACTCCACTAGTTATCAGTATACAATTCTTGCATATAAATCTATGGTCGACTGGTGATATATCAGAAATTCACCTGAGGTAGGCAATAATGTTACTTCGACGAACTAATATACGCTTCCACTTGATATGCACTGAATAGACTTGCCCCAGGCCTCAACTTCCATTTTCACAAGAAACTTTTCACTATAATTTTATTTCAAGTCGAGATTCGTTTCATCATGTACTTGAAACTTATCGTGTATAACCCCTTGACAATACAGTTCGCGGGAAAGTTTTAAGTCAGCAATTTTGATTTAATTGACCCTATTAGTGGATTGAAATTAGGTTTTAATTCGCTGATATTTCGAGAGGATGTTCTTGAGAGTAAAGGAAATAATTATTCGAGTTCACTCTCTTATATTAACCCATTTCTTTTGCTCATTTGCCTAACATAAACAAGTTTCCTGTTTTAAAATCTCAAAAATGTTGTTTTTACTGGATAATGCCTTTTAGCCCAGGCAAATAAAGAGAAAGCAGACATAATTTTTCGAAGCCTAGGAGAGGTTTCACATTCTGTGAGTCAAAAAATAGATTTGTGTCATCGATTTGTATCAACAATTGGAGCGGAAAATCAGTTTTCTTAAAATACTGCAAAAACAATGGGTCGTAGAAGAAAGTGAAGAATGGGTGATTTTCGCGCAACTAAAATCCCTACATCATGAAACTTTCCAAGTTAAAATCGCTCCAGTGGAAAAAAATTTATTGCAAGAGAACCTACAATATAGTCATTTTTAAATTATGAACATAACGTTTTAATTTTTATTAAAATTTTCTTAAATAAGTGTCTTATAGTGCTATATATAAGTAAGCAAAAGACGGATGCTATCGGTGCAATAGTCTTTGCACAATCCTATTTGTTTATCCCACCTAGGGACAAAATGAGCAACTTTGACCTTCCGGGAAGCTCGCAATTTTCAACTAATATTGATTCACAAAACATGTTTGTATTATTCAAAATTTAACTAACATTTTGCAAAATAAAGCATGGCTGTGATTTATTACCTTGAAAACATACTTATATACAGACTGTCTATTTTACGAGGGCCACACCAAATATCTCGCTTAATATCTATTGTAGAAGAATAAAGTTTTAGAAACAGTTATCCCATTTTTTGTGAGCTATATTTCAGTAAAAAGAAATTTGAAATCCATAGCCTACTTTATGAGATATATTACAAAAACCTGAAAAATAGGAAAACCACAAACGGTTATAGCTTCCTTATTTGAGGAGATACGAAAAAGTTAAAGGAATGAAAGTTGACGGCAAAGACAATAAGAATAATAACATGTAACAAAAAAATCGAAAAATGCAGTTGGCTTTGACATACGCTATTGTGCAAAAATGAAAAATACATATCTCAAAGTAGGCCATGACGCCATTAATTCCGTTATTTTTTTCTCATTCCAAGGATATAAAACATGTCACAGAAATTTTAACCGATAGTGACAATATTTAATATTTTACGAATACCACAATTCATATAATTGAATCGTAACAATCAGCTGTGCCATAATAGTAAAGATTCACTTTATAATAATTATAATTCCGTAATTATTTATTACAATTTAATACAAACCAATAAATATCTCATAAATAAAAATACAAGTACAAAACGAACATCCAAAGAAAAAAACGAAAAACTATGTATAACAGTACTACCTACTACTATATTGAAAAGAAATTGTGTGTATTTATTTTTCTAACTACAAATGCTCAAATTGTGCACCATGCATTCTGACACATAAACGTGCTCTACGAGACACGTCACGCATTACATTTTGGAGCATTTCAGAAGTAATTGCCTCACATGCGTTTCGAATTCTGGTTTTGATGTCCTCAATATTTTCAGGGGCAGTTTGAAATACCTTGTCTTTAATGTAACCCCAGACGAAAAAATCCAAGGGAGTAATATCTGGTGATCGAGCTGGCCATAGAATGGGTCCATAGGTGCCTATCCAGCTATCTGGCATAACTTGATTTAAATAATTTGTACATATTACAGCAGTGTGAGGTGGAGCCCCATCTTGTTGAAAATATGAATAACTTAATCTTTCTGCCACTGTTAATTCATAAAGAAAATCTTGAAATTCGTTTTGCAGGAAATTAAGGTATCTACGAGCGGTTAATTTGCCATCATAAAAATAAGGTCCAATTACTTTAGTCCCTAAAAGACCCAACCAAACATTCGTAGAAAATCTTTCTTGGAAAGCAGTCTCTCTGCACCAATGTGTATTTTCTCGTGTCCACTTATAATGCATATTTCTATTGAAAAATCCATTACTAGAAAAATTTGATTCGTCCGACCAAAGAATTTGGTTTCTAGGTGTAGGAATTTAAAAAAAATATTTGTTTCTTTTTAGTATTTACAGTTTTGCGAAATAAAAGTTTTTCTTAAAAACATTTTTTTATGTAATTTTTTTTTCGGCAAAAGCGTACTTTACTCTTAACGAATTTTCATATTTTTTGTCCTACCCTTTATAGGTACTATTTATATTTAACTTGAAGCCATTGTAAGTGCACCTGAAATGGTTATCGGACGTGCAATAACTTTTAGCGGTACTTGAACTTTGGTTGTGCAACTAAAAGAAAATTTCCATTTGTTGCACACTTAATCCACCACACTGTATGTTCTGACTGTCGAATCAGTTCATGCCTATCATAAAAATGCATTTTTATCGAAACTAAATCAACGTGTAAATTTTCAACTCCGTAGGATAAGAGGAAGTGGTTCTAATTCAGCTTGCAAGATTTGACCTAAACAAACTAACACAGTAACATTGCAAGTTAAATAGAAGCTTTTAAAGAGGACTTGATTTTCGCTAATAAACAAAAGGCATAACATTTTTATTTATAGGCTGCATTCTTGCGAATTAAATCAATGAAAACTTGGTTAAACACGCCCATTTCAAAAAGTAAGTTGACAGTATGACAATATGAGAGTACTATCTAATGTTGAGACCTCATACAATTTATTTATACACAATGCAATAACTTCTTTACCTCTGGAAGGATATTGATTTGGAAGCGTCATAATATAGGGATTTTAATTGCACATAAATCACCCATTCGTCACTATTCTGTACGACCGACAGTTTTTCCAATATTTTAAGAAAACTGATTTTCCGCTTTAATTGCTGATAGAAACAACGATGCAAATGACATTTCCTGACTGACGAGATGAGAATCCTCTCCCATTACCTCTCCCAAAGTGATTCTGTAAAAACATTGCCGCTACTAATTTATATACGCCAAACACCTTTATTTGCCTGGCTTATTTTTTAAGTTTATAAAATTATCGCCGATTTATTTTTTTGTCGCTGTACGATTGCACAGTTCTCAGGTAATTGGAGATAGTATTATGAGGGCCACTGTGGGCAGGACATGAAACATTTTTTTTAGAAATAACTTTTAAACTACTAAACACGAAACACAATACACGAAAAATCGAAGAGCATACAGTTTTATATAAAAAACGTACTTACAAAACATTTTGCACATGTAACTCTGTTCATTTATTCAAAAATCTCTTTGTATCTGTTTTAGGGTCATCAATTTATGCCACTACACCAAATCTCATCTCAACCAGTATAAAAATGATAAAGTGGGAGGGCTGTGAGTTGTTGACAGACCGACAGGTGGACAAATATATTGAAACTGCAAGAGTTACTACGGAACTCTAAAAAGTATGTTGGAGATTATGAGGTTGCAGAAAAGCTGGTTTGTTTTGTTTCTCCGTTTGTGGGTCCCTACAGGGTAATCTTTACAAATATTTAGCATCTATTGAAGATGAATTGCAAGAAAACGACAGAATGATTTTTTTTTCAGAAGAATCTGTACAAGGGAAATTCAAGAGCAGACAGAAATTGTTGATGATGATGATGGCGAATATGATTATTAATGTTTAATATTGCATTATTTTAACGATGCCATTTTATTAGAACATACAAATATGAAAAATTTCTAATAATCAGTAAATATTTTTCCTATATTGCATTACTTTAAGTTCTTTGAGAAGTACCACGCTACCCTATTTTTAAACCAATTTTCAGATCAATGTGTTTTAACAATTCATACTTTTTTTAAGTTGACATCAGTCATTACATATTGAAAATATTAGTTGAAAAGTAAAAAACCGCTGCCTAATGAATCAATACTTCCACATCCAGATTTTCCATTCAAGTCACTTTAAAAGAAACAATCTTGACTATATTTCCATTGTTGTGGGTGGAAATTATTGGTCATAGAATTTTAATAATATTTGGGGCAGGTGTCACAGAAAAATTTGAGGAGTTGGTTTCTAGCATATACATCAAAAATGAAGTTTGTGGACTCTTACAGGCTTGCTGTACTTAATTTCCCCTATTCACAACCTCCCACCTCCACCCCTTCAACGGAATCCTCTCAATCAGATGTCATTACAATACATACCTACATACAGACCGTCTATTTTACGAGGGCCACACCAAATATCTCGCTTAATATCTATTGTAGAAGAATAAAGTTTTAGAAACAGTTATCCCATTTTTTGTGAGCTATATTTCAGTAAAAAGAAATTTGAAATCCATAGCCTACTTTATGAGATATATTACAAAAACCTGAAAAATAGGAAAACCACAAACGGTTATAGCTTCCTTATTTGAGGAGATACGAAAAAAGTTAAAGGAATGAAAGTTGACGGCAAAGACAATAAGAATAATAACGTGTAACAAAAAAATCGAAAAATGCAGTTGGCTTTGACATACGCTATTGTGCAAAAATGAAAAATACATATCTCAAAGTAGGCCATGACGCCATTAATTCCGTTATTTTTTTCTCATTCCAACGATATAAAACATGTCACAGAAATTTTAACCGATAGTGTCAATATTTAATATTTTACAAATACCACAATTCATATAATTGAATCGTAACAATCAGCTGTGCCATAATAGTAAAAATTCACTTTATAATAATTATAATTCCGTAATTATTTATTACAATTTAATACAAACCAATAAATATCTCATAAATAAAAATACAAGTACAAAACGAACATCCAAAGAAAAAAACGAAAAACTATGTATAACAGTACTACCTACTAGTATATTGAAAAGAAATTGTGTGTATTTATTTTTCTAACTACAAATGCTCAAATTGTGCACCATGCATTCTGACACATAAACGTGCTCTACGAGACACGTCACGCATTACATTTTGGAGCATTTCAGGAGTAATTGCCTCACATGCGTTTCGAATTCTGGTTTTGATGTCCTCAATATTTTCAGGGGCAGTTTGAAATACCTTGTCTTTAATGTAACCCCAGACGAAAAAATCCAAGGGAGTAATATCTGGTGATCGAGCTGGCCATAGAATGGGTCCATAGGTGCCTATCCAGCTATCTGGTATAACTTGATTTAAGTAGTTTGTACATATTACAGCAGTGTGAGGTGGAGCCCCATCTTGTTGAAAATATGAATAATTTAATCTTTCTGTCACTGTTAATTCATAAAGAAAATCTTGAAATTCGTTTTGCAGGAAATTAAGGTATCTACGAGCGGTTAATTTGTCATCATAAAAACAAGGTCCAATTACTTTAGTCCCTAAAAGACCCAACCAAACATTCGTAGAAAATCTTTCTTGGAAAGCAGTCTCTCTGCACCAATGTGTATTTTCTCGTGTCCACTTATAATGCATATTTCTATTGAAAAATCCATTATTAGAAAAATTTGATTCGTCCGACCAAAGAATTTTGCTACATATCAGCGCGTCATTCCTTTTCTTATTTAATAACCATCTACAAAATCTTACTCTCCTTGGCTTATCTCCCTCATTTAAATGTTGAACTTTCCTCATTTTGTAGCATCGAAATCCGTTTTTTTTCAATATTTTTCTTGCACTGTCTATTTTTATGCGACAGTTTCTCTGAATTTGTCTCAAAGAGGTTTCCTCATTTTGGTTAACATAATTCATTACTCTATTCACTTTTCTTACATTATCCGCAACATGCGCTCGCCTTACTACTTTTTTTGAAAATGAACCGTGCGTTTTTAGATTTTGAACTAACTTCCTAAATTAACTTGATGTATCCTGGGATTTTTCGGTCATCTTTAAATGAAAATTCTTATATTTTCTTACGTTTCGGTTTTATTAACCATCGTCAGAGGAAAAACTACACTATTTATATCAACGTACAATTATTTTATGTGAATTTATAAATTTAATTTTATTACTTACAATTTAAGAAATTTTTTGTTTACACTATATTAACATTTTACGTTTATTTCTGTTGAAAGTTTTAATGCAACTAAATGCTGAGCAAAAATATTGCCTGCTTTCTGGTCTCTGTTATGTCACTATTGGTACAGTTTATTTAATTTATGGATGTTACTTATGAGGTTTTCTCTAAAGGCTGGTAGTGAGAAATATGATATTTTAAAAAATTTCTTAAATTGTAAGTAATAAAATTAAATTTATAAATTCACATAAAATAATTGTACGTTGATATAAATAGTGTAGTTTTTCCTCTGACGATGGTTAATAAAACCGAAACGTAAGAAAATATAAGAATTTTCATTTAAAGATGACCGAAAAATCCCAGGATACATCAAGTTAATTTGATATCAACGGTCAAGAAAATACAAATATTTATTTATAACTTCCTAAACATATCGAATTTGTTATTATTGGTGTACACCATAATTACTGATATAAAATTTGTCTTAGAACTCGACAACGCAACATACAACATACAACATACAACAGTGACAATCTGTCAAATTTATTAATAACTATACATTGTTTTTCACTAATTATGGCACAGCTGATTGTTACGATTCAATTATATGAATTGTGGTATTCGTAAAATATTAAATATTGACACTATCGGTTAAAATTTCTGTGACATGTATTATATCGTTGGAATAAGAAAAAAATAACGGAATTAATGGCGTCATGGCCTACTTTGAGATATGTATTTTTCATTTTTGCACAATAGCGTATGTCAAAGCCAACTGCATTTTTCGATTTTTTTGTTACACGTTATTATTCTTATTGTCTTTGCCGTCAACTTTCATTCCTTTAACTTTTTTCGTATCTCCTCAAATAAGGAAGCTATAACCGTTTGTGGTTTTCCTATTTTTCAGGTTTTTGTAATATGTCTCATAAAGTAGGCTATGGATTTAAAATTTCTTTTTACTGAAATATAGCTCACAAAAAATGGGATAACTGTTTCTAAAACTTTATTCTTCTACAATAGATATTAAGCGAGATATTTGGTGTGGCCCTCGTAATATAGACAGTCTGTATATTAACTTTCAAGTGAATATCTCAATTTTATTATATCAACCCCTTCAATAATAGAGTGGTGGGGATGGAAAACATGATAAAAAAATGTGAGGCCTTCGCTTCTAGTATGTACACCAACTCCCAAATTGTACTTTTACCAGCTTGCTTTACTTATTTTCTCGTATTATCCCTATTTAACTCCCAACCCTTTAACGAAATAATCTAAATATATAAATTATTTTTCTCTATTTACTCCCAAATCCTTCACCGTATAAGTTTCAAATACAACCCATTTCCAGATCTCGTTATAATACGTATGCAAAATTTCAAGTCAATGTCTTAAACTGTTCTAAAGAAAACGTGAGCACAAAAAAAGTTTTTGTTGAATTTTATCCTTTGCAAAATGTATTATATCCCAAATATAAATCAACTTTTATTAAATAAAACATTGGTATCCTTTTTGTACTGTTCAGGTTGTCGTTTATCCTCATTGAGGCGTCTAGTAACTTTTCATGTTGATTCTCTCAAATATCCTCTGCCACTGCAGTAACCCGGCATTAAGAATTACTAATAGCATATTGATTACGTCGTTTAGGCAATTTATCTCAAGTTTAATGGCTTAAAGTCGAAAATGCATTCATGTGAAGATTTTGCAGCCGTTCGCAGTAGACACTTTGACACAAATTGCTGATATGTGAATATTTAGTGCGTCATACATCGTAAAATATTCTGAAATTCAAACGAGAAGAGATATCACAAACATCACAAGCGTCTAGAGAATGTTTAAGAGAGTAATTGAAATTTCAGTTAAAATGCATTCAAACTTTGACTTAATCTATATTAAGCAACGTTGTATTATAATGGGATTTTTTAATAAATTTTTTTTTTTAATGAAAGTAAATTTGGAATAATCAAATTATCATAATGTAATTTATAGCTGGTGATGTAAATACAAACTTGTAAGCTCTTGATAATCTTTTAACAAGATGTCTCGATTTTTCTATAGAGACTGTATTTTAAGGGTCACATGTTGCAAAAATAAACAAAAGTATATCACTTGCGAGTTTAAAATTTTTGATGAGGACTTATTTTACGCAGTTTTATTTCTCTTATTTACGCCTTCGCACATGTTTATGAGTTATGCAATGTTTTAATGATAGTAGATTATTCTTTGTTGTATATAGCATGTTCAATGCTTGATTTGTCTTCGTTGGTGTATGCAGTGATTTCCCAATTAACTTGAACTAAATTCGTTCAAAATTCTTAAAATTGATTGCGTCGATAAACGTCCAAATAAATTACTACACAACCTACTTGAGTTTATATTATTAAATTAGACTTGGGGTCACAATTTAAATTATCCTCATATTCCATTTTGTTCACATTTTATGTATTTTATTAAATTTTACTTCTACATCCACGTCGTGGAGTGGAAGTATAGCAATCGTAAAAAAATTAAATAAATAATAAGCTTTCTTGTGCGCATATTTACTTTGGAAAGGTTTAAGATTTGAAATTTGGTGCACGTATGTAGGTATTGTAATGAGATCTGGAATTGGATTTTATTTTGAATTTACTCCGGTAAAAGGTTGGATGTTAAATGGGGTTAAATTGGGGAAAATAAGTAAAGCAAGCTGGTTCAGAAACATAGAATTTGATGGATGTACTAGAAAGCAAGGCCTCAAATTTTTTTGTAACCTTTGCCACCCCCTCCACTAAAATTTAGATATTCGCTTGGATATATATGGAACTAGATTATATTTTGATATAATTCCGTTAAAGGGTCGGTAGGTAGATAAATAGGGGAAAACAAGTAAAGCAAGTTAGTAAAAGTCCAGAAACATTGGATTTGGTGTATATACTAGAAGCCAACGCCTGTAATTTTTTTAACCTTTGCCAGCTCCACCACCACCATTATTAAAATTGAGATACTTATTTGATATTTGGTACAAGCATGTATTATTACATTATATTTTGAGATAATGCCGTTGAAGGTTTGGGGGGGTGGTGGTGGATGGATGGTTAAATGAAGGAAAATAAGTAAAGCAAGCTAGTAGGAATGCAGAAATATGGGACTTGGTGTACATACTAGAGGACAAGGTCTTCTTTACGACATTGCACCATCACATTTGTAGATTAATACTTACAATTTTAAATAAAGCCGATTGTTCATAATTACTATTATTATAAGCTTGATGAATCTACAGACTATAAAAAGAACAATGGTATCAAAAAGTTTGGTAATTTGCCTAATGTGAAACAAATTTAACTATCGTATGTACAAAACACAAATTACTAAGATTTTTGTTTGTCATGCAACAGATTCAGTAAATATTAACTTACTTTGAATTGAACGAGGCCAATACGATGCAAATGTCAATAAAAGGGAATTTGCGTAATGTGAACGGTTTTATTGGTATTTAATTAACATCGGAAACTCGCAACAAATTAAATAGAATTGAAAACATTCAATATGTTTTAGTTGCTCTTTAAATATTTAGTGTGGGAAATAAGTTAAGTGTTAAGCAATTGACAAAATATAATTTTTCTGTACCGGTGGTTTTTGTTAACAATTTATGATTGTATAGCGTGCGGAGGTTAAGGCGTTACTGTCCCAACCAAAAGTAAGTCGAATTCTAAATCGGAACTTTTCCATAATAAATTATTACAAAAGGTAATAAGTCGATGATACCAATAATTATTGTCATAAAGGCATAAATAAATCGTTTTTTATTATTAATTAATTATTTAAGTAGATTTAGTTATTTTACTTAATGAAGTAACGTTTGGATGTTTTGTCCAAACCTATTTAAAAAAAAAAATAAATAAATAAATTTGTGTAAATATCTGTATATTTTACAAATTTGTTTTAGTAAGTAATTAAAAGAAAATGAGAAGTAAAAATTAAAATTGAAGCATTAAGTAATTGAAAAATCAGTTAAAAATCATTAACGAAAAGAGAAATTTGACAGTATACAAATGTTTAATAATTTTTTTTATTTATTAAAAGTCTCCTAATTAAAATGGAAACAATGTTAAAATATGCGTAAGGCATCAATGCTTTACATAGTTAGTTTTCGGAACTGCTGACATTATTTGGTTATTTGCCATAAATTAAAATGTACCAAAAATGGATTGAAGGAGCCGTTACTCTGTGGTAGTTAATCATTTTGCACAAATAACTAAATAAAACACACTAGTATGTTTTCTACCACTATGTGGTAGAAAACATACTAGTGTGTTTTATTTAGTTATTTGTCTTTCAATGTACCGTTTGCAAGCTGCTTTGACATATTTACCAAGACTACATGTAAAAGTTTTTAAAATTTTTAACTTTAAGTTTCCTAATGACTTCGAATTTTTTAGAAAATTGTGTCATATAAAAATCTATTAAAAAACTTTATTTCAGATTTTCTTCATTATTTTAGTCTAATGCCTCAACCTCCTTAAGTAGATCACTATATATATCTCACTGCTATTTAAGATGTTTTCTTACCAAAGTTGTTTACTAGGTAGTTAAAATTGCGTTATTAACACCATCTTGATGTCTTTATTTAATGTTTTCAATTTTTTGAAACTTGTTTTGCTTGCATTTGTTTTCAAAGTACTCTAATATCATTTAATAAAAAATTACTGAAGAAATAATAATCAATGTTTATTCTGTTGTTAAGTTTTTGGTTTTGATTTGACTGTGGGGTACCATTGATAAGGGAATAGAAATGTATATCTAACGGTGCCATAGCCAACTTTAATTTCAAAAAGTATTTTCAGAGTGTAGTTTAAAATGTAGAGAAGACCGAAATTCTTTTCCACATCCATTATAAAAACGAAAAACATGTTTTTGAAATTCTTACATTATTTAAACAATAGCTTGCCTACAGATAAAAATATCTTCAAATTTCTACATTTTGATTCAAAAAGGGCATCAGAAAGTATTTTTCATGTATCGAGTTCTGAGCGGCCCTAAGAGCACTGGCTGTAAGCGTTTCTGAGACCTGCTGATACAAACAAACATACAGACGGACGAATGAACTAGTTATTTTTTAAGGATTTCGTTTTTCAATTTTGAGGACGGAATCATAAATATAGTTAAACTCTGGTATATAGGCATAGATTTATGATGTATATATATTTATGAATTACTCTGAAAAAATTCATGGGTTTATCTTTAGGAAAATAATAATTAACTTGTTTTGCGTACTTCCAAGTCGATTTGCGTAAATGCATGTGTAGTTCAGAAATGTCAAAGACAAGAATTACGTAACTTGCAATAGATGCACATATGTTGTTGGTGGGCCAAGTGCCAAGATTCTTGATATTAGGCTATTGAAATGTTACTTTGAAGAATTGAATGTAATATTTATGTAATAACCGAACATAATAGTCAAAAAGGAAGTTTATGATAATTTAAAGCAGCTGTTAAACTCGATAAACTATTAATACAACACGGAAAATATTGACATAATATTGATTAAAGAAACTTTTCTGCTCCCACATGAGTCAGGTTATTATTAACTATATCTATTAACACAATATTAATTACTATTAAATATCACTGTTGTTGGCCCTACAGACAAGATCTATTAGCTAGTCTTCGTTAATGTTGCAGTTAAACATAATATTAATATAAAACTAATTATAACACTCGATAAATTAATTCTTCTGTTTCTCTATCATTTGTTTTATTGTTTTTATTATAACAAATGCATAATTTAAGAAAACATTTTTAATTTATGTTTTTCTCTTCTGAATAAGTGTACTGTATATACGCATATTTTATACATTTCATTTGAATTAGAGAGACATCGTATATTTTTTAGTTTGTATAAAATATGACTACATATACTCAATAAGCTCAAAATATAATCTAGCTCCAGATCTAGTTATGGAACGTACTAGAGAGTACAGAACTCACTATCCTCAAGTAAGGCCATATGGAACCTTTCGGTTCGCATATCTCGGAAACTGTGGGTTTTCAGGAGCTGTGCTTATTGAGACTTTTGATCAAGACCATCCGAACTACAGCATACTAAATCTTTAGAACAATTTGACCATTTATATATGCTTTAGAGGAGGGGGGTCCTTTGCACTTGGTTGGGCAATGAGAAATGTATGATTACAAAAACTGACAAAAAAATATGCTTTTAGCGCCTCGGTAGTGGCACAAATGTGAGGTGGAGGAAGCAGTGGCGAGTGGCCAGAGACAAAAATGGCAAATTTACGAAAAATGTTAAACCTGCATGTGCCATGATTTGAGGCTACTCCAGTTGAGGCGAGTACTTATAATGCTATTACGTCCACATCCACGTAGTGGAGTGGAAGTACAGTAATCGTGAAAAAATGTTTGTTTGTGATCATGCAGAATCTTAGGTAGAACCTGTATACCTTTAAAGCAGGTATACAGGTACAACACGATGTTAGGTGTGATGGCCGCGTTGGCGGCCATCCTACCTAACCTAACGGATATCATGTCGTACTTGTTCACCTGATTTAAAGCTGTTTAAGGCCTGCTTAAACTTGTGCAGATCTGTCTACTGACCTGCTTTAAAGCTATTTAAGACCTCCTTAAACTTGTACAGACCTGTTTAAAATCATACAGATCTGTTCACAGCCCCGTTTTACAACACCTTTAGCAGCCTCTGGACACTCGACTTCACCCAACCAGCCCCAGCCACCCAAGGTCACTCCGGATGGACACATGTCAACGGTGTCTAAACCTCATAAGAAAAGTAGTCCAGAAATCCCATAGCTCTACTACTCATACAGAATGGAGGATGTTTAGTTTTATCCAACAAAGACTTCCATAAGAAAATTATTAATCTAAAGTAAGTACAAATCGCTCACAGTCATCTAGTCCAGAAGTAAAATCATGAGCCGTTGTATGAGAGTTGTTACGAATCATCCTGAGAGTGGGAGTAAACCGCCAAACGTTAAAGAAGACACGTGGCGCTTTGTTCATACAACTTTGTGTACCCACTGGTCGATGTATTTAAAATGTTTCTAATCAAAACAGTACCTATGTGAACTTAATATGCCACGAATCAAGTTTACATTTTTAAAGACATGTATGTTAGGTGCTAAAACACATATACCAAGAAGCGATATTTGAAAACTCCGTTTAAGCATGTGAAATCTGTCCAGCTACAACTTTAAAATTTGATAGGGATACTTATTGTGTAATTTATTTATTAACTAATAGAGGGTAAAATATAAAAGTATGGTTTCCAAACTTTTGAAGCAAATATTCTAATATTTAAAGATGTTGCTTATGTGTTCAAATAAATCTCTTGGAGATGTATTTCACGAAAATCTTATGGACATTGGTTCCAGGTTAAATTGGCTGTAGATCCAGTATGGTACATTTTAGATCATTCTGATCAAAAGTCCTCATGGTCACAATGCCCAGAAATGGACAGGCTAGAAGTTATCGAGTCTGTAATAAGCAGAAACCGTGTTAAAAAATGCTGCTTTCTTCCTTTTATTATAGGGCTTAATTCGGCTAGAACCTAGTTTTATGAATAATTCCAATATTATTTATTTTGGCTTGTTAATAATGAATATAATAATTATTTAGGAGAAATTGTAACTTTCGAAATGAGACTGATTTTGGCAGACAAAGCCCAGCAGGAAAACTGCTTAAAACGGAAAAATTGATTTGCTCGGCGTTTAAGGACGTGAAAACGGATACTTGAGGGTTTTGTAGGCCAATAAATTCAAATATGAGGTCAGTAAGACGAAAATCCAAGATGGCCGGAAAATCACGTTACCTTTGGGTAGGAAAATCTGAAACTGTAAATTATCATAAATTTGAATGCAATAATCGTTATTTGGGGGCTCTTGAAGTCGCTGAATACAAATCTGAGGTCGGAAAGTTGGAAATCCAACATGGCGACAGCAAAATCACGATATCTTAGGGTAGGAGAATCGAAAAGTAAAAGCTATTATTTAACCCTTTATTGAATGTGTTTAACTGCAGCATACAAAACATGTGTAGGATCCACAGTACCCATTGTCAATTCAGATACATGATGTTTTCACCCAAAAGTATTATCATTTCCCGGTTGCCATCTTGGATATTCATTTTTGACCTGAGATTTCAACTCGGTGACTTAGAAAATCCTCTTGTTATCATTGTTATCGTATTTATAATCATTCTCAGTTTTATATTTTCGTACCCAAAAATATTGTGATTTTCCGGCTATACTTGATTTTCATTGTTCTGACCTCAGATTTAAACTCAGCGACCTCAAAAACCCACTTTTAAGACAGATTATAAACTTATATTTCTTTTCCAATTATTCAATTGATGGTCAACATTAAATTTGTTTGTTTAAAAGTGAATTATTATTTGTTTGCTTATAATTGTATTGAAACATATTCTTTATAGGATTTTGCAAACAGCAGAAAATAATAAGTATCTATGAGAACTAAAAGAAAAACTATTAAATTTGTTGGTTTCAAGTAATATATGAAACATAACTAACATGTTTGTCGTTGTTGTCACGCTGGCTTAAATGTATAGATTACTATTAATATCAATCTCTCGTATCCTTTCTCGATTCATCACGTCTGCTGCTTTGATCCCCTGTCACTTTGGTTACTTTCACCCGTAATCCTCGACTCGATTCTCCCGTTCAGTTGACAAATTTAGAAAGAAGGACAACTCCCAAGCGATTACCTATATTCACTAGTGATACTGCCAATTTTTAAATCAAATGTATATACAGGATTTGTATCATTTGTGATAAAATAATTTATTCGTATATACTGTGTTTTACTTTTCGTGGAGCTACCCTCATATCTCGCTCATCTGATATCCGAATATTTTGAACTTTTTGAGGAGAATATAATAATAATATTAATACATTCATTTCACACAGAAGTAAAAATGGTACAAATTGAACTGTAGAGCTCTTCTTCCATTTGCCCAATACAGAAAACTTAATTCTAAAATTTAAAAATAATTGCTTACATTACTAGATGTGAAAGTTTACTTTTAGGTGTGAGATGATTTTTTAATTGCTGAGGTGAAGCCGAGGCCTTTCAAAAATCACCGAGCACCTAAAAGGGTTTTCGCATGATGTAATGTTTAAATTTTTTCTACTAGCGAAAGATATTATGGGATTCAATAGTTTAAAACTAATTATTTCATGACATTATTTTCCGTTTTTAATAAATTTTATAGTATAGGAGGTTATAACAATTGTTTACATGCCAACTAGACAATTACTACCTGTCACTGAGGTTTATGTTAGACATTTAAATTTCTGGTGGTTTAAAATTAAAATAAGTAAATATGTTTGGTGGTGATAAAAATGGGATACACGAAGCAGCCTATATTGCTTGTGCCTCGCTGTACCCCCAAGGTATATGCAAACTTAAAAGGCGTTTTTAAAATAGTGTGCTGACAAAAATGTGGCGGAAATCGGCGAAAATGTAATGTTGGCGTACTTTTTTGAAAGATCGGAAGTTTTATCTCCGGGAATACTATGGTCAGTGTATTCAATGCTGAAGATGGCAATTTCAGTTCACAATAATGAGGATGTTTCCCGATTTCAAAGACTACTTGCTTTTCCAAAAGACTACATGTAAAAGTTTTTTTAAATTTCTAACTTTATGAGTTTCCTAATGACTTTGGATTTTTTACAGAAAATTGTGTCATATAAAAATCTATTAAAAAAACTTTATTTCAGATTTTTTTCATTATTTTCGTCTAACGCCCCAACCTCCTTAAAAGAAGGTTTGTGATATCTAACGATGATGGAGGTAGGGCTTCATATGTGAGATTATTACAGGATTACATAAAACTTAAGCCGAAGAATGCTCAAGATGAACGCCAATTTTATCATTACGAACGTGGTAGATGTGTGAATTAAGTAGTGGGAAAGCACACTATTTCAAATGTTCCGAGAGAAATTGTAAAATGTTTAAATCTTGACACAAATAAATACACCGGACATTCTTTTAGACGTCAGCTACGTTGCTTGCAAATGCTGCAGTTTCGAGCTGCTAGTTTTCGTCGGTGCCAAGCTCTCAGATTGTAAAATTTATTAGAATTATTTTTTCTGTTTACCTCTTTTCTGTGTAATATGCGTATACTTATTAGTACAGACAAATTAACAATTTAGACTAACAAACATTAATAAAAGGATCATCTCTGGGAATTAAGTAGGTAATAACCTGGAGAATGAGATGATGCATTCTTTGCAATTCCAAGTTCCGGGAAAATTCAAAAAAATTTGGAAAAACTTTTTGATTTTCGGTTTTTTTGCTCTAGCGGCCAAAATAATCAAAATAGAGAAAGAAGTTCCCAACAAAAGTTGTAGCTCGTCTTTTTCTCTACAAAAAAGGTCTGTACAAATTTTTGTCTTACTTACGCCGGTTCGAAGATAAATCGAGTTTTCCACTTATGCTTTTAAGCCGCTTCGAAATGCGCGAAAAATGAGAATTCTCCAGGAGTTTCGTAAGACCGGGCTCATCGATCGATAATTCTTACCATTCAGAGCCCCTAAAAAAAATGAAAATAACATAAAATGTAGAGAAAAGTTTCAGCTTTAATGTGGATCTAATCACAAAATTCATAAAAAATTAATCAAGGTGAGAAAGTGTCAGAAGATGGCTTAGTCAACTTTGTACAGTTGATCCACAGATTTATTCATATCTTTGCCGGGAGTCGTTAGAATGATGATTCATTTTGCTTATATATTCTTATATAATGATATATTAATCCAATTAACATTTTATTGCAATTACTTTTGTTGGAAAAATATGTCTTGCGATCAAAGTAGAGGGTATATTTCTCATCGATCAATCACCTCCAAATTTTGGAGTTCAATTCTCTATATCTTAAGTAATAATAATATCACACAGTTTTAATTTTTGGATTATAAGTACAATAAAACATATTCTTCCGAATGACTTTAGAGTTTTTTAAATGCGTGCAGTACTTTTTGAATTTGTCTACATTATTCATACACGTTCAGAAAATGCACAATTATACAGTAAAACATATACAACTTATTTGTTTCTTAACATTCTTCAATGAAATTTTCCCGAAATATAGATTAAAGTGCATGGAATTGAATCCATGCAGTAAAAAAGCACCCATTGTTACGGGAGAAATAGGTAGGATGCATAAAACTCAAAGATGTGAATAAATCAACTGTATAAAGTTTACTAAGCCATCTTCTAACACTTCTTTCTCTATGATAAAAATGTGTATGAATTTTGTGATTAGTTCCACATTAAAGCTGACACTTCTCTCTACATTTTACGTTGCTTTCATTTTTTTTAGCGGCTCTGAATAGTAATAATTATCGATCGATATGTACGGTCGTACCAAACTCCCAGAGAATTCTCATTTTTCGCGCATTTCAGAGCGGCTCAAAACAATAAGTGGAAAACTGGATTTATCTCCTAAACGACTTAAGTAAGACAAAAATTGGTAAGGAACCTATTTTGTAGAGAAAGAGACGAGCTACAAGTTGTGTTGAATTTTTTTTTTGTATTTTCATTATTTTAGCCGTTAGAGCATAAGAACCGAAAATCAAAAGGTTTTTCCAAATTTCTTTGAATTTTCCCGGAAGTTGGAACTGCAAAGAATGCATCATTCCATTCTACAGATTATTAACTACTTAAATCTATTCGTTTATTAATTTTTGCGAGGTTTTTACAATATTTTGCCTTCATTGCCTGTACTATATATTATCTTCAATTATATTCATACTTTCAAATCGTTTGATTAATAAATTCAATAGGCGACAACAGAAGTCCATCTACCTCAAAAAACTAATACATGAAAACAACATTCATCGTTTACTTAGATATTAGTTATAGATTCAAGTGCTTTTCAACAACCCACTAAAGGCAAAATCACTAAATATTTCTGGCAGACAGTCGAAGGAGAATTCACTGAGGCTCATAAGAAAAGATCGGTGTGGGTTCAGAGTGATATTAGGTTACTTTTAACATAAGTTTACTAACTTAACCGCCCTCACCACATCCCCACTCTTACATTTTTAATTTCCAATTTGTAGAGCAAAGAAAAAACTTACCAGGGTTGTAGTTAATAATAAAGTAATCCTGTGCAACTGAATTATACTTGATGTCGAATATTTGTATCTTCATTACAAAAAAACTTGTTTCAGCTTTCTAAAGTTTAACAGAAACTTTTTATATTAACTTCATTTGAAAAGAAAACGGAAAAGTACTGGATATGTGATGTGTGTTTTATATTTAAAGTCTTGTAAAATAATATTTGGAACCGGAAAGTTCCCAAGTTCATCTCGACTAACTTTGTAAGGAAGTGCTGTCTCTGTATACATTCCAGTCGGTCGCATCGATAACATTGTTGAAATAACAGATCCTCTAGTATGACAAACATCTTTGAGGGATATTTTTATTTTCATAGAAATACATTTTTCTGTGTGATATTTACATCCGGAAAAATGAAGTTGAAATTGAATATACAGTGCCAGGGAATTCCTGTCGTTAATTTTAGTTGATGTCAAATATGTTATATAGAATAGAATCTGTATTTGACCAAGAAATATGAAATATGATTTCGCAAGTCGGTAGTACAAAACAGGTAAGTATAAGCAGTAGAATCAAGTATGTAACTTAAAAAAGAAAAGAAGAACAATAAATAGACAAAATCATACAGATCAAATTACAAAGAACAAGACAAAATAAAACAACAAACTAAGAACCTAGTTTAAAAGGAAAATTGCAAAAATGTAGACTATTAAAAGTTAAAGAAAGATGGAGTAGTGTTCATAATATGAAACGAGAGTCAGTTCATCTGAAGTAAGTAGTAGATTGAAAAGGAACTCTAAGTTATAGTGTTATGAAAAGTGTTGACAAATTAATGGTTTGAATTAGAATGGAGTGCTAAAAAATCTTCAAAAGAATAAAAACAGTGCGTTAGAAAATGTCGCTTAATTTTAAGCTAAAAACAACTAAAATTAAGAGACTTTAAATCATTGGGAATATGGTTATATAGTTGGAGATTTAACGTGTTTTCCACATCCACGTAGTGGATTTGAAGTATAGTAATCGTAAAAAAGAATTCAAAAGACTTTGTTCTTGAAATAGGTTTAGAATGTAATGAAACATCGAGATTTTAAATTTGAGAAAAAACATTCTGTCTGTCTGTCTGGCTATAAGTATTTTTGTCCGCCCGTTTTCTCCGGAACTGTTTAAGATATTGACTTGAGATTTTGTACACATATGTATTATAACGAGGTCTGGAACTGGATTGTATTTTGAACATATCCGGTGAAGGGTTGGGGGGATAAATATGGGGAAATAACTAAAGCAAACTGGTAAGAGTACAAAAACTTGAAATTTGGTACATGGACTAGAAGCCAACATTTTTTGTAATATTTTCCGTTCCCCCCACCACCCCCTACTCCATTATTAAAGGATTTGATAGAATAAAATTGAGATATCCACTTGAAATTTGGAATACGTATATATTATATTAACATCTGGAACTAGATTATATTTTTGGATTATTCCATTGAAGGGTTGGGGGTTAAATAGGGGTAAATAGGGGAAATAGCAAGGCAAGCTGGTAAGAGTACAGAAACTTGAAATTCGGTGTATGTAGTAGAAGCCAAGGCCTCAGATTTTTTTATAATATTTTTCAACCCCTACTCCATTATTAAAGGAGTTGATAAAATAAAATTGAGATATTCATTTGAAATTTGGTACACGTATGTATTACAACGACATCTGAAACTAGATTATATTTTGACATGATTCCGTTGAAGGAGTGAGTGGGGGGTAAGTAGAGGTAAATAGGGGAAAATGAGTAAAGCAAGCTGAAACATGGGATTTGGTGTATATATTAGAAATCGAGGCCTAAGATTTCTTTCTAATATATAACAGAAATAAAGTACTACAGAGAATTGAGCAGTTATCAGAAAATTTGCTCATTTAATGCAGATTTTAACCTGGTATGACACTCAGTTATTCACAACAGATTTTTTCATAATTTTTTTTACAAGTAAATCGTGCTTGTTAAAAAATACAATTTACAAAATATCAGGAGTCAAGATAACTCGTTTATCAGAGTAAACGAAACCGTATGAACAGTTCTATATCCAGAATATCTGCACTCGCTGATGGCTAAGAATAGCAGACTCAAAAGTCACACTAAAAAATCGATTTATACCACTGTAGTGAGGCCGGCCATAACATTCAATGTGTCGGCCACGACATTAAGGAAACTCACAGTTCTTGAGGATAAATTGCTCCGCCTCATTTTCAATTCTTCAAGGTACCTTTTACCTCGTGCCTTATAACTGTTACCTCCTCAAGAGAACTATGCGCACGCTGCAACCACACTATACTATGAGTAGACTATGTACGTGTAACTGGTCAGAAGTTTTCTCAATTCAAACTAGGTGATAGTCTGCTAACAGACATTATAACACGCATAAGAGAGCGTAACGCACCATTTCGAACTAAACGTAAGCTAGCGATTTTCTGGCAGCCCTTTCAGCCAAAACTACATACTCATTTTCTAACATATTATAATACCATAACTATTTCTTCTTTTCTTTCTGTAGCATTTTGTTTCTTGTGTTTATCTTTCTCAATTATTTTTCCTAAGCATAAAATGATATTACAGCCAAACACTTAAATAAATCCAAATATTTTGAACCCAAGCTTAAGGGATCAGTATCGGCCATACCCCCACCAGAATTCAAATTCAAGGTTCTGTGGTACCATGCCTAATGTCGAAAGCACAGATTATAGTGCACCTTGGATAAAACTGCATTAATATCCTTGTTTTTATGTAATAATGTAGTTTCCTTCGCATATAGAACAGATTCTGCTTGGACGTATTATTGGGCAAGTTATTAATGAAAATGAGAAAGAGGTTCGGCCCTAAAACGGAACCTTGAGGTACTCCGAATTTAACATATACAAATTCAATATTTATGCTTTCATAATTCCCAAATTGAGATCTCCCCTTGGGGAAACTTGTGATTAACCTTTGTAAGAATATATATTCTGCAGTAAAATATCGTTAGATACGCAGTCAGAGGCCCCGCTCAGATAGAAAAATTTACCATACAATTTTTTTCTCTAAGCCACTGTTAATTTTTGCAATTTAATAGAGAGCTAAAGCAGTAGGTGTTTTTGTTTCAAACCCAAACTGACTTTCATTAAATAAACTATACGGCTCAAAATAATCTGTTATGTGTAATTTTAATAGCGTTTCAAAAATCTTGGTAATTAAAAGTATAAGAGAGATAAGTTTTTACTTAGCACGATCTTCAGTGTTATTTTGTTCATGAATGGGAATGAGTTTTTATACCTTATGAATTCTAAACAAATATGTTACTCTTAATAGGTACATTGCTTTATGAGCCTAATTAACAGAATAAAAATGTAATAATATTTAGTATTTTTAGATTTACACTATAATTATCTCTACATCTGGCACTTTTTAGATTGTTAGTAATAACCAGAACTTGAACAGAAAAACGTACTTTTGATTGTTATTTATAGCTGAATCATTATTCGATCCTCTAATATCTTATAAACGTGGCTACGCATCGAAATACGATATTTCATAACATGAAAATTAATAATTTTAAAATTTGGTCCAATGAATACTGATTTAAAAGGTCACTATAGCTATTTCAGCGACGATAAATGGCAGCTATCTATTTAGGGAACGCCGAAAGAAAATCTGTGGGCGACCTTTTTGTATCAAGAAAGACTGAAAGCTCGAAGCGGAGGAGTAATTTATAAATGCTGAATGGCCCGGCAGTTAATGGGCGTAACAGACTTAATACGTTCACAGCTGAAATAAATAATTCGAAATTTACTACACTCGCTGGAATCCTCAGCTAGATATCATAGCACTCTAATATTTAATAGTTTAATATAGATAAACGATCTGTCTAAAAAATACCTTTATGTACCTAAGGTGAATATATCGATTTAATTTTCAGAAAGCTGTTAATACCCCTGGAGACATAGTTTTTACAAACACCAAAACTCTTGCACAGAACACTCGAATACCAACACTCCATGCGCGTTTAGTCATCTCCCGATGATGCTAATGTGGTTAGCGAAACATACAATACAGATGATTAAATTTGCTTTTGCATTGTTGCATATTTTCTCATATTAATTCTGAATTGAGATTTTGAAATTACGATAACGAATGATGGACCTAACGTTTGCTTTCAACGTTGCGTCGAATCCAATGTTTGCCACACCGTGTAACAGAAACATATGCCCAATCCTACATGCCGAACGTTGGCCTCAACGTTGGCTTCAACGTTAGATCTAATGTTTGACACATCGTGTGGCATCAGCTTTACTTTTTAAATGTATGGATTTATTTGTTCATAGCGCAGGCTAACTTTTTTTGAATTTATCTAATTACCGATTTAATTTTAGGTACGTATGTTTAAAATCAATAAATTGAAACATAATAGAAAGTATAAATAATTAATGTATAATAAATAAACTAATGAAAACATCGCAGCACGGTTTTACTTTAGGCAAATATGTGCTCTGCTTGCTTTCACCTATTGGATTACGTATATTCATCATTAGATAAAGGTAAATGCGTTGTAACACTTATGTTCGATTTATCAAAAGCGTTTGGTACAGTTGATAAAAACTTCTTAAAATTGAAATTATACACTATGGGTTTCAGTGAAAATACTTTAAACTGGACTATGGCGTACATGGATGGTAGAGCATTAAGAATAAAGCTGAATAATGAATATTCTTCATTGGGGGAAATTAAGTTTTGGAGTTCCCCAACGCTCTGTACTTGACCATTCCTTTTGTAGCATTTGAAAAAGCTACATTAATAAATTCAGTTTGAATACAGTAAATTGACCCTGATTAATTCATTTGTTTGAGTATGCAACCCACGATCTAGAGTTCGATAATAGATGGTTGCCTATCTAGAGGGGGAATTATGTGTAGTAAACATGCTTTCCTTAAGTATGATTTCGAGTTAGAGGGGTTACTCACATATTCTTGTTGTTGGGATATTGCACAATGCTGTAATTCAGTCTTTTAAATGCAAAGTCCTTTGTTGGCGCATTTTTATTGGCTAGACAAAGAGTTCTCTAGATGCTCAAGTTGGCAACACTGAGAGCGGGAGGATAGTTCCGTCGTGGAGATTCATTTTTCGACAGCGACGAGAGAGCTGAAGGCGGCGGTTCCGGTTTTGTAGTGAAGAATTTGGGTTTTACATCGTTAACACTGAAAAGGGATTTGATTTGATGTACCCAGTGTTTCTTTACCGTCCTGTCAGAAGCATTTTGTAAATTCCAGGAAGGAATTCTGTTGCTTGTCGTAATCTGATCGCCACGTGTCTCGTGAATTTATGCAATACTCTCTATAGGAGGTAAGCTTTTATTTTACTTAGTTGGTGTTTTATTTAGTTCTTATTTATTGTAAATATTACAGAGTGTTTGGAGGGACTGGCCCTTTGAAAATAAGTTATGTTTGGAGAGGTTTATGTTCAGAATGAATGGTGCTGCCATTTTGGTTATGTAAGGGGGCCCAGTATTTAGAGGAGTGATAGGAGGAAGTCCATTACTCAGATATTTGGTTTTATGTGGGCCCTGCTGACATTTGGAGAAGTTTTGGTTGGAGAGTTGTTCGCAGCAGTCTCCAAGAGATTTAGGCAGAATTTTGGGAGCGACGCGGAGTCGTAGTCGTGAGCAACGTAGAGAACATCTTAGGAAGTGGTGATAGGTCACGCTGTAGTCGTCAGAGGAAACGCCAAGGCTCCAATCAGGTTTTATTGTTACATTTTAGTTACATAATTTTATAGAAATTGTTATAGTTTCATTCAGTGATTTTTTGTTGAAATATTAGAGTAAATTGCATAACGATATGGCAACTACGTGCCTGGCATGATGAAATATCTTAAGATTTTTACTGTAAGTAGCGCTTGGTACCACGTGATACAATTTACCTTCTACTGTGTCACATATGAAGTATCTTTAGTAGAACATAATTATTTTAGATCATTCTTTAACATTCTAGTGCACCAGTGAGCATTGTGAATATTGGCTCATCGAAACTTCTTAGTTACACAATACGTTAGCAATGAGCGGTAATTTTAATCCATTGTAAACCTTTAACTCGCTGTTGCAAATCTAAAACTCATAGTTGGTATCATTAAAGCCGTAGTTGCATTTCTATAAAAAGAGGTCAAATCACTGAAGTAATTTTAGAGGGGGTCATTCATGCAATTTTGAATTTCTTTTGCATATACAGATCATGTTTAGGGAATAATAGTGAAACTACTTGTTTTTTATTGTTGTATATCTCATGTGTGTTGTAATAAATGTCTAATGTCTACATGTTCTTATTATTTGCACTGGTACTCCTGATATTTGCTTAAATTTTGAGATTTAATAGAGTAAAGTAGAGTTTTGATATCACAGATATATTTTGAGTATTCCATCGCATGGTTGCTAGTAACTTAATTTTGTTCCGTGCTGGCAAAATTATTTAAATCACATTACGTAACATACAGTCGGTGGCGCCCTTTTGAGTGTCCACACACAATTCTAACCCACGGCCTATGCTCTCCACCAAAAATCGGCTGCCGTTCGCATCGGAATATCATGTTTTAATATTTAGGTATCAAAATATGTTACACTTTTCTTACTTTATATAACAGTGGATATGTAACAATGTTGGCAGATGACACTACTATTACATTGCAGATGGCCCCGAAAAAATTGAGCAGTTAGCCCATAACGTCATAAATGAATTGAGTACGTGGCGTCAAAGAAACAGACAGATTCTAAATGATGGTAAAACTATATGTTTAAACTTTGGTCTTCAAAGGGTGCTACCATCAACAGGAATATATAACCATATGACCTTATCTGAATTTGGTAAACTTCTAGGTACCAATATTGATACAAAATTATCTTTCGATGCCCACATTGATTCTGTTTATTAAAAAGAAAAGAAACAAAGCTTATTTTGCAATTCTATAGCTGAAAGATGTGCTGAATGAAAGTGATCTACTATGCATGGGCTTATCCACATACGTTGTATAATATCATTTGTTGGGGTAATGCTAAAGACAGAGAACGTGTACTTATAGCACAAAAACAAATTATTAGACTTATCTATAACTTGTTACTTCGGGAAACTTGGAAAATTTTTAAAACTGAAAATATTCTTAGTACACCATGTATATTAAAATCCCTGTATTCCTCTAAAAAAATCTAGAGTTATTTGAGACTAGATCGGCAAACCAAGTATATAGTACAAGACATGGCCAATTATTGCCAATTCCTAAACACTACACAAAAAAATATTGTTGGTAAACGATTCTGTCTGCTCCAGACAGCGTCATTTTAACCGTATTACATCAAAAACAAAATAATTTAAATTTTAAATTACGTCTATACTAAATAATTAACAAATTGTTCTATCAGGAGTAAAGTTTGTACTGTGAAATTAAAAACTTTTAGATTAAACGATTATTTATGCAAAAGCTTGTGACATAATGGACAAATTCAATTTATGTATAAATTATGTAATTCATCGATGTTTTAAATCGACAAAAAAGAGCAAAACATGTCGGTGTCCTCAACAAATATTTTACACAAATAATTTATTAAAACTTTATTAATGTGTTGTTAGACATAATGACATTAAATTTATTGGTTACATTGGATATAGCAGAGGAATATTATAATAGAACTCGCGACCAAATGTGTGTTCCTGACTAGTGACCAAAGAACAATTTTGGTTGGGTAAACGTTAGTACATATTCTAATGTCACTTTCACCAAATTCTAAAAACTTTAGTAACATATACTGTTAATGATAACTGTATCAGCTGGAGACATTATTAATACTTAGATTTACAGCATGGGAGACTACCAAAGAGACATGAGATTATTTTTGATCAGTGGGAACTGCTAGGTAATTCGTGAAACTCGAAATTTCTTTAATAATTGATGCAAGTATTTGTATCAAGCTAATGATTTTTGTATACATTATTTACCACTTAGTGGATACAAAGGATGATTGAAGGTTTAGAGGTGCAAATTATGAAATTATGAAATTGCAATGTGTCTAGCCTTTTGTATCGTGTTCTTCTAGACCGCTGCATTGGAAGATATAATCAATAAGTTGGCCCACTTGATCACCGGATTTAAATCCAATGAACTAATTTGGGATATTATTTAAAATTATCATCTTTAATGATACCATTCACTCGAGAACTTGCCCAATAGTCCACAAATTATAGTATTCGTCTTGTTGAGATCTGCTAATAAGAAGGTTGGCACTTTGAGCAATACTTTTGGTACTGTTTGATTTGGGGTTGTTTCTTTAATCATAATTCGTGAAATTTTTTTGCAAAAACTTTTCATGAATACAATCCTTTACTATTATTACAACTATTTCATTGAACGTTCGAAGACATTTTCGAACACATATTCACAAGAATCGTTCTTGCTATATTTGCCTACAGAATTGGTACGTAAAGGGTAATTCGGAAATTTCGGGACACCCTGTAGGTACAGTAAATGATTATTTAGCGCAAAAGGAAAAGGGCCTAGTGTGTCTACAATATTTTCTTCCGCTCTGAATAATTGAAAATTTCCTTCTGAAGTTAGTGGTAACGAAACAAGCTAGCAAGAAATTATTGAACGGTGAACACAAGGACATGAAATATAAATAAGGAATAGCCTGACCTTATACGCCAGTGAACATTTTACGACACCTTGTTTAGTTTTATCTTACACTGAAGCTGACAACTCTCTAGAGTCCAAATTAATCCGGTATGGCGTGAACCAACAGAACATTCCGTGAGAAAAGTACCGGTGATTTGTGAAGTCCTACGACATATAATTCAACACAATAAAGCATCTATACTCTATTTGGAAATTAGAGAGAATAGAAGCTCATTATAAATGCAAATTGTATAAAAGCTAGAGAGTTATAAAAGTACAGCTCACCTATATAATATACAGGGTGTTTCAGGTATGCGGTCATTAATTTCTACTTAAAAAAATATGAAAAAAGTTTATATAAAGATGTGTTCCGAAATCCTTTCTAAGGGCGTAGCGGACCTCCGAAGGGGCACCCAAAATTCGTGAAATTAGGAAAAACAACAAATAATTAATAAATTAAAGGACTCAATAGGTTTTAAAGGTTAACAATTTAAATTAAGTATGCAAAATGGGCGCCTTTCATTTCCACACAAGCTGCTAGAGTGGCTACGTTCAAATTTCTCGAGACTGGTTGGTTTTAAGGCATTATTACAAGATAACCCTTTTTATGTATTCATAGCCAAGGAATCATATTCTGATGAGACAATCAGAGATAATTCACATAAAAAAATTTGGGGGGAGAAGTAAGCCCCGTTTTCAATTTTATGCACCTCTGAGTGAATTTACCCTTGGTGGATAACATCAAATAATGACCTTTATGACCTTTACTGATATCGAATCACGTGCAAAAACCTGAGATATTAAATAAAATGTCAATTTTGGAGGCCCCCTTCAGGGGCCCGTAGCGCCCTTAGGAAGGATCTCCGGACTCAAGTTTGTATGAACTTTTTAAAATATTTTTTGATGTAGAATCACCCCTAGAAATTAACGACCGCATACCTAAAACACTCCGTATAATACAAAGAAATTTGAAAAATTGAAAATAGAACGATATAAAAGTTAAATCGACTATTTTTTTTTCTGTAAATTTATTGTTGGGCCGTGCATTAATAGTTTGCACCTAGGTAGGTACTACAGATATCATCATAAGTAGTAAAATAAACTAATTCACAACTAATCATTATATTTTTGGCCAATTTACTGCACTTTCTATATAATTGTTGTACATTCTATAGGAAATACTCTTCTCATTTTTTTTGTAAATAATATTAGTTTAAGATATTTTTTATTTAATTACAAAACATAACTTTTTTTTTCATTTTTAAAAAATGTGTAACTTTTTTATTTATTGACCGATTTTGTTAAAAAACAATAGAGCTCTGTCTCTAGCGGACACTAAGTTACTGGCCAAATTTCAGTACAATCGTTTTCGTTCTTAAGTTGTCGTGCTTACAAGAAGCGTGACGGACGGACAGAGGGACAGACAGACAGATGGACAAACTGACGGACGGACATTTTGAAAATGGTTCAGAATTCGAAAATCAACACAGTGTTATGAAATTTCTTCTCTAAGAGCAATATTACCGGTTTTAGAAATGTGCCGATCGAATGCAATATACTCTTCGCTTTGTATTTGCGAAGAGTATAATAATGTATCTACCTACCTAACTGAAAACCATTAATCCACAGTTCAACAATAAATTAACAGACAATGAAATAGAAAGTGTTTCGAGTCAGTGAATATAAATTATTTGTTCCTTTTTAAAGATTTATTTTTTGTGTGGGGTTTCGGGGGTTTTTAAAATTTTTAATTCAACTTTCCAGATTTTTACAAAGGTTTGTGAACTCAGCGTCGCTCTGTTGCACGGGTCGCTTGATACTCTTTAGAGTTCAGTTAATAGTTATCCACCTCTTACGAATTTAATATAGACGGTATGGTATTACGATGCAGTATGAAGGCCACGGCGCTCAAGGAACTGAAGTTTGGAAAAAGTCCTGGAACATAAATATATGCACCTCTCAAATTCGTTATCATACACCCCTCTCGGATATCTACATGCACGTTACCATGACATAACTCCACTAATGGACTATGTTCAGCAGACGTCTCAAAATATGCATTTAAGCTAGATCACAGTTCATTAACAAGCATCATCACCCAAATCAAAGATCAAAATGCTCCATTTCGAATAAATTATACCCACGCGTTGCTTATTTTCCGCTAAATATCTATAATCGTATAAGCTTCTTCCTACGATAAATTTATAAATATTTCACTCAGTTCTTCTTGGTTAATTTTTGTGCCTCTTTGTTGTTTATACTAAAATACTATCTTCCTTAAGTTTGAATGACTATAACTTTTGGAATCATAACATTATTGTACCATAATTTAAGCGGCTAGGCATATTAATCTGTTGTATTAATATTGATAACTATTACTAGCAACTAAGTTTTCATGATTCCTATTGGACATTTTATTCTATTTTTTTTTTCATTCGCAGTGATGGGAGGAGTTCAGTTTTATATATTTATATTTTACTGTAAGTTTTCCTGCCCCATTTCATCCTGCCCTCTAACTGTCAAGGCCGACGCGACGACTCGAAACGCTTTGACATGTTCCAGGCACAGATGTCGGAAGTTCCATGTACGTTAAATTATTAATGAAGTTGTCTTGAACTACACAGGGCGTTAAAAAAATTAATTTAATCCACTTCGGAGTTGTTTCTACACTCAAGAATGGAAAAATAATGTTTTCATAAAAATGTGAAAGAAGTAGTTCCTAAGAGAACTGAGGATGACGCCCAAATGATGCCTTTTACTGAATATCTCGGAAACATGTTTTTACAACATTATGACTCTTAGTTCACCATTAAATTACCTACCGTGGGGAAAAAATCATACCGTTGACTTTAAGAATTAATTCTAAAAATGTTCAAAATGTCCACCTGTCCATCAGTCTATTAAATTTCTTTTAAGTTCGATAACTTAAAGGAAAGCCCGATTCTATTGAAATTTGGGTAATGAACTAATGTTATCTAGAAGAAGAATCTCATTGTTTCCGAACCAAATCGATTACTAAATAAAAAAGTAATTAATCAATTAATCTCTAAAAAATTGTGTACTTAATTTTTGTCTTGTAATAAAGTCTGTATTTTATTACTCTCCTGATATGTTATTTATTATACTTATTTATATTTAATAAAATACATGGCATAATTTTCACCTGGACACATTATATCATAGACAGGAACGCCTGTTACTTAAACTCGATATACCTCCTGCTCTAAATATAAATAATAACGTTCATATATGTGAATATGAATAATAATGTATGTACCTTTTAACTGAAAAAATATATAAAGTGATCCACCAATGGATAAACTGATTATTAAATAAAAGAGGGTAGTTTTGAGTAAATACTTTTAAAGATATTTCCTATGTATCAACAGTCCACAAACTACGTTAGTAATGAAATTGTTATCTAAATTAATGAAATCTTTGCATTCTTTCGATAACCTGACTTCTGGTTATGCTAGCAAACCAAAATCCTAAAATAAATTTGTCCAATTTCTTATTTGACATTCTCATTATAACACTAGCATCCAACATAGTCCCCTACGGCTAAGCAGATTAAACTAGTATCTACATGACCCCCTACGGTATGAAGATTCAGTTAAAAATAAGAAAAAAGGCCTAAAATGGATTTATTTACCTACCCTGTCTAAAAAAAAAAAATAAAATCTCTCATTCAGTTTCCTGGAAATGCTTAGGCTTTGAAACGTTTTTCGCCCTTATTATGAGCTCATCAGAAAGGCACAAAGCCACTCATAGCGATGTTTCATGCGAAACCAAGGCAATATCCATAAATAAGTATGAAATATTTATATTTGACATTGACGGATAAAAAACAACAATCTTCTATCTATCTATCTATTATTTTATATTTATTCATGGATATTGCCTTGGTTTTACATGAAACATCGTTATGAGAGGCTTTGTGCCTTTCTGATGAGCTCAGAATACGGGCGAAAAATGTTTCAAAGGCTAAGCATTTCCAAGAAACTGAATGAGTGTTTGTTGTTAATCTATTTCTGTGTTATAGTTTTAAGTTTTCTTAATTCCCCTCTATATTTTGTACTCCATGTTCTAATTAATTAATCGTTTATGGTCTTAGTTTAATTATTCTTATTCTCTACCTTGGCTGAAGGGATCCAGCCCTTCAATTGCCACGGGACCCCTGTATGGATTTGGATGTTCAGCTAGAATAGGGTGCGAGTTTCCAAGCAAATAATCTGAATATAGTTAATCTATAAATATGATCTGAATGGATTTGAAGGTTAAGAGTTAAGCTACATAATATGTAATCGGCAAAATAAATATAGAAACGAAAGTTACCTTCCCCTCGATCCCCGCCTATGAACAAAATTAAACGCCTTGCCTATGTAATATCGCCAACCAAGTCTCATAAAGTTGCCTCAAAGCGTTCCAAAATAATCAAGTTTACTCGAATTAAATAATATTAGTCATGAAGTTCTCAAAGAATATATTAATCTTACCAAACTTTGCATGAAGCTAAATTGCTTCCAATTCAATAAAATATTCTTCGAGAAACATGAGGGGACTGCAGTGAGAAACTCCTTGTCAGTTCAATCTATTCAGAGACAAAGGAAAAATTGAAAGTGTTATTTTGGGAATTTAGCGGATAACTTTCATACACTCATGGGTATTGAATAAATAGTATTGAGTATGAAAAATAAGAAATAATATTTTCTTTCTCTAGAAAGTGTCCCGTAAATATAGCTGCTCAGACGAATTATAATGTCAGGGCATTTTGATTGAATTTGTGACAAACTTTATTTTTCTTAATCGAAATAATTTGTTCTACAACCTTATATCAAAGAATCAATTTTTACTAATAAGGAAAAATGCAAGGACACTTAAAAAAACTAAGCCGTTTGGATCTTGATAATGTCTTTTCTTGCTTTTTATTGGGTATTTTGCCACTGAAAAATATTTAAAAATTTTAATGAAAAAACCTCTGCGCCAAACGGATCAGACATAGGTTGGTTCTTGAGTACTTGACTGTTTCAAAAAGTCTCACACCTAAAAATATATAAACTAGAACAATGTTATAAACTAAAAACTGAAAATCAAAGCTATAGGTAGTTAATGTTTCGGAAGAGAATCTACTTCCGTTCTCAAAACTTTTTTAGCCGTCAACCATGACAGTTCTTTGTTTATGTATTTCCATAGTCACGTGAGACATTAAACTATATTTATCTTATTTTTACTTACTTCGTCTCTAAGGATTGGCAACCAACTAGTACAAAAATCTATTGAATAATTAGAAACGCATCTATCCTCGTTTAGTAAAATAATCGCGGATAGATGCGTTTCTAATTATTCAATAAATTTTTGTACTAGTTGGTTGCCCATCCTTAGAGACGAAGTAAGTAAAAATAAGATAAATATAATTTAATGTCTCACGTGACTATGGAAATACATAAACAAATAAATGTCATGGTTGACGGCCAAAAAAGTTTTGAGAACGGAAGTAGATTAACTACCTATAGCTTTGATTTTCAGTTTTTAGTTTATAACATTGTTCTAGTTTATATATTTTTAGGTGTGAGACTTTTTGAAACAGTCAAGTACTCAAGAACCAACCTCTGTCTGATCCGTTTGGCGCAGAGGTTTTTTCATTAAAATTTTTAAATATTTTTCAGTGGCAAAATACCCAATAAAAAGCAAGAAAATCTGAATATGCCACAAATAAACAATTACAGACAATATATTGATAATGTCTTGTCCTTTCACTATTTTTGCCTGTGTAATTTTTTTTGGGGCACACTGTATATAGCGGTGATCTAATTTTAATCACGGTGGTATACTAATAAAGTTAATCAGTTACGTTAGCCTAAAATTATAATAATATATTGTTGTCCTTACCATAAAATATAGTGGTACCTCTAGCCCTACCCAGACGATACTTCATTGTGTAACAAAACACACCATAAATAAGACAACTGTATATTTCAAAGTTAAAAATTATTAAAAACAAAAAGAATACAGAAGTTTCGCTTACCGCTTTCCTTAAATAATATATTCCTTTCTGCTGCAAATGTTTTATTTATGATGTGGTTTAGATCAACAGAATATATAAGGAATATGCTATTTCCTGTTAAATATTTGATACTGAGGACATACCTATAATAACATTTTTCAATAACTATGAAAGCAGAGGTCAGCGATGTTGTTATTATCACTGCTGAATAAAATAATACATCGAACTGGTTTTTACGTTTTATGACAAATGTATACAATATTACCTAAAATCAACATGGCAATTTTTAAGCTTGCTAAAATGAGCATACAGCACACATTATTGAACCTTTATACATAAAACTTTATTGCCTGAGAAACATTCTTTATATTAACCTTAATTCTATAAACGATATACTAATAAAAAATGAAATTAAAATAGATTTCAATATTTCTTTCCTTCGCCAATACTGATATCGATTTTTATCAAGTAAAATGTCAAACTGTTTTAATACAACCGAAAAAGCTCACTCTATTAATGTACGTAACAAAAAAGACTTTCATGTTCCATTCTGTAAGTACAAAATATCCCCAGATGACCCTGATTATATTGGGCGTAAGGTTGTTAATTGTCTACCAGACTTTTTAAAGCAGCATTTTAAATTAGAGCTTAAGGAATTTCTCGTGCAAAAATGTTTATCTAAAAGTCCCCATCTTGAATTCTGTATATGTTACGAAACAATTTGTTTTGTTTATAAATACAAAGTCACATTTCCATACACTAGATTGTAGCATGATCACAATACTAGGAAAAAGACAAAGTCTTACGACTATAAAACATTTTATATATAAAAAATTTCATTTTTAATGGTTGTAAGTTCTTTTCACTCAAAATATAAAATGTCTCCCAACATTTAGTAAATTCAAGAATGCAGAAAAAATATTTTTTTTAAAGAAAGAGTTTGTGTCAATATGTTAGGTTATATTTTGTTTGTATTATACGGTATTTATTTTACCTTTTTGATATTTATTGCTTATTTAATTTTATTCAAATGTTTCTGCTGTTTTTTCTAATTTACAATGAAATTTGACTTGTAACTTTTTAAATAGATATTTCTTAAATGATTTATATTTAAATCTAGAAATTTCTTAAATATGCTTCTTGTAGTTTTCGGAAATAAATAAATATTATTATTATAATTATTAATAAAACAAAGGCGTTGCAGTCAGAAATATTCCTCTTAAGCATATCAGTGGCACAAAACAAGATAATGAATGACAAATTTATTAAATCATTATTGCAGGGCGGTAATACACAGACAAGAAGTAAGTAAACATAATTAATCTCTATTATTTATTAATTTAGTTGCTCCATATGTAATTAATTCAGCTGAAAGGGATCAAAGATATTCCCTTTATTTACTGCGACGACCGTTCATAAAGTTAAATTATTCAAAATGGAATAGAACTTGAATGGCATATCTTATATGAAAGGCGAGGCTAAGTGTAATTAATTGAGATATATCTCGATATACTATCGTATTTATGCTCAGCTGTAATACCTTCGAACCTTTTGAAGTTAATTCTAATTTATTTATATGTTTTGCTCAACAAAAGATAATTAAATTAGTGACTTACTTGAGTTTTGGTGTATTTCTCCAGACTTCTAATTGCTTTTTCAAAGTAGTCCTCTCCGTATTCTGTTCTTTGTTCTTGACAAAGTTGCTTCCACATGTCCCTGGCTTGATCCAGAATAGTCTCGTCGGAGAGCCATGAAGACCCAGTTGTAAATTCCCCTGGAGCTACTACCACAACGTCGACTCCTGTCAAAATATAACATTAATTATATTCAAAGTCGAAAATGTTTATTTATTTATAGAATGATTATGTAGGTGGTTCGAATCCAAAGTAGTTTCTACAAATACCAAAATAACGTAGAATGGGGTGAATAGAAACTTAAGGGTCAATAGAAACAAAAACTGTGAACGTAATTCCATGACACCTACAGAATATCAAACCAAATTTGGTGATCTTTTATAATAATGAAGGGATCATTATTACAGAAGATCACCAAATTTAATTTGATGCTCTGTAGGTATCATTGAATTACGTTCACAGTTTTTGTTTCTATTGACCCTTAAGTTTCTATTTACCCCATTCTACCCAGTACCTGAATATCTTATCCAGTACTATCACTCGACGTGAGTTTCGTCAATCATATTGGCATCATCTGGAGATGATTCACACTAAAGTACAACAATCCCTACTAAAAATATAACTACCAATTTGCCTAATTTTCTAACTATTAGGGATTGACTTCTTGTCACTATTCATACTATTTTCTAGTTTGCAACTTTAAGCTCATACAGACACTGACAGCTTAAGGCTAATTAAAGGTGTAACAAATAATGAACATCTTGCTGCAGCAATGCAGCTCATTCCGAGGGACATTTAATATAGGATGAATTACTCAATTTAAACCAGTCCATACGAAATTCGGCTTACCTGTGGCTTAAATAGGATATTCAAAACCTTAGATATAGCTGTTCATCTATCGAGAAATAAATTAAAATGACTTTGAAGCAACCCGAAGGATAGAACTGAATCAAACTAAATATTCGGTATTTACGAAACTAGTTGTAAGGATTGCAATTTGAAACATGTTGGCCAAACTAAACATCAAATTATAGCAAGATTTAAACAGCATATGAGAGAACTGAAAAGTCTAGTGCTGCTCTCAATTACATAGGTCAACAGAAAAAAAGTCCAATTTCAACGACTAAACCTACTATGCCTTAAGTATTTCTGGGTGCTGAAACCGAATTTTCAATTTAAAAAAAATCTAAGATTTCGAGTAGATCTCGATTTTTGTTGCTAAAATATAGTTTTTGACAGTACAAACTGGGATTTACTCGAAATCCAAGGGGTAGAAAGTGTTTTAAATTGAAAATTATGTTTCAGCACCCAAAAATACTTAAGTAATGATAGGTTTAGTCTTTGGAACGGAACTTTTATTTTTGTTGATCTGTTTTATAGAACTGATATTAATAACTTAAGGTTAATTAGAAATTCAACAAATAAGCAACTGGATGCCTTAAGCTTAGAAACCACAAAATGCAAAAATAGTGTGAATAGTGGCAAACAATCCTTTCCAAATAATATTAATAATAATAATAATAATAATAATTTATTAATCCTGTCGATCACAAATACATGATATAGGATAAGTCAATAGTACATAATAGAATATAAAATAAGTATAAAATATAATATAAATAGAATATAAAAAAATGTATACACTAATAAAGTATGTCATTAAATAAAACGGTATGTAAAGCTATACATAAACACTTAAAAAATATCTACAAATAAGGGTACAATTACGAACACGCACAGAGTATAAAAACAATGGAAGAAAAAACTGTTAACAAATACACGTTGATTACGGCAATAATAATATTAAAAAAAAAAGATCAAGAGAGAATGTACAATCACAAACTTCAAACTATCAGCATAATATTCATTTAAAGAATAATAGCTCTTATCTATTAATAATTTTTTAAGTTCTAATTTAAAATATTTAACTTGCATGTTCTTGTATTTACTTGGTAAATGATTGTAAGCTTTTATAGCCAGATATTTGGGCCTTTGTTCATATTTTGTCAGTCTATGTATTGGTATTTCTAGTGTTGTGCTACTTCTTGTATTATGGGAATGATAATTATTAAGAGTGTTCATATTTAGTTCCGTTTTAGCATACATTAATAAATTTAATAACAGAGTGCAGGGTAATGTTAATATTCCCAATTGTTTAAACAACGTTTTACAGCTATCACGCTTGTTTGATCCGGTAATAAATCTTACTGCTCTTTTTTGCAATTTAAATACTCTAATACTGTCACTTGCTGCTCCCCAGGCAATTATTGCATAAGAGATTAAAGAGTGAAAATGTGCGTGGTAGTACATAATTAAAACAGACCTGTCAACAACATCACGTAACTGATTAATGCAATAGCAAACTGGAGCAATACGTTTACAAATACTGTCAATATGTGTAGACCATGAACAGCTGTCTGATATATATAGACCTAGAAATTTTACAGTTTGCTCTTGCCTAATAGTACCAGTACTTGTTTTTATTAAAATACTCTCTTCATATTTTTTCTTTAGGGAGCTAAATCTTAGAAATATAGATTTTTTTTATTTAGAACAAGCCTATTTTCGGTAAACCATTCATTAGCTTGTGAGAGCTTTATGTTAGCTTTGTTTACGGTATGTCGTATATTGGAATCCGATATTAGGAGAGATGAGTAATCAGCAAATAAAATAGAGTCATCCACAGTAAAATCATTTACATAAATAATATATAATAAGGGACCTAAAACTGACCCTTGTGGTACTCCTATTGAGGTTTCAAGGATATCAGACTTGGAGCCATTAATTTCGACAAAGTGTGTTCTACCGCGTAGATAACTCTTAAACCAATTTAGTGGTTCACCTCTTATACCATAGCTCTCCAGTTTTCTTATAAGGCTAGTATGACATACAAGATCGAAAGCTTTACTCAGGTCAAGAAAAATACCTACACTTTTTTTATCTTTATCTAAGTTATCGTAGAAATGGTTTAAGAAGTGTACAATAGCAGTTGTCGTAGAGAGACCAGCACGAAAGCCGAATTGATTACTATTTAGTAGCTTATTTTTATCAAAGAATTTCGAAATTTTCTGTGCCACATATTTTTCAAATATTTTAGAGAAAGAACTTAATATAGATATTGGTCGATAATTCTCCACTTTTGAGTTACACCCTGACTTAAATAATGGTACTATTTTAGCAACTTTCAATTTCTCTGGGAAGATTCCTTCATTTAAAGAACAATTTAATAGTTCAGTTAAAGGTTTCAATATTGGCATTATACATTTCTTTAATAAATTTGTGCTAATATTGTCCATACCTGATGAATTTGAATTCTTCAGATTTTGCACAATACTTAAAATTTCATGTTCGGTTGCGGGTTCAAAGAAAAATGAGAAGGGATTTTGCTTTATGTGAATTTCATGAGAATTGTGTTGAGATCGATCGGGTAGCAATAAATTAGGTACGTTGTTAAAATATTTATTTAGATGATTACCTACTACATAACTATCATTTGTTAGAACATCATTTATGCCTAAAGTGATTTCATTCTTATGTTTATTGTTATTCGGTCTGATTATGTTCCATGCCATTTTTGATTTATTTTTAGTATTAGCAATTAAATTATTATTATACATTTTCTTTGCTTTTTTTAAAAGTTGTCTATAAATTGATTTGTATTTTTTATAATAAAGTTTTATATTTTCATCTCCTTCTAAAGTCAGAATGTATAGATCTTTTAACTTTTTTGATGATATTTTTAAACCATTTGTTATCCACTGTTTAGAAGAAGTTTTATTGCTATCTATAATTTTAGTTTTGACTGGGAATGCAATTTCAAAGTAGTACACAAAAATATCACAGAACATTGTGAATTTGATATTTGCATTACATGTTCTTGAATTTAAAATATCACTCCAGCTCTCGTTCTTAAGTAATTCACAAAAGTGGCGAACATTATGAGGATTATTTAATTCTCTGTACGTAATACGTTTTTTATTAATCTGCTCACTTTTCATTGAAACCGATATTCTTTGAGCATTGTGATCACTAATACCATTATTGATAACTGAACTTTTATATGATTTTTCTTTTAAATTTACACAAATATTATCAATGCACGAATTGACTCTAGTACATTCCATTATGGTAGGCTTAACACAATACGAATGAAGAATATCCAAAAGGTCCAAATAGTTCAGCTCATTGATTAATATATCACGATTCGTCGAGTCGAGACAGGTAAGTAGAAAATTAACTTTTTTAATAATTCTTTGCTGTCTGGCAGCTAATTGACAGCTGACAACTGTCAATATCGTCTCTTTGACATCAGATTTGAATTTAGAATCCTCAAAAACATAAAATAAGGTATTTTAATAATCAAAGTATCCTTTATAAAAATGTTACAAAACTACTCAAACTAGTAACTTAGGATGGAGCTATGGAGCTTTGATGCTCCATAGGAGTCAAAATTCTAAACTGGACGTGACTATGGAGACTTTTGTTCAGGGTGACAAGAGCTATAATATACCAAAAGTTCAGACGATTCCATCGAAACCCAATTTCCTTAAGGTTTGTACGGGATCCAAACAAAAAAAATGTCTTTTACCCATAAGAAATACACGGGAAAATTCACCTCTCTTGAGGCACTGGAAGGGGTTGAGATAACCAGTCAGAACTTGGTGTGATCATTTTCTTCTTATATTAGAATATAATGAGCGGGTGGGAGGGCATATTTAAAAAAAACCCACATATAGCTAAGGACCACCTTCTGTGACACCCCTACTTATATAGCAACATAGCGCTCCGAGGCTCATTCTAAAAGTTTTATAATATACGTATATAAATGACTCCCACTATTTAGCATGAATATTAACAGAATGAATACGTACCTCTGGACCTTAATTCCTTCCTCAGACACTCAGCTTGGGATTCTAAAGCTGCTAAAAGGCCACAATGAATGCCTCTCACGGGGGACGCCACTCTACATAAGCCCGAAGTCAACACTATGATGCGGCCCCTAGCGCGTCGTACCAATGGGAGCATGATCTGGGTCACTCTTGTAGGTCCGATGAAATTTATCTCTGCGGCTTTTTTAATCACCTGAAATTATGAACATTTACACGTATATGTTATTAGTTCTGTGGGAAATTATTTTATACTAAGCTATTTTATAATATAATAGTAAAAATATATGTAAAAGAATATTTCCAAATGAAGCTTTTGTTTAAATAAATTAGAAGTAAAAGGAGAATAATAAAAATAAATTGAAAAAATATGTACTTTAAAAAAAGCTTGTCACGATAGCCTCATTATAACACTTTTATAGGCTCCAATACTCGTTAACTAATAGATTGGTGAAGATCTGTTGTTTTTTATCAGCCAATGTCAAATATAAATATTTATAAATCGTTATGAGTGGCTTTATGCCTTCAGGATGAGCTCAGAATAAGGTTGAAAAACGTTTCAAAGGCTAAGTATTTCCAAGAAACTGAATGAGAGATTTTATGAAAATGTAATCAATTAGAATGAAAAATCTTTTAAGACAACGTAGGTAAATAAATTAATTTTAGACCTGTGTTCTCCTTTTTAACTCAATCTTCATAATGTAGGGGTCATGTAGATACTAGTTTAATCTGCTTAGCCGTAGGGGACTATGTTGGATGCTAGTGTTATAATGAGAATGTCAAATAAGAAATTGGACACATTTATTTTAGGATGTGCTAGCATAACCAAAAGTCAGGTTATCGAAAGAATGCAAAGATTTAATATTTTTTACATATAGTTTTTCTTTCAGTTCTCATCGATGGTTTTTTTCCGCTGTTTGCAAAATCCTATAAAGAATATGTTTCATTGGGGACCTCCATCCACACCGTCAGTTTAAAGTGTGTTTGCCGTGATGCTGTGAAAAATTTTACTTTAAATGTATTGATACTTTCTGGAACATCCTCTATAGAGAACAATTGTGTCATAAATCAATTTGCGTCAACAAAATTTTAATTACACCAAACAAGAAAGGTGTCTCTTAGCCATTATTGACATAATCTCTTTCAAAATTAGTCATATTACATCGATACGACGGTCTTGGTAATCCAGCACGAACGAACTTCTTCCAACTTTCTCTTGACATTTCACGTCAGTGTAAAATAATCAGGGTCAAATATCAGACGAATTATTAATTACAAAAGGAAAATTGAATTAAAATTGCCTTATCTTGTTTAAATAGTATAGGAACTGAGAGGCACGTCACCGTCACCGTTTTATACTATTAGATATGTTTTACCACTTTATGAATGATAACAATTCCCAAAATCTACTTCTGGAGGGACACGTTCTGTCAGGTGTCACGGTCAAAAAAATGCAGTTATAACATGTGACCGTTACGAGATTTCTTTAGATTGGGAATATTTATTTAATCTTTTAAACACAGAAAAATGTTTCCAGAAAGAAATTCCTGGCAGTTAATTAGTCAGAAAGAAGGATTTGCCGCAGACTTTGATTAATTTTACTTGTTTTAAGAATTTCTTAATTTGCACCGATTTTAATTTAAAATTGTTATAGTTCCTAAAGAACACGAGTTATAATATCATACTTAAAAAGTATTTATTTGCTCAAAATAATCTCAGAAAGCTATGGTTGCAAACAAAAGTACTACATACGCTTAACTGTAGAGGAATTTAACTTTTTGCACTAAGTTGAATTTCCACTGCATCTCACATGTATTGTATCATAATTAAGAAGTCATTCTTGTTTTTTAAAATGTGCTACAAGTTTCCTGAATGAGGTATTAGGCATCTCAAGACTAAATACCCATCAGAATAAGTATTCCACATGTACGGTTTTCCGCAAAAAACTTTTATACGAGTTTTATTTACTATTCTGTATACATGAAATCTTTATTAGGCGTTGTCGTTTAGGAAAATACAAGCTCTCACAACGACCTAGATCGTTCCAAGTTGCGACACCCCAAGAGACTCAATATATAAAATATATTAAGCACCTAAATCCAACAAGAAAACGGTAAAAGATTAATAAAGTCTTTCGGGACCCGTAAGGGTAGTTATTTCTACGGAAATTGTAAGGGAACCTTTGTCACATGGAGCTACGTCTGAACATTACCTAGTCTGGTAGTTACTCCTATGTACATTTAGAAAACATTTTAATATCCGATGCGTTCAGCTAATTAGGTCAATTGTCATTTAATGGCAATTTTAGGATTAGCTGATGTTGTAAAAGACAAATGATATTAATTTATAATCTATTAGATCTAGTAGTTGTGTCAAACTGTTTTAGTATTCAATTAGATACTTAGACCGACAAATAACAATATATTCTTTTAAATTTTGTCGCTTATTTATGGTTTGATTCGAATTTTGCACTAGGTACTCAAATTTACAATAAAAACCTGTTAATCGAAATTTAAAATTCTGAGTTAAAGTTTCATTTCAAGATGTGCGAATAAGATGACGTTTTTATATTCTTCGCAATACCAGAACGAAAAGTGTATTGCATTTGATGGGCACATTTCTAACATCGCAAATATCGCTCATAGAGAAAATCGCCATGTTCTTGACGGATTTCAAAACAACTTTCAAAATGTCCGTCTGTCCGTCTCTCCGTTTGCTTCTACGTCTGTCCGTGCGTCAAGTTTCTTGTAAGCACGATAGCTTGAGAAAGAAAAGTCTGATCGTATTGAAATGAGGTTAAGTTGGTGTTAGCTAAAGTAAAAATAAAATCGACCAAAAAATGTTCTTAATTATTTAAATTTTAAAAAATTATCTTCTTAATTTTTATGTTTTGTAACTGAAGAGAAACATTGTGATATATTACTCCTGCAGTCTCTCTAGCTAAATTGTCCCTCACTACAACTTCTTTTTCCCCTTCCTTTGATCGTTCGCTAAAACTAAGGGCAATTGATCGTTTTTAATGATATT
The DNA here is from genome assembly GCA_963583905.1 of Stenurella melanura. NCBI lineage: Eukaryota > Metazoa > Arthropoda > Insecta > Coleoptera > Cerambycidae > Stenurella > Stenurella melanura. The sequence goes on from OY757313.1 coordinate 14,232,449, forward strand.
GTCTATTTATAATTCGCTAACATCGAAAAGAGTTACAACTTCTATGTATCTTATTTATTTTATGAGTTGATCAGGATCTACCTTATCCAGCCATTCCACCGCAGCCGTGGATGTCTGACTGGCTGGCTCCGGATCGGGCTCCATACAAGCGACTATTTACAATACTAATTTAAATAACGACTCGTTGAATTGAATAGAATTGAATTGAATTGAACTCAAAATCCAACTAAGCTGGAATGTTGAAATTAAAAATGTCTATAATCAACATTATTTTCTAAATACTGCGAATAGTATCTTATAGACGTGCAACAAATATACGAAAAGCTGTATTAATCGGAGAAAAGTATAATGTTTACTATACTTTTGTATATCTATTGCATATTTATTAAGAATCGTCGTTTCTGTAAGAAAGAATATACATATTCTTTTTGAAACATTGCTCGCATCTTTAGATTACTCATACATATGAATATTATTGTTATTGGTGGAATAGAGAATGAAATTAAAAACCTTAATGAAAAACAGGATTTTCTTCATAAATTTTAACCAATGTTTAGATGTAAATATTTTACTTTCGTTTATTTATTTTTTTAATTAATTTGTTAAACATGTTATAGGTAAAATAGATACGGCTGAAAAATATTATCTCGGCATATATTCTTCTTCCTGTATTTCTTCTACTACTACTGTATTGGCAATGTTATCATTGCTGCCCTCGCATTTATACATTTCTATGCAGTAAAAACTATTACCTAACTTATATTTACAAGAGGCCTGACATTTTCTACGCAACTTTCCAACCTGTCTCTTGTATATATGAGAACTTATTTTATATCCTTTGAAGCTCGCATTATTATTACTTAATACTTAAATAACTATAATCTAATGTGACACATTTTCATTATATTTTCAAAGCATCGCAAAAGTTTTCGTCAATGGTGATTTGTTTGACGGTTATCGACAACAATTACATTTCCCGAACGTAAAAATAACACGGGGAGTAATAGTTATTTATTGTATAAGTGTTTTAGATAGCGTTTCATCAATGCAAGAAAGAGAACGAGAACGAAGTTCGAGAGTTTAATTTTCTTCAGTGGATAAAACGCGACTAAAATATGAATGCCATACAACGCTTTATCCACAAAATGATTTGACATTTAGCTCTATGAGCGGCTGTAACGTAAAAAATTATTAAAATTAATTAAAAGAAGACTTGGAAGGTGTTGAATGGTTGCTATTTAGTTTTGATAAAAATTTTTGATGTTGGTGAAAAATGCAAGAAAGCGATTTTGTTCCTAAGAGAATCTTTCGGGAAGGTGAAGAAGCAACTCTCCAATGATTGCCTGCGAAGTCCAGGGAACATTATGAAAAAGTATTTTTCGAATTTAATGAATGGAAAGAACTATGGGGGGTAATGACAATTATTGGTTTAGCGGGATTCTGACGATGAGGAAATACAAATAACAGATTGTTTACTGCAAAGTTTTTATTAACAGCAAGAACTTTGTGACAACATTAATCATTTCTTTTTATTGATTTTTACATAGCCAACTTAACTATTACATATTAAATTGCCTACTCTAACACAATAAATGAGGAAGTTCTGCTATCGTATTTCTTAAATTTGAAGAAGAAGTATGCAATTTCATCCATGTGCTCAAAGTGTTCAATGCTGAAGGCCGCTATAAAGGTCCATAAAAACATAGACATTGCAAAATACAGTAAGGTCACTGCCTATCTGAAGAGTGAATCGAGAGGGTACAGAGCGAAGAAAGCGGCGGCATTGGAAAGAGCACACGTGGAAGAATTTTTGACAAGGGCTTGCGATAAAGAATATTTGATAATTAAGGTAATATCTCTTAACCTTTTAGACATTGTAGATAATAAACTCTGAAACACTTTAGGTTGCACTATCAATGAGGGTGTCTGGTGCCTGTCGTTGCTGTGAATTGGCGAATTTGTAAATCAATGATGTAGAAGACAGAGGCGCATATCTGCTTGTTTCCATAACAGATACCAAGACCGGCGTCTCACGAAAATTCACAATTATGGAAGAAGGATTCTCTATCAATACCGTGGAGACATGTAGAAAATACATGACCTCACGTCCGAAGAAGCTATCCAACGACAGATTCTCTTTACGATACACTAATCAAAAATGTACTTCACAACCTGTTGGAATCAACACTTTGTCGAAAGTTCCTTCAAGAGTTGCTTCATTTTTGAATCTAGCAAACGCAGAAGCTTATAGCGGCCATTGCATGAGGCGCACTTCAACAACTTTACTGGCTAATATAGGTGCTGACCTCACAACAATTAAACGATATGGTGGGTGGAGAAATTCGGCTATAGTAGAAAGTTATATCGAGGATTCTATATCCAATAAGCTTGATATCGCAAGGAAAATCCAAGGTACTCCTGGTCCTAGTCGTTCCTTACAAGAGGAGACATCCATTGTAGCTACAGATTTATCAAAAACTTCGACACGCACAATACGTTCTGAAACCGATTACAACTATAAGATTGTTATTAATGGAAATGAAGTGAAATATGATAAAACAAATAAGGAGATGTATATTAATATAAATGTTAATATTAATGTTAATAAAAACTAAAATGTAATTGATAACTCTAGACATGTTTAAAAGTGAATTATTCTTTGTTTGCTTATAATGGTAATGAAACGTATTCTTATATAGGATTTGACAAACAGCAGACCTACAAGGATTAAAAAGAAAAACTATCTTTAAAAATGTTAATGAAATCTTTGCATTTTTTCGGTAGTTTGAATTCTGGTTATGCTAGCAATTAAAATCCTAAAATGAATTTGTCTATTTCTTATTTGACAATTCTCATTGTAACACTAGCATCCACATAGTCTTCTACGACCATGCAGATTAAACTAGTAACTACATAACCCCTTACGGTCATGAAGGTTAAGTTAAAAATGAGAATAAAGTTGTTTCTTGTAAATGCTTAGCCTTTTATATGGGTGGCTTTAAGTTTTACCGATGAGCTCCAGAATAAGGGCGAAAAACGCGTCAAAGAAAATGGGCAACTTATTTTTTTAAATTTATATATCTAAAATCGAGTGGTATATATCCTGCAATTAGTTTTCCATAAAGCGATTCACATCAAATGTTTTCTATGAGTGACCTATCTGAAAGACGCAACGACTTTGCCATACATTTTTGAAAAAAGGTGATTTATTAGGATATCGACTGTAGTGAGATATTCCAGAGATTAAGTTTCCATATTCCGCGAATAAATTCAAGACAAAACCAAACTTTCTACTTTGCTCTAGCCCAGACTAATACTTTAAAGTTCTCACCAATCTACTACAGCATATACTCTTGCAATAACCACAGCCACCATGATATCGACATCTTTAATAAATAGGAGATCTTGTTTAATGAAATGTAAGTAAATTGAAGTCATTTTTGTATGACGTATTTGTTGTTTCCCATCTTGTAAATGGTCTTGTACTGTTAGATGGTTTATGAATAAAATAAAATAAAATAAAAGAAGATGGAAGAAAAATTATGTATATGGCGAATTTTCGGATCACCCTGTTTATTTTATATTCTCATTTTTTTTTAAATCAATATTGTACATTCATCAGATATCTACTGGTTCGGAGCATGCGGGAGCAATAAATTATGTATGTATAACATGTTATTTTGAATTAACATGTGTAAATTAACCCAATTAACTAATTCGGACAGTGACTGCTTAAAACAAGCAAACGTAAGCTCGCAGATTAAATTAATAAGCCAAAGTAAATTTAGAATATTATTTTTAGAGAGTAAATCTACCCACGAATAAATCAGTTTTACATAACAGCGCATTGTTATGTTGTGTTGTGTGTTCGCTTCAACATTACCTGTATTTGATTTAAAATGACAACGAAATATGTCTATTGTTACTAATTTGAATTACATAAGTATCTCTCTTCTGATCAATTATTTCCATTAATAATAATAACCACGACTAACATCTAATTGAAAAACTTTTAAAAGTCTAGCTAAAATCCAAAGCCTGTGGTGTAGGTATATGTACGTAAAAAACTGACAGGATGTAGTCCATTCACTTTAAGAAAAAAGCGCTGGTCTTAGACAGATTTATTTTCCAGCGTTTCAATGAGTAACGTACAAAGAAACTCCAACCTACAGTCGACTGCTATCTATAGGCGATCTGAATAGTGACCAATTTATCTTTAAAAAGGACTCAAACAGCAAGATACTTGATTTCGTTTTATCAAACAAGCGTTGTAGGAAAGTAAAAGCTTGTAATATTTTTCTTGAAGAGGACTCTCCATCCTGCCCAGGTTATTTAGTATAGTGTTCATAGTATCGAAAATAATTGTGACAAAAAATTTATATCTTACACATACAATTTTAGAAACGTTAATATCCCTATTTTACATGTTATGATCTCTGAAGTTTGACTGGAACATAATAACCGAATTATCTACTCTTCACTCAGTTTTTGAGGAATTCTATGAAATTATAAAAGCCCCGTTTCATGAATTAGGTACTGTTGAGAAGCGAGCAAGCGAATTAGCGAAAAAGCGGCATAACGAACTAGCTAAGAAACAAGATTACACCCTAAACTCATACCCCTTTCCGCCCCATAGGGTATGAAATGCCTAATCAATAGAAAACGACATACATTTCTCAATAAAGAATTAGTTTTAAGGAGCTAGTAAGTGACTCGTAACCTAATCAAGAGACACGATAGTGTCTCGCACCAAGTTCACTTAACATCCTCCACGCTCATAGAAATAATAAGCGAGCACCGGTGCAACTCTACAGGAATAATATCTATCCCCACCACCGTCTAATTCTTGAAATGAAATTTCTCAATAAATATCCGGGTTTAACTAAAAAATTGCTTAGTTACACTTATAAATAAATATAAAAAAAATCATGAAAAATCTATTTTTTCAAATGCAAAAAAACTTGACGCGTTTCACTAAGAGGCAAAAGGCTGCTTGGATTCACTGACTGCCACTAAGGCAATCGTCAAGTTGATAAAATCTCTGACTGCAATATTATACAGACTGTCTATTTTACGAGGGCCACACCAAATATCTCGCTTAATATCTATTGTAGAAGAATAAAGTTTTAGAAACAGTTATCCCATTTTTTGTGAGCTATATTTCAGTAAAAAGAAATTTGAAATCCATAGCCTACTTTATGAGATATATTACAAAAACCTGAAAAATAGGAAAACCACAAACGGTTATAGCTTCCTTATTTGAGGAGATACGAAAAAAGTTAAAGGAATGAAAGTTGACGGCAAAGGCAATAAGAATAATAACGTGTAACAAAAAAAATCGAAAAATGCAGTTGGCTTTGACATACGCTATTGTGCAAAAATTAAAAATACATATCTCAAAGTAGGCCATGACGCCATTAATTCCGTTATTTTTTTCTCATTCCAACGATATAAAACATGTCACAGAAATTTTAACCGATAGTGTCAATATTTAATATTTTAAGAATACCACAATTCATATAATTGAATCGTAACAATCAGCTGTGCCATAATAGTAAAAATTCTCTTTATAATAATTATAATTCCGTAATTATTTATTACAATTTAATACAAACCAATAAATATCTCATAAATAAAAATACAAGTACAAAACGAACATCCAAAGAAAAAAACGAAAAACTATGTATAACAGTACTACCTACTACTAAATTGAAAAGAAATTGTGTGTATTTATTTTTCTAACTACAAATGCTCAAATTGTGCACCATGCATTCTGACACATAAACGTGCTCTACGAGATACGTCACGCATTACATTTTGGAGCATTTCAGGAGTAATTGCCTCACATGCGTTTCAAATTCTGGTTTTGATGTCCTCAATATTTTCAGGGGCAGTTTGAAATACCTTGTCTTTAATGTAACCCCAGACGAAAAAATCCAAGGGAGTAATATCTGGTGATCGAGCTGGCCATAGAATGGGTCCATAGGTGCCTATCCAGCTATCTGGCATAACTTGATTTAAATAATTTGTACATACTACAGCAGTGTGAGGTGGAGCCCCATCTTGTTGAAAATATGAATAATTTAATCTTTCTGCCACTGTTAATTCATAAAGAAAATCTTGAAATTCGTTTTGCAGGAAATTAAGGTATCTACGAGCGGTTAATTTGCCATCATAAAAATAAGGTCCAATTACTTTAGTCCCTAAAAGACCCAACCAAACATTCGTAGAAAATATTTCTTGGAAAGCTGTCTCTCTGCACCAATGTGTATTTTCTCGTGTCCACTTATAATGCATATTTCTATTGAAAAATCCATTATTAGAAAAATTTGATTCGTCCGACCAAAGAATTTTGCTACATATCAGCGCGTCATTCCTTTTCTTATTTAATAACCATCTACAAAATCTTACTCTCCTTGGCTTATCTCCCTCATTTAAATGTTGAACTTTCCTCATTTTGTAGCATCGAAATCCGTTTTTTTTCAATATTATTCTTGCACTGTCTTTTTTTATGCGACAGTTTCTCTGAATTTGTCTCAAAGAGGTTTCCTCATTTTGGTTAACATAATTCATTACTCTATTCACTTTTCTTACATTATCCGCAACATGCGCTCGCCTTACTACTTTTTTTGAAAATGAACAGTGCGTTTTTAGATTTTGAACTAACTTCCTAAACATAGTTCGATTTGGCTGCGGACCATCTGGAAATCTATCTCCGTAAACCGTGACTGCCATCTCAGCGTCAAAATTGCACTGACAATAAATGCTAATCATATCGAATTTGTTATTATTGGTGTACACCATAATTACTGATATAAAATTTGTCTTAGAACTCGACAACGCAACATACAACATACAACAGTGACAATCTGTCAAATTTATTAATAACTGTATACATTGTTTTTCACTAATTATGGCACAACTGATTGTTACGATTCAATTATATGAATTGTGGTATTCGTAAAATATTAAATATTGACACTATCGGTTAAAATTTCTGTGACATGTTTTATATCGTTGGAATGAGAAAAAAATAACGGAATTAATGGCGTCATGGCCTAGTTTGAGATATGTATTTTTCATTTTTGCACAATAGCGTATGTCAAAGCCAACTGCATTTTTCGATTTTTTTGTTACACGTTATTATTCTTATTGTCTTTGCAGTCAACTTTCATTTCTTTAACTTTTTTTGTATCTCCTCAAATAAGGAAGCTATAACCGTTTGTGGTTTTCCTATTTTTCAGGTTTTTGTAATATATCTCATAAAGTAGGCTATGTATTTCAAATTTCTTTTTACTGAAATATAGCTCACAAAAAATGGGATAACTGTTTCTAAAACTTTATTCTTCTACAATAGATATTAAGCGAGATATTTGGTGTGGCCCTCGTAAAATAGACAGTTATATTACTTCCTATTATTAACATGTGTAGGATCTGCGGAAATATGGAATGTCCTGTGATTTCTTTTATAAATAGATACCGGACTTGGGGATTTTAATTGATTTAAAATAATTTTGGAGACATCACATTTTCTCGTTTTATGTTTTTGAAGAGAGACAAGATATTTTTTGGACAGAGTGTTTTTGGCATTCTTATTTTACATAGAATCTGTTTTTGTGAGCAGGTTCTATACTGATAAGAGCTCTTGCTTATGTGAGGCAGTTTTCGCTGTCTGGTGAAATTATTGTATCCTACAATTTCTAGGTCTGTGTTCCCAGACTGTTTTTTGAGAATTGCAATAGTATTCTTGTTTGTGTGTTATTCATACTATCATAAAATTCATGTTTTAGTAAATGTGTAATACTTTAAGGACCCATTTTATTCTCGGTGCAAATTGTTTGGAAATATAGACTAAGTTATCAACTAAAAATAATCTTAATTTCTAGGTAAAGTAAAAAATGTATTCCAAGTACTTTATCATTACTTAATAAATGAGAATGATCATGGCTGTGTAAATATTTAATTGAAAGTTCAGGCTAATTGGAGCGAGCAGCTAAAATAACATCCATTTCTGCCCACCCTACCTTTCATTCTTTAATCAACAGTTAATACGTATCCATGATGTCACATTCGTTAATTTATTACAGTTAGCCACGTTAGTTTTGTCCGTATCATTTTGATTATATACTTTAAAATTTTCGCAGTCTTAAAACCAGTCAAACTCTGGTGTTTGCATAGTTATACTAAAGTCAGAGAAGACAGGAAGTTCCTGTATTTTGTGCTAAAGCTAAAATGTGTTACAGCTTTCCTTTAGACATTCCATTTTTATAACGAGAAAGGTACTTATGAAATTTCAATTACCTCGACGACAGCAGCCCAACCTGCCGTGAATGTAAAATTTGGCGACATTTTACAATTACTCTTGATCATTAGTCAATTTTTAATAATCTGCACCAAAAAAAGCAATAAGCGAAAAAGCTACCGCCCTAATGAAGCCAGTCATAATTAATCCATTAATCTAATTGGAATCAATTTCATCTGCGGGCAAAATAATAATTTTCCACGAGACAGTAGGCAGCATATCGATCACTTTTCTTGTAGATAGTTCAAAGCTTTTAGACTGTTTACACTTTGGCAGAGTAAATTGGTTTTATTTCTCTTTGCATTAATATGCATGTCGAAGAGCTCCTGCTTGTGGAGCAAACGTCAATGGCGTGCAGTGACTACTAATGTTGGACTGTAGGTAAAGTAAACAACTGTATATGATAACAGATGTTATGTGTATAACACCGATAATACTTCAGCGTTAACTTGCATCAAAATTAAAAAAAAGTTGCTGGGTACGAAGACGATGCACACTTCGAAAAATGCTTTCAACACTAATTTTTAAACTAAAGAGAACAATATAAAAAACAAATAGGTATATATATAGAAGTAGAAGTTGTAGTACTTAGTGGCGCAGTGCTCCACATTCACCACGACGCTAAGCGTCGTGGTTGTCTAGTTTGCTCCGGATCGCGGTCCGGGGAGAAAATGTTTTATATTCAAATAAGTTAATAAATTGTTAGATGATGATGATGGTGGCTTGCGACCATGGAGACCCGGGTTCGAATCCTGGCCAGATATGGATGTTTAGTGGCGTCCTTAATACGTTACAGAGGTAGTAGCAGTGGGCTAGACGGCTGCTGGGTAACACAACATGTCCAGTCGCTACTAGCTCTCCTGAGTTCGAGTCTCAGCTGCGGTAGATGGCAATATTGCAGGGAATGGTTGATTTGTTGATGCCTGTGTGTACGTCTCCAGGTTGAGTGGTGGAGTAGCAGTAACTAAACTTCGCCAATAAGTTAATATCAATAAGACGATTACATTAAAAAAGTCAAATAGGTAGCTCTATTGAACGTTAATGAACAATATAGCTAAAATGTCCGAGAAAGCTATGAAGATTAAAATAATAGAGTACCTAGACCAGTCTAATATATTATCAAAAGTTCAGTTTCGTTTCGGAAATAACAAAAATACAGAGTCGACTGTTTTTGAAGTTATAAATTTTGTATGTAATAAATTAAATGAGAATACAACATGTGTAGCTGTGTTTTTAGACCTCGCCAAGTCCACTGACACAATATAGCACAATATATTAATAGATAAGCTGAAGAATATCGGGGTAAAAGTAACGAAGCATATTTAGTTATAGATATTGCACCCCAAATCTCCGTTTGTTTAATATTAAGTACGTTAGTTATATGTTATTGTTTACAGTGCACCATTTGTTGGAGAATTTAGTTGGTGTGCGACCGACAGCGGGGATAGACGTGTGTAAGAAATAGCAAATAGAGGAACTTGTAGGTAAGACTGCTTGTATTTTCCAATATGTCCGAAACTGGTGCACATTCGGTCTACGCCGTTCCCCACTCTAGCAGGTCTGTGTCTATTCCAGTTTCCCCAAACCAGCATTCAGTACACACCATCCATCCGTAGGCAGCAGACGAAATCAGCAGTGACACCGCACTGTCTGCATTATCGCCCGTCTTTACCGCTTTTGGCCGTCGGCACCATTCCCCAACCGTGTACCATACCACCGTCTCATTAACTGCCTGACCGTTTTATCATCATATCATTACCGTTATCACCTTACCTTCGCCTCCGCTTACCGTAGCCTAACTTTAGCTTAAGCTCTTGATTGTCTGTTTGGTTCAGGAATTTTAATCATAGTATCAAGTAGTATTGTAAATAGTAGGTTCTAAGATAATAAATCTTGTTACATAATCTAAATCGTGCTCTTTACTGTAGTGTATGTGAAGGCTAACTATTTCTAGACCCGCTGGACATTATCGTTTCTCCACTGTAGCTATTCAAGCCCTGCTGAACCGGATTGAGGATAATTGGTTGTTCCATCAAAAAAAGGAACTGGCGCCCAAGCTTTTCGCATATCGTCTTTACCGTCAACCGATTGCCGAAGATCGGGTGTCAAAGTGACGCTTTACCACCTGCCGGGTGAATTTAATGCCACATAAGCAATACTGTTCCAACCATAATAAAAAATTGTCTAAAAAACAGACAACAGTATATACAAATTAATAATAATAAGTTAAGCGATCCACTGAAAAACAAAAACTGGAGTTCCACAAGGAACCATACTTGGACCAATATTATTTTTGATTTATATAAATAGTTTACTCCAAAGTAACTTCGAATTTAAAATAATACGCTGATGATACCGTACTACTTCTTTACGGAAATAATTGGAGCGACACAATACAAAAAGCATCAATTGATCTAAGTGTGGTGAGAATGCGGCTAGATAAAAATCTGTTAACCAGGATTTTTTCTAAATTTAAAGACATTTTTATTTCTTGCTAATAAACTAGGAATAATATTCTGTGTTCAAAGGACTTATATAAGCATTCTGAATAATAATAAAAAAAATTGTAACAATCACGTGCTATAAGTCCATTTGATTTTGTACTTTAACAATTCGTGATGTACTTGACGGAAATGTCCATCAGAAGTTGATTTTGCAAATCGTTATCGTTCATAATGCGATAAAATTATTAGATAAAACATAAAATGATGACGTGTCAAAGAACCACTCAGCTCCCGTACTATTAGTAGGATGGAATTATAAGAGTATCGTTAACCGTATTAATTAAAAAAAAACAATGGTCCTTATGCATGCGTGTTAATGCTTAGGATTACGAGAGCAGAACGATGTAAGGACATAAACTAAGTTTTATGGAATTTAAGAGTTCGTAGATATAACACGAGCTGCTCTAAGAGGTTTTATCCACCAGGGAATACAGCGTTGAATATGGAGAATGTCTAATGAGCTTCTATTTCTTGTTGCATGCAAGAAAAAGCGACCCATATAAAAAGAGTACTAGGATATAAGTCAAGGATGCCATTTCGCAATTGAATACCTGCGAAGAATATGAAACGTATGCAATTATATTTGATACACATTGGTTCGTAAACAAATCAGTAAATATGTTTTAGCCCGGGAGGAAGCGGCAGATTTTTCGCGTTAATATCTATAAAGCTAGATTTTGGTATTGAAAATACTACTGGGCGCATGATGTAGGACACATCTTACGAAAAACGTATCGAGAGCGACAGATGTGTCTAGGCCACTGCGCCGGCCTTGTAACTGTACCGTTCACTCAACGCCATGCTATTAGGAATATCGCGTTTCAATAACAATCCCAGCAGTATCTCGAAACTAAAATATAAACATAAACACTCCTAAACTTAATGGTCTCTTGTGATACATGCCGACACTGCCATATCGTATGTCACTTAGTTTGCATAACTTGCGTTATTTCTTACAGAACACTGTCACTTTCAACATTAAAAAAACAAAATAACCCAATAAAACATGGACTAGCTTAATTCGATCGTATGGACAAATATATTTAAAATTATGTAAATAAAATTATTAAACACATCTAAGTATGATATAAAAAAGTACAGTAGAAAAGCACTATACAGGGTGTTCTACAATCTTTATGACAAAATTTGACAGATGATAGCTAGGTTAATCTAAAAAAAAATATCAATGAACATGGGTCCAATTACAATGAACCCAAGTGGTATTATTAAACTTGATAAAAGTTCTTATTTTTTTAATTTTATCACTAATCGCTAGTGGTACCTAATGCAAATGCTAAAAATACCTATCACCCTAGCCATCCATCCTTGGACTCCAAGAGCAGTATAGTTGCATCTGGTATTTTTAATATGATTAAGATACTTGCGAAAGATGCAAGATCTGTGAATGTTTTTCCAAGGAGAGTTTAGATAGCATCTACAATGAAGGTGCAATTCTACCGAACTTTTAGTGGTGCATAAATGAGTAAAAAATTAAACATGTTGCAAAAAAATAGATGGACGAAAATTGCATTTTTCGAATTGTCACGAATTGTCAAAAATTGATGATTCGCCTTCGCTCTTGCTGGTCCCAATTTTCGATTTTCACCTCGCGATTCACGTTGTACGACCGACCTTCTCCTCGCCATCGAGACATAGAACGGGTCTCCAATCGCCGTATTTATTCAGTTCTTATGTTTGAAAAATTGAATTGCGGTCATGCTAATCGGCGACTATTTTTAAGTGGTTTCCTGAGTTCGAATCCCGCCCGGGGATACTTTTTTTTTCATTTTCAATTTTTCGGCAGATATCTTTGATTTTATAATTGCTGTTCACTCCGTTCTGTTGAATTTCTCAGAGAAGAATGGTGTACGTTCGTTAACGAGGTGGAGTAGTACAGAAGCCATCTGCGATTGCTGACTACAATAAATGCAAAGGTTCCATAGACATTTCGGACCAAATAATGTCCTACTCGACTACATTACGAAATTCGATAAAATGGTATGGTAAAATAGCAATTGAGCTTCTATTTGGGTCAGCACTTGCCAACGCCTACATAATGCACCAGAAAATCACCAATCAGAAAATCTCTATCACTTCTTTCAAAGAGGAGCTGGTTCTTGGATTTTTCTAAGCTTGAAAATATTGAATCGGCCAACCCACGTGCTCGCGAAGATCACCACTTAGAAAAGGTTTCATTCTCTGCCCGAGGAAGATGTATGACACGTTAAGTAAATTTCTCCGAAAATGGACGAAAATTTGCACAAAACATAGTGCAATTTTATCGTTTCAGATGTATTATATGCGAAAAATTTTACTGCATTACGTGTTTTTGTAATATTTATAGTTGTAATATATAAGCGGTTTTTGATATTAGAATTTTCTTTTTTTATATATTTCTTCACTTATAATTGGCTTGGTATACATATTCCTCGGCGGAAAATGCAATACTTCTTCGATAAGTGCAATAGAATGGAGCGAACAGCAATTATAGAAAAAAAAATGTCTGCAAAAAAATTGGAAACGAAAAAAAAAGTATCCTCGGGCGGGATTCGAACTCGGGAAACCACTTAAAAATAGTCGCCGATTAGCACGACCGCAAGTCAATTTTTCAAACGTGAGAACTGAATAAATACGGCGATCGGAGACCCGTTCTATGTCTCGATGGCGAGGATAATGTCGGCAATGACCATACAACGTGAATCACGAGGTGAAAATCGAAAATTGGGGCCAGTAGGAGCGAAGGCGAATCGTCATTTTTTGACAATTCGCGACAATTAGAAAAACGAGAATCGTAATTTTTTGACAATTCGTGACAATTCGAAAAACGAAATTTTCGTCCATCCATTTTTTTGCAACGTATTGTTTAATTTTGTGCTCATTTATGCACCACTAAGAGTTTGGTAGAATTGCATCTTCATTATAGATACTATCTAAACTCTCTTTGGAAAATAATCTAGCTTTATAGAAACGATTTTACGGAAACTGTCGTTGCCTCCCGGGCTATTTGCATTATACACAGTGTCTCATCGAGAACTCAATCGATCGATATAGGGAAAAGTATGCAACAAAACATTTTGAAAATTTTGGGAAGTACCAAAGTTAGTGTGGCCAATCTAACGAAAATAATGACAAGCATGTGGTAATGTCAGATTTTAGTAAGTGTAGAAAAGTGTTTTTTTGTAAGGCTATGTCGATAAAATGTGAGAATTTGCAGGGATAAGAAGTATAGCAAGAGGAAAACTCCTTCGAAGTAGATATCAAATGTATAGAGAAGAAATAAGGGTCAAGGCTAGAGGCAGTCCAAGAAAGTATGCAGTTGGCTTTTAAATAATTAATTATCAATAATTATTTCCTTGGTATATGAAATGTTCAGTTTTAAAATAAGGGCACTCTAAATACTGCAGACTTCCGAATGTTGTTCAAATTTTTTTAACAGCATATTATTTTATGAGCGATTATGATAGCCATTATTCACGAAGATGATGTATGATCACTTGAGCCGTAGGCGAGTGGCGCAAATCCTCTCTCTAAGTGAAAAATGGCCATAATCGCCAATGTAATTCTATGCTTTTCTACACCTATTAAACAAATAAATTAGACTGAAATTTGATAACATTAATCGGTACCTATACCTACTCGTAAGAAGTGCATACGTTGGAAACCGTTAACAAACAATATGGCGATACACTTGGTTGTCACTGTCAGCGAGTTGATTATCAGCTGCAACAAGAGTTGATCGCAGTCGATTCAAAATATTATTGAATCATTGAAACAGTGATTTTTGAATCTGTATTTGTAATTGGATACAGTGAATTATGAATCGATAATTTACTTCAGTGAGTTATAGGTACGATCTTTCATACAAAAATGCTAATGAGTGTCATATAATTAAATAGGTGTAGAAAAATATAATAACATAATAAAAATATCTTATTTTCACATCATATTTCAGTTGCACTTTTCATTTACATTTAGTTTTTTCTGTTAAGTATTTAAATATTTAAAAGGTTGGGTTCTTGTTTCTTTTGAATGAAAAATCCTTTGCTATATAATTGGCTCCTTTTCTTTTTAGATTAATTCCATACCCTGCAAAGCAAATAACAAATTTCTTACAAGACGTTCATTAGCGACTGATAAAAAGAAAAGTGTATTAACGTCTCTTGAAATAGAGATGAGTAAATAAAAACTGAAAAAAATAAATGAATATAAGATTAAAGAAATACTGGCGGTATAATTTTTTTCACTTGCTAATCCCCTTGCTTCGTATATATTTGTAGTAGAACAAAATTAATTAATACTCCTCCGCCCTTTTCAACTCATTGACATGCTATCGAAAAATGTGGATAAAGAATATTATTGGAGCATAGATGTTTAGCAGCTCTCTATCTACCAACGACTTAATCTAACTTTTCTGTTAATTTTAATTTTTTTATTTCAAAATATAATAATCCAATAGCCACATGTTCCTTCTTTCAGGCTTTGCAATGGTAGCAAGCTTTAGATTGGATTTCTCAATTGAGAATAGAAATAGGATACAAACAGTGAAGAAGTGGCACTATTGAAGATTGAAGTTATTAGAAAACGATATACCTAATATTTAAAAAAATTGATGAAATTAATTTAACAAATTAATATTAATATATGTGTAGGAAACAAATTTAAAAATAAACAAGCTAACCGTTATACTCTTCGATTTGCTGCACTTTTAATATAATTGTTGCATATTCTATAGGATACTCTTTGCAGTTTTTACTTCCCTCGCATACCGAAGGGAAGTATTGTATTCGAGAAAAAATCACCCTCCGAGATTTTTTCAAATTCTGACGTTTCAGATCACGGAGATTACAAAAATATAGGTTTTTCAATTCCGTCAGTCTGTCTGTCTGTCTGTCTGTCTGTCTGTTGGTGCATTTACTAAAGAACTACTTGGCGGAGAGCAGTCAAAGGGTCTAGCCGGGTAAGCATATGAAAACTGCACTAGCGTCTGATGAAGGGTTCTTACCCTGTTTTTATTGTTCTTCATCCAAAATAGCCATAAAATTAATCTCATATCCCTAACCCCTATAGTAAGAGAATAATGGGGGTGACAACCCTTATCAAAAACATTTTTTTTTTCAGTACCTATTGAAGATATCTTTATGAAATTTAAACTGTATATGACTCTCCATAAGCTAATTATAATATATTTTTTTAGGAATTTTTACGATATTAGAAACTGTAAAAAAACGAGAAGTATACTTTTTGGGGGTGGTTTTTTATACTAACCCTCAAAGTGACACCTACCAAAAAAATATATCTTATTTGTTCATTAGTTAGCTATTACATGTGAAAATTACAAAAGGGTCGAATTGGTGGAACATAAAAAAACAATTATGGATACGTAAATATGCATCAATTTTTTATCAAAAACTATATTAACACCGGTGAACTATCTCTATATCTATCGTCATAAATACGTTCTTATAACTCATAAATGTCAACAAAATATATAGACCTACAAATAAACTATAAACAATTAATATTTCGTAACTCATCGGATACGATGATGACTACTCTATACTATACTCGACTTTGACGAATTTGACGGCATTCGAGCGCACGAATTTCATAATGCGCTAAAATGAGCATGTAGTGATCTGTTCCGCCGATGATTCAATTTTCATGCAAGTTTTTTCAAGTCATAAGAAGTTCAGTAGCGAGTCAAAACATAGTTGGCAGGCCATGTATACGTAGATTTAGGGAAAAGAAAATTGTGTTAATGAAAGTTAAATTGTCTTATTAAGTATTTTGCGGGAGTTTCGAATATCAATTGTGTATTAAGTGCGGTTCTATATTTCATTATAACATTTACGATAGGAAATAATGGAGGAAACAATTGAACGTCATAAAGATTGTAAATGTGTTAATTGTAAAATAAATCTCAGAAAAACTAGTGGGAAGTTAAACCGTATCATTACAAATGAATATTTAAATAGATATCAACCTTATTGTAGAAATACTTCACACATTGGGTCTGTATTTTGTCAGCACAATCCTTAAGCTACACAGCCTTAAACTTCCTTCCGACGAAATCGGAGCACATGATGCCAATTGGCACCCTGGGCTCCGACTAGTCACACACCCCTAAACCCTTCCAAACTCCGAGAGGGTGCGGCAACAGCCGTTCCCTCTCACGATAGAAGAAAGACGCTCCCGGGGCTGACATGCCAGCGAAGAATGAAACTCAAGACAGAAGAGCGCCAGAAGAAACGACTCAGCTGGCAGGGTCCAACCTGGACTTTCAAGTGTTCTGCCGCAATAGCTCACGCCAAAAAGAATATGTAGAGTTTCAAATCAAAAGAGTTAAAACAACACATATTTACTGCACATTTGTTAATCTAAAAAAAAATCTTACTATTGTACCTTTGGAAGCTCGCCTTCAAGCATTTATTAAACGAAGAATTTTTATTCCAAAAGGAAATAGATGCTGCCCAAGCCATCTGATAAAAAATCGATTCTTTGACGATGAATTACAGCCACTACGAGTTTATTCTAATCATAATTTCTAGAAAAAAAGCGAAGTCTCTCAGTTTTTAAATGTTTTAGGTAATAATGCTGATGCAACACTACACAATAAAGTTGGCGAATTTTGTGTTTCTGAAGAAGGAATATTTACATACACAGGTCTTGAATGGCAAAATATTATTAGATTAGCAAAAATGCTTACTAGCATGAGAGATAGTGGAGAAGGGTCAGTAATACAAGCATTGTTAGTGTTTCTATTTAAATTCAGAACTGGTAATTCAGACGAGATAATTCAGAAAATATTTGGATTGAAATATTCTCAACAAGTCTCACACTATTTCCTTCAGGTAATCGAAAGTTTTGAATGAGATATTTTACCAGCTCATTTTGGAATAAATGCGAAACGTAGAGAAGGTCTTATTAAGAATAAATCATTTTATCTCGCAAAACATCTACTCGGATTTGGAGAATCTTCTCTTGGTTTAAATTTTGACGGTACTTATATACAGGCATGAAAGAAGTAGGAACAATGTTTAGCAAAGAAAACCTTACAGTTGACAGAAGAAAACACCACTGTGTAAACCCTTTACCATTTGCACAACAAATGGTTATATAGTTTACATAGCAGGTCCCTAAATTGGAACGATGAACGACGCATCTATAATCAAAAGTATATTAGAAGAACCGATTAAGAACGCTTCTACAACCAGGTGACATCTGCATTATTGATCGCGGTTTCCGGGACGTGGTCGATTATTTAAAAGATCAAGGTAACCATGTACTTATGCCAGCTGTGAAGGGGAAAAGAGCACAATTAACAGTAGAAGAAGCAAATGCATCATGATTTGTACCTAAGTTACGTTGGACTGTTGAAGCTGTACATGAAACTATTGGCACAAACACCATTTATTACATAATGTTTTGAACAACAAGCTTTTACCTGTGTCACAATCATTGCTCAGATTAGCTGAATTTTTAAACAACACTTTTGGTAAAAGATTGAACTCTCGCTTGTTATATAGCAAAAATTATAAAACCAGCTGAAATATTGACCTCCATGTTTGATGCGACTAATATAATTACTACTGTTGAAGAAAATAGTGACGGTAATTAAATGTTCAGTATAATAACGTTATTCCTAATTATGTCTATATTTGGTATGATTGAATTTATTATAATACATTATTTCATCCACGTCTCTTAATTGGTTTTTATTGTTTAAAGCTATGTTCCACCAATTCGACCCTTTTGTAATTTTAACATGTAATAGCTAACTAATGAACAAATAAGATATATTTTTTTGGTAGGTGTCACTTTGAGGGTTAGTATAAAAAACCACCCCCAGAAAGTATACTTCTCGTTTTTTACAGTTTCTAATATCGTAAAAATTCATAAAAAAATATGTTATAATTAGTTTATGGAGAGTCATATACAGTTTAAATTTCATAAAGATATCTTCAATAGGTACTGCAAAAAAAAATTTTTATGTTGAGGGTTGTCACCCCCATTATTCTCTTAATATAGGGGTTAGGGATATGAGATTAATTGTATGGCTATTTTAGATGAAGAACAATAAAAACAAGGTAAGAACCCTTCATCAGACGCGAGTGCAGTTTTCATATGCTTACCCGGTTAGACCCTTTGGTAGGTAGTTGACGCTACTGTCAGCGCAGAAATGGTAGAAATTTCACTGGAAAATATACAGGGTGGACCGTCTAAACGGAATAAATAATGAAAACAATTTTTTTTTCGCTCAAATTTAAAATTTCCACGTTTCATGACGCGCTAATCCTATTTCGGGAAAAAAAAAAATTGAAAATTTTTTTCACCATTTTTGAAAAAAATTTTTACCAAGATGAAAAAAATTTTTTTTTGCTCAAATTTAAAATTTGCACGTTTCATGACACGCTAAACCTATTTCTGGAAAAAAAAATTTGAACATTTTTTTCACCATTTTTGAAAAAAATTTTACCACTAAAAAAAATTTGTTTCTTTGTTCAAATTTAAAATTTCCACGTTTCATGGCATTCTAAACCTATTTAAAAGAAAAAAAATGTTTGAAAATTTTTTACCAACATTTTTGAAAAAATTTTTACCACTAAAATAGATGGAATTTTTTTTCTTAAAATTTTAAATTTCCACATTTCATAGCGCTCTAAATCTATTTAAAAAATAAATTGTAAATTTTTTAAAAATTTTGAAAAAAAAAATTACCACTAAAATAGACGGAATTTTTTTTTCTTTGTTCAGATTTAAAATTTCCACGTTTCCATGGCATTCTAAAATTATTCAAACAAATTTAAAAATGTTTTTGAAAAAAAAAAAAAAAAATTGAAAATATGTTTAGGTAATCTATTTATCACTATTATAGAATAGACGAAATATTTTTTTTGCTCAAATTTAAAATTTTCGCGTTTCGTGACATTCTAAACCTATTCAAAAAAAAAGTTTTGAAAATTTTTTATATTTTTTAACCACCACTATACTTCCACTCCATTACGTGAATGTGGAATTGAAAATGTGACAGATGCCAATAATATTTGGCATATGCACCTATTATATACTTTTATTGAATAATGGCATCCCAAGAAATAATTCAGTCATGGTGGACATTTGTAAAGGTATTTGCGCAAGCCTTCCATATTTGGCACCTGTTATTTAGTATTGAACTTTTTCTGTTGGATGAGCACTCTGTATATTTTTTTGACCAAAACTTATCAGGTTTTTTTGTAGTAATACCAATAACTATATTCCGATCTGTATTCTCAATGTCATTTCGTAATTAATAATTTTTTAGAGTGACCGCCATGCACAAAAAACGAGGGAAGTTCTGTGTAAATAACTTTACCGATTTTTTTGTAAATAATATCAGTTTTAGACATTCTTAGTTTAATTACAAAACATTAAAAAAAATGTGTAAAATTTTTTTTTTTATTTAGAAAATTTATAACTTTTTTATTTATTGATCAATTTTGTTCAAAAACAATAGGGTTCTTCCTCTAGCTAACACTAACTTACCATCTAAATTTCAATACCATTGGACTTTTCGTTCTTAAGTTTCGTGCTTAGAAGAAACGTGACGGACGGACAGAAATACCGACAGACGGACAGACAGAAGGACAGACGCACGGGCGGATATTTTGAAGGTTGTTCAGAATTCGATCACCAACTTAAAATACAAAAAAATGAAAAACTGTCATAGAGCTGAAAATAAAAGAACAGAAAATTCTCCATAAAAAATGCACTTCCAAAAAGTTTCATATACAGGGTGTTTCAGTTAATATTTCCTCAGCCGATATCTCGGAAACTAAAAAACATATTTTTATTCTGTAAAGGGTAACAGATTTCAGTTGCAGATGCCTTCTTCAGGAAGTACAATATTTATTATCACCAGAGCTGGTGTTACAGTTTAAAAATATTTTTGGATCAAGCAAGCTTTGGAAAATATGTCCTTAGATTAAGCTATCAATTTCCGGTAGAAGGAAGTGAATTTACCACCAATAAATAATTTTCTTATAGCTGGCAAAAATGTTACCAAGAGCCTACATCCGAACACCAATATTAAGAAAGTTACAGCAATAAAGAAAATACAACACTAAAAAATCGGTAAAGGTATTTACACAGAACGTCCCTCGTTCATGGCAGTCTCTCTAAAAAAATAATAATTACGAAATGACATTGAGAAGAATAATCGGAGTAGAGTTATTGCTATTATTACAAAGAAAACTTGATAAGTTTTGGTCAAAAAAATATACAGATTGCTCATCCAACAGCAAAAGTTCAATACTAAATAACCGGTGCCACATATGGCAGGCTTGCGCAAATACCTTTACAAATGTCCACCATGACTGAATTATTTCTTGGGATGACCACCCTGTACATTTTTCAATAAAAGTATAATAGGTGTATATGCCAGATGTTATTGCCATCTGTCACATTTTCAATCCAACATTCACGTAATGGAGTGGAAGTATAGTGGTGGTTAAAAAATTTCATTTTTTTAAAATTTTTCAAAAGATGGTAAAATAATTTTCAATTTTTTTTCTTCTGAAATAGGTTTAAAATGTCAAAGGTAGAAATTTTAAATTAGAGCAAAAAGGAAAGTTTCCTTCTGTTCTATAGTAGTGCTAAAAAAAGTTTAAAAATTAAAAATGATGTATTTTTAAAATAGGTTTAGAATGCTATGAAACGTGAAAATTTTAAATTTGAGCAAATAAAAAAAAAATTCGATCTATTTTAGTGGTAAAAACTTTTTGAAAAATGTTGGTGAAAAAAATTTTCAAAATTTTTTTTCTGAAATACCTAGGTTTAGAATGTCATTTAAATTTGAGCATTCTGGTGTTAAATTTTTTTCCAAACTGGTAACAAAATGTTGCAAATTTTTTTTTTCCGAAATTGGTTTGGAATGTCATGAAACGTGGAAATTTTAAATTTGAGCAAAAAAAATTTTTTCGTCTGTTCTATAGTAGTGATACATAAATGGATTAAAAATGTTTTCAAATTTTTTTAAAAATTCTTCAAAAACATTTTAAAATTTGTTTGAATAGTTTTAGAATGTCATGGAAACGTGGATAGTTAAAATCTGAACAAAGAAAGAAAAATTCTATCTTAGTGATAAAATTTCAAAAAACTTTTTTTTTAATCAGGCTTAGAATGCCATGAAACGTGAAAATTTTAAATTTGAAGAAAGAAAAAAAAAATCATTTTAGTAGTAAAAATTTTTTCAAAAATATTGGTGAAAAAAATTTTCAATTTTTTTTTTTCTGAAATAGGTTTAGCGCGTCATGAAACGTGGAAATTTTAAATTTGAGCAAAAAAAATTTTTTTTCAACTTGGTAAAAATTTTTTCAAAAATGTTTGAAAAAAATTAAAAAAATTTTTTTTCCTGAAACAGGTTTAGCGCGTCATGAAACGTGGAAATTTTAAATTTGAGCAAAAAAAAATTTTTTTCACTATTTATTCCGTTTAGACGGTCCACCCTGTATATTTTTCAGTGAAAATTCTACCAGTTCTTCGCTGACAGTAGGGTTAACTACCTACCAAATTTGACTGCTCTCCGTCAAGTAGTTTTTTAGTAAATACACCAACAGACAGACAGACAGACAGACAGACAGACAGACAGACAGACAGACAGACAGACAGACAGACAGACAGACAGACTGACGGAATTGAAAAAACCTATATTTTCGGAATCTACGTGTTCTGAAACGTCAGAATCCGAAAAAATCTCGGAGGGTGATTTTTTCTCGAATACAATACTTCCCTTCGGTATGCGAGGGAAGTAAAAATTAAACAATGAAAATAAAATGTCTCAAAAACGACTGCAAATCTGAGTTTTTCGAATAAGAACAATTTTGCTTGACCTTCTCGGAATGTCTAGAGACTATTGGGAAAAATAGTGAACAAAATTTAATTTGTACTAGGGGGTGAGATATAAGGGTTGAAAAAAACAACGTAGAAAAATTTCGAAACTTATAATATAAACTAAATAGATTTCGAACACTTTGGGAAAAATAGTACAAAATTTAATTTGTACTCGGGGATGAGATCTAAGGGTTGAAATTGAAATGTTGAAAAAGTTGGCAACATAATATAAACTAAATAACTTCGAACACTTTGGGAAAGATAATAAAAAAATTATAAAATGAAAATAAGATGAGTTTCAGGGGAATGTTAATCGCTGCGATATTCAAAGTCATCGTCACTCTCTACTGCTTTTGCTTCAGTTTGGGGCTCGGTGACCTCACCTTCATCGCAGGTACCCTTTCCCTGTTCGAAATCGAGTTCGTTTAATAGTTCCAAAGCGTCTTTCGATAGCTTTAGTGATATTTTTTGGCAACGGCCTTCTTATATTCGTTCGTTCAACAGATCAATCATTGTAGCTTCTCTGGATATTATTCTTGTATGTTTTCGTTTGTAATATTTTAGATCTTTGTTTCTTGCCTCTTGAGTCTCCTCGGACAATTGACCTATTGGCAAAATTGCCTCACCTATTACTTGCACCCCATGAATTAAGATCTTGTGAACGCTTGCTGGTAGATAATACCACGACTACTCTTTTATAAGTAGTCTCGCTGTTTCTTTAGCGTAGGTGTTAAATTTTTCTCTATTGATTTTGTACCCAGAGGCTATTGCATTCAATATTACAGAACACCTATTAGATCTTCCCTGATTCTGGTTACTTCTGCTGTCATTGACGAATTTGAAAAAAAACGCCGCGCCGTATTGCCATCATTTGAGGTTCCAGCGCCTCCAGTTCTCACTTCGTCTGCTTTCAGGCCCATTTTCTCTTCGAAATCATTTTGTACTTTTTTCTTCCTATTTAATATGCTTCTTTTTTCCACTGCCTCTGGCGCCCTCCACGTTTCTATTTCTAGTCGGAACGACAAGGAAAAATTCAAAAAATCCAACCCAACCGTGTAATGTTGGCAACCCGAATATAAGTGTACTTTCGTCAACTTTTGCTTTTAAAACCCTAAAGAGATGAAAATCTGTTCTTAATATCAGCGGCAAAAGTATATACCGCCTGTTATCTAGGATGTTGAGCATAGCAAAAATAATGATACTTCCCTTCTTGATTGTCATTGTCTTTCCTTTCCCTTTAACTGCAAAAATATAATCGAATCCAAAAGCAGGTCTATTGAATGACTAATACCAACCTTTTCCCATCCAGGGGTCATTATTGGCCGTTGGAGGGGTTGCGGGGGGTCGGAATAAATATTCAGCATCACCATCGTGCTCAGCATCCTCGAAAATGGGGGAGAGGATATTTTTGAACCGTGAAAATTATATCCTGAGCGTTTAACTCCGATTGGAGTGGTTTTTGCCCGTTTGGGCGGTTGCGCAACCCCAAAGAGTAATCCTACCACCGCCATGGCGTTCATCATCCTCGAAAACAGGAAACATTTGTTACGGATGAAATTATATACCATGTTCTGGTTTTCTTCTGACTCACACACGCCACTAGCAAATGCATGAATAAATTGCAATTACATATAGAGGTGCAAGTAGGCGCAGCTCACCTTTATGCAAGCAGACAGTAGACAGACACTTCAACTAGCATCACTGCGAAAAATCATGGCACCCAGACGCACCTGGCACTTTGTAAGTCTAAGCAAAGTGAAACTTTGTCTGTAACACTTATCTTCTTACACTATTCAACAATGTTCTTAAACTAAACTAAATTATTTTGTAAACAAATTCATCAGCCTATGTGGTATTCTTCACTATATACACGTGTCTTATGCACAACACAACAATTCACGGAATAATCAATTTGTAAAAGAACTATCTCAACGCAAACTTTACTAGTATTTCACAGTATTCGAAACTCAAAAACTAAGCATCGACTAAGGACTTCTTTGACTTTCGACATCGGAGGGTAAAATGGACCCAAGGTTGTTATTGTCTCCATTCCAAGAAGACCTGGAATGTTCTTTAGCTGATAAATTAATCTCAGGGGTAGATTACAAAGTTGATAATTTTGAATTTTGGCCGCTGCTTGTGAAATTTTATACACTGTGCAGCGCCATCTCTAGTGATAATGTTATAATAGTAAATTGTATTTCCCAAATAAGGCATTAATGGTAGAATTCTACAACCGTTTACAGAGTAAAAATATATTTTTTAATTTCCTAGGTATCGGCTGAGGGAATGTTAACTGAAAACTCCGTGTATATCACCGCTTAATACGTGTAAAATATGAAAAAAATTATAGATAGGGTTGCAGACCAACGCACGAACACCAAAATTAGCGTCTTCCGTATGTATTGGCACAGAAATTTTAATAACCTTTGGAAAAAAGATCGGATTGTTAAAGAAATTAAACATGTGCTGTACAATAACTACATATATAAAAGTCAACTAATAGTTTCTTCACTCCTGGGAGAAAGTTACTTAATCAACGGACACCCTATATACAGAAGTTGGTTTATATTTGCATGGAAACAAATTTTATTGCCTTAATACCGTCAATTTAAAAAATGTTTAAATCATATTTATAAGGAATTTTCTTATGATTTATAAATATATGCTGACCTAGTTTTGTCAAAATTCAACTACGTAGAATCCTCATTAGTTCAAAAAGTCGTAAAATACAACACAGTAGTTACTTTTAATAGCTTTGCGCTAGAGCCGACATAACTTTCCATTAGTAATTAGGTGCTGCTTACCTGAGGCGGAATCCACTCGATCTCTCCCAGAGCCACCCATGATTGAGCGTGCACAACAGCCCATAATCCCGGAGCCCCATCAGGCAGATGTTCGACGGCGTAAAGGGACGCTGCCAAAATTTGAGTTTCAGAGGAGACATCTAGTTGCAGAATGTGCAGTCTGCCGGAGCAAGACTCTTTCAGTTCTTCAGCGGCTGAATTTCCTGCAACATTCTGAAATCCGGCGAAGATCGTGAATCCTTGGTCGTCCAGTTGCCGTGCGAGGGCGCTACCGATACGAGAATCGCAGCCGGTGATCAGAACGGCCTTTCCTGCAGCAGTTACCTAGAATGAAATTAATAAATCATTTACTATGCTGTTTAACTGAAACTGAATTTGTTTTTCATTCCTGTTAGATTTTCAAAATAGAATTTTACAAGTATTTGGTGTGGAATATTTGTATTAATATTTTTCTTAAACCGTACCAAAGTGGACCATTTGAACGATCTAGAAGGACAATATATAATAGTAATAATAATGATAATAATAAGCTTTATCTTCATCAGACTCGCTTACACAAGTATAGAATATTGTCAATAGCATAGTTATATAGAATTTAAAATCAGTTAAAATATAGAAAAATAACAACATACAGTGTTTAATTAGTTTCATGTCATTAAATAAAATTGGGCCTGTGTAATTTGCAGGTCAGCAAAGAAGCTTGCAGGTCAACCAGTTTTATTGCCAGGGTCAACTTGAAAATCGGCACCATTGGTAAGAAACCACCCCTCTTTCCATTTCCTGCGTCGAAACCGACCTACCCCAATTTTTAAAACTACCCCCCTAAGAAAGTCTGCAGGTCAACCCGTTCTATTGCTACGGTCAACTTGAAAATCCGCACCGTTAGCAAGGAAAGACTCTTCTTTCCATTTCCGGCATCAAAATCGACCTACCCCAATTTTTAAAACTACCCCTCCTAAGAAAGTCTGCAGGTCAATCCGTTTTATTGCTACGGTCAACTTGAAAATCGGCACCGTTGGTAAGGAAGCACCCCTCTTTCCATTTCCGGTATCAAAGAAGAACCTACCCCTATTTTTAAAAGCACCCCTCCTAAGAAAGTTTGCATGTCAACCCGTTTTATTGCTACGGTCAAGTTGAAAATCGGTACCATTAGTCAGTATACACCCCTATTTCCATTTCCGGCGTCAAAGCCGACCTAACCCTATTTTTAAACCTGCCCCTCCTAAGAAAGTCTGCAGGTCAACCCGTGTTATTGCTACGGTCAACTTGAAAATCAGTAAGATTACTGAGCATGCACCCCTCTTTCCATTTCTGGCGTCAAAGCTGACCTAATACTATTTTTAAAACTACCCTCCTAAGAAAGTCTGCAGGATAACCCATTTTATTGCTACGGTCAACTTGAAAATCGACACCGTTGGTAAGGAAGCACTTCTCTTTCCATTTCCGTCGTCAAAGCTGATTTATTCCTATGTTTCATGGTATCTGCATGTAATTGTTGTAAACTGCGCATACACCCATCATCTGTCAATATTCTAAATCTGAGCAACCAATTTACTGCGCAATAATAGTATCACTCCCTGACTACTGCGCATACCCCTTTCACCTTCTGAAACAACGATGTATTCTAAGTCATAAAGGTAATGTGTAATTATTTTTAAAACATTTTTAGGGCGTCCCATATTTTATAGTAAATGCATCCCCGCTTATTTCTTTGTTGGCAAAGGTATCATTACATGCTAATTATTTTTCCCTGTCATATACTTTCTCAACTTTTATCAGTTATAGCGCCTACATACATAGAGACGGGCGCAATTGTATATTCTTAATGGGGAACAAGATAAGCCAGTTCTTATTAATGTCCTATAGATGGCGACATGCCATGGAGGGGTAGTTTTAAAAATAGAGGTAAGTCGGTTTTGACGCCGGAAATGGAAAAAAGGGTTCTTCCTCACCAACGGTACCGATTTTCAAGTTGACCGTAGCAATAAAACGGGTTGACCTGCAGACTTTCTTAGGAGGGGTAGTTTTAAAAATAGGGACAGGTCGGTTTTGACGCCAGACATGGAAAGAGGGGTGAATCCTCAGCAACGGTACCGTTGCAATAAAACAGGTTGACCTGCAGACTTTCTCAGGAGGGATAGTTTTTAAAATAGGGGTAGGTCGGTTTCGACGCCGGAAATGGAAGAAGGGGTGCTTCCTCACCAACGGTACCGATTTCCAAGTTGACCGTAGCAATAAAACGGGTTGACCTGCACACTTTCTTAGGAGGGGCAGTTTTAAAAATAGGGGCAGGTCGGTTTTGACGCAGGAAATGGAAATATGTGTGCTTCCTCATCAACGGTACCGATTTTCAAGTTGACCGTAGCAATAAAACAGGTTGACCTCCAGACTTTCTTAGAACGGGTAGTTTTAAAAATAGGGGTAGGTCGGTTTCGACGCCGGAAATGAAAGAAGGGGTGCTTCCTCACCAACGGTACCGATTTTCAAGTTGAACGTAGCAATAAAACGGGTTGACCTGCAGGCTTCCTTAGGAGGGGTAGTTTTAAAAATAGGGGCAGGTCGGTTTCGACGCCGGAAATGGAAGAAAGGGTGCTTCTTCATCAACGGTACCGATTTTCAAGTTGACCGTAGCAATAGAACGGGTTGACCTGCAGACTCTCTTAGGAGGGGTAGTTTTAAAAATAAGGGCAGGTCGGTTTCGACGCCGGAAATGAAAAGAGGGGTGCATCGTTAGCAACGGTACCGATTTTCAAGTTGACCGTAGCAGAAAAACCGGTTGACCTGCAGACTTTCTTAGGAGGGGTAGTTTTAAAAATAGGGATAGGTCGGTTTTGACGCCGGAAATGGAAAAAGGGGTACTTCCTGACCAACGGTACCCATTTTCAAGTTGACCGTAGCAATAATACCGGTTGACTTGCTGACTTTCTTAGGACTGGTAGTTTTAAAAACAGGGGTAGGTCGGTTTTGACGCCGGAAATGGAAAAAGGAATGCTTCCCCACCAACGGTACAAATTTTCAAGTTGACCGTAGCAACAAAACGGGTTGACCTGCAGACTTTCTTAGGAGGGGTAGTTTTAAAAATAGGGGTAGGTCGGTTTCGACGCCGGAAATGGAAAAAGGGGTGCATCCTCAGCAACGGTACCGATTTTCAAGTTGACCGTAACAATGAAACAGGTTGACCTGCAAACTTAGGAGGGGTAATTTTAAAAATAGGGGTAGGTCTGTTTTGACGCCGGAAAGGGAAAGAGGGGAGCATCCTCAGCAACGGTACCGATTTTCAAGTTGACCGTAGCAAAAGAACCGGTTGACCTGCAGACTTTCTTAGGAGGGGTAGTTTTAAAAATAGGGATAGGTCGGTTTTGACGCCGGAAATGGAAAAAGGGGTGCTTCCCCACCAACGGTACCGATTTTCAAGTTGACCGTAGCAAAATAACCGGTTGACCTGCTGACTTTCTTAGGACGGGTAGTTTTAAAAACAGGGGTAGGTCGGTTTTGACGCCGGAAATGGAAAAAGGGGTGCTTCCCCACCAACGGTACTGATTTTCAAGTTGACCGTAGCAATGAAACGGGTTGACCTGCAGACTTTCTTAGGAGGGGTAGTTTTAAAAATAGGGGTAGGTCCGTTTTGATGCCGGAAATGGAAAGGGAGGTGCTTCCTTACCAACGGTACTTATTTTCAAGTTGACCGTAGTAATAAGACGGGCTGATCTGCAAGCTTTTTTGCTGACCTGCAAATTACCAAGGCCCAATAAAATTGGCGGTAGGGAACGACAAGGCAAACAAAAAATCCTGATATAACATGGGGTCTAAAGCTCATAGTTTTGGAGAAAAAAATAACAAAAATTTCCAAAATAATTAATAACATAGTTTGAGAATTGCTGGCATACTCGGAACATTCGTGCAAATAAGTATGGTGCGCCAAAGAGATAATCGAAAAGCATGCCCCCAAAGCAGTTAAAAGCGACCGACAGAGGACACCGCCATGTTTTTTGCTTCTTCGCGGCCAAATTATCTTATTACGCGTGCTATACCATCTTGTAATATTCATAAATAATAATTTCAGTTTGTACTTCGTAAACAACGTACACACGGCGCGACCTAGTCTTTCCTTGGGTTTGTTCTTTTTGAATTTTGTGCCACTTATGATAAGATTTATTTTATTGACTTATCGCTCAAGTCGTTCGTGCTTTTTGTGTTATTTTTCCAAGTTTTTCTTTTTGTTTTCTTTATTGATAACGTTAATTCACAGTTTAGTGTGGTGTCTTAAAACGCAGATTTTATACATTATGGGAGATACACTTATCCAGAGATCGCTGACACTTTAGAACAATTGCAGCAACGTATTTTAATGTGCATAGAAACCATAAAAAATTATCCTAATTTACCAAAATGTGTTGAATGGAGTGTGTATGTCCTTAGTCCGATGTGCCGAAATGTGTATACGTGCAGATGGAGGTCATTTCGAACAATCTCTGTGAAAAATTCCACGTTCCACGTTCTTACTGATCTGCACTGGATGATAATTTGTCAATTTCTCTTCATTCCAATGGCAAAGTTTATCTTATTGGGATACACTCTGCAATTCTGTAGTTCAAATGTTGATTTCTTAGCAATACGATCCGTTATAGGATTGCTGGTCAATGCTAAGGCACAGTTTGTCTAAAATCCTATCTATTATGTTGTCACTAATGAACATTTCGAAAGTTAACATAGACAGGTAATATTAATTATAAATATGAAAATAATTTGAAATATTATAATATATCTAGGACACAGACAAAATAAACAGTTAAAAAAATACTAGCAGTTTTATTTTAAATCGTACACATTTCTATTACACTGCCAATTTTTTAGACAAATGTTTTTAACGCCCTAGTATATTTTCCTGTTATTTTTAAGACGAGAATTTGTAATATGCAATGATTTTTCATCAGTTGTAAATAATAAGTAGTTATTTTAGGTTGAAGCAAAAAAAGTAGTAATAAACGATATGCCAAGTTGCTACTAGAAAAAGTCTCAGTTTTTCTACTTTATGTTTAATAAGATATGTGAAATAACATCGGACTTTTTTATCGTCTTTACAATATATTATAGTGTGGCTCAAAAGAATAGCTAATTAATAATAATTTTAAAATGTCGGAATAGATAAGAACATTTGTTACTATAAGTTAGAATATGTGTTTAGTAGTAAGCTATTAAAGAAAAAACTAAGAGCACATCAATTTCAAGACACTAAATTATTATGTTATACAGTTGGTCCTCAAAAATCAAAGGATTTTAAAAATAATTAGGAATTCAGGGAATTCAGGGATTCCGTTTTGTAAATGTAACATCAACGAATAGACAGGCACTCAACATACAGACAACAGACAGATAAACAGATAAACAGATAAACCGACGGAATTGAAATATCTAAAGTCATCTTTTCACGATTACAAATACAAAGTAAAAATGACGGGTTTTTCTAACACTCTGCATCTCTCTTAATGCATCTCACTTGTCTTATTTTGATGAGAAGATTTCAACCCGGAGTAATATGCAGCGATTAAATAACACTCTGCATACACTTTATTTTAAAAAGTTGGCTTGGAAATGAAACCAAATTTTGTAATTATATTTAAAGACAAGCTAATCGCCGATTTACTGCACTTTTTATATAATTGTTCCACATTCTATAGGATATTCTTCGCAGTTTTTTTGAAAATAGTGTTAGGTTTAGATATTTTTATTTTTATTACAAAACATAAAAAAATATGTAATTTTTTTTATTTAAAAAAAATATATCTTTTCTATTTATTGATCAATTTTGTTCAAAAGCCATGAAGTTCTTCCTCTAGCTAACACTAACTTACTTTCCAGATTTCAATACAATGGGACTTTTTGTTCTTAAGTTATCGTGGTTACACAGAACTAGGCAGACAGATGGACGGACGAACATTTTGAAAGTTGTTCAAAATTAGATCAACACAGTGATATGAAATTTTTTTTGTCTTCGAACAATATTATCGGTTTTCGATAATTTACTGCATTTTTTTTTTATAATTCTTGCACATTCTCTAGGATACCCTTCCCAGTTTTTTTGTAAATGGTATTAGTTTTAGACATTTTTAATTTAATTACAAAGCATTAAAAAAAATACATATTTTTTATTTAAAAAATTAATAACTTTTTTATTTAAATATTGTCTAAATGTTATTTGTGGCATTATCTTAATTTTTTTCCTTCTTCAATTCTTTGGGACTTCCTGCCACATGTATGTTTTCTTTTTAAGCGGTGCTAGGGGAATCTACAAAATATATCACAATTAACCAGTATTTTACTGGTAAATAACCTCTACGCCTGTGACGTTTACGTCAAAGGATCAGTTAGAGGTTGGATTTTTTAAATAAACAACACAAATAAGTATAAAAACTTGAAATTAAATATTTCGCCGACGTTTCGGAAATCTAATGTTTCCTTTTTCAAGGCTTTTTT
This sequence comes from Stenurella melanura, assembly GCA_963583905.1. NCBI lineage: Eukaryota > Metazoa > Arthropoda > Insecta > Coleoptera > Cerambycidae > Stenurella > Stenurella melanura. Next base: position 14,264,404 of record OY757313.1, read on the forward strand.
GAAAAATCTTTTTTGCTGTGTATGTCAAATACACAGCTCTAAGAATGTTTGTTATATTCAATATCCATAGATACTTACTATTTACATAGAACTGTTGATATAGTTAACAGTTTTTTAGTTTTTATACAATGTCAAGTTTGTGAAGTTCTTCTTTTAACATTGGCAGCCAAGTTGCACAGACATCTACAGAATAATTCAACACGCAACTATCCTCATTCAATAATATTATCGCGGATTCTTTAATTTTTCTTTTTTTGCTATCTGCCTCTTTTGTTAAAATTTTTGCCGAGTCCCAGTTTATTCTATGTCCGTTCTCCCACGCGGCGAAATATTTAATTTCAAGTTTTTATACTTATTTGTGTTGTTTATTTAAAAAAACCAACCTCTAACTGATCCTTTGACGTAAACGTCACAGGCGTAGAGGTTATTTACCAGCAAAATACTGGTTAATTGTGACATATTTTGTAGATTCCCCTAACACCGCTTAAAAAGAAAACATACATGTGGCGGGAAGTCCCAAAGAATTGAAGAAGGAAAAAAACTTTTTTATTTATTTGATCGATTTTGTTAAAAAAAATAGGGCTCTTGCTCTAGCCAACACTAACTTACTGTCCTGCTACAAGCAATGTTGCGGACGGACAGACAGACGGACAGACGGACGGACCGACATTTTGAAGAATTCGATCACCAACAAGGTGATATGACATTTTTTTCTCTACGAGCAATATTGCCGGTTTTAGAAATGTGTCGATCGTGTGCAATATACTCTTCGTCTTGTAATTGCGAAGAGTATAATAATAATAGACATAAATTGTACGATGATCAGTTGATGTTATTTGCCAACTGGTTCAATGTTCTCATCTCTTTATAGCAATACATTGATTAAAATTAGCTCTGTTTCTTACCAAATAAGTATAAAATTAAACTAGACTTCTATTAATAGATACCTATATTTGTCTAAATGCAAATAACCTAGAGACATAGTTATATCATTCATTGGCTGCCAAGAAATTCTCTAAAAGATTTGACGTTTCCATCACAATTTTAGCCAGCTATTAAATTTAGGATTAAAAGAAGCCGTGTTATTTTTGGAACGCCAGATGAATAATTTTTTGACGGCATTTAAATTCATTTAATGTAATTTTAAAATGTGTCACTTATGTGGTGAATCATTGCATTAAATATAAAAAGATGTAATATACTTATGACCTAATATAAAATAACTTCCAAAGTGGTCATTTATACTTGACAAATTTGATCTGGCACTTTTTTACAGAATCAAGGTACCTAGACCAAATTATATCGAATGTTAATTTTAATATGTTAAAAATGAACTATGCTTTATAATCTTCAAGAAGTTGATTAACACCTACACATGCGTTTAGAGTGTGACATAATAAAGACTAACTGAATTTGATTGTTTATGAAAACGTATATCATTGTACTATTTAACAAAGTCATAAATGCGGCTATATTATGTACAGTCTCTATTGCACGTCTCACACTACGCGAAGCATAGGACGTGGTGTGCTCTAGCTAGATTTCCTGATTATATTTTGCAAGCAATCGATGTTAATTATATGCTGTTATATAGAGAAGATTCCAGTATATAATGTCAAACTGTTTTCAGATCGACAAAAATGTACATTGTTCCAAAATCGAGTTTAAAATTCGCTGCGTGCTGTAGTCCCATTGGTTTGTATAGTCGGTGTACAGAAAACGTAATTTAAGATTACTTTCTGCATTTTTTGGTAAATAATGTAAAATATATTTTTCAGTACAACTATATGCAAAAAAATATATACATTTTATGCACAGAAGTAGTATTTTATGAAGTGGTAAGCTTCTTGAATTTACTCAGTATATATCAGTTAAATGTCATAAAAAAATCTAAGATTAATTTATATATTTATTAATGATATGACAATGTAAACATTGTCTAAATGTTATTTGTTGCATTATCTTAATTTTTTTTCCTTCTTCAATTCTTTGGGACTTCCTGCCACATGTATGTTTTCTTTCGAAGCGGTGCTAGGGGAATCTACAAAATATATCACAATTGACATACTGGTTAATTGTGATATATTTTGTAGATTCCCCTAGTACCGCTTAGAAAGAAAACATACATGTGGCGGGAAGTCCCAAAGAATTGAAAAAGGAAAAAAAATGTAAACATTCTTTACTTATATACCCAATTTCGCACTTTTCCTGTAATCATAAACTAAAAATTGCTGTGAAATATTCAAAAGCGAACGTAAAAGAAAAGAAAAAAATTGAAAAGGTAAAAGTAGTTATAAACTTTTGAATAACATTATTTTATTAGAAATATTTTATTTCGCATATATCACAAAAGGGTCTTTCCATATAGTTCGTGAGACACATGCCAATAATTTTAAACCTTATAATCTAGGAAAGTAAGATAAAAAAATATATCATGTTAACATTATATTATTTAAACTAGTTCTTATATTATAATATTCAAATATAAAATTTTACTAATTATTTTTAATGATCCCTAATAATATTTTTAAAATAACTTTCAATCTATTTAACTTATTATGGAGATTTTCAAGTAGATCCTCAGAAAATACCCACAGTACTTCAGCGAAAAGGATTTTTAAACATTTTTCTCCCAAAATTTATTCGCAATTTAAGTAATTTATAATTTAAGGTTAAGAAATATTCTCGGTGGCATCTAAAATAAAAATGTTATTATTACTTCCGGTTAAACCAAAGTGGGTCTGTTTACGTTAAAAAATATGTTTCTATGCCAAATATACTGCACGTTAATTTAAAATATTTATCTTGGAATATAAAGGAAAAAATGTGATGTAGCTCGACTCGTGGGCATGCGGTCTATTAAAATGCTATGCTAAATTTTCGAACTTATCTCAATATTACCCTGCTCTATACTTTAAAATCTTAGCAGTAGCTTAAGAGCCAGTGTGCAAAATCGACTTATTTTGAATACCTGCTAACAATTGTGGTATACTGAGGAAAATATACCAATCACAGTAGGCTGGGTCAAAGCCCCCAGAGTGGTTTGTTTTTGGGCCCGGGGCCATGGATTATAAATAATCCAACCGAATGAATACCACTTCTACTTTGCGGCAAAACATTTGTTATAAGTATTTGAGACCACGTACCAAAAGTTACAATTTTCCCATAGTCCAAAAAAAGTTACAAGGCCATTTCAGACTCAGAATTAAGTAAAAATTAAAAATTTAACAAAGCACTTATAAAACGGAAAAGGCTAAAAGTTGGCATAGGCCTTCGGGATATCATATCAAATGACATACATAAAAGTTACACTTATCTACCCCCTCCTTCCACTTGCCTCCAGTGGGCCCATAAATACGAGTCCAAAAATGACCTTTTTTTTACAACACATTAAATAATTCGTTTCTCCACCGAGTTTTGCCTTTATGATCTGCTGAATGCAAATCCTGTGCTTTTTAAACCTAAAATAGCCATTTTTGGACCCGTATTTATGGGTCTTTTTGAAGCGAGTGAGGGGAGCAGAAAGGTGTAACTTTTATGTATGTCATTACTTAAGCACAGTGGTCAATTTTCAAGTTTTAGGTGGAAACAATTCTACAAATTTGCAAATGAACAGAGAATATTCGTTAGAAAAGCGTAAAGGTATTGAAATAGTTTTACATACTAAACGGGTGGTTTTTGAGGGAGTTTAAAACATTTAATTAATTCTAAAGTTCTGAAACTTTGTATGTACGATAATGTTGTACCCACGAATGCACTAAAAATAGTGAAAAAATTCTAAGAATCAAGGGGATGGTTTTTAAGGGGGTTGAATATTAAATATTATTTTAAAATTACGTAACTCTTTGAATACGATTTGTGACTACGGAAAAGAAATGTAAAGTAAATGTAATAAAATAAACGTAAGCTCTTAGGGGATGGTTTTTGAGGGGGTGCAGCGGACAATTTTATATTTCTAGGAGGACGAAATTATTTTAATGATCTTTTTTTTCTGTTTTTGGTGCAAAATGGTTAACTTTACAATTTTAGAAGAGAAATAGGGAAATTCTCTTTTCTCTTTAAATGACCACTGCAATGAAATCATAAATATTTGCTAAAGTATGTGCAAGTAAGTGGACTTTCATTACATGTTTGGAAGTAAAGACAAATTTGAGGTACAATAAAAATTTCGGTGAAACTTTGTGAAACTTTTAAAAAAATTCAAATACAAGCGCGCAAATACAGGCTTACGCGAAAAAAATCATTAATATGATTCTGCACAAAAGTATACATACCCCGTGACATTTCTTCGATAACTGGAGATGGGTGTTAACAGCACACAAAAATAGCTTCAAATTCCTGAATGCAGTTAACAACTTGCTCGGTGGTGAATTTTCAGCTGTGGACAAGCCTAAATACACAACTTTGTAGACGTACGGTAGAAATCAAATATTCCCTTGCTTTATGATGTCCTGGTTATTCAGGTATCGGTGTATATAGTAATTGTGAGTGTGGGATTAATTTTATTTTATAACTGTTAGCAGGTATTCATTCGGTTCAAAAATATTTATTATTCCATATCCCTGGGCCCAAAATCATACCACTCTGGGGACTCGTGACCCGGCCTACGGCGATTAGTATAACATTTTCCTCAGTATATCACGATTGTTAGCAGGTATTCAAAATTAGTCGATTTTGCAGCTATAGTAATTGTATTGACACGCCCTTGTGATACACTTAGTTTTTTGCAATTTCTTATTAGGCCAAATATCGGTTGGCACTATACATACAGTGTGATAATGATATAATTAATGTCATAGATAAAATGTTCTCTTTATGAGAGTTGAAGTGGTTCAAATTAATGTTTAAATGTAATGCTGATATTTTATTAAAATCTGGTCTGTTATTAGTCAGAGTTCAACGAACAAATAAAAATGTAAAGGCCAGTAAAACTTTTCTAGTTTAATTGATACATATTTAACTTTTGTTTACATAATAATGATGTGGAACATTATTTCGGGATAAATGTTAAAACTGAAAATATTTTCATTTTAGTGACATTCTGATATGTACCAGTCTAATTGATGCTTTGGTATACTACTATGTGAAGGAAGCGTCTATTTTCATCATTCATGCAAAGCAATTTAATAATTCTGCAGTATATTGTGATAAAATGGGACGTTGCTAATATAGGACATTAAAGATAAAGTATTCTCCGCATCTATATCAGGCCCTGTACACAGGGCCACAAAATCTTTTGTGCAATTTTCAGTTTCTGAAATTTATAAAAAGGTATGTCGTAAAATGACACCCTTAAAAAAATGCTGCCTGAAACATGTGCTTCGCTGTTTGCGTACTATAAAAATAACGAATATTATTATTAATGTTATATTTTCCAACATACGTTCGTATAAACTGAAGTTTCCAAACGAATAAATTTTCGGACAAATATTCTAAAAATAAAAATGATGTGTTTGGTATTGTAAGTTAATTGAATATTAATGTATTTTTACTAAATATGCTTTGTGTTATTAGTAATGGGAACCATATGTTTGAACTATATATTATTTAGAATACAGAACACAATATCGGTAGTTGCCAATTTCAAGAGAGAATGAACGTCTAAGAAGACTAAATTGTTTCGAAATTTATATACACAATGTCATGTAAATAATGGACATTAGAGTGGCGCAAAAAACACGTTTATTTTTTAAATTTGTTATTGTTTGACACGGCTTTTTCAGGGTAAAGCTAGAGTTGTAATTTTTATAACTTTTCAACTTGTCTTCTACTTTCTCCTGAAATCTAGAATGTATAGAACATTTTTTAAGCATTCGATAATCGTTTAAATGATTTATTATTGCTTTTAGGATCGTTTTCCCGAATAAAGATGAACATTTGTCGCTTTTTAAAACTTTTAAATTATTCATCGACTCTAATCATATTTTCGAAATAGAGAATATTTTAAAATTTACTAAAATACTAATAAATAATCATTGAAATATTTTGAAAAACATGAAATTATTACTAGAACCAAAAATATGATTAATTAGTAATGATTTGTGCAAAAAATATCGTAATAAACAACGATAAACATTAAAAATAATCAATACTCTCTTTGCAGTCATTGTGGTTTGAATTGAAAAAGAATTATTACTTACTATTGTCTGGACAATTTTGAAGAAGGAACTCGTGAACGATTTTTATTTTACTACATTTCTTCGATTATAAGAAAAATTTTCGAAAAAATGTTTCTCCTTATTAGAAATGCATGAGAAACTTCATGGTCGCCGAGGCATGTACCAGATGTGGCTCAAATTAGGAAACAATTCTTTGAGATTTTCGAACAAATCTCAGTGGTGAAATCAAAAACTTTTCACAATTGGTTACAACTTGCCGTCTTAACTGACTTACTACTGCTTAGTATCGACACTGAGGTCGGTAGTCTAGTCAAGAAGTGAGTTTCTTGCGAAAAATAGTTCTAAGAGTTCAAAAATATAGGCAATAGCTCATTCGACTCGGAAAAATACTCCGAAATAGACGTTTTCTTATTTTTTTCGTCAACAAAAATTGAATTTGTTATTAACAAAAAAAACGAAAAATAAAAGTCGCTCACATTTTTGGCAATTACTCAAAAACTATAAGCGAAAGGGGAAATTGAAGAAAAGATTCCAAAAGAGGAGAACGAGCTCACCGTCTTTTGAGAGAGTACAACACATAAAATAATTTTTTTGTGGTAATAAATAACAGTTAAAAAATTTGAATAAATTATGGTATCATCTTAACACTTGAAAGAATAAAGTTCCGTTGGAAACATTTTTTAAATTAATTTTTGAAAAAGTGAGGCTATTGTTAACAAACTAATTTTTTTCGAACCTTCGCTTCCATTGAAAGCAACAAACAATGTTCAAACAACTGGCCTATAAATATTTTGCTTCATGGAGCCTTTCTTACATATTTACTCAACAAGGTTACGTTATATAAATATTTAAAAGTTTTTCATTTTGTGTTTTATAAATTTTTAAACTTTACAAAAAATGAAAAATCTATTAAATGTTGTTAAAAATTTTCTTTTATGTACGTGTTATGATATTGCTGGTTTCATGTCTGATAAAGGCATTAAGAAAGTTTGTTTTGTTTTCAATTTATTTAATTATTTAAAGTCATTTGACTAGTTGAATATTTTGATTTTTTTTTTTTTACTATTTAATTGTCTAGAGTATATTATAATGATTAAAAAAATGTTTTCTTAAAAAAAATTTCTTATTGTTTATAATGGTTTTTTTATGTATCCACCATTTAAATAATTAGTTAAAAAACTATTTTCTGTTTAATAATCATAATTGGCAATTTTCTATGGAATAATAGAAAATATATTTTTTTCATCAATAATTTCTTTGTTTATTAAGTTAACAATTTGTTATAAAGAATTTCAGATTCTCGTTGTACTTTTCTTCTAAAACAAAAAAAAAAAAACAAAAAAATACGAAAACAACCATATGCAGCCAAATAGTCCTAACTGTAATAGTTGAGAAGATATAAGCATTGTAAGATGTAAAAAACGTAATTTTTTATACAGACTCAACGAAAATTATATTTAAAAGATCGACTAATGCCCTAAAGAATCATCCTGAATGTTGATTACTGTATCTTCAATAGTTTAAAAGTTACGGCAGTTGGTTACTTGACAAATGCAGTGTCCGCTTCAACTTTGGTATCGCGTTACATTTACAAATGCTATAGAAAATACGAAAAAAATTTTTTCAGCGTTAGGCCGCATATGATTGTTTTTGTAATTTTTTAAAAAAGTGCAACGAGAATCTGAAATTGTTTATAACAAATTGTTAACTTAATAAACCCAGAAATTATTGACGAAAAATGTTTTTTTCTGTTATTCCATTGAGAGTTGCCAATTATGATTTTTAAAGAGAAAATAGTTTCGTAAGTAATTATTTAAATGGTGGATATATAAATAACGATTATAAACAATAAAAACATTTTTTTAAGAGAAAACAAAATTTTTACATCATTATATACTCTGGACAATTAAATAGTAAAATTTTTTTTTTTTCAAAATATTCAACTAGTCAATTTGTTTATAAATAAATTGTAAACAAATGGATTAAAAAAGTTGGAAACAAACTTTATTAATACCTTTATCAGGCATGAAATCAGCAATATCATAACATATATACAGGGTGTAATTAGTTTCATGTCATTAAAAAAAATTGGTGGTAGGGAACGACAAGACAAACAAAGAAATCTTATATAACATGGGGTCTAAAGCTCATAGTTTAGACGAAAAAAAAAAAAAATAAACAAAAATTTCGCAAATTTTCAATAAAATCTTTTGAGAACTGCTGGAATATTGAGGTAGGTTTATGTCGTCGCTCGTGTCTTTGCCTATGATACTCAATATTTGTGTAGATAGCTATAAAATGTCGGCGGTCTTTAGCGATGCGGTAAATAAGATTGAAGACGTCGACGTGTTTAGTAGATCTGATCTGAAGAAAACTATACTCTGATTCTCCCTTGTGCAATATTTTAGTTACTGTGGGTGTTTCGTTATGTACACACGTCCAACCCGACGTTCGTTGTTTTTGTTATTTTTGAATTTCGGGTCGCTGTGTATTTATAGTGAAGATTTATTTTATTAACGTTACCGTTCAAGTCGTTAAATTCTTGATTACGTACAGACACAACTTACTTGTTCGTTCTTTTTGTATTCCGTTTTGGATTTTGGACTAAGTTTTTCTTTTATTTTTCTTTACTGACAACGTTAGTTGACAGTTTATTGCTTAGTCTTGAACGGAGTACGTATGTCCTTAATTAGACGTACCGAACTGTGTATTGATGCAGATGCAGAGATTTCGAATAATTTACTTAGGTGGTAAGCTTTTAACCCAGAACACTCATTTATGTTACAAACGTTAATAAATCACATTTAAATATTCTATATTATAAACATTAATCCAATATTTTGTTCCAAATTAAAAGACACGCATCTAAAGAATTGCTCTGTTTAAACTTCTATGGCCATTATTAGCTTGCAGTTGTGCAGGAAAAGATAACGAATTATTCACCTCTTTATAATTGCCTCAGTTCGGTTGAGGCGGTCCGTCAAAGGCGGTTGATGATCCAAGGCCTTTGCACCCTTTTATGACAATTTAAAAGTTGTATAATTGAGAACTACAAATCCATTGACCAAGAAAAGCAGTGGTTCTCAATTATTTTCTACATTAATATTAAAAAAATAAATTTAAATTTAAAATGTTGGCCTAGGTCAGTTTCTTTCAAAGTGCCCCTAGAGGGAAAAGTCATAAAGGTTTTTTGTTTGTCTAGTCGGTCCCCATTACCAGTTTTTTTTAATGACATGAAACTGATTACACCCTGTATAATTTTTTTTATCAACATTTAATAGATTTTTCATTTATTTAAGAATTTAGAGTAAACAAAATAAAAAACTTTTAAATATTTATATGACGTAATCTTGTTGAGTATATATGTAACAAGGGCTCTATTAAGCAAAAAATGTATAGGCCAATTATTTAAACATTTTTGTTGCATTCAATGGAAACGGAGGTTCGAAAATAAATAGTTAGTTAACAATAGCCTCACTTTAAAAAAAATTAATTTAGAAAACATTTTCCAACGTAACTTTATTCTTTCAAGTATTAAGATGATACCATAATTTATTCAAATTTTTAAACTGTTTTTTAATACTACAAAAAATATATTGTATGCGTTGTACTCTTTCAACAGGCTCGTGCTATAACGGTCGCGCGGAACCCGATTTTCACCATTAAATTAAAATTATAAATAATGGAGATGGAGTTCTGGGAGGTAGGACTTTTTTATTGGAAATTTTCTCCTCTTTTAGACCCTTTTTTTAATTTCTGATATCACTTATAGTTTTTGAGTAATTGCCAAAAATCTGAGCGACTCTTCTTTTTTCGCTTTTTATTAATAAAAATGCAATTTTTGTTGGCGAAAAAAAAATAAGAAAACGTCTTTTTCGGAGTATTTCTTCGAATCGAATGAGCTATTGTTCATATTTTTTTATCTCTTTAGAACAATTTTTCGCAAGAAACTCACCTTTCGACTAGACTACGGTATAAAACTGCAAAACAACAATAACTTTGACAATCAGAATTTTGTAATGTTTAAACTTCTAAATTAGTTATTTTTAGAACATGTTGCAAATAACTTCATTGATTTATTTCGAAATAGCAGCAATGGCAATGAACTAATTACTAATTAATAATACTTTTTGCAACAATTATTTTACGTTAAATATTTTTAATTATAAATATTACTTAATACTTAATACTTATAAACCCTTTGACCTCTGTGAACTTTAGATCAAGGAATCTAAAATATTAAGTAAATCTATAGGACGATCCTCATATTTCAGTATTATTTACAAAACCGCTAAAGAGTACTATCGTTGAGATCGGAAATCAAATTCTCGAACATATTTACGACCCACTCGAAGGTAAATGTAGAAATTTCCATTCCAGCTTAATATTCATTCCAGAGCAGATATACGATAAAAACCAATATTGAGCAATTCAAATGCTAATTTGATATCAGTTTCGAATTGAAAAAATATATAACCAGCTGAGAAACGGTTATTTTATCTCATGTTATGCCCTATTCATAGACATTTTATTTCAAGTTTTTCAAGGGCTTTCCGGCTAGAATTTGTATGATTTTCCTTTATCCCTTCATCTTAGACATTATCTTTCTACTCACACTCGAAAGTGTTTGATAGTACGGGGGGATTAACACAAGGAGCCTCCTTCTTTCTCCTATAAAAATAACTGAGATGTGGGATAATTCGATTTTTCGACTTTATTCAATCAAAAACAAATGAGGACAGTTGTGTGACTGGAGAGGCTTATCCTAAACGTTTCAGAAGGGTGCAATAATCGAGAAGCTATGTTCCTGAAGGATTAAGTTAAAGCACTTTATTATATTAGAGGGAGTTAATAGACTGGGTCCAATGGAAGGGCAAATACTATTAAAGAGGAATAATTAAGAGAAAAAAATGTTTTTGTGCTTTAGGGTACTTTATTCTCTAGTATAACGAGTTTACCATTAAAATATAAATATTAAGAATTATTATTTCATTACAAAGATTTTTATTTTTGATGGGTTATAAACAAACTAAAAAAACATTCTGATATGCTTTTTATCCCTGTTGGGATGGTTCAGTACATTTTCAGTAGAGGATCATAAGATGACAGTGCATTTTGACATGTTTTGTTTTTCTTATTGTTTTCTTTTTGCACTGACTAAAGTAAAGGCTAACTACATTTTGAAACACAGAAAGGGTATCGGTTCTATTTTTATTTAGTAAATGAAAATCGGTCAAATATTTATAGAGACAGAGTTTTCTCCGGTATGATATTTATTTTTTTTGGTTTAGACATCTATAGATAATTTCGTGTATAACTAAAATAGACACTTTTTCGAGAAGGCACGGTATCAAGATCTGTTTCATAGTAAAACCTATTTTATTTTGCATTCGTATGTTTCTTTTACAATGGGTACAACGCAGGAATTGAAATTTATTTTTTCCTGATTAAACTTATTTAAAATATCAAAATATTACAAAAGATAAAAATTTGTCATAATCAGTTTTTCTACTTTATAAAGTTAGAATTATTTTAGCTATAATAATTGAAGCAGTAGGCTTTAAGCCTACTTCGTGCCACCCCAAAAATGTCACACCATTACTTAACCAAATAAGGAAATTAATGATGATATTTTAATTATAATATTACATTACTTTTTGCACCTATAACGCACGTAGAATTTATCAATTTGTAATATTTTTTAAATAATTCTATGGAATGCACCTTTGTAAATAACTCGCCTATTTTTAATTTTTCGAAATAACTCTATTTCCGATTTTTTGTCCAAATAGGTCCGTGCCTTAAACTGGTTATAGAGATTGATCGATGGAATACTTAATTTTCGATTTCTATTAGGAGTATGTTCGGTATTTGTAGAAGTTATCAAAAAATCAAGTTTTCCAGGATTTGTAGATTCGCTTTTGTTTTGTCAAATTTCTCACAAATGTCACCTAATAGACCTAATCGAGCCCTACAAGCGCCATTTTTGAAAATCAAAATCGGACCTTCGGTTCGGGAGTTATTAATTTCTTTGGAAAATCATACTCGGCCCTAGAAAGAATACTTGTGGTCAACGGATTCGGGCCGCCAGCAGTAGGCTTCATTTGTGGCCATGTACCTTTAATCCCACCAAGTCTCATCGAAATCGATCAATATCCTGGACAGTTATCGTGCTTCCTAGCCCGATTTCGAGAAAACCAGTTTCTTGCAAAAAGAAACAGTTTTCATTTGTTTTTCGACATAGTCTCTGATATACTTATTTGTAGAGCATTGCCAGCGGCACCATTCCTTTTTTGAAATATCTCGATCCGACTGCCCGTGACCGAGTTATTCAATTTTTCCCGAAAAACTCGAAACGTTCCTGCGTTAAGGTTTTCTAAAGGCTTCCTATTAACTACCCAAGTTTCATCGAAATCCGAAATCGGATTAGGGGGCTGAGCGTGACAGACAGACAGACATACAGGCAGACCGATAGACTGACTGACGGAAATTTCTAAATATGAAGTAGATCTGGTGGCTGTGGGATCTTGGTCTATTACATTACCGTATGCCTTCATCTTGCAGTCAGTCTATTCCTTTATTAAAGGTTAACGTAAATGCCAAGAATTGGCACAGTATACATAGATAAAAAGGGATTTCGTCAAAGCAATGTTTCACAATTTCGACGTCGTCGTCTAAATAAAAATAATAAAACCGCATTAGTAAAAACATATAAAAGTACCACCATACACTAGAATCTAATGTTGATACTCGGTCTGTGTCGAATGCAATAACATTTTAATATGAAATAAAATTCACTTGATCAAAATAAAAAAAAAAGTCGGATCGAAATGAAAATCATGTCTATCGACTCGAGAGCGAATTCAGAAAATAAATAGTGTGATATGTGGTTAAGAATGTATGCATAATTGCTAGCTTGAAGGTGAGGCTCTTTTACAGGTAACCAGGTGCTAAAGGTACATGAAAAGGCTACGAACTTACGTCATAGTATGACGGCTGGTTTTTATATATGTTTGAAATAATACTGGTAAAAACCAACATTCATTATTGCCAGACACTTCCCGTGGGCCCTAACTTCCGCCAGACGCTCTAATCTTCGAAAAAGACCAAGCAAGCTAGCTAATTAACTAACTGTCGTCGCTGTAAAGCTCGAAAAATTTAACATAACCTAATAAAACATAACAAATCTTTTGTTTTGTTTAGTTTCTTTACATAGTTAGTAGTAGATATGATTCCACATTCCACAATTATTTAGTTAGCTAGCTTGCTTGGTCTTTTTTGAACTTTAAAGCGTCTGGCGGAAGTTAGGGCCCACGGGAAGTATCTGGTAATAACGAATGCTGGTTTTTAACAGTATTCTCTCAAACATGTACAAAAACCAGCCGTCATACTATGACGCAGGTTCGTAGTGTTTTTATGTACTTTTAGCACCTGGTTACGTGTAAAAGGGCCCCGCTTTCAAGCTAGCAATTATGCATACATTGTTAACCACATATCACACTATGTATTGTTAAAATATTAGCGTTGCTAAAATGACGTAGGTCTGGCGGCTCTGGGATCTTACTCTATAAGAATACCTAACGTAACAAATTCAGAATAGCTCTGCTCAATACTTAAACCAGGTAACTATTTTGGTGACTTTTCTTGGCATACCAAAGACTGCTAGAAGAGTTGCCCTAAATCAAAATAGCGTAAGAGATAACAGAATGTATAAATATATGTTTTTGCTTACTTTCGTACAGATGTAATTTACATGTGTTTTTATCAAGGTAGACTCCGAAGAATTTTACCTCATTACTTCAAATTTTTTAGAGCAAAAGCCACTTTTTTAGATCTGGAATCGTTTTGTGACAACTGATTAACTGTGAATCAATCTTGTACTGGATTTTGCGTTGAAATTATATCAGATACCAAGCCCTTAATATATTTAAATGATTTTGTTACGATTGTATTGTCAGCGAATAGAGCAAAATTTACATTCAGGGCAATGCTTGGCAGATCATTTATATAAACCAAGAATAATGTCGGCCCTAACACAGATCCCTGAGAGACACCGTATGTTGTTGAAGAAGATTTGAGTTAATGTTTTGTTGAAATTATACATATTGGAAACGATTAGGTAGGGGCTTATTAAGTAGGCGCTATATGTACAATAATACGCCATAATACAAAATATAAAGAGTGCCAAAAAATGAAGGTTTTGCGTAAATATCTTTACTTCAACATAGTTTAATTATTTTTTAGGATAACCATCGTTAAAAGTATAATAGGTATCTTCTCTGATTGTGTTAACTGTGTCAAGTATTATTGACAGCTGTCCTATTTTTTTCATCATTTGTTTATTTTTCAGGCGGCTCATCCTGTTTATTTTTAGTGAAAATGTATCCATTTCTCAGTTGACAGTGGTATCAATTACCTACCAAATTTTATTGTAGTATTTCAGGTATAGCGCCAACAGTGTGGCAAAAAACAGACAGATAACCGGCAGATAGGCAGATCGACAGAAGGACGGACGGAAAACTTAAAGTGCCTGATGGAATTAAAAGACTTTAATTTTCGTAATCTGTAGTCTGAAACATTAAAAGGTTATTAGGTACCTTATGTTGATATAGAGGTTAGTACGAAGGCGTGGAAAGGACATAGTAAAAATATTTTTATAATTGCCAGTTTAAACTTGCAATTATCTATAATTGCGACTTTAAACTTGCAATTATACATAATGCAACTTTAAACTTGCAATTATACCTAATTGCAACTTTAAACTTGCAATTATCCATAATTGCAACTTTAAACTTGCAATTATCTATAATTGCAACTTTAAACTTGCAATTATACATAATTACAACTTTAAACTTGCAATTATACCTAATGGAAATTATGTATAATTGTTTTAAGTTTAAAGTTGCAATTATAGATAATTGCAAGTTTAAAGTTGCAATTATAGATAATTGCAAGTTTAAAGTAGCAATTATAGATAATTGCAAGTTTAAAGTTGCAATTATGGATAAATGCAAGTTTTAAAGTTGCAATTATAGATAATTGCAAGTTTAAACTGACAATTATAAAAATATTTTTACTGTGTCCTTTCCACGCCTTCGTAGGTTGCTGTAAAAGTCAAGAAACAACAAAATCAGACGTATTTTTGAGCGAGTCCGATATCGATATCAGGTAATAAGGTTCAATAAACCGGAGGACGATGAAATATTATTTAATAATTTGTAGAAGATATGTAAGATAATTATAACAGTAGCTATGTCGTTAAACTAATACCGCTGTATGTAATGTGCTCTTGTACATTTACATTTTTCGAGACATTTTTCCAATAAAGCCCTTTATTATTATTACCGCTGCACTTCTCAGCCGACGCTGGGAAAATATTTACTTACTCTGGAATGCACCTTCAACAGGATTATTATTATTACAATGCACTACATTATACAAATAAACGGAGTCAGAGCTTATGTGCAGTGACATTTAGCACTATTTTTCTATTATTCTCTTTTAGTCTAATATTTCTGATTATGTTTTTCTTCGCTATAATACGCTATTTCTTTAATACTGTGAAATAATTAGTGATATAAAAACATATAATTTTGTTTGTCAATGCCATTAAACTTTAAAAGTATTTTTCAATTTCAAATTAACATCTAATTTTTACCAGAATAATGAAATATTGGCATAATTTTATAGAATTTGCTACTAAAATGGAGATTAACACAAATAGAATTATTATTTTTGTATATAGACAATTCTGTTATATAGCTTCTCCATTTCACTGCTATAAAATAAGCTAAAACCATTGAATTAACTTTGCACATTACACATAATGTAATTGATTATTTCACAATTGGAAAATAAATTCGCAAGACGAATCGACGAATAGCTATTTAAACAGTTTTAAAAGCGATGACGAACTGTTTATGTTTCGCTCAAAAGGAATCGAGGAGTATTAATTGAATTTCCACAAATAAAAGTAAACAAGTTCGGTACTGACAATGTACACACTAGAATGTTAGATATGTGGTACATTAGACATTTACTGAACATACCAGCCAGACGTGTTAAAAAAATAGGTTGCTCCGTCTATTTCTAGTTGAGCTCGAAACGAAAAATTATAACGGCAGATGACACAATAAATCCATTGAACATTTCTTTATTATTACATATTCCGGAAGTGTTCGACGACTATATTAATTATGCCAAAAATTGGAACTTATCAACTCCGCCTTCATGCATCAAAAAAAATTATTAAAATCGTAACTTTAATAATTTTTTTGACTCATAAAGGCACTTTCAAAAACGATAGGATAACCACGTTGTCGAGTTGTGACGTCAAATAGCTGAACCACTTAGGGAACACGGCAAGTATGAATATAAGTGTTCTATTTATTGTTTTATTATTCAAGTTTCAGATGATAGAACATTTTCTGCTTACTATAATTACCCGTGCAACACATTTTATGAACACGTCCTTAGAAAAAGTCATATATTCTACATTCGTTACAGTTTGATCATCATATTAACTACTTTTGTTAACACGGTAAAATTCTTAAACCAATTGATTGCCTCGTCCTTCAGTTAGAGCGAGTTAAACTGAAAAGTAATTGCCTTCTTATTTTATATTTAATTTCTATTATTGCTATTATCAATCGAATACACAACATGAATAATTTATATACTCAGCGGATCATTATGGAATTCAATAGGGCTCAATGCTCTATTCTGGTAGCATATGAAGCAATTGAAAAAAATTCAAGTACATTCGCAAGCTGTAGAGCATCGCCAGCCCCCCCCACTCGTCACCACCGAAGGCGTTTGTCAATTTTCAACAGCAATTTTAGAATTTAAAACCCAAATCAACATAATAATAGTACAATTTTTTCCTTCATTTCCTTCTCTTTTGCAGAAGTTAAAATTAAAACCGATTTTTGGTACATTTAACGAATTAAAAATCAATTTTATCAGCAAAACTGGGCTCTGGGTGAACCGACCGAGAATAGATCACAACCCGGCGCGGCGGGCTGTGGAATAATATTAGTTGCAACGCAATCGATAGAGGTGCCTAAATTAACCACTAACTAGTTCAATTTTAATCGGTTCATTAACTAATTAAGTAAGAGTATATATTGAAAAGATATCTAGCAACATTTTTTTTCATTGTTATTGGTCCTAACTGTAAAAATGGGATGTAAAGGAGTATGAAATACAGCGCACATAATTTTCCTAGCGGCTGTGGCTGTTGCCATTTATTATTATTTCTTTTATAGATGAGTTATATTGGTATCCCGGTAGCGACACTGCTTTTCTTATCATAATTCTTGTAATATTTTACATAATATACATACGTTACGAGATCACGTAGAGGTATCATATTAAAAGATAAGGTTTTATATAAAACCGCGAATCATCTTGTAAATTATCAGATCTGAGTAAAAAGTTAAAGTGAACAGTTGTGTTTTTATTGTACGTTCCCACATTTCTGGCGCAGTCAACAAGGCTTGGGGTAGAGTGGAGCAAAAACTAGTGCCTGATTAGCAAGAGTTGCCATTCCAAACCAAGAAAAGAACAAAAACAGTAAGTACTCATCCATTCCCGTTTGCTTTTTCCATTTTACACCGGATCTCGCTTGCCCGATTGGCAAATTGGACCCGTTTGGTCATTAAGTTAAGAAAATTGATCTGATTGATCACTAGAAGTAGGCATTTCATTAGTTTTGGTTATTATTTTAGTTCTCTATTTTCTCAAAATATAGAGTATAGAACACTACCTATCTTGTCAGTAAGGTCCTTGTCTTTAAGCAACAGAGTAGGCAGATTGAGGCTGTTGTTGACAGAGAGATCTGAACACCAAGGTCTGGCGTGTGATATTTTTCAAAAAAAATTATATTTTAAATCGTTAATTCAAATCATTGCTCAATGGCAACTAGACAACAGCTCCAAGATGCGAACCGCGATCTCACAACTACTCAAGAAGAGATCCAAAATTTGGTACAGACTCTTTCAGAAACTCCATCACAACCACAATCAGTGGCTCGCCCACAGCAAAGAGTTATAGATACACAACTTTTAAAATTATATCTAGATACAGTACCACTTTTTGATGGAAATAGTTTGGTTTTGCTTTCATATATTGATTCGGTTAGAAGCACGTTTTTAAATTTTCCCGATGATTCACACCATGTAACTCATAACTTAATTCTACAGGCAGTAAAAAATAAATTAAGAGGCCGCGCTCAAAATTTGATAGCCAGCCGAAGCGATTTAATTACGTGGGATCAAATAGAAAAACTTTTAAAATTAACATTTGGCGATCAACGCGATTTACAGTATCTGACCCATCAACTGACATCCATGAGACCGATCAGAAACGAACGACCTTACGACTTTGGACTTCGACTACAACAATTAAGAGCCGTTATTATAGCAAAAATTAATGATGATTTTCCGGACCCACAACTCAGAAACTTACAAATTCACAATTACAACAACATTGCCAAAACAATGTTCGTCACTAATCTACCTATTAACGTTCAAACAATCGTGAGAATAAAAAATCCTGCATCACTAGAAGACGCGCTAAATTATGTTCTAGAAGAAGAAGAATTTCAAAATTTTGCTAAATTACAAGCGTCTAGTAGTGGAACTCATCAGTTAACGCCAAAACCCACCGTACAAAATACGCCGCCGCATAGAAATATCCAAAACCCTATTTTTAACAGAAATTCAAATGTTTACAATTCTAACCAAAATGCATACTCCGCGCAAAGAAATTTCACTCCACAACAACATGGAAATAATTTTCCAATAAATTCTCATAATCAATTCACGCCACCGCAATTTGTGAATAATTTCCCAACAAATTATCGTAATCAGTTCCCATCACAACCTATCAACATACAACCACGGCAAGTAAGGCAAAATTTCCCTACTAACAAACAAACATTTGGATCATCAAGACAAAACGTTTGGAAACCAAACCAAAATACACCTTTGTCTAAACCAACTCCAATGTCTGGCATATCTCACAATACCCAACAGAGACCCACGACAATGCCAGGTGTCAATCGTTATTTATATAATAGTGAAACCACCGATCATGTTCCACCTTATGACAACGAAGCATACTATGATGAATTGGAATACGATCAACTGAGATACGAAGACGTGACACTTTATCAAAATCAAGAAGAGAGTTATAACAACCAAGACTCAGAACAACAAGAATCGACAAACAATAATTTTGATCAAGATAATAATACCGCCTCAAATTTTATGAATGCCGAGCCAACACAATACCCGACTTAAATGCAATCAATGCACTACCATATATTCATATAACCTTAAAAAACAAAACTTACAAATTTCTTGTAGACACCGGATGTTCTTTTTCAATAATTAGACCCGCTATAGTCGAAATGAATTTTCCACAAGAAATCTATCTTGACCCAACGACAATTCAAACTTGTGCAGGTAAAACTAAAGCTCTTTATAAAGCCAAAATTCCACCGTTCGAACAGTTTCATTCCAGTACTCCTATTGATTTCATTTTATATGACTTTCATAATTACTTTGACGGACTCATAGGGTTACAAGACCTCATGAATGCCGAACTAAACATAAATCTGTCAAATCAAACTCTTGATAATAATTACGTTCAAATTCCACTATACTTTAGAGAGGACTTTTCATCATGCAGCTATGACTTAAACCCGTTAGAAATTCGTAGAATCAAAATTCCGGTAGTTGTAGAAAATGGACCAGTTCTAATCCCTGAATTTTACTCAGCTTCTTTCTATGTCCCTGAAACATTGTCCACTAGCACAAATTATTTCGCTGAAGTCGAGGTTCACAACTTAACCAATGTACACAAATTAGTTTCATTCACCGAACCGCAAAAATCAACTTCATTTGAGGAACACGAATACGAGATCTTTAATTGTAATATCGCTCATGTTAATCAAAATATTAATAATCGCCAGATCGATGTACAAAACATCATCAGAACCGATCATATGAATGAAGAAGAAAAACAATCCATACTAAATTTATGCTTAGAATATTCGGACATCTTCCAAAACCCGACCGATCAATTACCATTTACTCATGTTATCAAGCACGAAATCAAGACAAAAGATGAAAACCCCTGTTATTCGAAAACATATCGTTACCCGCACATTTATAAGGAAGAAGTTCAGAGGCAACTTTCGAAAATGCTTCAAGATGGTATCATACGACCGAGTGTATCCCCTTGGAGCTCTCCAATTTGGGTCGTTCCAAAAAAGTTAGATGCATCTGGACAGAAAAAATGGCGAATAGTTGTCGACTACAGAAATCTAAATGAGAAAACGATCAGCGACAGATACCCTATCCCGAATGTAACGGATATATTGGACAAACTTGGACGAAGCTGTTATTTCACTACCTTGGATCTTGCTTCAGGATTCCATCAAATTGAAATGGCTCCTGAGTCAATACCAAAAACTGCCTTTAACACCGAGCATGGACACTATGAGTTCCTAAGAATGCCTTTTGGACTCAGAAATGCACCAAGCACATTTCAAAGAATGATCGACAATGTGCTCCGGGAACATATAAATAAAATCTGTTTGGTATACTTAGATGATGTGATAATATTTTCGACGTCTCTACAAGAACACATCGCTAATCTAAAAAGAATATTTCAGACTCTACGAAACGCTAACCTAAAAGTACAGCTGGACAAATCAGAGTTTCTTAAGAAAAACGTCGAATTTTTAGGCCACATTGTTACCCCAAACGGAATCAAACCAAACCCCGATAAAATCGCTGCCATAAAAAAATTCCCTATACTAAAAACACACAAGGAAATCAAGTCATTTTTGGGATTATTAGGCTATTACAGGAAATTTATAAAGAACTTTGCGAAATTAACCAAACCCCTTACCAGCTGTCTAAAGAAAGACCAAAAAATTATATTAACACCAGAATATATCTCGTGCTTTGAACATTGTAAGACACTATTGTCTAATGAACCAATTCTTGCATATCCAGACTTCGAAAAACCATTTGACGTAACCACAGACAGCTCAAACTATGCCATAGGAGCCGTACTTTCCCAAGAAGGTCACCCGATAGCATACGCCTCAAGAACATTGAACCCTGCTGAGACAAACTATGCTACAGTCGAGAAAGAAATGCTTGCCATCGTCTGGAGCTGTAAGTACTTCAGGCCATACCTCTTTGGAAAAAGGTTCACCATCTACACAGACCATAAACCCTTGGAATGGTTGTCAAACTTGAAAACACCGAATGCAAGACTAATCAGATGGAAATTACATTTGGAAGAATTTGAATATGACATCAAATACAAACCAGGAAAATCCAACTACGTAGCAGACGCTCTATCCAGGATAAAAATCCAAGAAGAGGCACATGAAATTCATGCTTTAACTAGGTCAAAAACGACACCTCTCGAGGACGATCTTCTCTCCATGTTAAATAACGTCGACGAAATACCAGAGATAGACGAAGCCAGTCTGAGAGAAACTCTAAATTCCTTAGATCCACAAGAGAGACCAGCAGACGAGACACGAGGTGACGATTTCGAAGATAATATCCCACTATCTGTAATTAGACTCCAACAACCTGCGAATGAGCAAAATGATGAAACGGCAACAATACATTCTGCACAAGAAAATCCCATCCAAGAAATTCCATACACAGATAAATGTATCAATCAATATGCACACCAGATCATCATTACCGAATCAATCAATTGCCTCTCAAATTTTACAATACACGAAAGAATACTTAGCAATAACCGACACAAAGTCACCATGAAGTCAAATGCGACCGAAGAAGAAATTATAAAAATGTTCAAAAATATCATTGATCCTAGATAGATAAAGATGAGCTCTTAAAACTCAGAATAATCACAACGTTACAAAAACACTTTGCAAAACTGAATTTAACAATTTCAAATCTATTCGTAACAGATGTGATTACAGAAGGAGAACGACACGAGAAAATAAAATATCACCACGAGGGTAAAACTCAACATAAAGGCATTGGTGCTACCATGGTGTCATTAACCAAAAATTACTATTGGCCGAACATGTTTCGAGACGTCCAAATCTACATAAATACTTGCGACACTTGCCAAACCTGTAAATATGAACGCAAACCGCAGAACCCACCTTTCGAAATAACTCATACGCCTTCCAAACCAATGGAGGTCATTCACGTGGATATACTCTTTGTTAATAGCAACTTATTTCTAACCTTCTTAGATCCCTTCTCGAAATATGCACAAGCTATCCCCATTGCACAAAAATCTGCAATTGAGGTCATGGAAGCCTTAGTAACATTCATATCTTTTGTTGGCATACCTAAAGAAATTATTGTCGATAATGGCAAGGAATTCAGAAATCACACAATTTCGGACTTCTGTAAACTACATAAAATCAAATTGCATTATATTACATTGCACAATTCCACCTCCAATTCACCAGTTGAACGTTTGCATTCCACACTTTTAGATCAGCTTAGATGCCTAACGCGAGAAAACCCACACGAAAATGTAAAGTCCCTAATAAAACTAGCAATTATGGGATATAACAATACTCCCCATAGTAATACTAAACATACCCCGTTTGAAATATTATTTGGTCACCTAAACCAAACACTACCTTTTGACATAAATGAAGAAAACATAGTAACTGACTATGTTGAAAATCATGCCAGAAATACACAACAACTTTATGAGAATACTCATAAAAGATTATCAACGGAGAAAGAAAAGCGAATCCGCAATTTAAATGAAAAATGTGCCGACCCAGAAAAGCTAAAGACTGGCGATACCATCTTCATAAAAAATGATCAGTTACGTAATAAAACAAATCCGCGATTTATTAAAACCGGAGTAGAGGAAGATTTAGATAAAAAAGTTCAAACAACCCGAGGAACTTATCATAAGAAAAGAGTTAAAAAGAAACGTATTCTTGTTCCAGGTACACGCCCACGCGGACGACCGAAAAAGAACGCCAACAACGACAATGCACTTGACGCTCACCCTATTTCTTACCTTTTCGACAGTCCTTTGCCAAATTAAGTTAACCCCCATAGAAAATGGCCTCCTAACCCTAAATTTAGGCACGATGAGGTCCCGTTCAACACAACATAAATTTATTCATTATGTTAACCTGCAACCGGTTGATGATGAATTACAATCCACTGAATCTCAACTACTTGTAATTAAAACCAAGATCCTTGAAATTAATAACTGCACTACCGACACCGGTCTATCAACTTCACTTTTGCAAGCCGAACAATTAGTTATTAGAGTGAAATCGAAATTAGAAAGCCTTCTTCCACAAGGTACAACGCGCCCCAAACGAGGTTTAATAAATGGAGTAGGTACCGTATCAAAATGGCTATTTGGCACCTTAGATGATAGTGACCGGGAAACAATTAATAAAGCTCTAACAAAACTAAACGAAAACGATAATCATATCGAATACGAATTGAAAGCCCAAATGAGTTTAACATCCAAATTAATCGATGAATATAATGAAACAATATCAACCTTGGCACAAAATCAAAAAGCAATTAAAACCTTTCTTACTGAAACAGTAATGAGACTTGAGGATGAACTAAATAAGGTTCTAATTACCGTTTCTATCCAAAACATACTATCACAACTCTTTGTTAATCTGGGATATATTAATGAGTTTCTGGATGAACTAGAAAATGCAATTACGTTCGCTTCATGGAACTTAGTTCACAATTCAATTTTACCCAAACATAGTTTAATGTATATCTTGAGCAAAGCAAGAGAACTCTATAATAGCCAAAGCATTCTAGATCTAAAGTATTTTCAAAATTATTATTCATATTTAGGAACAACCGTTCACTTTTCAGAGAAGAATATAATTTTTGTGATTAATTTGCCAATCTTAACAACCGAGATTTACTCCTACTACCATTTAATTCCAGTTCCTGTCCAAAACCTTACAATCATCCCCAATACTCCATACCTTGGGATGAGTACCGACACTTACGTTGCCACAGCACATAGTTGCCCAAAATTAGAAGACGTCTATATCTGCGACTCACCCAGTCAACCACGAGATGATAGCTGTCTAGTCGAATTACTATCCAAGGCTGATCACGACCACTGCCCTGTTCACCATGTATCAGTCACGAAACCAATAATAACGACATTAGAAGAAAATCACATATTAATCATACCAGTCAATACTCTCCAAATTCCCGATTGTCAAAATGGAATTCAGACCATTAGCCAACCAGTTGTCCTTCATCTACCCACAGGATGCAGCACCACTATAGCAAACCAACGCTTCACAGCAACGAAGAGTGAAGTTCCACTTCCAATGTTTCTTCTGCCAAAAATCGAAGTACCAAAATTATGGAACCTTACTGTGAACAAAAATAAACCATTGTCATTAAAGGAAGTTGACCTCTCCGATGTCAGAGCTCTGAAAGAGTTAGCCAGAGCAACAAAAGGGACCCACTTCATTCCGGAACCTGCTAGCCTCCTGGAATCCCCAAGTTATTGGCTACTAACCACCATGTTCGTGATGTTACTCCTTGTAACCTATACCATGATTTACTTTTTATGCTGCAGACGATGCTCCAATATATTGTCACGATGCTATCCCAATAAAATTAGGAAGCAAAGCCCACAAGTTATCCACACCACCCTAGGGAGTTCATCGCCAGGAGACGATGCTACCACTTCGTCGGGAGGAGTTATATTGGTATCCCGGTAGCGACACTGCTTTTCTTATCATAATTCTTGTAATATTTTACATAATATACATACGTTACGAGATCACGTAGAGGTATCATATTAAAAGATAAGGTTTTATATAAAACCGCGAATCATCTTGTAAATTATCAGATCTGAGTAAAAAGTTAAAGTGAACAGTTGTGTTTTTATTGTACGTTCCCACATTTCTGATGTATGAGCTCTTTCTGTATGATTATAGACAGTTAAAAATGAAAATGATTTAAGCATTTCAAGGTTCAACCCTCACATATTTACCCAATTTTCATGTAGGTGTATTCGAATTCGAATCAGTGAAGCATTAAAGTGTTACGTGAAAATCACATATAAGTAATCGCCATTTCAAGTAAATTTCCCAAACTATATACACTCACTGGCAGAGAAATCGGTACACCCAGAATAAAACATTGACAATTTTACAGTATTTTTTACTTATAATAAAATATATTAGAAAATACTTACACTCATAATATGAATAACAAAACAATTGTAAAATAAAATCAGTAATGTGTATTATCTCCACGAGCACAAATTGAGGCTTCTATATGCCTTGG
The DNA here is from genome assembly GCA_963583905.1 of Stenurella melanura. Classification (NCBI taxonomy): domain Eukaryota; kingdom Metazoa; phylum Arthropoda; class Insecta; order Coleoptera; family Cerambycidae; genus Stenurella; species Stenurella melanura. The sequence goes on from OY757313.1 coordinate 14,289,863, forward strand.
AATTTTATTAGTAAGGTAGCATATTCCTCCTATTCAATTTGTTCCCATTCTTCCAGCAGTGCTGTAAGCGATCAGAAACAAGGATCGCATTCTCCTACGCAGCATGCTCCAGATACGCTCAGTGGAATTGACCTGTGTGCAGACCCAATCGTACTTGGTTTTTCTGTCTCACCCAAAAATCAGTTTATATTTTTTGCAACACGTGTATTTTTTCATACATCAGTTTGAAGTTGTTCTCGATAAATGGTACAAAATAAAGGACATGTGCCTTCAAGATGTCCCCTATGTATCCGTCCGCATTCATAACTCTCCCCGAAATCACTGCCACTTACATTCGAGTTAATGGTATGGACTGGCATATGCCCATACCATTACGGGGACATAACTTTGACATATTACAAACTTACTTTGGTCAAATTGTTCACTAGTCATTTGATATAGTCTCTTAGGACCATCTGATTAATTAAGACAAAATCTAGACTTATTAGTAAATAGGATTTGTCTCCATTCTTCAATGCCCCAATCCTGATGTTCCTTAACAAATGCAAGATATAACACTGCGATTTCAGGTCAACTTTGAGGCTGACGTAAACGATATTCTGCACAAATAACTAAATAAAACACACTACTATGTTTTCTACCACTATGTATTTATAAAAATTGCGACTGCAGTTTCGACTTACAAAGCCATTGTCAAGCAGTGAATCAAAAATGACTGATTTACAATTATACAAAAATGTTATATATAGACAATATTGGTTGGATAGATAGGTACAATAAGGGCTTAGGCAGGTAGATGACAATAATAAACTTAATTATGAATATTCAATTATGGGTCTGCCGGCTGTAAATAAAGGTGAATATATCAGATCTAATTGATCATTTAACAAATTATAATCCTTGATATTAATGTGTTTATGAATTTCCAGAGATTCTAAAACGTTTAATTTAAAGCATTTTGTTGAGAAATGTAAAATTTCAATGTCGTTTAATTCTGGAAAACTATGGTTGTTTTCGAGGCAGTGGTTCGCGAAAGATGAATCAGTTTTCTGTAACCTATATGATCTAAGATGTTCTTGATACCGTATTTTGAAATTTCTACCGCTTTGCCCTATATAGATACTATTACACTCTGTACATTTTAACTTATAAACTCCAGATTTGTTAAATTTACGTGTTGGGTCTTTTGCATTGTATAATATGTTTGATAATTTACTCTGTGATTTAAAAGCTATTTTTAGATTGTGTTTAGATAGAACATTAGCTATTTTTTCGGATAACTGGCCACAGTAGGTAATTGTTGTGTAAGTACATTTTGTGGTTTCTTTTATTTTTGGATATATTAATTGAAAAGTGAATTTTTTCCGGATTTTGTTAATTAACTTTCTAATGACATCTTTACCAAAATTATTTTTAACTCCAATGTCCTCGATTATGTGTAGCTCTTCATTCAGATCCGCAGCAGACAGAGGTAGTGAAAATGCTCTGTGTATCATAGAATTGTATGCTGCCATTTTTTGTTGATATGGGTGTTACGAGTCGTAAGGAATTGTGGTTCCTGTAAATGTTGGTTTTCTAAAAATTTTAAAAGTATATTGATTATTTATGCGTGACACTGTAAGGTCTAGGAAATTAATTTTATTATCTGACTCTATTTCTAATGTAAATTGTATTTTCGGGTGTATGTTATTAATATAATTTAAAAAATTGTTCAGTTGTCTGGTAGTACCGTTGAAACCGGCCAAAACATCATCAACATATCTATACCAAAAATTACAGAAAACTGATTCATCTTTCGCGAACCACTGCCTCGAAAACAACCATAGTTTTCCAGAATTAAACGACATTGAAATTTTACATTTCTCAACAAAAGGCTTTAAATTAAACGTTTTAGAATCTCTGGAAATTCATAAACACAATATCAAGGATTATAATTTGTTAAATGATCAGTTAGATCTGATATATTCACCTTTATTTACAGCCGGCAGACCCATAATTGAATATTCATAATTAAGTTTATTATTGTCATCTACCTGCCTAAGCCCTTATTGTACCTATCTATCCAACCAATATTGTCTATATATAACATTTCTGTATAATTGTAAATCAGTCATTTTTGATTCACTGCTTGACAATGGCTTTGTAAGTCGAAACTGCAGTTGCAATTTTTATAAATACATAGTGGTAGAAAACATAGTAGTGTGTTTTATTTAGTTATTTGTGCAAAATGATTAACTACCACAGAGTAACGGCTCCTTCAATCAATTTTTTTAAACGATATTCTCTCAGTCGCCATCGTACCTTTCTTTCGCTTACTGTTACATCACGTACCTTCTCCAATAGACTTCTTGCCTAAGCATTAGTAGGGTATGTCACGATGCCCTGCCGTAAAAAATGGTCATCTCGAGGATTTGTGCACCTACTTTGGCAGATTGTCTTCACTTTGTAAAGTTACCAGTTTCATGAAAGCATTCTATGGCTCTCTGAATACTGCGACTCTCACCACTCTAGCCGCAAAGTACTGCCACCTTCAGTTCTGCACCAAAGCTGGTGCTGAAAAAATCGCAATTTGGATCTAATTTTCTTAATTAACTTTTCGCAATTAACTTCAAGTACTACTGGTGAATTAATGTGATAGCTGCAACAAAGACAAAACTTCCACAGACACCAGAATAAATCTATAAAATAAACCGTAAGATACTGCGTTTTCATTGAAAATTTGTATCTTCTACAAGAAGGCAGATATTGAGATGATTCTGGGAAGAGAATCTTGGGAATAGATGTGGCTTGAATATCAAGCATGCTGAAACATGACTATGCTGCCTAGAATTCCACAACGTGTTCATAATTTAGAGAAAAAACCAGCATATGCTTTGACTGATATAATAAGACATAGTTCCTTTCTTTTTTGAAAATTGTATAACATGATGTAATCAAGAATTTTTTCAGAATTTTTAAAATCTTTAAAATCGATTCATTAACTTAATAAAAATTATGAGTGGACAGAGTTCTTGACAGTGAGTGTATTTAAATAACTCTCTGAAATAAAGTACATTATTTTATTTACTATTTTCAGTTTATCATAAACATTGCTATTTATGTTCGCAAAACATAAATTGTGTATGTATTAATATAGATCACGAGAAGATTTGTGAGACATATTTACGTAGAGGTATTTACACAGAGATTTTGTAGTGTATAATTGAAGCGAATCAAATAGTCGACCCACCTACTCATCAAGAAGTGTTAAAAATAAAATCATTTAAAAATATAAGTTTGCTACTGAAGTGACATGGGTCTGACTTATTTATGGTAATTCGCTCAATACATTACTTATTCTTTCAACTTTTATGTTCCCAAAACTAGTATATTTCTGAACTGGTGCCCACCTACAAGTTTTTTAAATGCCGGTAGTAAAGTAAGTGATAAATGAGTTGTAGCGACATTTGTTTTATTACTAGATTCAATTCCAATTATTAACTGGTAGTAGTAATAATGCATATTAAATTATCGTTAAAATTGCCAGATGTTATAATCTGTTATTTTGAAATGAATAATTATATGGACTTTTGTAAACAAATTTTCATTAAGAAACATAAAACTTTTAGAACAATATTTTCCTCAATTTAAAAATCGTTATTTTGTTGTTCTCCGATATCCTCAGCCTTATAATACTATGGTTAATCTTTTTTCGTTCTAGAAATTACTATATAAAGAAGCAAATAATACACACAAGAGGTGGTACAAAAATATTTTAAAAAATCGGTAAAGGTATTTACACAGAACTTCCCTCGTTATTTGTGCATGACGGTCACTCTAAAAAATTATTAATTACGAAATGACATTGAGAATAATAATCGGAATATAGTTATTGCTATTATTACAAAGAAAACCTGATAACTTTTGGTCAACAAAATATACAGAGTGCTCATCCTACAGCAAAAGTTCAATACTAAATAACAGGTGCCAATATCTTTACAAATGTCCACCATGACTGAATTATTTCTTGGGATGACCACCCTGTACATTTTTCAATAAAAGTATAATAGGTGCCTATGCCAAATATTATTGCCATCTGTCACATTTTCAATCCCACATTCACGTAATGGAGCGGAAGTATAGTGGTGGTAAAAAAATGTCATTTTTTTTGAAATTCTTCAAAAATGTTGGTAAAAAAATTTTCAAAAAAATTTTTTTCCTCTGAAATAGGTTAAGAATGTCATGAAACGTAGAAATTTTAAATTTGAGCAAAAAGGAAAGTTTCCTTCTATTCTACAGTACTGGTAAAAAAAAAATTACAAATTTAAAAATTATGTGTTTTTTTTTAAATAGGTTTAGAATGCCACGAAACGTGAAAATTTTAAATTTGAGCAAAACAAATTTTTTTCCATCTATTGCAGTGTTAATTTTTTTTCAAAATGTTAAAAAAATGTTGCAATTTCTTTTTCCGAAATAGGTTTGGAATTTTCTTACTTTTTATTGGGTATTTTGCCACTGAAAAATATTTAAAAATTTTAATGAAAAAACCTCTGCGCCAAACGGATCAGACAGAGGTTGGTTCTTGAGTACTTGACTGTTTCAAAAAGTCTCACACCTAAAAATATATAAACTAGAACAATGTTATAAACTAAAAACTGAAAATCAAAGCTATAGGTAGTTAACGTTTCGGAAGAGAATCTACTTCCGTTCTCAAAACTTTTTTGGCCGTCAACCATGACAGTTCTTTGTGTATGTATTTCCATAGTCGAGACATTAAATTATATTTATCTTATTTTTACTTACTTCGTCTCTAAACAAAGAACTGTCATGGTTGACGGCCAAAAAAGTTTTGAGAACGGAAGTAGATTCTCTTCCGAAACGTTAACTACCTATAGCTTTGATTTTCAGTTTTTAGTTTATAACATTGTTCTAGTTTATATATTTTTAGGTGTGACACTTTTTGAAACAGTCAAGTACTCAAGAACCAACCTCTGTCTGATCCGTTTGGCGCAGAGGTTTTTTCATTAAAATTTTTAAATATTTTTCAGTGGCAAAATACCCAATAAAAAGTAAGAAAATCTGAATATGCTACAACTAAACAATTACAGACAATATCTAGGTTTGGAATATCATGAAACGTGGAAATTTTAAATTTGAGCAAAAAAAAAAATGTTCGTCTATTCTATAGTAGTGATAAATAGATTAAAAATGTTTTCATTTTTTTTTTATTCTTCAAAAGCGTTTTTAAATTTGTTTGAATAGTGTTAGAATGCCATGGAAGCATGGAAATTTTAAATCTGAACAAAGACAAAAAAATTCCATCTATTTTAGTGGTAAAATTTTTTCAGAAATGATAAAAAAATTTCAATTTTAGAATGCCATGAAACGTGGACATTTTAAATTTGCACAAAGAAAAAAAAAATTCATCTATTTTAGTTGTAAAATTTTTTTCAAAATTTGTTTTTTCTGAAATAGGTTTAGCGTGACATGAAAGGTGGAAATTTTAAATTTGAGCAAAAATATTTTTTTTTCACTATTTTTCGCCGTATATTTTCCAGTGAAAGTTCAACCATTTCTTCGCTGACAGTAGGGTCAACTACCTGCCAAGTTTGACTGCTCTTCGTCAAGTAGTTTTGTAGTTAATGCACCAACAGACAGACAGACAGACAGACAGACAGACAGACAGATAGACAGACAGACAGACAGACAGACAGACAGACTGACGGAATTGAAAAACCTATATTTTCCTAATCTACGTGATCTGAAAGGTCAGAATCCGAAAAAATCTGAGAGGGCGATTTTTTATCGAAAACAATACTTCCCTTCGGTGTGCGAAGCAAGTAAAAACAAATTATAAACATGAACCAATGTAAAATATAAAAGGAAACAACTGTCACTTGCGCTCTTTTATAGAAAAACGAAAATTTCTATCTCGGTACCTGTTGCTTTGTTCAAAGGACGCCAGGCACGGTCGCTTGATCTTTTTCAGTATTTAAATACAGTTGTTATAAGTCGGTTGTTACATCAAAATTTCGACTTTGGCGTTTGAATGGTTTTCCACTAACTCCATGTCTACTAATAAATTATAATGTTTTGAACCTGCAGAAACTAAAAAACACATTTTTTTTACACTTTTAGAGGTAGCAGATTTTGTTTTAAGTAATATTTCCTTCTCACTTAATTCCTATTGCATTAAAACCTGATAGATTATATTATGTTTACTTGGTAAATGATCACAAAGTACAGTCTTATTTTCTTTATTTAAGTATAGGTACTTGTTATCTTTTATTGTTAATCTATAAGCAGGTTTGAAACAGAGTTAATGAAAAATTCCAATATTTCTCTTGGGTATGTTGGATCCAAACTAGTAGATATGTAAACAACTTTCTTCTAAATTAATTAGTTATTTAATTACAGTAAAATTCAGCAATGGAATCGAAAACAATGTATAACTCGAACATATTAAGTTTCGCTCCCCCTCATGTTAGTTCAGTACATGCATTTTCGCAAATTGCAAAGATTACTACGAAAGTCTAGAAAAGCCAAGCTACCTATTATTCTTTTTCCCAAACCCGGAATTCACAATTGTTAGTCGGAATTCACAATTGTACCTCGGAACTCATAATTGTAAGTGGGAATTCACAATTGTTACGTCAGAATGCTCGAACACTACTTCGAATACTATACCGGATCAGCGTTTCATCAACAATACTGGCGTGATATGGAGATTATTGAAGCCCAAGTAAAATTAATAATGTATCCTAACCAGTGCCTTGGTCCAATAAATTCATCCCATCCCATTCTGTCTCGGCTTGATACACCGTGACCTACTATGCAATAAAGCTGCCTTAAGAAAATACCTATGCCACTATTCATGCCATTTTTTACATTTAGTTATTTCTAAGATTTCAAAAGCATCCAGCTTACCATTACGTTCCTAATTAACCGTACTGACCATCAGAAACCCAAAAGTTAAATTGAATCACACGAAAGGTCCGAGCTTTATGAAATCAGTTCATCATGATTTGAAATAATTTGGACAGACGAAACTTCCAATTATGGCTAGATTCAATGAGCACATAACCCATTCTAAAAATGAAAGAACTGGAAAATCTAGTATTGATCAACGTACTAACAATCACACGATAGACATCAATAACTTAAAGTTAATTAGTAATGTAACAAGGCATCCAGCTTACCATTATGTTCCTAATTAACCTTATTGACCATCGGAAACCCAAAGGATAAAATTGAATCACAAGAAAGGTCCGGGATTTACGAAACCAGTTCTAAGTATCATAATTTGAAATGATTTGGACAGACGAAACTTCCAATTATGACTAGATTCAATGAGCACATAACCCATTTTAAAAACGGAAGAACTAAAAAATCTAGTATTGATGAACATGCTAACAATCACAGGATAGACATCAATGAGACAATAAGTTAATTAGGAATGTAACGAGTAATAGACAACTGAATGCTTTTCACAGCTTGGAAATTGCAAAATGTAAAAACAGTATAGTGATAAAGGCCTTATCCGAAGTATTGATTAGTAAGTTAGTAGGTCACGGTCAGAGATGATAGGATTCATTGAACCATAACTTGACCATGGCATATTTTAATACAAATACAGTATGATTTAAATTTACTTTAGTTTTGATCATCTCCAGGTAATGCCAACATTGTCAGCTAAACGAGTCTCAAGCATAGTATTGGAATGTAGTGAAAGGTTATTTCCACTTAACAAGTGTTAGATTATTTATTTATTTATTTATTTATTTATTCAACAAAATATCCAACTTAACTATATTCAACAGAAATATGTGCAAACGGAGAAAATAAATGGAAAATATTAAAATTACAAAAATACCCTTTTAATATCATTTATACTACAGTGGAGTATATCAAGCCGTGAATCAATGTGAGAATAATTATTATTATTTGATATAAAGGAGAGCATTTATAAATATTTGTTCTATGATTTTTAACGCAAAGTAGATGGTTATTTCTGGCATTACACCTATGCATATGAATATTAAGTAGAGCTAATATGACCAATTAGTTAATTTTATTGTGAATAATTTTGCATAAAAAAAATAACAGAAGCATAGTTCGCCTTTTGATTAAGCTACACATTTTAAACCTCTCGTAGAATAACTTGTGGAGTGCCTATAGGTGCATCGTATTTAAGATGAGTGTAGCTGATTTAAAGAAATGTCCTTGAATTCTCTCAAGAGACGAGATATGTATGTAGTACATTGGACTCCAAATGACAGATGCATATTCGAGTTTAGATCTTACAAACGTTAGGAATAATAGATGCAAAGTGTCGGGAGATTTGAATTGAATATTTCGGATTATGAAACTAAGATTTTCATAAGTAGCCGCTACAGTTTTATCAATATGATATGTGAAAGTTAGTTTGGGTTCATAGGTGACTCCAAGATCTGTTGCTAAGTCAGGTTGATTTAAGATGGGTCCGTCAAGGTCATAGTCATAGTAATAGATGAACGTGTAATTTTTACGACAAAATGATATTACACTACATTCACTGGCATTAAGAGGTAATTGGTTGTCAATACACCACGAATTTATTAAATTTAAATTGTCCTGTAGTTTAATGCAATTGTCGGACGAAATATTTTTAAATCATCTGCATGTAAAAGGAAGCTCAGATCTAACTTAGCGACAATGTCATTAATGGATATAGCGAACATAAGAGGTCCAAGAATCGAACTTTGAGGTACTCCGGAAGTTTGGGCAAATCTGTCAGATCTATATCCATGGCATTGCACAAACTGAGTTCTGCCTGTCAAACATGACCCGATGATGGCAATCAAGTTTCTGCTAAGACCAACATTGTCCAGTTTGGCCAATAGTAAATCATGGTCCAGTTTATCAAATGCCTTGGAGAAGTCAGTGTAGATAACATGTACCTGACCTCTCTGATCAAGGATTTCGCTAATAAATTGTGCCCTTCAATGAAGCCATGCTTTCCAGGTATTATAATATTTCTTAAGTGATTTGATAGGAAGCTATGAATTAATATTTCAAGATACACAGAATAGCAGCAGATCTATGATTGATGATATCATTTCTTGAACCCTTTTTAAAGAGAGGATATATCCTGGAAACTTTCCAAATATCGCGGAAAATGCAAGTCTAAAGGATTAGATTAAATAATATATACAGTGGTTTACAGATAATATTAGCACAGTCCCTAATTATGAATGCTGGTATAAGATCAGGTCCCATAGTCATTTTTGGTGTAATTTTTTGGATGGAAGTTAATACCTCTTCGCTGGTGAACTGTTTAATATGTAATGAGTTCTGATTAATATTAGACGGCATATTGATATTAATATTACTTGGGTTGGTGTATGCACTGGAAAAGAATTCGGCAAATCCATCTGCGATCATCTGACGATCATCTAAGGACCAATTGTAATATGTCATCAAAGTTGGGATGGACGTTTTAGTAATTGTGAATTAGACAAAATATATGAATAGCGTGGCTTTACTACGCCTCTCTACGAAAGTTGCGTGTAGCACAAAAAGTAGAATTTTGACTTTATGGGTTGATTTCGGACGTAAAATAAAATGTTAAAAAAATTCTTCAAGGTCATCCTGTAGGATGTCAAACGAAAGCTTGTTAAAACACGAATTTAAGAACAGATAATTTGTTTCTATTTTGTATGTTTTTTTCTAAGTTTTCTGAGAAGACTCTTAAAAATCGTTGTACCTCCCCCCCCGCTTCCGTTTTTATTTAAATAAAATAAGCACTCTAAGCACTCTTTATAGAAAATTATTTATAAAATAATTACATACTGTTATTATTATACAGATAGCTCTAGAAATAGAAAATATTAAAAAAATCATTTCTGAATACCCTTTTGAAGTTAAATATATTTAAAATTCTTTCTTGTGATGTAAATACAGCTGATTGCATCAAATATTGTATGGCAGATCAGAATATAGCGGGACAAAATGAAATATGGTAATACACTATAAACTTGCATCAAGACACTGGCATGCAAATCACGGCGCATCCACAGAATTACAAATTTGGCACTGCTAAGCTCTGCAAACTGAATTAACATCTTCACCCCGAGGCATTTTAATACCTAGAACACTGCAACGAATCTGGCGTTTATAGGCAAGTTTATCCGTGCAAAGTCGTCTGTCTAGAAATGAAAGGACAAAAGGTGTGATATTAAAAAGACTTGGTAGCTCATTCCATATTGATTTAAATCAGTATTAAGTAACTAGATATTTTTACTTCCTCGTATAAGTTTTGAAACTGACTGATTTCTTTTCTCCGATTTACTATTGCACAGCCAGCTGAGTTGTGTTCTATTATTGGCCGAACTTCCAAGAGTAGGCTCTTCGCTGATAAGTCATTTTTAATGGTTTAACTGTTTAATTCTGGATTTTGATTAAAGCGTTTTGAAAAGGGAATATAATAATCTGCTCTAAAAAATGGTATCATCCTTATATTGATTTAAGGTCCAAAACTGCTATTAGAAATGGAAAAAATTATACTTATAAAAAAATATTTTTAAGAAAAAGCTTTTATTCTAAAAAACTATACTAAAAAGCAAAAAATATTTTTTAAATTTCATACACCTGAAAACCAAAAGATTTGGGGACGGCCATATAGCACTATCTCCTACTTTGCTCAATTGACCACCTCCAAAGCTTTTGGTTTCCAAGTGTATGAATTTAAAAAAAACATTTTATTACTTTTTAGTATAGTTTTTTAAAATAAAAGCTTTTTCTTAAAAATATTTATTTATATAACTTCTTTTCGGCATAAGCGCACTTTACTCTTGAACGATTTTCATATTTCTTGCTCTACCCTGTATACTATTTAACTTGAAACCATTCTAAGTCCACCTGAAATGGTTAGCGGACATGCAATAACTTTTGGCGGTATTTAAACTTTGGTTGTGGAACTAAAAAAAATGTTTCCATTTCTCGCACACTTAATCGACTACACTGTATATCCTGGGTGAAGAATCAGGTCATACCTATCATAAAAATGCATTGTCATCGAAACTTAATCAACGTGTAAAATTTCAACTCCGTAGGATAAGAGGAAGTGGTTCTAATTCAACTTGCAAGATTTGACCTAAACAAACTAAATATTGTCTAAATGTTATTTGTGGCATTATCTTAATTTTTTCTAATTCTTTGGGACTTCCTGCCACATGTATTTTTTTCCTCTTTAACCGGTGCTAGGGGAATCTACAAAATGTCACAATTAACCAGTATGTTACTGGGAAATAACACAAATAAGTATAAAACTTGAAATTAACTATGTCGCCCACGTTTCGGAAATCTAATCTGTTTTCTTTTTCAAGGCTTTTTTAAAAATCTTTTTTAGCCGTGTATGACAAATACGCAACTCTTAGAATGCTTGTTATATTCATTATCCACAGATAATTACTATTTACATAGAACTGTTGATATAGTTAACAGTTTTTTAAATTTTGATGCAATGTTAAGTTTGTGAAATTCTTCTTTTAACATTGGCAACCAGGTTGAACAGACATCTACGGAACAAGTCGACACGCATCTATCCTTATTCAATAATATTATCGCTGATTCCATATTTTTTCTTTTTTGCTATCCACCTCTTTTGTTAAAATTTTTGCCGACTTCCAGTTTATTCTATGTCCGTTCTGCCAAACGTGTTCGCAGATCCTGGACCTTTGAATTTAATTTCTTCTGATAAAATTTTTGTGTTCGCCCAGTCTTACACTAAACGGTCTGGAAGACTCACCCTCGTATGTTTATTGCACTCACACAGAATACTATAAATGCATACAGGTGTTTTAAAACCTCATGAGCTGTGACCTTCATATGCGCAAAGACATAATCCCTCCTGTGGACTCAGTTACACTTCTTAAAAATATTATATTTATTGTTTATAATTTATCCCGAGCTCTTGTTTATGTATACAGCAAGGCAGCCTCCAGTGTCTTCAAAAACATACTTATAACTCAGAATAAACTTTGCCTTTTGCGCATTTCGGGGCTCATGAGATTCACCTCTACCAACAGATATTTAAATTTCAACTCAAATCAGTCGATGCACGTTAAGAGGGACGTTATAAAATGTTTGTATGATAGGGCCAAAATAATTTCTTCTAATGATGAAATACTAAACAATGAGAAGCGGTTTATAAAAGAAGTTCTTATAAATAACCAATAACCTCAGGGTTTTGTCGATAAAACCTTCATAAAAATTAAAAATAACAATCAGGTATGTACGAAAAAATCTGAAAAACGTTACACAACGTTAATTTCTTATGTATATGGATTATCCGAAAAGTTGCGCCGTATCGGTGATAGATTTGATATTAAGACGGTACTTCAAACAAACAATACTTTAAGATCTATTCTGACAAAGATGAAACCGAAGAACCACGAGCAAAATTCAAAAAACTGTATTTATAGTATTCTATGTGAGTGCAACAAACATTACGTGGGTGAGTCATCCAGACCGTTTAGTGTAAGATTGGGCGAACACAAAAATTATACCAGAAAAAATGAAATTCAAAGGTCCAAGATCTGCGAACACGCTTGGGAGAACGGACATAGAATAAACTGGGATTCGGCGAAAATATTAATAAAAGAGACTGATAGCAAATAAAAGAAGAATTAAAGAATCAGCGATAATATTACTGAATGAGGATAGATGCGTGTCGAATTGTTCCGTAGATGTGTGTACAACCTGGTTGCCATTGTTAAAAGAAAAACTTCACAAACTTAACACTGTAAAAAATTTGAAAAAAACTGTTAACAATATCTATGTAAATAGTAACTATCTATGGATATTGAATATAACAAACATTCTTAGAGCTGTGTATAAATCATACACAGCAAAAAACCTTTGTCTAAAAAAGATTCGGCGAAATATTTAATTTCAAGTTTTTATACTTATTTGTGTTTATATTGAACCATATTCTTTATAGAATTTTGCAAACAGCAGAAAAAATAAGTATCTAAAACTAAAAGAAGAACTTTGTGTAAAAATATTAATGAAATTTTTGCATTCTTTCGATAACCTGAATTCTGGTTATGCTAGAAAATTAAAATCCTAAAACGAATTTGTCTAATTTCTTATTTGACAATTCTCATTGTAACACTAGCATCAACTCAGTCCCCTACGGCCATGCAGATTAAACTAGTATCTACATAACCCCTTACGATCATGAAGATTCGGTTAAAAATGAGAACAAAGGCCTAAAATGAATTTATTTATCTAACTTGTCTTAAACATTTTTCATTCTAATGGATTATATTTTCATGAAATCTATCATTCTGTTTCCATAGAAATTGTCTTGATTTTGCATGAAACATCTTTATGAGTGGCTTTATGTCTTTCTGATGAGCTCCAGAATAAGGGCGAAAAACGTTTCAAAGACTAAGCATTTCCAAAAAACAGAATGATAGATTTCATGAAAATGTAATCCATTAGAATGAAAGAATTTTAAGACAAGGTGGATAAATAAATTGATTCTAAGCCTTTGTTCTCATTTTTAACTGAATCTTCATGATCGTAGGGGGTTATGTAGATACCAGTTTAATCTGCATCGCCGTAGGGGCGTGTGTGGATGCTAGTGTTAGAATGAGAATTGGCAAATAAGAAATTAGACAAATTCATTTTAGGATTTCAATTTGCTAGCATAACCAGAATTCAAGTTATAGAAAGAATGCAAAGATTTCATTAACATTTTTACACAAAGTTTTTCTTTTAGTCATAGATAGTTATTTTTTCTGCTGTTTGCAAAATCCTATAAAGAATATGTTTCATTACAATTATAAGCAAACAAATAATAATTCATTTTCATTTGTGTTATTTGTTAAAAAGGCAACCTCTAACTGATCCTTTGACGTAAAAGTCACAGGCGTAGAGGTTATTTCCCAGTAACATACTGGTTAATTGCGATATTTTGTAGATTCCCCAAGCACCGGTTAAAAAGAAAAAAAATACATGTGGCAGGAAGTCCCAAAGAATTAGAAAAAAATAAACAAACTAACAGACTAACATTGGAAGTTAAATAAAAGTATTTACAAATGGCTCCGGCGGCAACGTTAGGCAGGTCTAAGAGGCTCTACAACTTGCAATTCTTGACGGATACACTTGAATTTTATTTTAATCGCTTCGTATTGAATTCCATAATGATGTATGTAATTGTTTAATTATTATTAATTTAACATTTTTCTGTTACGGGGTGAGCTCGATTAATCCAATATTCACCGTTATATCCACCAGCAGAAAAAATCGGTAAGAGACATTTTATTCCGCTAGATGACTGATACCGTGCGGTTGGTTAAAAATTTTGAAACTCTTTAATTGAATTTTCCGGTTCATTTAACAATTTTATCACTGAAAACAACCTTGTGACCGTTTTGTTTAAAACTTGTGTTGTTTCCAGATTATTAATCAATATTTGGTGGCAATGTTGCAGAAGTTGAGAAAATAGTGTTTAATGGTATTCTAATGGAGTATATGTAGTAATTTACATAATAAAAAATAGTATTGCATCTTTTAGTTTTATTTATAATAAGGAACAAATACAAATAAATAACATACATTTTCAAAAGTTATTTATTATCTTTTGAACACTTCATTCAAAATTATTTAATAAAATGAATACAATATTGCTTGATTCATTATCAGGCAAACAAAGTTCACTCATTTTCTCGCATAATATTTGCAACGTCACAGTTTTTGATGGGTTTCATTATTTTCTAAATTTCTTTTGCTGGAAAGAACACAGATTATTAATCATTAGAATTCCGATAAGAGCACATTTTGACAGAATGCTTTTCCCGCACTTTGGACCATTGCGTTTTCTTTTGATAGAAATGTGAGAGCAAATGTGGTCAACTCCAGAAAGATCACATGAGATAACTGTGGTTAGCGTAGTAATTTGCCTTTTCTCCCTCTGGGGATGCGAATCTTTTCCTCTCACGCCAAATTCTCACTTTCATCGAAATGACAGAATAGCCTATCTGTTCGAGCTCTTGTTCATGTGGGGCAGTTTTCGCTGTATGCTGAAATTATGGTATACTCCAATTTCAAGGTCTATGTTCCCAGACTGTTTTTTGAGAATTGCAATAGAATTCTTGTTTGTATGTTATTCCTACTACCATAAACTTGATGTTTTAGTAAATGTGTAATATTTTAATGACCCATTTTATTCACGGTGCAAATTGTTTGGAAATATAGACTAAGTTATCAACTGAAAATAATCTTAATTTCTAGGTAAAGTAAAAAATGTATTCCAAGTACTTTATCACTACTTAATAAATGAGAATAATCATGGCTGTGTAAATATTTAATTGAAAGTTCAGGCTAGTTGGAGCGAGCAGCTAAAATAACATCCATTTCCGCCCACCCTACCTTTCATTCTTTAATCAACAGTCAATACGTATCCATAATGTCACATTCGTTAATTTATCTTAAAACAGTAGTTAGCCACGTTAGTTTTGTTTATTAGTTTGAATGTTAAAAAATAACCAACCAATCTTTAACTATTTTCATGCGCAAATACCATTTTATTCGCTGAAACAATTCCCTTCACGTGAGACATTTAGTTCTATTTCCGCTTGTTATTAATTGCTCCGATTTCTGCAAATATATGATTAATAATTTTCACATATTTTATACATACTAATTCCTATAAATCAATTACTCGGGTGGTCAATTCTTAAAGAAGATTGATGTCATAGGAAATAATGAGAGCTTAGCTTCTAATATACACACCAAATGTACTAGCTTGATTTACTTTTTTACCCCTATTTAGTCCCCAAGCCTTCAATGAAATAAGCCTTACCCAAACTCCAACCTTCTTAATGTCTGTTCTTGTCAAGTGTATGCAGAAACTTCGGTTTACAAGCGTTCAATTTCAGACGCATGAGACATTTCGACACTGAAAACATTTAATTGCAAACATAATTTTCGGACGCTTGTTTTGGGACAAGCACTAAATGTATTCGCTATAAACTCGTCAGTTACTGGGTGGGTCTGATTATCATTTACATGAATTGGTCTTGACCCAGAAACACTTTCAATATTATTAAAAATGTTACTTATGTTTGCAACAGTTTTAAAACAAATATGTCCACCTTTATGTCTTCTATTAAACTTGCTGGCTACCTTCCTGCCTGAACGAGTTTCGTCACAAATTAAATGAGCTACTTATAATTTTTCATGAACTCCGGTTACTTCTTTATATGTTATCTACCCTACAAATGTTGGTACTATTATTTTAAACGCGCCGTACTTGTAATTTATTAGTATGGAAATTTAAAGAAGCCAATTCATGGAGTACAACCTCTAAAATAGTTTTAACAATGTCATCCTTCAGAAATCTCATTTGACACCCTTTCCGCGTCGACGAACTTACGAGAGGAAAATTAAGCCAGCAGCTTTGGCGGAAACCTCTCAAGTAACTATGACAACTGATACTTTTCCTGTGTCAGCGATACCTGAACATGTTTTACAGAAATATTGCTCAGAATGCTCTGTAAGGTATCCTCGCAACAACTTGTGGAATTTGTTAAGAAAATAAACTACAGAGAAACACTCTTTGTTGGAGATTTGATGTCGATAAAATGTGAGCGGAGTATGCGAAGTAGAAGTCTATAGGGCCTCGAAGAAATGTACATAACAAAGCAAAAATTAAGTGGCTATTATCCTGAGAAATTCGAATAAATGTACAAGTCTTCTATTCAAATTTGGTAATTTATTTTAAGGAACGGCTAGTAATAATAATAGTAATAAAAATATTTATTTGTACAACAAAAATTTTACATCTGTTATGCCAGTTTTAATTTAATATTAAACTATGTAAATAAATACGCACAAATCATCGTATCTCAAATCGGCGCCTGTCAGTGAGGAGAAAACTTAACTGTCTATAATCCATCTGTTTTTGTATTTGGCTGGTCCGATCTCTATAGTAATATTTTAATAACTTAATCTACATGTATTTCGAAGATGAGACTATTTCGTATAGTACGTTGTCCTTAGCAGACATCCTCAGATTATATTTGTCATAAAAAACATTTCAGAAAGTTTAAAATGTTAACAATGAAAAGCTTTCTTTGGGAGTCATAATGAATTCAGGTCGAGCAACGAGAAGTAGGTAGCAGTCGGCGAGAACCTGAAGATGGCAGATGTGATTCTGCCGAAGCATCGCTTTTTAATTTTAGATATTTGGGCAGCATGTGCTCTCGTTTTTGTGCTGTTTGATTGAAAAAAATTGCACAAATTCTTTCCCAAACCAACAATTAGAATGGTGTCCTGAAAGCATTTCGAACATTTCTTTTGTTAACGATAAACAAGCTACCACACTGTCTATGTCCATCACATAATCCAGTCGACAGAACTATCTATTAAAAGCGCCATTTTTACAAAAGAAAGAAAATTAAATTTAAACAGTTATTAACTTCAGCCTCACCAATGCAATTAAAAATGTGCATGACGTAAAAACAATAATTAAGCTTTTTTTTTGACAATGTATACACACAAGATTATTCCCTTATGATCTGTTGCGTGTGTTAATATTAATTACATAACGCAATGCTGCCTAGAAAGGGATATTTTTTATTAGATAATAGGCAACATAATGCTCCCTATGGAATGAGAATATGTTTTGCTATTTATTAAATTGGTTAATGTGGTGTAATAAGGGTTTTATCAAAATATTACTAAGAATTAACATGATGAAACAAGCGCTGTGGAATTTCAAGTTGTATGTAATAGGTATTTTATTTCAATACTCGGATTAGCTCACAGTGAGAATTTGGTTGCAGTAAACTTGGAACTTGATTCGTAACTGAAACCAAGTAGCCAGGTAACAATTAAACATGAACTCGCACAAAGGCAACTGTTTGTCCGTGAGAATGGCGAATAGTTGATATGTAGTGAGTAAACTATCCGTGTTAGTGGGACTTCGACCATAGTCTTTGAACATTAAATTGTTATTTTAACAGATTCTTTTAGTTTAAATTTCCTTCCGTGCAATCGAGTTTTTTCAGTGTGTTAAAATTAGTTATTACTTGAAACAACATATTCTTCTTCTCAAATAAGAATTTTTACTTGTTAGCATAACCAGAAGTCAGGTTATCGAAAGAATGCAAAGATTTCATTAATATTTTTATATATAGTTTTTCCTTTAGTTCTCATAGATAGCTTTTCTTTCCACTGTTTGCAAAATCCTATAAAGAATATGTTTCATTACTATAGGCAAACAAATAATAAATAAACTCACTTTTAAACATGCATAGAGCATATAGGCTCCAATACTAGTTAGCTAATAGATAGGTGAAGATCTGTTGTTTTTGATCAGTCAAGGTCAATTATAATTATTTTATACTTGTTCATGGATATTGTCTTAGTTTTGCATGGAACATCGTTATGAGTGGCTTTAGGCTTTTCTGATGAGTCCACTATAAGGACGAAAAACGTTTCAAAGGCTAGGCATTTCCAAGAAACTGAATGAGATTTTATAAAAATGTAATTCATTAGAATGAAAAAAATTTTAAAGACAAGGTACGTAAATAAATTAATTTCAGGCCTTTGTTCTCATTTTTAACTGAATTTACATATCGTAGGGGATCATGTAGATACTAGTTTAGCCTGCTTAGCCGTAGGGGACTAGGTTGGATGCTAGTGTTAAAATGAGAATGGCAAATAAGAACTTTTACTTGTTAGCATAACCAGAAGTCAGGTTATCGAAAGAATGCAAAGATTTCATTAATGTTTTTATATATAGTTTTTCCTTTAGTTCTCATAGATAGCTTTTATTTCCACTGTTTGCAAAATCCTATAAAGAATATGTTTCATTACTATAAGCAAACAAATAATAAATAATTCACTATTAGTTATTACTTATCTTACTAAAGGGAAGTGTTATAACCGTAGTGGGGTGGAAGTATAGCAATCATAAAAAAAATCAGTCTTTCTCTTTGATTGAGATGCCATGTGCCATAAAACGTGAAGATTTTAAATTTGAGCTTATAAAATATTTCTGTCTGTCGGTCTGTAAGTCTTTTTGTGCACACGATTATTTCGTAACGGTTTAAGGTGCTCACTTGAAATTTTTCAATTTGGTAGGAGTAAATGGGGGTAAATAAGTAAAGCAAGCTAGTAAGATTTCCAAAATATGGGATTTGTGTATATATTAGAAGTCAAGGTTTCAAATTCTTTTATGACATCTTTATTTATTTATATATTTTTGATTTAAAATGGTAATTTTCTGATTAAATCTTGTTGATCATACCTAATAGTAACTAACTAGTATACTTATTCATGGATATTGCCTTGGTTTTGCATGAAACATCGTTATGAGTGGCTTTGTGACTTTCTGATGAGCTCAGAATAAGGGCGAAAAACGTTTCAAAGGCTAAGCATTTTCAAAAAACTGAATGAAAGATTTTATGAAAATGTAATCCATTAGAATGAAAAATTTTTTAACACAAGGTAGGTAAATAAATCCATTTTAGGCCTTTGTTCTCATTTTTAACTGAATCTTCGTACCGTAGGGGGTCTTGTAGATACTAGTTTAATCTGCTCAGCCGCAGGGACTATATTGGATGCTAGTGTTATAAAATGAGAATATCAAATAAGAAATTGGACACATTCATCTTAGGATTTTGATTTGCTAGCATAACCAGAAGTCAGGTTATCGAAAGAATGCAAAGGTTTCATTAATATCTTTTACACATAGTTCTTCTTTTAGTTCTCGTACATAGTTCTTTCCCGCTGTTTGCAAAATACTATAAAGAATATGTTTTATTACCTATTAGTAGTAAGAACATGAGTAACAGTGTACTAAATTTTTTTAAATAAAAAAAGACATAAATAAGTTGAGGTTCTTTGAGTTATTTCTGTTTCAGATTTGCACAGGATGTTCTCTTTTTTATTTTAATTAACATATCTTTATATTGAACGCTCTTACATGGAGTTATTTTCCCTATATATTGATTATCAAATTATTCACATACAGTAATAGGACAAATGGACCCCTGTCATATGCCGCAAAATTTCAATTTTTTTCCTAATTTTCTTGTTGAACAAATTTTCTTTTCCAATCGAAGCATAGCAAAAAAATATCTGAAATATCAAAGATAGAATGGCATAATGACGAGCTACGAGAAATGCGTGAAATCCTAAATTTTCTTCACTATTTAAAAATATAATATCCAAATCTGACAGGCATTAGTGATAGAGTGAAAGAGTATACAGAGTGACCCATTTGAAAGCGGGGCACCTTTATAACTTTTTTCTTTTTGTCCGTCTTGAATGAAATTTTACCAAAAGATAGAACAAGTTAGGATCAACTTATGACCAAAAAAGCATTCGCGTCTTACAAATGCAAAGCCACCTGCGGTACCAAAATAAATGGAAAAAATAAAGAAATCATACTAGGCATTTTTTTATCGAAAAACTTTATTAATGGAAGTTGTTTAGAATTGTCCACAAATCTAGGGTCCAAAATTTCAGAAATATTAAAGACTATTGAAATTTTCTTTTAAACAATGTCCGAGTTCAAAAATATCATTTTAATAGCTTTTTTCCTTTCGATAATTGTGCCATGACAATTTCGTTTGAAATTGAACGTAAGCTGCCAGGTAGTTGCCAAGTGATTTTCAGTTTTTTAAAATTTTGTCGAAATTTTGGACTTCAAAAACAAAATTCAATATTTGTTAATATTGCCGAAAATTAGAAAATTAGGACTTTAGATTATTGGAATTCTAAACCACTTTCATTAATAAAGTTTTTCGATAAAAAAATGCCTAATATGATTTCTTTATTATTTCCATTTGTTTTGGTACCGCAGTTGGCTTTGCATTTGTAAGACGCAAAAGTTTTTTTGGTCGTAAGTATATCCTAATTTGTTCTATCTTTTGGTAAAATTTGGTTCAAGTCGAACAAAAAGGAAAAAAGTTATAAAGGTGTTACTCTGTAGATGTCTCTGTATGCGGAAAATTAAATTTTACAAAAAATGTGGCATTGAATTTTACATTATTCGTGTTGCAAACATGACAAAATCATCTTGGGATATAACGAATTCCAAACGTATAAATAAAAAAGGTACGATGGTGATTATAATTTATATTCTACTTTAATAATTTTTTTAAATGTTGCTTTTGAAACTACAAAAAATATATCAAATATTATTGATCCAGTCAGCTCACTCACAACAAGTATTGCAAATAAAGCTGCCCTAGTCTTTCAGAGATTTTTTTTATAGAAATTCACGATCTTAAAAAAAAACTTAATCTCAGTAAAGATGGGTACGACATAAATATTAACGTTATGAAATACGCCCTTAATATTATTATTATTCCCATTGCAAGAATAATTAACTCGTATATAAATAGTGGAATTTTTTCAGTGTCTAGAAACTTCAAAGGTAATTCCACTTTTTAAGAAAGATGATGTAAATGACCTGAACAATATCGATAGTCACGTCATTATAGCATAAAAAACCTGAAAATCTGTAAAATTGAAAATACAGGGTCAATTGACTTCATTTTTGTTACAAAGAATTCAGAAACACATTTAGAAAAAAACAGTACCTTTTACTTTTTGGCGGAAATGTTTGGTTTTATTTTTTGTTCTATAATTGGCCAATTTTAATGGGCAATTTAATTTAATTATTTGAAAATTTGTTATCATACACAGTATGCCATAAAATTAGGCCAAAATAGTTACTCGAGGGTTTTTGGGTTCTCCGATCATGGTTCAAATTGGCCTTTTGTCCAAATCGGGCCCAATAATGCCCATGTACACCTTATACAGACCTAAGCTACCAATGTGAAATAAAATTAGACGAAAATAGTTACCTACTCGGCTATTTTTGAGGTCGCTGAGAACGATTCTGTGGTTCAGGTTCACCTATGACCCAAATTCGGCTCAATAGCGACGGATATGGATACACGATACATAGACATGAGTGCGCATAAACAGACATGCTTCTCTTTTCAATGAGCAAAATTAGGCCCTCTGGTAGAAAGTTCTCCAAATGCAACACCCGAGAAGGAGCCATGCATTTGAATAGGAGGGACAAAAAATCCAAAAGTCTTTCACTGTTGCCATCAAATTCATGTTCCGCGATATTTATAGGTTAGGCCTGCATAAGGGGCATATGGGCATTATTACACCCAATTTAGAGGAAAGTGTCAGTTTAAACCACAAAATCGTTATAAGTGACTTCAAGAACCCTGAGTAACGAATTTCGCCTGTTTTTATTTGATATATGTAGTTTAGATCTGGTTAGGAAGGGTGTATGGGCATTATTGGGCCCAGTTTGAGCATCAGATTAATTTGAACCACAGAAACGTGATCAGAGACCCCAAAAACCAACGAGTAACCAATTTCGTCTAATTGTATGGCATATTGGGTATGATAACAAATTTATCAATTAAATTAGATTTCTCATTAAAATTGGCCAATCATTGGACAAAAAATATGAAACCAAACATTTCCGCCAAAAAATAAAAGGTGCTGTTTTTTTCTAAATGTCTTTCTGAACTCATTGCAACAAAAATTAAGTCAACTGACTCTTTACTTTCAATTTTACAAGTAAAATGCCAAAATGACGAGACTACGACCTATATCAGTCTCACCGACATTGAAAAATATAACAGAGAAAGTCCTGTTTCAGTAACTCATTACTTTTTTGAAATTAGTAATATTCTCTCTAATTGTCAATTTGGTCTTCACTCCGAGAAATCTAAGACTCATGCATTTAACAAAATGGTGGAAAATATAACACTGACATTTGAAAATAAAACCTTTGCTGGAAGTATCTTCTTTGATCTGCCAGAGGCATTTGACTGTGTGCAGCATGGATGTCTTCATTGATAAACTTAAAAAATATGTGCTAAATGCTATAGTTGTAAATTTGATAAAATCATATCTAATCGGCAGAAATCAAATAAATGTATATAATGAAGTATCGCCGTTGTCATAAGAAAAGTAAAATTCGGAGTATCTCAAGGCTCTGTACTTGGGCCCCTATTATGTTCAATCTCTGATAATGATCTACCTAAGCAGACACTTTATTGCAGTATACAGCATATCCCACAAAGAAAAATTCTAGCGTACTACTCATTTCGCGAGTTCTTGTCTGATGATTTACATTAACGTTTTTAGTGTTCTTACTGCTGTCATTATACAATACATGTGATGTAATGTAATATACAGTATGCGAACTCTTTGACTTATGTAGACCCACTGAGTATTAACATCAATAAACCATTTCCGTATTTATTAGTTATTTATTAAGTACTCAAAAAAGGAACTTAAATTCTTTCCAGATGTTGTTAATTCAAATAATGCTCTCTTAACAGCTTATTTAAGAAAATACACTTACCTTCAAATTGTGATAGAATAAAACTGCACCTATCGTCACTATCGTGAACCATATGAACAGCGTAAAAGTGGTAACTTCCGAGATGTGAAGAACGTTTAAGGCGTTACTTATTATAACGGCGGCAGCATGACAAAAGATCACAGGTAACATACACCTATCCAGCACATCCCATGGTACCTCTTGTTGCAGTGCTGTGGTACCCTTAAGACCGAGGCCCACCGAGGACTGCCTTCTAATAGAACCTTTCCTGCTAGCTCCCGGGGGCAAACTAATAAGAGGCAAGCTCTTCAATGACGGTCTTCTCTTGAATGGACCGCTCATGTTGAATTATGTCCTGCGTACACGTTGGATTTAGTTTGATCAAACAGGTCCTAAATACAATCTGATGTTAACAAAACTTTTCTGGTGCATCACATAACCTCAAAGATAAGGTGTCTTAAGAGTACATTCACGTTTGTATCTTTATACCGAGTATTTCAGATTGGAGATTTTTTTTCTAAACCGCCAAAGGATTGATTTTTCAGGTTAAAATACCTTCTTTCGTTTATAAATCTTTTTCCAAAAATGCACCCCTATCAAGCTAGAGCAAAAAGGAAAAAAGAGAGACATTTATTACAAAACTGTCAACTAGATAAGTTACGATTCAAAATAGAAGTGTTGAAACATGGAAATGGGTGGGAGGGGTGAGCATGACTTGGTGAGGGTGGGATTTCTCCGTTCGGGCTGAAATATTTATGTTCACAATTAAGTTTCCGATGATTTTTATTCAAATGAGAAGGAGGCTGAAATCAGGCCTTATTGACCCTCCTCCTGTAAAAGTAAAATTCTACTGGTTTTACTCAAGCTAGGAGTGAGAATTTGATGCATTCGAGAAGTATTCGGAAATTTATATCTGAAAAACGGTTTTGCCAATGTTCGCTCATCTTATCATTATTGAGGCAGTTTCCAAATATTATCCAATTTCCAAATTTAATATAATTGTATTGACACCCCTATTTTATCAACTCTAAATGAAGGAAAAGAGATAGAAGTCATTAATTTGATAGCTAAAAGAAGATAATGCTTGAAGAAAATTATGACATTTTAGGTATATACATGGATGTCCGATGAATAAGCACCTATTGCTAAAATCATCAAAAAATTTGGAGGTACCTCATAAGCGGGTAAAGAAAACGGTTATTGCAATGAAATAATTATAGGCCAATATAAATGGATAAATATGTAGATGACTTGGCAATAAATTTATCATAACAGCATCAACATCAGATCTCAACTTGAAGGTTATGGTCTGTTGTGTTTTGTAATTTATATTGGTAGTTATATTTTATTATTACTACAAGTAAAATTATCAATGCGCTGAGATTGAAATCAAGTTTCACTAAAGAAGGCTACATCAATGATGTTATCAATTGATAATGATATGATAAAGAATATTTACTTGGACTCGCTTTTGCAAATGCAAATTCGTATGACATACATTTTCATCTTGGGGGGGAATGTAATGACCTTCGAAAACTATCTACATACAGAAAAACTCTACACGAAGCTAAATCAATTATATTCGAATAGTAAATAAAAGAACGCTATATGCACATCAAGTAAAAATAGAGAATCACAAGGGGTTACATCCTGATGTTGTTCTTTATTTGACATATGTTGTTTGATATTGCAAACTCACTTTACATACCATGTTTTTATGTTTGCTCATTGTACAGTGAACTTGGGAATAAGGATTGATCTTTGACAGCCTATATCAACTAATCAGAAGTCAATGTGTGGAACGTGATATCTTGCATGTTAACAGCGTCTAATCCATAAAATAGTGGATTTGAGAGTAATGTATTGCGCAAATCAAAGTGATGGTTGACAAATCAAATGGTGTATATTTGTAGAATTACCACATTTTAACGATAATTAAAATTTTGGTCCTCTTAAGGAGACCAATATGGAAAATATGGTAACTTATTATCTGATGCCATAGTTATAGAAATAAAGTATAGAGACGGAAGATCAGAGTTGCTCCAGATTTAGAAGATTCTGTGTTGCCAATTTGTTTTGTTTAAAAGAAACGATGAAGAACATACTCGCACATGAAGATACACTACAGTTGACTCAGACAGGCATACAGAAGGGTACTGATAGTACTTTTATACTGGACAACGATGTAAGACATAGTAAAAATATTTAATGAATTGTAGGCCAAGTAAGCACCGATACACTCACAATATCATTTAAAAGAACAAAACTTTGGAATGTTTGGAAAGTTGGAATATCTCATGATAACCACCCAGATATGTTAAATATAGGTGAGTGTGATACAGCAAAATAAGATGGGATGCCTTGGAGTCCTTATACATTCTTTATGGCTGCGAAATATGGAACATTTGCGAAATTGATAGACAGTGTATTGATACTTTTTCTTTCCGCTGTTTGCAAAATCCTATAAAAAATATGTTTCATTAGCGTATTGATGTTTTCGCTGTTGATATTTTTTTTGGCCACACCTACTAGAGAGAGAGAACAATACAAAACAACTGGTAGTTCGGTGACCGCCAGACGGTAAGAGGAGAAGAGAGCGGACTACAAAACGTAGGAATGATGTCACCATAGGAAAGAGCATTGGCGAGGTCGTCTGCCAGAGCTGCCATACAGCAAGAGTAAATCAGCGATGTCATCTTAATGCTGAGATCATTTTGTGTGAAAAATTACGTTCCAATTTTTACCATTCATTCATTCATTCATTTCATAAACTTTAAAAAACATTCTTTGATATTTCTTGCAAAACGTCTATTTTTCCAGATATTTGCAGAACGCGCTTTGCTCCCTTCCCACCCTTTTCCTTTAGTAAAAATATTGCCCTTGATCCTGAGATAGAACCATCGGGTCCTGAAAGAGTAATTGATTCCCTAATGTTTTGCTTGTATTGCAAAGATACTGTTTATATTACAATGTGATACTTGGCAAACATAAAAAATAATTTAAATATCTTATCAGCTTTACAATCTTTTAAGAAATTTTTAAGGGCGTGAATTGTTATATAGTGATATTTATTTAGTTGCTATACCTTTAGACTTAAAATAACTCCACACAAAATGTTTTGTCAACAGTGCTTTATACAGTATTATAGAAAGAAACTTAAGATTCTTTATGTTGTATCTTTCATTTTTCATAATATGTTATTTTGTTTAAGTCGAAAATATTCCGATAATGTTCTTCTTTTTAAAAGAACTTAACATTACGTAAATCTCGCGTCTTGGTAATTAGAAATAGCAAGTCCTATTTTAAAACTTATCCACCTAACTTATCAGTATATAGATTGGGGTGAAAGCTGACGTCGCTGTCGGGTCTCGAATACTTGAAAATGAATAAATTTTACATAATTTATAAACAGTCTGACAACATTACTTTTGACGGGAATACTTAAATAAGAGGACGTATTAATACTTCATGAAGCGGGAGATCACTTTCCAGTCGCCATTTATTAATTTTTTAAAGGATCAAGATAAACTTGTTACGTGTCATATACTACCAAAATAACAGTTTTTAATCTAGTTTTCAAGTTTCTACGACCCCCAACTGTGATTTTAAAATGGAACACCCTGTATATCTTTACTTTATTGAACTCTAGGATCATTCTAAATATGACTCTTATTTCATTTCAGTTTATCGATATTGATAATAATTAGTTTCCAGAGGATAGGATCCCTTACAATTTCTTTGTTAAGTTATTGCATTTGAAAAACAAAAACATTTTACATTTGATGGTGTTTTTTCTGTATTTTTGACGCATTAAAATTCGATTTCTTCCACAAATAATTTTATGATGAACGTTTTTTTGATAAAACTAATTATCGTTTTTGAAATAAAATTAAAAAACCGTGTTCCGACTACTTCTGATAAGTTCGAAGTAAAATATAAATGTTCTAAAGTTGGTGTTTATTTAAGCAGCGGTTAATATTTAAATTACACAAAAAATTTTATAAACGATTCAAAACTTACATTAGCTATATTAAAGAGCAGTAGAAAAACTTCTAGAAATAATACTAAATAAAAGAATACAAGTTTTCAACTATGTTCAAGATAAGAAGGAGATCCATTTTTATTTTACAGTAAATGTTAAAAATCTTTGTATCTACGATTTCGAAATTTTATCAAAATAGCTGCTAAAATAAGTATCCCAATAATTGAACTGTCCCGATTCTATTGAAGTAATTTTATAGCACTTATTACAATTTAATAATTTATAAAAATACTTCAGTCATATTAAGATTTTCTATCAGTTTATGCTATCAGGACATTTTAAAATCTATACAGCTCTTTAACAATTTACTAAAAGCAAGCTTTTTAATTTCCAAAACTGGTGAATGAATGCTTAACTGCACTCCCTACGAAGAAACAAAAGTATTTCATATTTCGTTCCTCATTTTTCAAATAAACTGCTACAATTTTTTTTTTTCAATTTGCACTCCAGACTAGAAAAAAAAAGTATCCTAAATATAAAATTTTAGTTGCTACTTGTACTTGCTTCGTATATACGAATTTAAAAAATGTATATTAAGAACATTTTTCAGTTACTTTTGATATGAGGACAAAGATGGGCACACAGGAATTTTAAAAGCACTCTATTAAAAAGCAAGCTTGTTTCCTACGTACCTCTATTAACTTTTAAATATATTTTTTTGAAATGGTCCGCAAATAATATTTAACTTATCAGTAGCTACCTTCACAAACACTAATTAATCTGGGCAGATCAAGAATATGCAATTTATCTAAAACTGGCACAACCCAAGTAAAGCAATAATTACTATGGTAATTATCAAATTTTTAATTTACAAATGTGAATTATTTTTACAAATGCGATGTTACCGTGTTTGTTAACAACAAATGATTGTAGTGGAACCTGTTTGAGCAAAATATTTCTGTTAAAACTAGGATTTTTAAATTTTTCTTACAATGAACTAACTCGAAAGTGATAACCCGGGAGACTGTGTCAAACACCTATTTCGCGAGCCACGGTCTATTTTAAAACTCAAGTAATGCAGAGAGTTATAAAATATGTCTCCTACTTGGTGATTTAAAATTAACCTCTACTGTATAGACGAAAAAACAAACAAACTGCAACTTTATTGGTGGATTTTAATCAGTATGTCTGTGCCACCAAATTTGTAAACACATAGTATCGTGCGTGCAGGGCAGCTAGCTGCATACAGGGCCCTGCAAATCGTTATTAGTAAAATAAATATTGAGTTATGACAAGGTTCGATCAAGCCGACAAATAGCTAGTGAACAGTTCTAGTTCTGCGTAGAGATAAAATAAATTACAAATTTTAAAAACCGAGTACAAAAACGTTGACTAATTTTTTTTTAAATATGATGAAACACTTTAGAATAGAAAAACACATAAGAATATTATTCTAGGAGGTGGCTGGAAACTTTGGTGTTATGCGGCCTCTGGAAACGTAGTTTCCACAAAAACCAAAACTCTTGAACATAACACTCGAATATCAACGTTCGACGCGTATATCGCTAACCACATTGGTATCATCGGGGGATGATTAAAACTAAAATACAGCTAAGAACATGCCTATATATTATTATGTTTCCTTTGATATGGCATGATATATGATATAATGAAAGTTGAATAATTATTTTGCAAGAATCATTTATTTAATTTATAAGTTATACAATTTTATTAACAAAACCAAATTTAATTCTACAGTCCAATAATTATAAAGATTTCCATACCAAAAAATGTTATCTGTGATTTTCCTTCAGTAACTGTTAGTGGAGGGATTATACAGCACAAAACTACAAAAATAAGTTCTGGGGGTACCGCGCAACCCCTCCAAAATACCACCTCTTCGGTGACGAAAGCCTTATTTTGCTGATAACTCGTTAACCGATGAAGATATAAAAAAAAATCTCATTATAAAAACTAAAGATTGACTAATTGCCTAAAAAAAGTCTTGCTATAAATTCCTTGCATATGCCTTGATTTTCGAGAAAATCGATATTGAAAAAAATTGCAAAATTTGTATTTTTAATTCGCACGAATTTTCGTTTATTTGAAATTTTTGAAATGGGTTTTAAAGGGGATATAAAATACTCTTTTGTGTTTCCATTCTTGATTTCTACTGATATCTATTAGTATATAAAAATAACAATATAATATATTTACATCTTGATTTTTTGCATTTTTAACTATTCACAAGCTCATAAAAAATAACTGACTTTAATATAAATTGTAAATCTATCTTTTAGTTCAAGGGAGTACTTCAATGCAGAAAAAGTTAGGAATAAAAATATTCACATTTACAAATTTACCAGCATATTGAGTTTAGCCAAATTTTGGCCAATTTTTTATTGTTTACTAAAAATAAAAAAAGACCCCAAACATCTTGAAAATTTAGCTCAAACATTTTTTTTTCAGTTTATATATCATATAACTATTGTTTCTAATCATTTAATAGTTAAAAAATTGTATTAAAAAAATATCATAAAAAAATTGAATATACAGCCTTTTTTGATTTTTTTTGGTAACTTTAATATGCTGCTAAATTTGTAAATGTGAATAGTTTTATTCCTAACTTTGTCTGCATTGAAGTACTACCTTAAACTAAAAGATAATGTATTTATAACTCATATTATAGTCAGTTATTTTTTATGGGCCTGTGAATAGTTAGGTGCACAAAAAATCAGATAACTATATTATATTGTTATTTTTATATACTAATACATATTAAGAGCCCTCAAAAATGGCAACACAAGAGAATATTTCATATCCCCTTTAAAACTAATTTTGATTTTTTTCCCTAGCTTGTTTGGTTTTCGAGTAATTTTTTTTTCTCTATTGGCTGCGCACAAAAAATTTCAAATAAACGAAAATTCGCACGCAATAAAAAATACAAATTTTCCAATTTTTGTCAATATCGATTTTCTTGAAAATCATGGCATATTCAAAACCATTACAAGAGGGACTTTTTTTGGCAATTAGTCAAACTATGTTTTTTATGACGAGCACTTTTTTAATATCTTCAACGGTTAATGAGTTATCAGTAAAATAAGTCTCTCTTCACTGAAGGGGTGATTTTTTTGGAGGGTTGCGCGGCACCCACAGAACCAATTTTTGTGGTTTTGCGATGTTTAATCCTCGCCTAACAGTTACGGAAGGAAAATATCAGATAACATTTCTTGCAAGCTTCTGGTGTATTTTTTACTTTACTGACTAGACTACTATCATATAAAAAAATTATAATTTATTTTGCTCGAGACTTAAATTGTTTTCTAGCAAAGACCTCTACAATTCATCAAAATTTCTAACTTCAAATTTCTAATTGTCAAATATTTTCCAATCCTATTCTGTTTCCTTCCAAATTCTAATTCTAAATTCCTTTCTAAAATTATTAATACAACCTAATAATAGTGTATTATTATATGAGCGTTTATGATAATTAATTATTCGCGAAGATGATGCTTGAGCCCACAACTCGTAGGCGAGTAGCTCAAATCAACAAGTGAATACATTGGAAAATGCAAACAAATAATAATTATCATATAATTAAATAGGTGTAGAAACATTTATTTATATTTTACTTTGTAGGTATCTGTTTTAATCGTTGCCTTCAAAATTTTTATTTCATATAATTTTCTTACTTTGACGTTTATCAATTTTTATTTCTTCTGTCAAAGGTTAATTTGTTCTCTAAAACGGTGTCTACTCTTGAGTAGTATAAAATCAAATAAATCTCTCAAACATAAATTTCACTGTCAAACTAGTAACTTGTATCCAAATTTACTTACTTGCTTTACAAGTTTCCCAAACTAACATTCTCTTCTATCGACTTTGGTCCTCTTTTCGGTCACCTGATTTTGACAGTCTGGAGGGCACACATCATCCAATCACAAAGGAATACAAATGTAAGCAATTAGAGATGAGTTGCTAGCAGAAGCAGTTTAAGCTTGTTATTGAAAAATAACAAGTAAAC
Source organism: Stenurella melanura (assembly GCA_963583905.1). Classification (NCBI taxonomy): domain Eukaryota; kingdom Metazoa; phylum Arthropoda; class Insecta; order Coleoptera; family Cerambycidae; genus Stenurella; species Stenurella melanura. The sequence continues at coordinate 14,321,234 of OY757313.1, forward strand.
ACAAAGTTTTTCTTTTAGTTATAGATAGTTATCTTTGTTGCTGTTTGTAAAATCCCATAAAGAATATGCTTCAATGCAATTATAAGGAAACAAATAATAATTCATTTTTGAACACCCATAGGGTATATAGGCTCCAATACTAGTTAGCTAATAGATAGGTGAGGTTGTTTTTATCAGTCAATGTCAAATATAATTATTTCACACTTATTCATAGAAATTGTCTTGGTTTTGCATGAAAGATCTTTATGTCTTTCTAATGAGCTCCAGAATAAGGGCGAAAAACGTTTCAAAGGCTAAGCATTTCCAAGCAACAGAATGATAGATTTCATGAAAATGTAATCTATTAGAATAAAATTTCTTTTAAGACAAGGTAGATAAATAAATTTATTTTAGGCCTTTGTTCTCATTTTTAACTGAATCTTCATGATCGTAGGGGCTTATGTATATACTAGTTTAATCTGCATGGCCTTAGGGGACTGTGTGGATGCTAGTGTTAGAATGAGAATTGTCAAATAAGAAATTAGGCAAATTCGTTTTAGGATTTTAATTTACTAGCATAACCAGAATTCTGGTTATCGAAAGAATGCAAAGATTTCATTAATATTTTTACCCAAAGTTTTTCTTTTAATTATAGATAGTTATTTTTCCTGCTGTTTGCAAAATCCTATAAAGAATATGTTTCAATGTCTATTATATTATTTAGTAAACTATACCAAATCTCTCAAATTACTGAAGGATACAATTCTGAGTGGCGCAATTCATAATTTTCATTTTATATGTGTGATTCAGCTCTAAAGGCGCAGGAAGGTTCTTCTAGAACATTTTTGACGTAGACGTAAAATGATTAAATTAAAAAAAAAAAATTTTTGGAAGGTATCTTATTTTGTGAGTAAAAACTAAAAAAAAATGTCTCTTGAGATTTTTTCTACCAATAATTGCGATGGAAGAAAAATATCAAATAATTAAAATTTCCAAAAATCGATTAAATAATTCTGAAAAAATTCACACTTATTCCATGACCCCTTACAAATAATTTTTGTTCCATAAAATTTTTCATAAATTGTGTGGTTTTGAATTTAAAAATTCTGAAAGTTTTAATATTGAAGATTTCTTGACCCAGTTTTACTGAAAAACTTTTTAGAAAAAAATCTAAAGACATTTTTTTTGTTTTTACTCAAGAAATAACACACCGTTCCAAAAATAGAACAATAAATCTTTTTCTATGATTTTATTCAAAGTCAAAAATTTTTTTTGAAGACCCTCCTTACTTTTTAAGGCTGAATCACCCATAAAAGATGAAAACTATAAACTGCGCCACTGAAATTCGTAAAGTAGTCATTTTTTACGGTGTTTTCATGCCCTGTAACAGTATTTTTGTAGCTCCGAATTTTGGACAAAATGGGGTCGCATTTTCCCAAAGAATGGCCCATATGCATTATTGTGTATCATCCTATTTTATTATATTACTTACTATATATTATACGTTGTAAGTTTAATGAAAATAAGGAATTATTATTATAATTATTAATATTACCACCTCGGGGCCGATGAAAAATATATTACTAAAACTCTATGAGCAGTTATTTCCACTTAGTAGAGTGCCAGTATAATATCATGATGTTTTCATTTAAAAAGACTTGGATAGGAAATCTGGATGTATAGTGATTCCTCAGACTCTTATTTTAAATCGTGAGTAATTCTAAATATCCCTTTTTGTCAGTTTTCCCACAAAATAAAGGTAATAAATTAGAACGAAGAATTTTTTTCTGTATAAACATAATGTAGATAAACATTACAATTTTTCCGTTTACTTAAAGAATAACAAGGTTATTAATATTTCAGTATTTTCGTTTAGATGAATGCCTTTATACTCGGCGACTATCAAAACGTCACGTCAACGTATATCAGCAATTAACTGGTTATATCATTTGATCTTTTTCTTGTTATATAATTTAGAATTGGTACTTAACTCTCAGCAATAAAAGGAGGAACGAAATGTAGGAATTCGTCTCATTTTTCATTTAAATCTGGGGTTAATGCATTGTTTATAATCATTAACAAACAATTATTTAAAGAGTTTATTTTTTTACCATTGAATACCTAATTTATGACATGCGTGTGTGTAATGTGTTTTATTTCACTGAATGAAAACATCTGGTCATTTTCATTTAAGTATGTATGAAAATATTTTGCTTAATTATATAATGAGTTACTCATTGATTGTTATACAGCAATGCAGCTCGGAACTTCGTCTAATACAGCAGGTGGTATGGGCGCATGCCTCTCGAAAACAATTTGAACGCATTCTTCTTCGGGAATCAGTTCAGGAGATAGTACCGGTTATGAAAATCCATATTACCAGACAGTATAGGATATCCAAAGTCAGTTTTAAACTCATAAAAAAAGACCGATAAAGGACTACTTCATAACGATGGACATGAGCGTTGACCAACAATTTTTAATTATTGCATTTTAGAACCACGTTTAAATTATTGAAAATATTGTTTCACTACTTTATGTTAATTGATAGGCATGATGTAAATGATTTATTTATAATACATTATCTATTTATAGTAAATAGTGTTGGTTTAATTGACAACTCCATAAATGATTCAATAAAAGTAAATAAATATCATTTAACCTACAGCTATGCTACCGGCAATATTAACAATGAACCAAATGAAGAAAAGGGACTTGTAATGGTGGACGTAAACAATCGACTACTTTCGTTTGACGTAAGCGCGTAACATATCTGGTGAACTATATTCTTATACGGATAGCGTTTGCAATATTTAAGTACGCGGGCTCGGCTGTTTTCTATCACGTCAGATTTTGTAATGATTTATCCTGGTAGTACTATACACTTTAGACGGATTTTCTAAATTAGGAATAGACCGATAACCTAGTCTGATATATCTTAAAATTTTGTTTATAACAAAAGGAAATAATGAATTTTTCAATCAAATTAATTTGCAATAGGAAATGATCAATAACTTTTTTCGCAAAGTTGATATTTTGAATGTTACTAATTTTGAAAAATTGAAAATCTCCAGCTCCTCGCTCTTGACACCCCGAATACTATACTAAAAATTTGATATATAACATTGGAAATGTTCATGTTCGCGTATAGCGTAGCGGACAAAAGTTACGAGTTCTTTCCGAGGCCGTCGACATGAAAGTATCAAGGTCAGATGATGTAAGTGTGAGTGAGAGCCTATTACTATGTGGGGCGATGCGGTGTAGTCGGTGAGCGCCGATCGATATTGTACCTTCTGGTCGACAAAAGGTACGGAGAGAGCAAATTTTGTAGCATCGAGCCGGGACGCATTAGTGCTGCTGCGGCGAACGAATAAAGCAACGTGACATCATTTGTCTCACTATTTAATCCTTGCCCTAGTGTTCATCATCAGCCGTACGGTTGGCACATAAGTAATGTTCTCGCATATTGCAAATCGTAAATTGTGCTGTCTGACATAGCCGCCCTCTCTCTCTCTCGTTATAATTACTTAGAACGGGTTTTTTAGTCAGCAATTTTCCTGTATCAATCAGTCATATACAGGGTGTTTCACTTAAAAGTCCCCAGGCCATTATCTCTAAAACTAATAAAGGTATTTTATTTTTGTAAATGGCAGATGATTGATACCAAAGAAAGGTTTAAATAACGGTGATTAGAATTTTTCCTCAACAGCACACAGAGATGGCGCTGCGATGCAAAACTATTTTTTGTTGGCTGGAACCTTGAAACATAAGTCATGTGATTAAACAATAATTTGTGAATAATTTTGATGGTATAGAGAATTTACAAAAAACAAGCCGTTTTGGAGTTACATGCGTTTCTTTCATTAATGCCAGTACACGTGAATTTTGATAAATCCCTATAATTTATTTATTATTTATTATAGAATATTGGTTACCAAACACTTTTTTTCAAGATAAGGAAAGTGATATAATACACTATCATAAAATTATGTTTACCACTTCCGGCCAAACCGGAACTAACATGATGAACCAATATCCATATGTTCCTACATATTACATTTTTTTTTCTAATAACGCTTCTAATAAAACGGCTCCCAAAACTTAAAGTAAGTAAGACAACAAAGAAAATACACACTAATTTAGAATGTAAAGAACGTAAACAAAAGTTTTATAAACAACCATTTAAAAACTATCGAAATATTATTAAAAATGAAATTAAACTAATTTCTTTCTTATTAGTAGGTGCTTATTATATTAAATGTTCAAAATTTCTCCCTTCTTCATGAATACACATATTGTACCGTTTCAGTAACTCTTCATTGCAAACTTTTTGTAACGTATGTCTATTTATAGCAGCAACACTTGCATATATTTTATTATACAAATCGGCCATATCCTCAATGAGTTCAATGTACACTACACATTTTAAATACCCCCAAAGGTAAAAATCTAATGGAGTCAGGTCAGGTGATCGTGCTGGCCATCTGACTACTCCATTAGTACCAATCCATCTCTGAGGGTACATTTCATTAAGACAATCTTTGACTAGTACTGAGTTATGGGGTGGTGCACCATCTTGGTGAAACCAAATATTCTCCTGGTTATGAGGGATAGTCTCTAATAATCCTGGCAATACATTTCTCAAAAATATCTCATATTTTCTTCCATTTAAAGTCCCATGTAATAGATATGGTCCAATAATATATGAATTTAATATTCCACACCACACGTTAACTCCAAAAGTTACCTGATTTCGGGTCATTCTCATCCATCTAGGATTATTTTGTGACCAGTATCGGCAGTTATGCTTAGTCACAACTCCGTTGTTGTGAAAACGGCTTTCATCGCTCCAGAGCACATTTTTTTTAAAATTTGGGCATTCTTCAGAAAGAACTGAAAATTCAGCTAGAAAATGTAATCTTCGTTCATAATCACCAGGCCTTAAATGATGGATCAATTTTAATTTGTATGGATGGTATTTATTTGATTTTAATATTCTACGGCACGAAGATATCGACAGATTAGTTTCCGATGCCAATTTCCGGAGAGAACATTGAGGATTGTTGGCAACACTATTTAACACCAAGGCTGTATTTTCATCGTTTCTAACTGGCCTATTTCTGTTACGAATAGTTTTCTTAAAACTACCCCAGTTTCTTAAAATTTTAAACAGCATGATAAATGTTTTTTTATCGGGTGTAGGTCTATTTGGAAATCGTAAACAAAACAATCGTTTTGCTTGTCGGGAATTTCTTTTGCATTCACCGTATATTAAAATCATATTTAACTTATCTTCCTTCATTGGTGTATCTAACCATTTTTAAATTTTTTTTTTTTTTTGCCTTATTTGGATTAATTTGCTCTGAATTGTTTCTAAGTACACTATTTCTGTTTGAAACTATGATTGAAATGCACCAACTACAAACTTTGTTTAATAACTGTCAAACTTAAAATTAAATCAAAGCCTACTAATATCTCTTAAGTAGATTTTTCATTATCATTCTAAATTAGTGTGTATTTTCTTTGTTGTCTTACTTACTTTAAGTTTTGGGAGCCGTTTTATTAGAAGCGTTATTAGAAAAAAAATGTAATATGTAGGAACATATGGATATTGGTTCATCATGTTAGTTCCGGTTTGGCCGGAAGTGGTAAACATAATTTTATGATAGTGTATTATATCACTTTCCTTATCTTGAAAAAGAGTGTTTGGTAACCAATATTCTATAATAAATAATAAATAAATTATAGGGATTTATCAAAATTCACGTGTACTGGCATTATATATATAATAATAATAATAATACTTTATTACTAGCATAGCTAAAAAAAAATACAGAGAAACATACATATATATACATACAAGATATTATAATATATATATTATAATATAATCATATAATCATAATCATATATAATATACAAACACATAATTTAAAGAACACATCACATTTAAATTTCGCTATTATTGTAGACATGTATCTTACAATTTTTTTTAAAAGACGTTATATTTGCACTATCTTTTATACTATCTGGCAATTCATTATACATTTTTAGACCGTTGTGGAATAAATCATTTTGACCATAGTTTGTTCTAACCGTCGCTACATAAAAGTTATTTTGATTACGAGTATCATAATGGTGAATGTCTCTAACAAAGGTACAATGTTCTAATAGATGCTCTGGTAAGAAACCATTTAACATTTTATAAATAAATGTCATAGTATTCAATATCACAGTTTGTTTAACACTTAGGACTTCAACATTATCCAGCATTCGCTTAATATTTGTATATCTGTTGCATTGTAAGATTATTCTTAAGGCTTGATTTTGTTTTTTTTGCAAAACACTGAATTCGGAATCACTGAAGAGGAATATTATTGTTGAGCAATAGTGGAAGTGAGAATGGATTATTGAGTTATATATTGTTCTTTTGGTACACTGATTAAGGTTTTTTCCAATTCTTCCTAAAAAATTTATCTTCTTCGCAACCTTGTTTCTTAAGAATTCTGCATGCCTACTGAAGGTTAAGTTTTGATCGATTATCACTCCTAAATATTTAATTTCTGAAACTTTTTCGATATCACTGCCATTGATGGATAGAACGACATTGTTATTTACATCAAGAGAATTATGTTTACTTTTTATTATCATGTATTTTGTCTTGTTTATATTCAGCCTTAAGTTATTATCAGTTAACCAGTTAATTAGTATATTCAGTTCCTCATTCAGTATAGACATAATATCATTTACATCATCACCCACTATATATAACAACGTGTCATCCGCAAACATCTGAATATTACACTTATTGACGTATTTAACAATATCGTTTATATATAATATAAATAGGTTCGGGCCTAGTACGGTTCCTTGTGGAACTCCATATTTCGTAATCATTTTAGATGAGACATCATCACCGAATTTAGTTACTTGATAACGATCTTGTAAATAACTTTTGAACCAATCCATTGTACAGTTAATAATTCCCATATGTTCTAATTAATGAAAGAAACTCATGTAACTCCAAAACGGCTTGTTTTTTGTAAATTCTCTATACCATCAAAATTATTCACAAATTATTGTTTAATCACATGACTTATGTTTCAAGGTTCCAGCCATCAAAAAATAGTTTTGCATCGCAGCGCCATCTCTGTGTGCTGTTGAGGAAAAATTCTAATCACCGTTATTTAAACCTTTCTTTGGTATCAATCATCTGCCATTTACAAAAATAAAATATCTTTATTAATTTTAGAGATAATGGCCTGGGGACTTTTAACTGAAACACCCTGTATATCTTAGAGATTTTATTTATATACGTGCTTTTTGCATTTTATACTAATTATCTTAAGTTTACTTTTTTTTATAGATTTCCAAGTTATTTGTTACTTAATTTGCATTCCGCAAACAGGAGTTAACATTTATTTTAATTTCTTGAAAGTCTGACCTGGACTCACCCCGTCCAAGCCCTTCAACTGCCTGTAATTTAAAAATATATTTGTTTTGATTTGATTAATTCTCGCTTACGGTGCAAAAGGTTCCGGGTTCAAATTCCTATGCCTACTGATTTTTTTTCTTTAATTTTGTGACGAAAGGATAATATCATTGAAAGTTTGCAATGATGTTATCTATTACGCTTGATAACTAAATCAATAATTGATATATACCAATTATTTTTTCTAAAAATACTCACATTTTATATAATGAACTATTTCATCAATTTTTTTTAATACATTGATAAATAACCGAATAAACATAACGTCACGTTTTTGAGAATAACTGCAAAATTTTAAAATAAAAAATTATGAAAAAATTTCCTCGTACAAAAAATGCCGTGCTTTATCGGCGTCTAAGATATTATTTACATAGTATGCATATTTTCCAAGATATAATAAATTTAAAACTGGTATGGTCAAAATGTCCTTACAAAGTAGGACATTTTTCAATACTTAGCAGAACTTCAAAAGTGTCTAAGGTATATTATACAAAATTTAGTTGTTGATTTAGAATAGGTTCACAATAAACACATATTTTTTTCTATGTTTTCTGCTCCTCCATATCCGAGATATTCGTGATTAAGATGAGGGCTCAATACATTTGAATCGTATGTTAGGTATAAGATAGCTGAAGATCAGTTGTTTCTGTCAGTCAATGTCAAAAATTCTTAAAGATGTTTTTTGAATTTAGCCACCTCCACCTCCATTTATCGTCGGTCGGTCGAAAAAGTATTAAAGTGGCACATCATTTTATGAATATTTGGGGTAATCGATTTCAAATATTATACAATTACAATTCTGTGAACAATAATTAATAAATACTGGAGTGCAAATATAAAAGGCATTATACGTATATTAGACTGAGAGCTGGCCGCCGCGGAGGTACTTTGATCGTACCTCCGGCTGGAATTTTATGAAGTGATTGGGGGGACCTTCAAAAATTGTCATCTGCAAGGATTTTGCTCAAAACCCCTGCAAAAGACACGTCAGACGACTCAAAAATGAAAAAAATCTTGCTCAAAAAATATTCGTACCTCCGGCTGAAAATTTGCAGGTTACCTGTTTAAAGGCCACAGATGATGTATGTAAATCGTCAGACGGCTCATTGCTAAAGGGCTGTCAGAGGCCCTCAAATTTGTAAATTTTTTTAAACAATTTGTTTGTGTTACCTCCGTCTGACGTTTTAACATATTACCTCAGGAGCCATTCTAAGCACATGTTATATTCGTCAGACGAAAATACCGCTGCGAAGTCACTCTGCAATGCTACAAAGTTCCGGCCCGCCTGAAAGTCGTAATTTTTTTATCTAAAATTTTTTTTCCTCCATCTGACGTTTTTACATGTTATTTGAGAGACCTTTCTAAACACATAAAATAATCGTCAGATGAAAGAATTACGCTGCAAAACCCCCCTGCAGTACCGCGAACTTTTGGCCCACCCGTCCGTAATTCGACTCGGTAGTAGGTAGTAGGTTATTGAACATTGGTCCAATGTTTTTTTAAATTATTGAAATACGTGGTACGTTACTAGACAGGGTGTTTTTAAAAAGTATGTCAATCACTTAACCACGGACTCAGCATGTCAAAAGAAGTTGATTCAGCCTAATTTACCTCTAACCAAAATCGCACCCCTATGAATATACAGCCCTCTAAAGTTGGGATTAAAAATATTTATTTTTTTACTATTGTGCAAATGGCTGTAGATATCTTTTTCAATTTCGGAACACTGAAATGTATGTCAAAGGGTAATAGTTTAAAGTAAAAACTGTTTAAAATCAAATTTTCTAACAGGCCGATTTGGGGGTAAAATACCCTTCCCTCCTACCCCCTCTTTTAGTGGTACTTTTTTGATATATCGCATTTTATATAAAATTTAATTATAAAACTTTTTTTTATCTTGTTTTTTTTTCGTTTAGATAACCATTTTCAAATGAATCTGGAAATATTAAAACCATTACCACGACTTTGTAGAATAACACAAATAATGTTTAAAATTAATGTAGATGATGATCAAAGGCACCTGTGAAAATTTAATAGGTAGTTGACACCTGTCATTTTTGTCAAACTGCTTTAATAGATATCAGTTATTAATTGTTAACAATGGCATTTAATATGAGTTATTCTAATACCGAAATGGTGGATATGATTAGAATATTAGGCGAATATAATGGAAATGGTTCTAGTGCAGCTAGGCTTTATGTGGAAAAGTTTCCAAACCGTCGGCATCCTGATAGACGTACATTTTTTGCAGTCGATCGTCGTGCAAGGGAAACTGGAAGTCTATCAAATGATCGTGCTGGGAAGTGTGGCAGACCTAGGACTGTGCTAGTTCCAGAGGCCGAAGAGGAAATTTCAGATATTGTATCAGAACGGCCTGAAAGCAGTGTGCGTAAAATAGCTTCTCAGGTAGGAGTATCGTATTATTCAGTATGGAGAACATTAAAAGAACAATTACTAGTTCCATTTCATATACAGACTGTTCAGGAATTGGAACCTCAAGATTACGGTTCTCGAATGGAATTTTGTAACTGGCTTCTCAGAAAAAATGGAAGAAATGTAAGTTTTGTAAACACCATTTTGTCAACTGATGAGGCCTCATTTCATAGAAATGGTATTACAAATCATCATAATTATCACATTTGGTCTGAAGAAAATCCCAATGCAAAGATAGAAACGCATTTTTTTGCAGAAACTGTATATTATTTAATTTTTTTATATTGGAAATAAGGAGCTTTTATTATTATTATTATTATTTTCAGCGTAATTTTTCTGTTAATGTTTGGGCAGGTATTGTTGATAACCATCTAATTGGACCTGTTTTCTTTCCACGTCGTTTAAATGGAGCTGACTACCTAGATTTTCTGGAAAATGAATTGCCTGAGCAATTAGATATTGTTAATCTTAATATTAGAGAAAACATGTGGTATTTACAAGATGGTGCTCCACCCCATTATAGCCTGCAAGTCAGGCAATATCAAGGCGTTTTCCAGGACGTTGGATAGGTCGAGGAGCTGATGCTCCAGTCAGTTGACCTGCTCGGTCCCCTGATTTAAACCCAATTGACTTCTGTCTTTGGGGAGCTATGAAGGAAAAAGTTTATTCTGTTCCAATAGAGAGCGTAGAACATCTCCGACAAAGAATTCAACAATCAACCGAGGAATTTAGAAACATTCCTGCCGTGTTTCAGAATGTGAGATTTTCGCTTCTAAAAAGGGCAAGGTATTGTGTACGACAAAATGGAAATCATTTTGAGCACATTCTGAAATAAAATTTTAATGTTCGATATTTTTTTATTTTATTTTTAATTTATTTCATTATTTGTTGTTTTACTTCTAATATTATTTTAATTTACTTTGTTGCTTTAATGATTGATGTTTTAGTTTCTGTGATTTTTATTTAATAAAAAAACCTATTTAAACATTTTTTAATTTTACAATTTATGATAGCAATGCACATCTTTTATTATAATACCAGTAACTTCAAATGCCAAAATTACACATATGTTCCACTTTTCATAATGGTTTTAGTATTTCCAGATTCATTTGAAATGGTTATCTAAATGAAAAAAAAACAAGATAAAGAAAAGTTTTATAATTAAATTTTATATAAAATGCCCTATATCAAAAAAGTCATAGGCGTACCACTAAAAGAGGGGGTAGGAGGGAAGGGTAGTTTACCCCCAAATCGGCCTTTTAGAAAATTTGATTTTAAACAGTTTTTACTTTAAACTATTACCCTTTGACATACATTTCAGTGTTCCGAAATTGAAAAAGATATCTACAGCCATTTGCACAATATTAAAAAAATAAATATTTTTAATCCCAACTTTAGAGGGCTGTATATTCATAGGGGTGCGATTTTGGATAGAGGTAAATTAGGCTGAATCAACTTCTTTTGACATGCTGAGTCCGTGGTTAAGTGATTGACATACTTTTTAAAAACACCCTGTATAATAAGAGACAGTCAATATAAGGGAAAAGTTTACAGCATATGCACATAAAAACTAAGATTTTACGCCTGAATAAAATAAAGATGTTGATTTTGTTATACTATCAAGGAGCAAAGTGCAACGGAGTGTAAGCAAAAATTACTTGTTTCCCAAGAGGAAAAATGCTCTTATATTATTACTTTCTATAATGGTTAATTTATGTGGCATTCTGACTTTCTGAAAGGAAAACATGGTTGAAGTATTCTAAAATGAATTTCAACATTTTTTCAGCGCTGGGTTAATTTATTAAAGAAAGAAGATAACTGATGTATACAAAAAAAGTAATTTTAATTTAGTCGTCAGAGTGTTTGTCGTCGTCGCTGATCTTAGCACACGAGTTGTTAAAATCATCAATGAAATCGTCTCCTTCGATATAGGCGTCCCATAGTTCTTCCTCATCGTATTCGCAGTGACTCTGTGTCTCTGTAAGATCATAAAAAGAATAAATTATTAGGTCAATATTTGAATTGAGATGTTAGCGATGATGATGGCATACCTGAATTATTATTTTCCCCTGTGTTATCAACAGTAATATCATCCACTGTTGACGGCAATTGTTCACCTTCGAACTAAATGTTGTGGCACGGCTATGTCGGACATAATTAAGTCGGCAGAAACGTTGGTCCATTATCAATGCATTAATGAGTGAGATGAACGTATAATTGTGGAAGTTTAATGGAATGGAAAGTCGTAGCTGGCTTCATAATTACAGCTAGATATGTGTATTTTTGAGTCGCCTGACGTGCCTTTTGCAGGGGTTTTGAGCAAAGTCCTGGCAGATGACACTTCTTGAAGATCCCCCCAATCACTTCACAAAATTCCAGCCGGAGGTACGATCATAGTACCTCCGCGGCCGCCAGCTCTCAGTCTATATGTGTTGAATTATGTTTGAACTCAATAAATACATAATCTACACAATAATTTTGTGATTTTGTAATATACTCTATTCTTTGGTAATTGGTCATTAATTGCAAACACATAATATATTTTGATATCCATATACGCAATCACAATTTTGTAAAAGGTCAATGTTTATATCTCCTATAAATATACAATGGGCTTTTTTTATTATTTATGTTTATTGATTTCAAATTATTTCTCTGTGTTAAATTCGGAATTATCGGTGTTGGGTATCTATAAACAGAGTTATTATGATGTTATCTTTATGGAGTTCCGTTTTTACATTTGAAGCCTTAGTACCCATTATGTATTTTTCGCACTGAATAATTTTACTCATAGTTAGATTTAATACATATGATTGAGCCATCATTTTGGATGAGAAAAACATTATTTGGATATTTTGCAGACCATTTTCAAACACTCCATCTAATATATAATATGAGAACCAACAAATTTCAAGACTGGCACAAGGATTGTCGTAATAGTCTAAGAGTTGGTGACATTTTTTTGTGATTATTTAGTTTAGGCCTATTTTTTGCGAGAGAGGCATGTACAAGTGCACTCTATAAGAATTATCCCTGACAGCGATCGGAAGGAGACAGAACATCCCCAATTTGTTAAAATTAGTGAACACAATTATCATATTGTAAATGTTGTAACTTTTTATATTGTTTGAGCGTTACGTTATAAATCTTGCTATAACATTGACAGATCGACTGGCCGGTGTTAAAATGGTTGTGCCACTGTGCCAGTCAACTTGCCCCCCCAGTTGCCCCCCAGTTTAACTTGCTAGCGCACAATGTTTAGACCTAGCACACCCTAGCAAAACCATTTTTAAGGCAAATAGTAAATAGGGATTGTTTTCGGGGAAGGGGGGCAAGTTGACGCTAGCCCCCTATCGTGGATTTGCTAGCACACAATGATTACACCTAGCACACGCTAGCACAAACTCTTTCAAAGCTAGCACACTTAGAGAGGGGTAATATACAGACTGCAAATTTTTTTGTCTTGATTTTGCTAGAACATAATACTTACACCTAGTACACGCTAGCACAACCACTTTCAAAGCTAGAACACCTACAGGGGTGTTAATATACAGGTGTAATTTTTTTCTCAGCCCTCTCCCAGTTACTTTTTTGTCTTGAATTTGCTAACACGCAATGCATATACCGAGCACACCCTAGTACAACCACTTTTCAAGCTAACACTCCTACAGGGTCGATAATATACAGGGTAGAAATTTTGTCCCGACCACAGATATATTGCATTTTCTATTATTATTCAGATTTCTTTACCAAAAATAATTACATGTGTAACAGAGAGTTGAAATTTTTTTGTTAGCCCCCATATACTTCCTTTTTTCAAATTTGATGGCACACAATGTTAGCACCTAGACAACTAAACAACCAAATAATTAAATAAATAAATAAAACTTTACTTCGTGAATAATTTTTGCAATCAATTAGTAATATAATAATACCCCACAATAATAATAATGACAAACTTAAAATATAATATATAGAGTTGTTTTCAAAAAGTTCTCATGTTGTGAACATTTCTGTTGTTCTTTCCATGGAAAATTGAATTATGCCAAATACTTTTGCCTGTCTTAGAACAAAAAGATGCGAGGGAAAATTGGTTACGTGGCAGTCATCACCTGCCAAATTTTACATTTTGCGAAAAAATCATTAAAAGTCGCCTTGATTTTCGTGTTTTTTCGAACTTTAGTTTAAGAGACGGCCGCCATTTTCCAAGACGGCGGCGGTAACATAATATGCACGAACGTTATTAATGATATGCTATTGCTAGACACCATCATTTTATCAATATACATAGTCTGAAACGTGAAAATCCGAGGAAATCTCAGATGGTAGTGGAATACAATACATCCATTGGATAGGTAAGTCACGGAAGTAAAAACGGCAACTAAAAATTATGAAATTAAACGCTGTGCACGTCCACGGTTAACTGAACCTTATTACCTAATATCAAAGGTAGGTAGATAGGTTAAAAATATGTTCGATTTTATTATATGTATCTGTTCATTTTTACACCAACTCCATTTCCAACAAACTGCAATTATATCAAAATGCATAACGGACGAATGAAATAATTTTTCGTGCCTTAGTTTCAGCTCGCGTTTCTTCTGTATAATTTAGAGCATCGTATAAAAACAAAACTTATTTTTAAATATAATTAAAATAATATTTTTTGTTCCAGTCAATTAGGTATAGTTTAAAATAAACAAAGTTGGCTAGGATAATAGATATTCTTGCATAAATTATTATCAAAGAACTTGGATGTATTCCAGTGTAAAAATTATTTTTATTAGGTTTTCAAGAATTACAGAACATTACTTGTTTGTGAACTATTATTACAAGTTTTCCACAACAATTTGTTTTGTTTACTACCATTTTCCATTAAAAATAAAACAGTTAAAAACACGCCGGTTATATTTAGAGACAAAACAAAACAAAAGTTTCGTTTGGAATATTTGCTAAATATAGGAAAAAGTTTCTTTAATTCCTTAATACCTCATTTTCCGAACACTAAATATGAGCTGAAAAAAATACAATACCAAAGACGAGAATATTCAACTAACAGGAGTGAGAAATCGGAAATAATTCTGTTCATTTTTACTTTCAATTCGGCGCAATATAATATTATAATAATGGTTATTTATTGTACTAGTGTGTAATTACACACATTAGTCACCCAAGGAAAAGTTAGTTTTCGTAAGTGACTAATGTGCAATTACACACGTGCAATGCAAAATTTTATCCAACACTTTTAGTGTAATAATTTTAAAGATTTCCATAACAAAAAATATTATCTGAGATTTTCCTTCAGTAACTGTTAGGGGAGGGATTATGCATCATAAAACCACAAAAATCAGTTCTGGGCGTACCGCGCAACCCCCCCAAAAAATCACCCCTTCGGTCAAAAAACCTTATTTTACTAATAACTCGTTAACCGTCGAAGATATAAAAAAAATTCTTATCATAAAAAAGAAAGCATGACTAATTGCCCAAAAAGAAATCCTCTTGTAATTTTCTTGTATATGCCATGGTTTCCGAGAAAATCGATATTGAAAAAAATTGCAAAATTTGTATTTTTAATTGGCCCGAATTTTCGTTTATTTAAAATTTTTTGCGCGCAGCCTATAGAAAAAATTGAATTGCTCGAAAATCAAGCATGCTAGGGAGAAAAATCAAAATGGGTTTTAAAGGGGATATAAAATACTCTTCTGTGTTTCCATTTTTGATGGCTATTGATATCTATTAGTATATAAAAATAACAATATAATATAGTTACCTGTTGATTTTATGCACCTTTAACTTTTCACAAGCCCATAAAAAACAACCGACTTTAATATAAGTTATAAACGCATTGTCTTTTAGTTACAGGTAGTACTTCAATGCAGAAAAAGTTAGGAATAAAAATATTCACATTTACAAATTTATCAGCATGTTGAAGTTAGCCAAATTTTCGCAAATTTTTTATTGTTTCCTAAAAATAAAAAAAAGACCCAAACATCTCGAAAATTTAGGTCGAAAAATGTTTTTTTCAGTTCATGTATCATATAATTATTGTTTCTATTCATTTAATAGTTAAAAAATTGCATTAAAAAAATATCAAAAAATTGAATATGCAGCCTTTTTTGAATTTTTTTTTGGCTAACTTTAACAAACGACCAACAAAATTTCTTGAATACCTCTAGAATAAACAAATTGATAAGAACTATCTATTGATTTATATAATCAGTTTAGGTCCACTCCAAACATTCCCATAATTAAGGATGTTAAATTAAGTCTTAAATAGATTAGGTCATAAATAGATTAAGACGTAAATACTTTTAGGTATAAATTAGAACATGCACTTCGAAAACTTTAGGATTCACTATGTAATACTCTTGATAAAGGCCTAATAAGCCGAAACATATGTAGAGTACTTATAATATATTGAGTGATTCATCTAAAAGCAGTGTTTAATTTATAATTAACAATTATTTTCAAAATGTTTCACAAGGTATCTACCACAAGTTCAGTTCAGTAGATTTGGATCTAGTCCTAGGGTTTTGATGTTATTTTGTAGGCCTCCAGATATGATTCTTGCTGTCGAAATTACCACAGGTAAAATTTGTACTTTGTCTAACTTCTAGATCTCGTTTAATTTCAAAGTAATTTCCTGGTATTTCTGCATCTTCTCCCCAAATTGTGTTTTGCAGATTGTGGATATTAGGGCAAATTGTCTATTAAAAATCCTTCTTTTTCTCTCATCCAAATACGTGATATCTAGTTTATTGCAGTGTATGGTCTTATCAGTTGCTATCGTGAGATCGTAGTATAATTTGAAATCTGCACTTTCCAATACTGTTTCTGGAGTGTATTTGTAGCACGGTACTTGTTCTGTTAAGAGATTGCTGTGGTTAGTTAACTCTTGGCTAATTATTATTATTATTATTACTATTCATTTCGTTTCTCAGCCTAAGCTGGTAGCAGTTATATCGCGAAGTGAAAAAGCAGTTCAGCTCCTCCCATTTAGCTTAGAACCTTAGAATCTCAAAGTATATAACACCCTCTAATACAAAATCTATGGGAGGTAGTAGTTGTATTAGTCGTAATGTTTTAATTTAATTGCGCTGACAAATATCCAATTTTCTCTTTCTTCATAACTGAACAGCTGATTGTTGTACATATAAAGTCGTGATCTAAGATTCATATACCGGGTGAGTCACGAATTGCGCTCGCCCCGATATTTCCTAAAATATTTGGAATAGAAAATTGAAATTCGGAGGCCTTATTTCAAGACTAAAATGCCATCTATTCAATAAAAAATCAAGTTTGGTGCACATACGGTTTGCCCGTAAATATCCACAACTTTCGATTTAAATGCAACACCCCATATATATTTACATTTTTGGAATCTAGAGGAAATTTTGAATACAATACATCCATTTTGGTCACTTTTTGATAAACATTAAAAATTTGATTAAAAAATCTATTTCTGAATCCAGAGTGCTGTGGTGCCCAAAATATACTTTAGCTTGTGTGCTACGTTACTATAAAAATAAAAAGAGCAATATGATTGCACTACTTAATTCTCTAGAGGCCTTTAAAATTTTTAAATGTAAATTTTACCCACTAACTCGGTTTTTTTAAATAGGAATTTAATCGTTCACCAACATTTTTAAATACCTCATTTTCATACGAATCTAATGATACCAAAATTTTGAAAATCCGCTCAGAAATATTTGAAATTTCAGCCAAAATACAATGCAACCAAGCTTTTAGAAACATGCGGCTAATAGATAATAGATTAGTGGGCTTTGGAAACTAAAATGGCACATTTCTGTGTAAATCTGGTAACCTAATAACATTGGAAAAATCATAGTAGCCATTGAATGTAATAAAACAATATCAGCTGTCAGACAGATACAAAATAAAGCGTTGCGGAAATCTCTTTGAGTAAAAATGAAAGAAAATGAATAATTTTAGTAGAAATGAAAAGGTCGATATGTTACTGATATATGGAGAGCGTCCCAAAAATTCAACTGCAGCTGCAGAACTGTATCAGCAACGATATCCCAACAGACGTCATCCAAGCAGACACTTGTTTGCCAGAGTGGAACAAGAATTAAGAAACGAACCCAATCAACAAGATGACCATCAAACATTTATTGTAAGTGAGGACAAAGAAATTGATGTATTAGGATTTGTCATGGTACACCCAACAACATTAACAAGGGAATTGTCAATGGAATGCGACATTAGTCAGTCTTCGGTTTGCAGAATTTTAAAGAAACATGAGTTTCGGTCTTATAAATACCAAATGCACCAACATCTTTATGGAGATGATAACGACAGGAGGTTAGTATATTGCAACTGGTTCTTAAATGCAGTACAACAAAACCCAGGTTTTCCTTTTCATATTTTATATTCAGATGAAAGTAGATTTACGAACCAAGGTATGTTTAACATACAAACAAATAATACTAGGTACTGGGCTCAAGAAAATCCGAGGTTGGTACGGCGGGGGAATATTCAGGAAAGATTTGGGTTTAACTGTTGGCTTGGAGTACTTGGAGATCGAATAATTGGACCCATATATTTGGATGGAACACTTACTGGCGAACGATATTTATTATTTTTACAAAACCAGACAGCAGAATTTCTTCACTTACTTCCTCTTGCCTATTTACAAAATCTGTTTTTCCAACAAGATGGTGCTCCCCCACATAATTCCAAAAGAGTGATGGAATATTTAAACAACTTGCATGGTGAACGCCTTATCGCAAATCAAGGTCATATCAGGTGGCCTCCTAGGTCACCTGACTTAACACCCCTCGACTATTATGTATGGGGCACTCTTAAAAATAAAGTTTATAAAACTTCTTCAAATACCCGTGAAGAGCTGCAAAATAAAGTTGTACGGGCTCTTAATGAAATAACGCCGGCTGAATTGCGTAGAGCCATTCAAGCAACTGTACGCAGAGCCGAATTGTGTATAGAAAAAAATGGTGGACATTTTGAACAATATCTATAAATGTCAATTTATGGTTTAATTATATTAATTATTTTAAAGATACCTACTGTGACCTAGTTTAAGTTTAATTGTTCAAACGGAATTGATTTTTATTTACTTATTATAGGCCCGATATTTATGTTCATTTAAATAAAACTCTGAAAACCGAACTGATGTCGCATTCTATTGCAAATGTCCTTGTGGATGTAATTGTGTTTACCTCCACATATCTATGCTAAACTTAATTGTAACGTTCTTTGCGCTCACAATTATTAAATGTTTGATAGCTCAAGATTGCCTATTACTACACGAGTCTGTCTGAAAGCTGATATTGTTTTATTACATTCAATGGCTACTATGATTTTTCCAATGTTATTAGGTTACCAGATTTACACAGAAATGTGCCATTTTAGTTTCCAAAGCCCACTAATCTATTATCTATTAGCCGCATGTTTCTAAAAGCTTGGTTGCATTGTATTTTGGCTGAAATTTCAAATATTTCTGAGCGGATTTTCAAAATTTTGGTATCATTAGATTCGTATGAAAATGAGGTATTTAAAAATGTTGGTGAACGATTAAATTCCTATTTAAAAAAACCGAGTTAGTGGGTAAAATTTACATTTAAAAATTTTAAAGGCCTCTAGAGAATTAAGTAGTGCAATCATATTGCTCTTTTTATTTTTATAGTAACGTAGCACACAAGCTAAAGTATATTTTGGGCACCACAGCACTCTGGATTCAGAAATAGATTTTTAATAAAATTTTTAATATTTATCAAAAAGTGACCAACATGGATGTATTGTATTCAAAATTTCCTCTAGATTCCAAAAATGAATAATATATAGGGTGTTCCATTTAAAAATCGAAAATTGTGGGCATTTCCGGTCAAACCGGATGTGCACCAAACTTGACTTTTTATTGAAAATATGGCATTTTAGTCGTGTAATAAGGCCTCCAAATTTCAATTTTCTTTTCCAAATATTTTAGGAAATATCGGGGCGAGCGCAATTCGTGACTCACCCGGTACCTATGTCGATTGCTTGGGTTATATGAAACATGCGTTTTCTTTAAAATTGCAAATCTTTCCAATTTTCTTTTATACCACTGTTTTATTTTTCACATCTCTGTTTCATGAGTCATTTTATGTTATCCGAAACAAAATTTTTCTTAAAATAAAAGCTACATCGAAAATATGTGTATTGCTCTTGATTAAAGAGGAAACACTCGAATTCTTAATACATATATTTACCTACTTACCTAACTGAAAACTATTAATCCACGGTCCAACAATAAGATAACAGAAAAAGAGATAGCCGGTGTTTGTAATTTTCAGAATTTTTTATTTTCAATTTTTCTATTAGAAGATTAACTTAAACCTATCAAGTTCAAGATGTTTTATTTTTTAAAACTAGTTTAAATACATTTCAGATAACCATTAATTTAATATGTGAAATGACACCGGATCCTCCACCATTTCTTAGAACGGAACGTCCGTTGCACTGAGTGTTTAACAATAAAACCTGAAGACCTCGGAGACTAATGATCTAATTTCAGTGTTTCCCGGTGACATTTCCTGTAATTTAAAATGATGTGTTACAAGATAAAGGTACCATCTGACATTTCAAATATGTGGTGGTTTTGGGTGCAGGGAATAAAATTAAAATTCGGTCGACAGTAGTTCCGAAGTTCTTCCTCAAAAATTAAATCCGTGTGTTTCTCTCTTATTTTAGGCAGCTTGTGCTGATAATGCACATTAATGATTTCTTTCTGAAGTTACTAATAACTTATCAGTTGCATATGACATAAGTACAATCAAGTACTTTATATTTTTAGAAAATCACATTCTTGTTTGCTTCTTGAAAGGTTCATCATTAATTTGCATATGTTGATTGAACTGAAACCTTAAGGCGTTCTTCCTCTGATATGCCATAAAACATTTGTTTGTCTCAATATGAGTCGCATTTATATATTTCCTTGATAAATTGGCAGAAAAAATTAAAAGAATACATAGAAAATTGAAAAGAAGGCATTTAATTGAAGTTACCCCAAACAAATAACCCTCGTACAATTCCCGGGGAATATTAATGTTTTCTTTCGAGAAAATACGAAACGAACAGATTTTTCATTCAAGAAAAATAAACAAGAATATCATTTCTAAACATAGATTTGAAATTTATCTTCTCAATTTTAAATAAACTTCTTATCTGGAAAGTAATTTTCAACTTGAAATTGACGGAGAAGTTTCCATATAATCAAGTTAGAAAGAGACAGAAAATGTATATTAATACAAATGCCTTCATAAAATCAGAGGTGGACTGATGAAGAATTGGGGTCCGGAACAAGTTTTTGACCCTCATTAATGAAGGTCTAGACCTAACCACTTGACTGAACAATCGAACATTCACTTTCATTGGAAAAAATATATCATGCAGAATGATCAGTCCAAATTAATATGTCATAACTACACAAATCAAACGTTAAGTAAATTTGTCGGGGGTGTTTTGTTATTTGATGTTTTAGTTTAGTTGTCACGAACTATACAGGGCGTCCGCGAGTAACTGTACATAGCTTAATGAAGATAGTGGACATTGAGCTACTATGAAAACTTCTCTTTATGAACCTCCTAAAGCCTTTCCTTACTGGTATACAGGGATTCTCTAAATGTAATTCGCTATATATTTTAAACTTTTATCTAAACTAGAAAAAAATTAAATTAAAAGAAATTAAATCTAATTTGAATTTATTTGACCAAATTTTTAAATATAATTTACCGAGTAGTTCGGTTAGCTTGTTGACAAATGCTGCTACTAATATTTTTACATTTAAAAGACATAGGGGATGGAAAACTCGTACAGTGGCGGAGAGTTATATAGAAAACTCATTTGCCGAAGCTTGAGCGAGAACTCTTTGCAGTAAACTTACTAGTAAATTTAGGTCAATCTAATGTTATACAATATCTACGGTTTCGAAGTTTTATTTTGTTTCTCGGCTGTCAGTCATGATATTGCATTTAAAATGTGGTGAATTTAGCAGACCTTTAAGATTTTGCAGCTGTATCTGTTTATTACTTCTACTTAGTTCGCCTTTATTAGAAGTTGCTAAAAAATAATATAATTCTTGTAATTGATAGTTTATTATCAAATATTAAATCCCTTGTGCTAATAGTCCGAGAGGCAGCGACAGATTTTTTGCGTTAATATCTATAGAGCTACATTTTTTTTTAAAGAGAGTTTAGAGAGTATATATAATAAAGGTGCAATTCTACCAAACTCTTAGTGGTGTATAAATGAGTAAAAAATTAAACAACATGTTGCAAAAGAATAGATGGACAAAAATTTCGTTTTTCGAATTGTCACGAATTGTCAAAAAATGACGATTCTCCTTCACTCCTGCCGACCCCAATTTTTGATTTTTACCTCGCGATTCAGGTTGTATGGTCATTGCCGACCTTCTTCTCGCCATCGAGTCATAGAACGAGTCTCTGATCGCCGTATTTATTCAGTTCTTATGTTTGAAAAATTGACTTGCGGTTGTGCTAATCGGCAACTATTTTTAAGTGGTTTCCCGAGTTCGAATGCCGCCCGGGGATACTTTCTGTTTCGTTTTCAATTTTTCGGCGGATATTTTTGATTCTATAATTGCTGTTCGCTTCGTTCTATTGCATTTCTCGGAGAAGAATGGTGTACGTTCGTTAACGAGGTAGAGTAGTACAAAAGTCATCTGCGATTGCTGACTACAGTAAATGCAAAGGTTTCATAGACATTTCGGACCAAATAATGTCCTACTCGATTGTATTACGAGTCGATAAAATGGTATGGCAAAATAGCAGTTGAGCTTCTATTTGGGTGAGCACTTGCCAACGCATACAGAATGCACTAGAAAATCACCAATTAGAAACTCTCTTCACTTCTTACAAAGAGGAGCTGGTCAGCAATTTCTGGGATCTTTCTAAATTTGAAAATACTGAAACGTCCAACCCACGTGTTCGCGAAGGTCACCACTTAGAAAAGGTGTTAAGCAAAACTTTCCTCCAAGAATGGACGAAAATTTGCACAAAACATAACTCAGTTTTATCGCTTCAGATGTATTAAGTGCGACAAATTTTACTGCATTACGCGTTTTTGTAATATTTATAGTTATTATATATATAAGCGATTTTTGATATTAGAATTTTTTGTTTTTATATATTTTTTCACTTATAATTGGTATACTTTGGCTTGGTATACGTATTCCGCGCGGAAAACGCAAAACTTCTTCGAGAAATGCAATAGAACGGAGCGAACAGCGATGATAGAATCAAAAATATTGTCCAAAAAATTGAAAACGAAAATAAAAAAGTATCCCCGGGCGGGATTTTAACTCGGGAAACCACTTAAAAATAGTCACCGATTAGCACGACCGCAAGTCAATTTTTCAAACGTAAGAACTGAATAAATACGGCGATCGGAGACCCGTTCTATATCTCGATGGTAGGCAATGACCGTACAACTTGAATCGCGAGGTGAAAATCGAAAATTGGAGCCAGCAGGAGCGAAGTCCAATCGTCATTTTTTGACAATTCGGGTCAATTCGAAAAACGAAATTTTCATCCATCTATTTTTTTACATATTTAATATTTTACTCATTTATGCACCACTAAGAATTTGGTAGAATTGCGCCCTCATTATAGAGACTATCTAAACTCTCTTTGGAAAAAAATCTAACTTTATAGAAATGATTTCACGTAATCTGTGGCTGCCTCCCGGGCTATAAGGCGCTTGGAATTTAATCAGCTAATAAACTGCCAATTCACACTCTTTATATTACTAGGCTTTCAAAAAAGTTTGGTGTTAATATTCGAGTACTGTGTTCAAGAGAATCTATTTCTGAGACTGGTAATAAAACTAAACCAGTATTTACCCTTGTGCCATCGGCATTTAAGCACTGACAAGAAACGTTGAAAAGACTACTTTTAATAGTGTTTGTAGAAAAATTAGTATATTATTATATGAGCGATTATGATAGCCATTATTGGCGAATCTGATGTTTGGCCCCACGAGCCGTAGGCGAGTGAATAATGGTCATAATAATAATGGTCATAATCGCGATTGTAATACTATTGTAATACTATGTTTTTTCTACACCTGTTAAACAAATAAATTAGACTGAAATTTGATAACATTAATCGGTGCTTACTCGTAAGAAGTGCAAACGTTGGAAAACGTAAATAAACAATATGGCGATACACTTGGTTATCAGTGTGACGCGAGTTGATTGTCAGCCGTGGCAAGAGTTGATCGCGATTGATTTAAAATATCATGGAATCAGCGAAACGGAGATTTTTGAAATTGTATTTGTGATTTGACCGAATATAGTGAATTATGAATCGATAATTCACTGTAGTAAATTATAGGTACGATTTTTCACTGCAAAAATGCTAATTTCCATATAATTAAATAGGTGTAGAAAAAAGATATTAAAATTCTGCGTGACATATACCTGGCTTTTATTGAAGATATATATCCCTAAATATTGGTACATTTACGATTGTGGTAGAAAAATGTGTGAAGCTTCAACCTCAAGTTAAGCCAACGACGAAACATAAATTCTTAAAACGTTTCTGCATATTACAACACTTGGAGTGGGTTCAGATGCTATTGCCTGAACGTCTGTGTAGACGTAAGACTGACGCGTCTAATGGCACGTTAAAGTTAACATACATGGCTAAATACCTCACGGCTACCTTTAAACATAATGGTGAATCTCGATTAATTTGTAAACAAGGAATTGATTCATAGCCAATGTCCATAAAATTAGTGCGGGGTCCTTTGTAGTTTCTAAAAATGTTCTCAACACGTTTCAACTGTGAAAAAGTCGATTTTGTTGTAATTTCCAAAACATAATTTTCTAAGTGAATTTTTGATGGTACTTGTTAAAAACGTTAGCAATGGGGTTTTTACGTTCCTTGTATTAAGAACATATTTTCTAAGTAAAGGGTGTCTCAACAAAAGCATCGGATTTAATGTTAAAAAAAAACTTTTTCTTTTAAGTTAAGCCAATATTTATTTTTCAACGTGAATGGGAATAGTTGCGATTAAACATGAAACACGACATCCGGCAAATGGCCACTATGGGACCTCCGGCACACGGTCATTCTCTTCATAAAGTTCTGGATGATTTTTTTGCATACCTGTGGCGTTATTTCCGCAACAACGCGCTGTATCTCTTCTTTAAGGCGTTTAATTGTTTGTGGCTTATTCTCACACACCTTGTTCTTCAGATAACCCCAAAGAAAGTAGTCCATCGGCGTTAAATCGCACGACCTTGGTGGCCAATGTTGATCGCCAAACCGAGAAACGACACGGTGTAGAAACTTGTTCCACAGTACCTCCATTGTTTCGAGAGCTGTGTGGCAGGTCGCACCATCTTGTTGGAAAAACAAAACATCCACATCAACTCGATCCAATTCGGCCCACAAAAACTCGGTTAACATTTCGCGATACCTCACACCATTAACAGTTAGCGCATTTCCAACCGCATTTTGGAAGAAATACGGTCCAATCACTCCGTCAGCCCTAAGTGCGCACCAAACAATTATTCATGGTGGATGTATTACACGATGATTTTCAGCACCCCAAATTCGGCAGTTTTGCTTATTTACATACCCGCTTAGTTGAAAATGTGCCTCATCGGAGAAAATGATTTCCTTACAGAAATCCGCATCAATTTCGTGGTGCTCCAGCACCCAATCAACGAATTCACGTCGCTGCGCATGATCCCTTGGCTTGATTTCTTGCGTCAATTGAATCTTATATGCGTGCAAATGAAGATCTTTTGTTAAAATTCGTTGCAGAGTGGGTCTGGTAATGTTCAATTCTTGACCATGATGCCGAACGGAAGTGTCTGGATTCTCGGCCACACTTTCCCTCACTGCGGTTATGTTTTCGAGCGACCGACAAGGATGCCGACGCACAGTGGTCCTCTCATCTACCAACGTGAATTTTGTCTCAAATTTGTTAATTAAACGGCGAACTGTCGATTCATTTGGTGCATTGTTGCGACAGAGAATTGCACTGTTTCCGCAAAACTTTCACCAGCTTTATAGTGAGTTTTCACAATAATTAAACGTTGCTCGTTTGAATAGTGCTGCATGAACTGTCAACAAATAAACACGGAACCAATTACACAAACCAAATGGCGACAAATTAAAATCCGGCGCTCTTGTTGAGTCACCCGTTACAATATCATTGCACGTTTTATGAGTTCTATGTCATGATCACCCAAAAAGTAATTAGTTAAGGGGCAGCAAAGAAAAATCATAGACGTCGTGTTAGGAATATAATTAATACTAATTAACATAATATACTTTTCATTTTTCTAGGCGGCATAAAACATGTCGGTGCCTTTGACTTTGCGGTAAAGATCAAAGACCTCGACATTATTAATACGAACAATAAGTCTGAGGAAACTATACCCAGAAAAGATTAATATGCTTTTAATGCAAAGAGATAAATAAGGTGTTCAATTGTCACTCAAAAAAAAAAAAAAATCGTAAGGTAAAACCGGGTAACATTGACAGGGGTTAACATTGACACATTTTCAATTATCCCGCCCAGTGCTTGTGTATTCAAGAAGAATGCAACTTTAACGCTCCTAAAAATTCATTTATAGTCTCGCCATCTAGTGAAAATAGCTGAAAGTTGGGTTATGCTAATTGCATAGGTTTCTGCAAACCTTTTAGTTGTGCATTTTCGAGAAACCGATTTTCGCGCGGGAATAAACTTTGTGTATACGTGACATTTTGTATAGTTTATATTTCTTTTATGCAGGATTGCAAGGTATGTTGTTTTACATCAATATTAATAGATTGTAGAAGGCCGTGAAATAACAGTGACATTTTTAAGAAGGAAGGAAAAGCATTTTGTTTATCCGAACGTGATACATGAGGCAACAGTTTCGATAAAAGATGTGGTACAGGTTTTGCCAGAACCAACTATTCGTCGAGGCATATATATATTCCACACTAATTTCACCTGTTTGGATTCTGGAAAAGCCCTAACTATTTTTTAATGATGAATTATTTTGCTTTTTTGCGTTGTTAATATTATTTGATGTTATTTGCTAAAATATTATTTAAATAAAGGAATTCTTGTCAAAAAATGTCTGTAAACGTCTTATTTTATGTCAATGATACACTAAGCTTTACAAAGATTGATTTATAATTTAGTTTACAGAGGGTGTCAATGTTATCCGACGTGAGGCTAACATTGACACTGTGCAGTGTTTAAAAAAAATTGTAAAACTAAAAATTGAAATTTAATCTTTAAACTGGTACCCAGTAAATATAGACAACATATTGCTTTAGCGAAAACCAGGTTTACAATTTTCTAGTAGTAATCATAAGTGAAAAAAAATTTTTTGTAAAGTTGTGTCAATGTTACCCGGTATTACCTTGCATGAAAAGAACCAAAGAGAGAGGGAAGTTCTTTGTAAGTAGTGTTATATATTTTGGAATAACTATAACCCAATCGTGAAGTAAAATACAGAAACACATACATGAAGAGATATATGAGGAGATGTGCCTTAAATTTAATGGAAATATCTAGATGTTTCCATGTTGAGGTGATAGGTAGTAATCACATTCTTTATTACACTTAGTTGATTCATCAAACCATACAAAAGTTTGAAAAGTTTCTTGTGATATAGAGTATTATGACCACACGTAGAAAAGTTGTTTTATTTTCATAGGTATAGTTAAAATGTTCGCATTTAAAATCGCTTTGTTTGAATCAACTATTTTAACATTACAAACATTTAGATTTAAACGTAGGAAATTAACCTACTAGGCATATACAATGCTACAAATCGTTTTATTTATTTTTAAATGATGTAATTCAAGAACCACTAATTCATCAAAACATTGAAATTCTAAATATTAAATAAAAGCACACCTTTTCAATCACATTGTGCTTATAAATATGTCTATTCATACTCACCTCAGATTCCAGCAGGCATTTGAGTACTTAAAACCGTGAAAACGCCACAGCTGTTGCTTATTTACTTCATTTTATCTCAATATTTTTAAGCTTGCTGCATTCAAGTGAGGTTAATATTTGGCTGTTATAAATCTTTAAGACAGATGAATAAAATTAGAATCGAAATCGCCAGTGAATAACAGATATATTTAGCGCCGCTAGCCGAGGTGACATAAGGCTTGCAAAATAACATTGAATATTACAATAACACGGTCAATTTTTTTTATTATGAAAGGTTTTGAAAACATAGTGCGGGTAGAATATCAAAAAATCCTCGAAAATAGAAAAATTAAGAAGCTATTGAAATTTTAGAGATTTGTAGGATTCATCTTATTAAGAAACCGATAAGTCCTAACTCCCATGATGCAAAACAGTGGAAAAAAGTGCAATATGCATGTTTTCTTAATATCCAGGAAAATATTAATTTAAAAAACATATAACCTTCTTTGACCGCATCGACCATAGATTTTTAATTATTAAACTTGGCAACTTTGGCTTCAGTGATACACTTGTTACATTTTTTGAGTCTTACTTACAAATCCGATTACAGTATGTTCAGTACAATGGTTTTAAATCAAACACATATGTCGCATATGTCGGGCGTCCTCAAGGTTCAAACTTGGGTCCACCCTTATTTTCGGTATTCGTTAATGACTTATGTGATGTACTGAATTGCAACAAACTTCTCTTTGCGGATGATCTGAAATTATTTAGAGAAATCACTACCATAGAGGATTGTGCAAGATTACAAGAACAATTAAATATCATTGAGAATTGGTGCCTAGTGAATAAATTATCAATGAATGTATCTAAATGTAAAGTTAGGACTTATTCACGAAAGGTAAATCTGGTTGAATATTCATATAATTTCAATGGCATCTCTTTAACTCGTTGTGAGAGTATTAAAGATTTGGGTATACTGTTCGACTCGAGACACACACAGGAATCATTAACTTGATTACTAAATCGGCGATAAAAACTCTCGGTTTTATTATAAGAAATTCAAAATTTTTTGCTAATACAGAAGCACTAAAAACATTATATTTATGTTTCGTGCGTTCGAAATTGGAGTATGGTTTAGTAATATGGAATCCTATTTATGAGAAATATTCACAATCATTGGAATCTGTTCAACGGAAATTTCTTAAATACTTATGTTTTAAAATAGATCACCAATACCCTGAACAGGGGTATTTAATGTTCACACGGTTTAACTTGGATTCATTAGAAAACAGAAGAATTATGTCAAATTTAATGTTTATCTACAAGCTGATCAATAATACAATAGACTCTCCAGAACTCCTATCTCAAATTAATTTTAGAATTCCACGCGTAGGCTCTCATCAAACCTTTACTTTTGCACTGCCATCTAAAATAACAAATATCCTTGCTAAATCACCCATTTATTCCATGATGGAAATATACAACTCTTTTGGTGACCCTTGTGACATGTTTAGTCTTTCTTTAAATAATTACTCCAAGACTATAAATAGGCTGTAACCTACATTCAAATACATAACCGTAATATTAAGCTTCTCTAAACGAAATAATTATATTATATTTTTATATCTTATAATCTTATATTTATTACTATTTTTTTAATACTTTTTTGTACAGTTTTTTTTATAGTTTTATTTTTTATATTTCATATTGTATACTTTATATTATTTAGTTCTATTTTGTAAAATTGTCCTGTAACTGGAGGATTCTGTTAGGCAATAAATTCTTTATTATTATTATTTTTAAAGCGAATTATTTTTATTATTTAGCAACATTGTCCATTTTGAGAACTTCAAACTCCTAAGAACTAAGTTGAAGAGAGATATCGACACATTTTACAAAAAATACTTACAAATAACTGAAAACAATCTATCCTCTAGCCCAAAATGTTTCTGGGCATATGTCAAGATTAAAAAAGAATCCAGGTCAATTCCGAATGTCTTCACTAACAGTGACAATATCTTAGATAATCCTGAAGATAACCCTAATTCATTTGTTGATTTCTTTAGTTCAGCGTGCATCTCCTCAAGTCACAATATAGATCTCTCTGCGAATACTAGTTATGACATCAATATAACAATCCCCGAGATAACTGAAATGGATGTTGTTAATGCCTTCAAAAAAATTAAACCAACATTTACGGCCGGACCCAATGCTTACTGGCTTTCTTCTTAATAGACTACTCAAATATATTAGCTGCGCCGCTAGCACATATTTTTGATCTGAACTTGCAAACTTGTGCATATCCTGATAACTGGAAAACCTCCAAAATTTGTCCAATTCACACAGAAAATATACGGAATTATCGTTCCGTTACAATTATAAACAATTTTGGTAAGGTTTTTGAAATCGTCCTGCATACTACACTTTATCCTCAGGTTCACCAGAGCATATGCAATAACCAACACGGCTTTGTCCTCCAACGATCAATAACAACAAATCTACTATGCTTACTTTAGCTGACGTTATGGAGAACGGCGGATAAGTCGGTGTTATTTATATGGACTTATCCAAGGCTAAACTACGGTATCTCACTAACAAAACTAGTTTCTTTTGGACTTAACCCTGAGTTAATACTTTTTTGGATTCTATCGCCTTAATAGAAGCCAGTTCGCACAATACTAGGGTCACAGATCTATCGAGTCTATTTCTCAATCAGGAGTCCCACAAGGGTCGGTATTAGGTCCATTATTGTTTATCATTTTCATTAACGATATCGCCATCGATCTCAACTGTACATCCCTCTTATATGCTGACGACCTGGTGATATACTATAAGATCAGCGACGAATCAGACTGCACTAAGCTGCAGACAGATTTATGCAATATTCACGAGTGGTGTAACAAATTCAGACTGTCTCTGAACATAAATAAACATGGTGTCCGCAATTACTTGAACAAATCAGCTTTAGTGCACCTACCAGATTAACCAGATCTACATCATTGTTTTACTTCTCTACCACTCACACAAATGTTTTGATTTTTCCCTCTCTATAGAAATTCTTAATAATTACAATAGTAGGAATTCGCTTAGTATTAGTTTATAGCAACCTGTGTTACACACATATTCATATATTATATTCTATTAATTTTTACTCTATATAACACATTTATCATCTGTCTGTCTGTAAGTCTCCGGCCCTGTAAACGCAGTGTTAATTCTGTTTGGTTCGTGTATGTAAATAAATAAATAAAAATAAATAATTACAACACATTCTTTTTGCAAACAGTAGAAATAGTAATCTATGAAAAATAAACAGAAAAACTATCTATAAAAATATGAATTTTCAAACTTTGGTTATACAAGAATTTAAAGAATTCTAAAATGAACTTATCTATTTCCATTTTTTTAATTTCTAAACGTTGTCTTGGTTCTTGCATGAAGCGTCTTGTGAGTGGCTTTATCTCTAAAGCAATCCAGAATAAGGGTAAAAAACGTTTCAAAGGCTAAGTCTATCCTGCAGATACAATGATTGATAGCACCGGCACATACAGAAAATAAAATTGCGAGTGCGACTACAGCTTCAAATCAGTTTTTGAAGGTGCTCCCCGCCCCCATTAGAGCGATGGTGGGGAGGACTATTCCGTATTTTGTTGTATCGGTAGCTCTCGAGATTAAGGAAACTCTAGTTCGAATTTTATTGCTAACGAGCAAC
Source organism: Stenurella melanura (assembly GCA_963583905.1). Taxonomy (NCBI): domain Eukaryota; kingdom Metazoa; phylum Arthropoda; class Insecta; order Coleoptera; family Cerambycidae; genus Stenurella; species Stenurella melanura. The sequence goes on from OY757313.1 coordinate 14,352,787, forward strand.
ACGGGTAGAAACTTCAGCAGAGATCGATATTAGATCGAAATGTAAGGAAAATAGAGTGGGGGGAGATCCTCCTCCAGCCATTGGAGGTATCTGATTCAGCTATCAGCAAAGAAAGAGGTTCTTTAAGTCAACATTTTCAGAGATATTTAAAAAACCGAATTCTTCACCCTCTACGCTCCTAAGAAATACCCTTCTGCACCCTTTGGTGTTAGGGACTCATGAATTTGAATATTAATGGTGGAACTTGCAAGCATCTAGATTTTCATTGACTCACTAATCTCCTCCTTTTTAAAACCTGTTTTTCCTGTACTAACAACATATTTGTTATTTTCCCAGCCTCTTACAATATTGCTGTATTGGCTCAGACTGTAATACGGTGACGGAAGCTGCCTCACATATACATTTTGATATAGTGTTAACGTAGACTGACAATCTGATTTTCATGATATTTCTAGGCAAAAAAAGTCTTGAGTGCTGCGGAGACTTATTTTATATTTATAGGCCTTCGTTCAAAGGTCAACGAAGCAATGGTTTAGTTATACATACTACTACTAATTGTTAATTTTTACGTAACATCTGGCGTAAGAAATAGAAGTTAACATATGAATTAATCTATTTAGTTAAAATTAGGTTACTTTAATTTATAAAACATATGGTATCGATTTGATGCATTTTTGCTTTGGTATTGTAAGTATGCTTTTAGCTTTTATCTCAGCCTAAATTAAATAAAATCATTAATCTGGCGATAGTTGACTTTTACATATTAATCATTAAATGTCAGAATGACAGTTATTTGTCTGCAGATCGTAAAAGTCGTTTAAATCCAGGATGTCAAAGACTTTCAGATCCACCTACAAAAATCAATAAAATAATGGGTGATAAAATCAGTTAATTATTATCAACAAGAACAATTTTAACAATCAATCATTAATAATCTATTTAATTAACAATCCATTTTACAGTTAATCATTTCTTTTATCGTTTAAATTTAAAGTCGTAATTGTACAAATGTGAAAACTGACTCCACTCGAGGATCATATTGCAATAATTTCTTGATTAAAGCACTGGGTAATTATTGAAGAAGCACCAGATTTGGGAGCAGATAAGATGATTCTATTAAAAATGACAATTTTTTCAATTGATTCCTCAACTTATCCCTCCGCAACCGTCGAAGTGCGCTAGTTGCATGTCCAGTATAGCTCTCTGCTTCCAATAATTTTAAATATGTTGCAATTTCTTTTGGAGTATTTCTGATTTTTATAATATCAATAACCTGATTTGCACAGTTTCCATTCACATATCTAATAAAAAATCTACGTCTTGTAGTGAACTCTGGATGCAAAGTATAATATTGTTGTTACAGTTTAGTATAGGTTGAATTTGAAATGATGAATGTCCTTTGAGTGTGAGTTTTTGAATCTTGGATTTTTTCAATAATAATTGAATCCCTGTCCTCAATATCATCTATTGTTAATTTCAATAGTTTGCTTCTTCTACATGCCCTATACATGTCAAATATTACAATAACCTGAAACAATATAAGTACTTTATCAACCAATCTATACAAATTTGTACTAATGACTTAATAAGACTCACCATTATTAATTATTACTATTATGGCACAGCTGATTGTTACGATTCAATTATATGAATTGTGGTATTCGTAAAATATTAAATATTGACACTATCGGTTAAAATTTCTGTAACATGTTTTATATCGTTGGAATGAGAAAAAAATAACGGAATTAATGGCGTCATGGCCTACTTTGAGATATGTATTTTTCATTTTTGCACAATAGCGTATGTCAAAGCCAAGTGCATTTTTCGATTTTTTTGTTATACGTTATTATTCTTATTGTCTTTGCCGTCAACTTTCATTCCTTTAACTTTTTCGTATCTCCTCAAATAAGGAAGCTATAACCGTTTGTGGTTTTCCTATTTTTCAGGTTTTTGTAATATATCTCATAAAGTAGGCTATGGATTTCAAATTTCTTTTTACTAAAATATAGCTCACAAAAAATGTGATAACTGTTTCTAAAACTTTATTCTTCTACAATAGATATTAAGCGAGATATTTAGTGTGGCCCTCGTAAAATAGACAGTCTGTATAATAAGCGGCCATTTTTGACATACAACCGATTTTTTTTTCACTTCCGGTTTCGCCGGAAGTGACACTAACTTTCGATTTTTAAATGGAACACACTATATATTATTGCATTTTTGCATTTTGCATAATTTTCTGAATCCAACGATGCCAAATAAATGACATTTCAAACATCAATTTTTTTCATAATATAATTTTTTGTTTTCCATTTAAGTGTGCCATGACGGTTCCGATTTATTCTAAATGACCCGTGTAATGCTACAAAAATTTAAATCTCGTTAAAAACACTAAATTTCGTGATTTATGAGCAAATAAAATTCACCAAAATTGTTTTTGGGGCAAAACTCAATTTTTTCAAATGGAACCATATCGGTACCGTGGTACCATTTATTAGTACTATTAATAAGAAAATTATTTATATGTCTTATTAAAATCTGCGATAAATACAAACAAAATTACAGTGAAAGGAAAATAAGAAAATACAATATTATTCTAATTACCTTGTTACACATAAGGTGGTTTTGGAATACAAAAAATTAACACAAAACATTACAACAGTTGTTCAAAATGCTGTCCATTAACGACAATACACTTCTGAACTCGCATAGCTGTTTCTCGAAGAACGTTCGTCAATTGCTGGGCCGTTATGCTATTAATTGCCGTCTTACTCGTAGCTCCCGGTCTTCACGGGTTCTAACGGCGGTTGCATAGACAATATTTTTTAAATTACCCCAAACAAAAACATCAAGGGACGTTAAATCAGGTGACCTTGGAGGCCACCTCACAGGACCACTCGTCGAAATTACGTTTTCTCCGAATCCCCGTTGAAGGTAATTAATTACTATCCTTGAATTATGGGGAGGAGCGCCATCTTGTTGGAAATACATTCCCTGTCCTAAATCTAAAGGTAACTCATCTAAAATGTCCTCAATATCATTTTCCAGGAATCTTAAGTATCTGGCACCAGTCAGACGTCCTTCAAACATTATTGGACCAATGATTCTACTATCGATTATTCCAAGCTACACATTGAAACCGAACCGCACTTGAAAGTTACCCTCCCATAATAAATTTTGATTTTCTTATGACCAATATTTTGTATTTTGTCGGTTAAATAATCCCAAATTTGTAAACCTTGACTCGAAAATAAAATCAGTCCCAAAAAATCATTGTTTGGCTGCACGTTATTATAGGTACAGAACCCCATTGCAATATTCCATCCTACGTTCGTAATCATGTTCGTACAAATGCTGATGCAATTGGTATTTAAAAGATTTATAGTAGTATTTGTGCAAAATTCGGCTCACTGTTTGGTGACTGATGTTCAATTCAAACCCAACTTGCCTTAAACAACTTCTATTCGAGCCAAAACATTAATTTCCGTTCCTTCGTCAATAATGAAGTTTTCTTCGGGACCATTGTTGGGCTATCTTCGGAATTGGTTTTCAACACGTTTAAAATAATTTTTCGTTGGACATTGTCTATCAGGATATCGTCGGCCATGAAGGTCCATAGCTGTAATTGGATTTTTTTTACTTTCCCCATAAATAATGAATACGACATATGAATAAATTCCTTATTAATAGTACTAATAAATGGCACCACGGTACCGATATGGTTCCATTTGAAAAAATTGAGTCCAGGGATACGTAATGTTCATGTGGTGCCTCTTGTAAGAATATCTCATTCTCCGTTTTTGTTAAAACTTTTGTATTTTTTGCGCGATTCCTACACATTTATTTTTCAAATGGAATATTTCCTTATATCTATATTTTGTTTGACAATTAGTGTTGTCTTCAGCATTGATTATATAGACCATAATTTTGTCGGCTGTATGTACTCTTAATTAATTTTATATTCTAAATATGCCAATATCACACTTTTAGACACATTTCTTAATTTCATAGAATCATACCATTACATACAGTTTTTGTAAGCAGATTTCCTGGGAATAAGTCCAGAAATCGCACTTTTTGCAGCCTCAAACACTTTACATGGTAGATTTTCATCACTTTCTGATAACATGTATTATGTTTTTTTTATTCAATTCCAATGATAAAATTATTGAATAAACTGCCACTATCTCAAGATTTAAAAAACGCGTGTTTTCTTAATAGAATTGTTGATTGTTCATTGCGTTGCCATCGTTACTGAGCACCAAAAAATATTTGATATTAAAATATGTGCAGAAAATTGTAGATGACATACATGTCAAATAAAATAAATTGTAAATGCCAAAATTCTCTCTTCACATTTTTAGTAATTTTTGAACTGTGGGAGACAGTTCTCGAAATAATGTTGTTTGATACTTGATTGCGAAATTATTTTCCATTCTCGAACGATTTTTTTTTCATTCTCGAATGCAAAAATGCCTTCAAATTGGTTCACTAGTTTCGGCGTAATGGTATCCACAGACATACACTCATGTCGTCGGCAAAAGAGATAATAATTTGGAATCATTTCAAGGTAAGATATTGGCCTTAGTATTCACTAAATAGTCTAGAGCCTAGGACAGGTCCTTGTGGTACTCCATAGGTGACGGTTTTGTTGGAGCTGAACATTTGTTATATTCCTAGCATTTGATTGCAATTTTCTAAGAAACTGAACTAGTAAACGGAAAAGTTATCGCAAATTTAATGTTCATTTACAAGCTTATCAATAATATACAATAGACCATCCACAACTCCATCCCAAATTAATTATAGAATTTCACGTCTAGACTCGCGTCAAACCATCATTTTTGCACTACCATTTAAACGAACGAACACCCTTTTTAAATCACCCATCTATTCCATGACGCAAATGTATAAATCTATTAGTGACCCTTGACATGTTCAGCCATTCTTTAAATAATAATTATTGCAAGTGCATGAAACTTTATATTCGAAATATATTGTAACATACATTTAAATACATAATGGTAAGCTACTCTAAATTAAATTATTATTTTATACTTTTATATTATGTACTTTTTATATTGTATACTTTGCATTTATGTAATTTATTTCTATTAACAAAAATCGATTGAAGAAGTCGTTGCACGGTGGTAGTTAGTCATCTAATGAGTTTGTAAGTTGAAACTGCAGTAGCAGATTTCTCTGAATACATAGTGGTAAAAAACATAGTAGTGTGTTTTATTTATATAATTTTTAATTATTTATTATCTTTTATGCCAAGGAGCTTAAAGTTTGTGTCTGTTAGTGTCAAGGACTTTTGCCAGATTAACAACGAACTCTAAATCCTGGCGTATTGCTTTCTTAAAATGTACAAGAATTTTAACACACTCCATACATTTATAACTATAAGGCACAACAGGTCAAAGTAATATAACCAACTGGCAATTTTAAACTTCGTTGGTTATGTCATGGCCCAGGAGCCATATTTGTTTCAATTTGTAATACAACATTGTTTATTTCAATTTCATTTGTCCATTCAAAAGTTTTAGTTATGTAGAACAGCTAGAGTTCGTTACAAAAGCATTTTGCTGAATACTCATGCTCATCCATTTTGCCGCTTAAAAAATTAGAGAAACAACTTTCGTTGAAACATTTCTCGCATGAGTGATAATATGCAAATTATCCCCAAGGGCCATGATGAAATGAACAGCTTGTATTATATAATCAACAAATACCTACAGGGTATAGACTGATAGAAACTTCAATTTGCGATATAAGAACTTTCCGTTGTAATCAAACGTGTATGTTAATTAATTAAAGTACGCCTACGATGTCAAATATGAAACGTAAAAAAGGCCATCAGTTATTAATGAACACTTCCACAGAATAACAAGGATTTTATGTCACCGATTTGAATAGTACAGGAAGTTTACTAAATTACAGCGTATTAATAATTAATAAACCAATGTAATATAATCGCATGATGGTTAAAAAAATTCCATTACTCGAGATCTGAAAACTATTTGATGGAGGAAAGTAATATTTGATTATATAGATTTGTGAACAATTATTTTACACAAAAACATACATTACCATCTTCAAAAAATAACCGACTATTACCGCAAACTCAAATACACTATTACTTTTCACTGAATATAGATAAAATCACCAAATTGAAAATTAACAACAAACAAGTTATAGACATAATAAAACAATGAAACTTTTGCACGTCAAGTTCGACAGAAAATTAAGATTGTACCACGTCACAAATATAGTAAATATAATCTATGCAGCATTCAGTAAGCATTTGTTAACCTTAGTCTTTACTTACTCACCTTACTTCAGGGTCCTTGCCAAAGCAAGCAGAGCAAATCCTGCGCGGGGTAGGAAGTATGCTAATGGTTATGGTAGATCTTTCGGTTGAACGCTATCGAGATGGATGATAATATCGATTGTAAATTCTCTGGGGACCGGACGTATTGAAAACTCCCATTCACATCCTAATCTGCTACCGAGATCTTATGACCTTAAGACGCAAACACTTCGGTTTTGGTTTTTCCGTCCTGAAGGAAATGAGGAATGCCCCCAGGGGAATAATTCTGACCTATGGTTTAGAATCTTCCCTGAATGAGGAAAATCTGTATAGTTCACTTCATATTCATACTGCACATAAAAAGCTCAAAGTTGTCGACCAATCTAATACAAGGGGAGACCGGGGCATATTTTATATTTTTAAGTATATCAAAATGAGAAGTAAGCGGAAACATGCCTCTTTTAAATAAGATTTAACTTTTGTGATATAGTTACGCTAATCTCCCCTACTAGAACGCCAGACCCAGAGAACAGATAAACAAAGCCGTACTTATAAATTATTTGTCAATGTCGCGAAGGACGGGCAATGCGTTCACCAATGCAAAAGTTATTCATATCTTGACGTCAAAAGTACGATTTTTTTAATTTCCAAAAACGTCATTAAGTCTCTTCGGAAAACGCAATATTTAAATATCTAGTATTATTTTGTTCATTCTTATATGCAAAAATTTGAAGCGCCGCTTTATAGTACTGTGTCAAGAGGTAATAGAACTTTGAGGGTTAGTTTTTATGGCCTCTTTTATAAATGGAGACAACTGCAATTTTTTAGCAGAAGCATAATAGGCCACAGGTCCCGAGTGCAGCGACCTTTCGTCATCCTCTGAGAAGAGGAAGATGAAGAAGTTGTCCTACCCTATAAGATACAAAGTATTGTGTGTTGCAAATTAATCTGCCATCTTAAAGGGTTTACTAGATATAAAGAGATGTGTGGATTGACCTGGTCACTAGGTTAAAACTGGAAGAATCTGAATCAAATAATAGTAATCCAACAGCTATAAACTGTGGACTATACAGATACATATCATTAGTAAGAATAAAGGAAGACACTTGATGGGCAAGTGATGAGGGAACGAATATTCTATTTAAAATAGTATAACGCAATTTTTGACCAATAAGATTCAACATTTTTGGCTCCTGAAGAAGGAGAATTGCTTCTAGTGCATGAGAGATGTATTGACATTCATTGTAATTTAGAGCAGGATAAAAGCAGTTGTAATAAATTAGGTAGTAAAAGAATCACTCTTATTATTTATCTTCTATGAAAATCCAAACTGATTATGTAAAACAGTTTAAACAAAAATACATATATTTATATTAGATTATTTTAAAATTTCTGTTTAATAAAGGCTTCTAAGAATTGTAGACTTTTGTTGGTAAACTTTAACAATTCATTATGTACGCAGCGGGGTTTCAGGTTTATTCGAGAATATGCTAGAGTTCTCGCCCCGAGGGCGTTTACAGTTATACTTTTTCAGCTTAATGTTACAGAGACCGCATAACTAGATATGCAGAGTTGTATCACAAAACGTGCAACAAAACATCGTTTTGATGTTAGTCTGGGAAATTTTTTTCAAAAAAACTTCTTTTTTTAATTAGCGGCAAATCATATAATATTTTGGTAGTCCTTTTAAGTTCTGAAGGTGACGTTCAGTTATGTTTTGCCCTAGACTCAATGGTTTCATCAAATCAAAAGCATTAAATGAAAATAATAAGTCAAGAATAATTACAATAATACGATTTTGACTACCTAGTAAATAAATTGTTCAAATTAATAAATTTTTTTATACTAGGATGCCTAGAAAATAGATGCAGCTTAAACGAATTGCAAGAAATAAGTAGGTTTTAATTTGCCGAAACTTGTTTTGTTTGAACTTGTTTTCAAAGCATATTAATATTATATAAACATTAATTATGTCTAATTTCTATTTTGATTTTTAAGTTTTATTTTTGAAAATTTTTACGAGCGTGGAATCTAGATATAACATCCCGCAGAATTAAGCTGTTTTAGCTACATTACTATGTCTCGTTATTATCACCGTAGATTGGAAAAAGAAAATTAAATAAACAGCAAACAAATAATAAATAATTCGCGTTTGAACATGCATAGAGTATATAGGCTCCAATACTAGTTATCTAATAGATAGGTGAAGATCTGTTGTTTTTATCAGTCAATGTCAAATATAAATATTTCATACTTATTCATGGATATTGCCTTGGTTTTGCATGAAACATCATTATGAATGGCTTTGTGCATTTTTGATGAGCTCAGAATAAGGGCGAAAAACGTTTCAAAGGCTAAGCATTTCCAAGAAACTGAAAGAGATTTTATGAAAATATGATCCATTAGAATGAAATTTTTTTAAGACAAGGTAGGTAAATAAATCCATTTTAGGCCTTTGTTCTCATTTTTAACTGAATCTACATACCGTAGGGGGTCGTGTAGATAATAGTTTAATCTGCTTAGCCGTAGGGGACTATGTTGGATGCTAGTGTTATAATGAAAATGTAAAATAAGAAATTGGACAAATTTATTTTAGAATTTCAATTTGCTAGCATAACCAGAAGTCAGGTTATTTAAAGAATGCAAAGATTTCATTAATATTTTTTACATACAGTTTTTATTTTAGTTCTCATAGATAATTGTTTTCCGTTGTTTGCAAAATCCTATAAAGAATATGTTTCATCTTTGAAAGTGTTTTAAGCACATTCTTGTTTCCAGCACAAAATAGACTATTATGAGAAACTTGGAACTTTTTTACGAATGTTTATATTTATAGTTTAAAACTGATATTTTACAATTACTACTATCAAAAATAACAGATTAAACATGTCTTTTTGATACAAAAATAAACTGTTGTGAAACCAACATCAGCTTTAAAAAAAATCGATGTGATGTCTGTATGAAGAAATAAATTATAACAATTTAACAAATCTTGTAACTTGCATCAGTATTGAGGCGAAAGTAGAAGAATGTCCTATTTGGATAGAGAATATTGAGGAAGGTGGAAAAATTGAAATGAAAAAAACAATGAAGAAATAAACAAAGTCCCTCCAAGTGCACGTGCGCAACGTTATTGATTTACATGTTGCTTCTTCTTCTACTTCTTCCTTTGTCTTAACAACCCAGAGTGGGTCTTTGCCTGTCTGGCTGTTTTCTTCCATTATGTTTTTTCTTTGAATGTTTCTTCTCCAGTTTCTAATACTCATAGCTCTCAGGTCATTTTCTACATCATCTATCCATCTTATTTTAGGTCTTCCTCTTCTTCATCTTTACATGTTGCTCATATTTCCGAAACAACTAAGAGACGCAGAATAAATAGTTTCTAAATATATTCCTTTCCTAAAATATGATCTAAATTTCCGAAACGTATGGAGAATTGTTCCTGTGGTCATTTTGGTTTTAAAGTGTTGGGTTATCGGCGTTTGTAATTCGGCGGCCATTATGGCCAATTTTCTTTCGAGAGAAAACGTTGTTTATGCAAAAGCTTAAATGTCGATGTAAATTATGGGAAAAAATATTGGTGTTTGGATACATCACTAATTATTAGCATTAAAATAATCATAAAAAATATATACGGATATTAATTTTTTTTAATTATAAATATAAATTACGAATGGTTATATTTGTAAGGCGCATTTAACACATCGAAGTATTTTCCGAAAATAATCGATAAAATTCTCGTCGAATCATTTTTTTCTGATCAGATATCCGCTAAAAACTAGGTATATGTTTTCATACTTTCAACATGTACCTACAATATTATTCTGTACCAGTTTCCATATTGAAACAACACATACACACATACCAACCTATTCTATATTATAATAGATAATAATAACATTAGTTATAAAAACATTGATTTGCAAAACTGTTTAAAACACTGTGAGCTACAAATTGGAAACATGCTTCTCTTTATTTCCAATCCCAGGAAAGAAACGTGTGGTGCCACCAGAATAGAAACACGTACTACCATAGGAAATATGTATGTGTCGAAAATGCATCGCAACATATTGCAAACAGCTCCCCATTTTGTACATGGGAACAGACTCACTTGTTAGAAATGTTTCCGAAAATATTTCTTAAAATTCTACTTGGGCGGTTTAGTCCGTTTTATAACCTCAAGTATTGTCTTTTTTGGTTTCCTTGTGTTAGGTTAGGGTATAATAATAAATTAATCAGGAACATGAAAATAAGCCTTTATATTTGATGATATTTGAATTTAAGTATAGCCCCGCGTTGGGAAAGCTATGTCCAGGAACAAAATAAATATTATCGTATTTTTGTAAATTTACGCGGTTTTTAAAAGCCCCACGTGGGTGAGGTATATCTAGGGATATGAAAGTACATAAGACTTTTATTTTAGAATTTTTTGATGTTGCTCGATGTGTTTTTGCTTGTAAGAGAGTCGGCCGTGGCTTAGGAGACGACATGCTGCTTAGCTAACAAAATTATTGAAAGGGCGCCAGCTAGCTTTTGTGCCTCTTCTGGATTCTTCCGGAGTCTGGTTCAATGTTGATCAGGTAGCCTTGTTGCACTTGTTTAATTGTAGAAACGAAACACTCAATTTTTAGGAGAAATTATTTATAAGAATAGTTTATTAGAGTTTATTTACAGTTGGTTTAATTTAGAACGATAGTTGATTTAATTAACATTTATACACTTGAAACTTGATAAAACTCAACTATTGAGAAAGTCAATCTTGAATAACTCACACTTGACGTAGTATTAATTAAAAGATTTATTTGTGCACGAAATGTTTAATTAGTTTTGTTTAAACACAGATGATTTATTGAATGCGGCCTGGAGGTGACTGACGAAGTAATGATGATGTACTACTTCTTTACTGCACGACCTCGGTGCCTCTTATACTGTTTAGATGTTCTAGAACAAGAAAGTGATATAATTGGTAACCAATAGAAATGCAGTGGCATACGTGACTTTGTCGTATAATCCGAGTGAGTCATAAAATGACCTTGAAGGGCTCGTGTCTTCTTGGAAACTGATTATGTTAAGAAAGGGATATTCGATTCCGTGTGTTGTGCGCGTCAGTGGATGATTTTATGCGGACAGGCGGCTGATCGATTGCATGGGAATTTGTATTGATGGAAACGTATAGAGGGTTGGTGTGCAACAGATCTACATAACAACATTGACCATGGAATCGAGCGGAGCGTGCATTCGTTGTACTTTCGAATTATATTAACATTGGGTTGCATATATCACAGGGGGGCAAGTTGCCAGTTTTCATTTAAGGTCGAAATATGGCGGTGTCGCAACCGAGTGGATCATAGCTGTTTATGTTTTATATATGGTGTTGTCATTTCCAATGTCCCGATGGTTGCAAGAATTGCGAAATCTGCGAATTTTTTGGTAATTTAAAGAAATTAAAATTTTCCACTCGAGATTTTTTACAGATTTTAATTCTTAATAGAACTTTAATAATATACTCGAGCTTCGGAAATTTCTGATTTAAGTAGAAATAGTATTAATTTGAGATTTTGGATATTGACGTGAAATATTTGCGAAAAATGACAGAAATGTTTTTTAGTGAATTGTGCTCATGTGATCGTTTTGTTGATTTTGTTTACGTCTTTTTAACAAAATTTTACCCATTTTGAGTTTAAAATTAAAGGTACTAAGACACTCCAAGCATCACCACTGGCCGAAGTTTGGAACATTTTCCGCCCATTTTCTCACAATACGGCAACTTGACATGCACAAACCACACGCAATTGGCTCAGGACCATAAAGCGAGCAACTGTACATGCAGAAATGCAATTTTACTTGGATAAACTGCCCACTTCACGGAAATTATCCTCCAACAAATACGAATTAACATTATACTTCGCTGAATTGTGTTTTAACATTCCATTATTTCATGACGCAGAAAGCCCGGTGGAACTTGAAGTTGATAAAATAGGATAATCAGTAAGCAGAGATTGTTAATTAGTTTAGATGGCAAGGTTCAAATTTAATTTAACTCTGTTTTCAATGCCAACGTATTATGTTCGTATAATTTTAATGAATTTTATCAGATGCTGAGATGTATCATCCATTTTCGAACGATTAATAGTAGAGGCAAATACGCGAACATTTTTGTGAAAAAGAAATTGTTACTGGACTAGTGAGATTTTTTAGCTTATTTCATACATTAAAAAGGGTATGTGGACAAGTAACTCAGTCATTAGAGATATTTACCTCTAAAGAAATCGGAGGCGGATGATGTTTTTAATTAGATCTTTGGATTTCCAGACTGGCAATATTATAACAATAAAAAATTTTGCTTTTCCGGTATTTTCCCAAAACTTCGAAAATAAATCGAAGCAGAAGAAAAGAAGAAAATAAAAAACATTCTTAGAAAGAGCATACATTTTCACACAAAAAATGTATCTACAAAAACTAGATCTAATGGATTTTCCATAAAAAATTAATGAAATGGAGATATTGGATGAAGCGCGATGCAAAGTTATCAGCGCCCGAATGTGCGTTATGCAATACTTAGTACGCGAAAAACGCTTTGCTTAGACAAAAAAATTCACACAAATTAGACAAATAAAGAATCACTTTAAAGTTGGAAGTCTCACCTTTCTTATGCACATAATTGTATGTTAATATAAGGCTAATATATAGAAACAAATCATCAACATATATATTATATTTCCCCATTTTTGTATATTGTATGATAATCTGTAAAAAATGTTCAAAATTTTTTTGGTCTACGGGAAACTTTCGAGAAATGTGTCAGTTTGAACTTCATTAACTTACATTTGCTTGAGTTAATGTAGTTTAAATAAACACTACTTCTGAAATTATTATAATTTCCTAATTTCAGAATTTGTGGAACAAATATATATACATGTCATCGGAACTCAGAGAAAAAATACTTATACAGGGTGTAATTAGTTTCATGTCAATAAAAAAACTGGTAATAGGGACCTAGTAGTTAAACAAAAAACCTACACGACTTTTTTCTCTAGGGGCACTTTGAAAAAATATTTAACATTTTAATGTTAGTTCCGAATATTAGAAATAATAAAAAACTGTAATACCCGACTTGGGTTACCGCCGGAAGGAGTGCGGCACTTTGATGGGATTACTTGTACAGAAACTTTTTATACCACTAATTATGAAAATGTAAATAATTCCTTCTCCTTCGGCACAACACAGGGCTTTAAATATGATTTGTTTACATGCGTTTTTAATTTGGAACAAAGTTATTGTAGATTTTATTGTCGTTTGTAAGAATTTATACAATTTAAAAGTGGTTTATTAACATTTGTAACATTGTGTCAAAAGATTCAAAAATTAGTAATTATTTTATGAAATTATAAAACAGTTAGACGTCTGAGATACAATAACAGAAAATAGTTGTGTATTTTAAGCTAGGAAACATTCACAGATTTCGCAATCCTTCCAACTATCGGGACATTGGAAATGATAACACCATACATAAAACATAAAGTTTTTCAACCTTTTCCGGACTCGGTTTCGCCTCATTCGGAAACAGCCACGATCCACACCACTGTATTTCGACCTTAAATGAAAACTGGTAACTTGACCCCCTGTGATATATGCAACCCATATTACATTTGCATATATCAGCCGTTGCATATACGACAGAGTCTCACTCGACCGCAACACCGCTGTCTTCTGACCTTGAACGAAAACTGGTAACTCGACCCCCAAATACGAACATAAACATTCCCAATGTTAAAAATCTGACTTTTTTGACGAATTGAGCTCATAATTTTTCCCAATCAGGTATTGAAAACTAAAAATCGACACAAACTAAAATTATTACTTGAGAATATTACAAAAGAGAGTATAGAGTATAGAGAATATAAGTATAGTAATAAGATAGCTTGGCTGCGAAGAAGCAAAAAACAAGGCGGCGTCCTCTATCGGTCGCTTTTAACTGCTTTGCCGGCATACTTATTTGCAGGAATGTCAGAGTATCATGTGCGACAAGACGCAAGGCAATAAAACCTACCCCAATATGCCAGCAGTTCTCAAACTATGTTATTAAGTATTTTGGAAATTTTTGTTTACTTTTTTTCTCCAAAACTATAAGCTTTAGACCCCATGTTACATAAGGTTTTTTTGTTTGTCTTGTCGTTCCCTACCACCAGTTTTTTTAATGATATGAAACAAATTCAGTTGTTAAGTAAAGGATACCAGCTTTTCAAATATTCAAACAAAAAATTATGTAATTCTACGTGCTTTTCTAAATCTTCAATGCATCTTGAGATAATCGAAGTACCGATACAGTTTTAGGAACGTAGTTCGCTAAGATATATAATATACATTCTGATACTTACAGAATAAATAGACAAGAGCATCACGTAAAGACAGAATATAGTGGAAAGACACTTCATTGGACTCCGGTTTTACTGCTATTGTGTTGTGTATGACATTTCATAGACTAAATATCTTTTTTCTACAAACACCATTAAAAACTATATTTTTAACACGGCATACTTGAATAAAAAATTTAATATTATATAAACTCGCGTTGAAAAATGATCACATGATTTACTTTTAACACTAGTGCAAAAAGCAAAATGACAAGTCGTTTGTCATAATGACATTTATATATTTATTAACAAAAAATTACAGGTTATTTAGAAATATTTTTATTAATTGTACAATTGGAGCAATTAGTATTTATCCCTTGTGAGGAAGCTACTTCACAAGAAGAAATTGTATTGGAACTCATCACATTGCAATAGTCTTTCACATTTGACAAGCATGTGTCAAACAACTGGCAAACTTGATTTATTTATTTCATAAATCCTACAAACTACTAGAATTATGAGGTAACTATTAAAAGGATTTGAAATATTTTTAAAGAAACTTTATCGTTCTTTTAATGGTGCTTGTAGAAAAAACATTGTATAAATAGCTATTCTAATAATTCTTTTCTATTATTTAATCCGACAAATATTGTTTAACAATACGATATTCATAATATACAGGGTGTAATTAGTTTCATGTCATTAAAAAAACTGGTGGTAGGGAACGACAGGACAAACAAAAAAACCTTATATAACATGGGGTCTAAAGCTCAAGTTTTGAGAAAAAACAACAAAATTTCGCAAATTTTCAATAACGTTTTTTTAGAACTGCTGGAATATTGAAGTAGGTTTAGATCTAGATCTGATCTGTATAAAACTATACTCTAACTCTCCCTTGTGTAATATTTTAGTTACTGTCGGTGCTTCGTTATGTACAGACGTCCAACCCGCCGTTCGTTGTTTTTGTTATTTTTGAATTTCGCGTCATTGTGTATTTATAGTTAAGATTTATTTTATTGACTTACCGTTCAAGTTATCAAATTCTTGATTACGTACAGACACAATTTACTTGTTCGTTCTTTTTGTATTCCCTTTTGACTTTTGTACCAAGTTTTTATTTTATTTTTCTTTATTGACAACGTTAGTTGATAGTTTAGTGTTTAGTGTTGAACGAAGTGCGTATGTACTTAATTCGACGTACCGAACTGTGTATTAATATAGATGCAGAGATTTTGAATCATGTAGGTAGGTAGTAAGCTTTTAACCCAGGACACTCATTTATGTTACAAATGTTAATAAACCACATTTAAATTTTCTAAATTATAAATAATTCAATATTTTGTTCCAAATTAAAAAACACACATGTAAAGAAATGCTCTGCTTAAACCTCTTTGGCCATTATTCGCTTGCAATTGTGCACGAAGAGAGAACGAATTATTTACCTCTTTATACTTGCGTCAGTTCAGTTGAGGCGGTCCATCAGAGGCGGTCGATGATCCTTTGATACCACGTGTGCTTTTATATGACAATTTAAAAGTTACCAAAGTACAAGTCCATCGACAAAGAAAATCAGTGGTTCTCAATAGTTGTCTACCATAATATTAAATCTGTTAACCCGAATCAGTTTTTTTCAAAGTGCCCCTAGAGGGAAAAGTCATAAAGGTTTTTTGTTTGTCTAGTCGGTCCCCATTACCAGTTTTTCTTAATGACTGATTACACCCTGTATTTCACACTTTTTTTTTTTTTGACGGGTGGAAATGCTTTATGCACTGACTGAGGGTACTTGTTCTTCCTGTTCCCCAGTTCTGTGTGATTCACACCTGGGGTAATATTTTGCGACGCAGATTCGCACCTCTTCTACTTCAATATTTTTTTTGAGAAATCCTGTGACTTTGATCCAAAACTTTTATAAAGACATTTTTTACTTAAAGATGTATGCTGTTTATGAAATTATTTTATACTTTCCCATACATCGACACATCTTGAAAAAATACAGAGAAAAAGGTGTTCTTGATTTTCTTTTCAATGTTGCTGATCTGGAAACCGTGCAAACTTTAGATGATCTTATTAATTGCACTTCAGAAAGCTCAAACAAATCATCTACCTCCGAACATGTTTGAGATATAAACACAGAATTAGCCACACCGCCTGGGCTACAGTTCTTTATTTTGTCCACGAAATCGAAACCACTTTTTTTGTCTAAAGTCTTGTTTCTACTTTACATTTTTACTACCTTCTTTTGAATATAGAAGTTTTAAAATGTCCGATATTCAAAATATTTAAATAAATATTCTTAATCTAAAATAAAATACTCCAAGGTCACGTGCTATAACGTCATCTTTTTACATATTTAACAACTCGTGACGTTCTTGATGGGAGGTGCCCTCCCAGAAGTCGATTTGGTGAATTGTGACCATTTATAAAACGATAAATATATCTGAAAGAGCATAAAACGATAACGTGCCGAAAAAGCCGCACAATAAAAATTTATAATGGACAGGCATCAGCCGTGCCTTTGAAACGATATCTAGCTATATACACTCTCAAGAGCGATTCTAGTAACAAGACTCTTCAAGATGAAAACGAAGAAGATTATGCTTACTGCGATTGCTAGTCTGAGAAACATTTCTTAGGCTATTAGAACATTGATGGATTCTGTGAGTATTCGGATTGCTACACTAACTTAATGGGATCGGAGTCGACTCGTGGTAAACAGTCATCTGATTTACGCCACAGAATCGCACGCAAGTCGTCAATCTTAGATCTAGTGAATCAATTAATGTAGGTGCTCAGAGTATTTTCGTTTGCAAAATACAAGCGTCGCATTATCTCTTTTATTTTCCATCTGAGGGTTTAACTTTCATAAAAAAATATGTTGTACTTGGCCATCATGGTTCAGTTACTCTGTACAACTCCAGTCCATGCCGGTATGTTAGACAAGGCAAAAATCGCTTTTTTTGGCCCGAGTAAATTTTTTTTAGTATGTCTTGGCCATTCTAAACAAAAAAGGTCTCTTGGTCATTTTATCGTGAATTTGACCGTTTCCGACTTATAAATAATAACCTAATTTTATCAATGTAGAGATATACATTAAAATAATTCCATTTCTGTTGAATGAAATACTTTTCCGTCCTAAAATTAGTATCAGTCATTTTATTTCTTGGAAATCACTTAACTTTTGAGATGTCCTTCGCTCTTGTTATAAACTTTTCAGAAAGACATACAGCCACTTTTAAGACACTTCAATCATGAACTAAAATGATTTTTAAATAATTGACACATTTTCTTTTTTGATATTTCATGTTACTTTCTCTACTGCGTGTGGAGTCCTATAAAAATACTTTACTAAATATCCATGGCTCCTCTATGATGCGAGTTCTGAATTAAAAGATAAAACAATAATATTTTAAACTTGTTAAATAGAAGGTAAAATAAATTTTGTTTCTATTTTTTAAGACTTGATGAGAATAATGCCTCTATATTTTCAACGTTGGGTTTATTACATAATACTTCAATTTTGATTAAGATGAATTTGGAAGGCCGGTATACTCCGAACGTTTATATTAATTTTAGTATCTAATTTGCGTTCCTGGTCTTGTTGTTTTATTAGTTAGTTTTAGGTTATTTGCAATATAGAACAGTAAGTTTAATGAAGGCGCGTGGCAAGCGCTGGTAATGTATCTCGACCGCATTGTGTGGGTGTTGCTCAGGGGCGCACCGGATTTTTATTTCTCTTTTGAAAACCTGAACCGAAGAAAATCTCGAGGTAAATTTGACGTCATTATCAGTCGTGTATAATAGGGTTGTTCCGATACATTAAATGTTGAATACTTGTTAATGGATATGATTCTACGTTATGTATGTAATCATTATTATAATTGATTCTTACTGCAGTAAAATAAGACAAAAAAGGGGCTTAACTTCGGAATCCTTTGTAACAGGGCAGACTTTTCTCTATTTTCTTCTATATTGTATCAATATTATATGATGAAAAGTCTTCTTCCTAAAAAGTGCCGCTGTAAAGGTTATTAGGCAAAATAGGTGTAATATTGCGGTTTTTCGAGAATGATTTTTAAAATTTAATTTTATCGAAAAAAACTGTTTTTGTCAATCGAAAGTACGGGAAATTTCACATCAAGTATATGAAGTTTTCTTGTACGATAAAAAATGTGCAACCACAACTTCTCAGCTGGGTGCTGAGGAAGCTATGAAACAGTAGCAAGCGGTTAGCTCAGGGCTGGTCGAGGGTCACTCGGTGGCGAGAAGAGTTATATATTTTTTTGAACAATTATTTGCTTGTCAAATTAACCAAACAAAACTTTAATAAACTACAAAGAATATGGACGCCAGCGTATTCAGTAAATAACACTTAGGCAAACTTATCAGGGGGAGAAAACAATCAAAATCAAATATAAAATAAATAATATATTAACATAAGTATAAAAGAGTGCAAATTTTACAATACTTTATAAATTATTAAAAATATTAATGTGAAAAATTTGAATTAATTAGTTAACTGAAAAAAAAATAAATAAATATGAAGATTAACAAAAAAATTACAATAAGAAACGATCAACTGGTTTACAAATTTTCTTCTGACCAAAAGTTGAATTTTGCACATGAATTTGGGCTACTTAGCTTGGCGGAGAGGTGGAATCCTGACGAGGTCTGATCCTGAAGATGGCCGCGGGTACCCGGGAAGGAGGAGGTAATATTCAGGTCCTGACAATGCTGATTTCCAGGAGACGCAGCGTCGGAATGATATCCAATACTTTTAGGATAACTCCAAATATTCAATCTATGCCTTGCTTCATGGTGGTTTGGTCCAGAATTTTACATGAAAAAGGGGTAATGTAAAAAACCAGTTGATAATAGAAAAAAAAATATTGTGAGAAAAAAGAAATACAAGAAACTACAAAAAGACTATGGTGACGAAGGTCACTGCTAAACCAAACTACTAGCAATTTAACAAAAAACCTGAATATTGATAAAATTTTACTTCTGAATATATATGAATAAGCTACTGATGAATATAATAAATGAAATGAATAAATAAGAAAACTCTACTGTCAAGAAATTTTAGCCGTTCACAAAATGTCTGACATTGGTTATGACCAAAAATTTGAATGGTAACAAAATTTAGCACAACTGAATTAGAGAGAAAATATCTTAATTACTATCTGAAAAAAACTAATACTGTAACAAATTTAGCAAAAAAATTATGGGTTAACTAAATACGACAAAATGACTTTAGGGTTCGACTTTTCATGAGATGAGATTGTCTAATCACGATTAAGAAACGAAGATTTTGATTTATCCCTTGAATAATTTCCGAGTTTAATCCTCGTCTACAATAATCTAAATAATGACAAAACACCACGGTATTGTGTCTCAAGCGACCACAAAATACAAAATTGCCAATGGACATGGAAATCGCACAAACACGTGCGTCAATAAGAATTAATTATTATACGGAATATCCTTTATTTCCCACAATAACTATACAGCAACGTTAACTCAATGATATAACATCATTTAATAATCAAATATATTCAAAATATCAAAGAAATAAACGTGAAAATCCGTTAAAGAATAAGTAAAGGATCTTAACTCACCAGCGTCGAAAGCGCAAGTCAAGTAGTATGGATATTTCAAATGGCCTCAGTTATGTTTATACCGCATATGCGCACTTGTTGACATCGCGTCGGCATTTCCACGGGTAATTCAAATTTATGTAGCACGGGTGCTTCAACGAAAGAAATTTTTTTTTCGTTACAAATGTAGGTTCCAGATCTTTTTGTTAATGCACGAAAATGGAACGCAGCGACACGTAAGTACGGCGCTCGAAGCGTGCGCGATCTCGGACGCGTTACACTAAATCTGTTATCACTTTGAGCTCAACAAAGCTCAAATGAAAGAAGAAACATGTTACTTATATGTAACAGAGTTCTTTTAAAATTTGAATTGTAAAATTTAGCTTTTACAAGAAATTATAAAACAAGCTAACCGTTATACTCTTCGCCGCCGATTTACGGCATTATTATACTCTTTGCAAATATAAAATGAAGAGTATATTGCATTCAATCGGCACATTCCTAAAACTGGTAATATTGCTCGTAGAGAAAAAATTTTCATATCACTCTGTTGATGATCGAATTCTGAACAACTTGGAAGCTGCCAAAGCTTGGTCCATATTTTTATCGCATTTGTGACATAATATGACTGTTAAGTTAGGGATTATTGCCAAATTAGCCGATTCTGCAATGTAACAATATTATGTAACATAAATATATAAATTTAATAAATTTAAATAATTAATAACTTTTTTATTTATTGATCTATTCTGTTCAAAGAGGGTTCTTCCTCTAGCTAACGCTAACTCACTGTTCAAATTTCATTACAATCCGACTTTTCGTTCTTAACGTATCGTGCTCACAAGAAGCGTGATGGACGGATGGACAGAAAGACAGACGGACGGACATTTGGAAGGTGTTCAGAATTCGATCACCAATACAGTGATGAAATTTTTTTCTTATCGAGCAATATTATCGGTTTTAGAAATGTGCCGATCGAATGCAATATACTCTTCGTTTTATATTTGTGAAGAGTATAATAATATTCACAAAACCTTCACCTCACTTTAGTACGTTCTCTCTATAATTTTATGTTTCTTCGTTTTGTTTAGG
Organism: Stenurella melanura; assembly: GCA_963583905.1. Lineage (NCBI taxonomy): Eukaryota > Metazoa > Arthropoda > Insecta > Coleoptera > Cerambycidae > Stenurella > Stenurella melanura. The sequence continues at coordinate 14,374,140 of OY757313.1, forward strand.
ATCTCCAGTCTAGACGGACTTCTTGGAATTTGTGTACAATCGTATGGATAACAGGAAGTACGTTGCTGCCCTTTTCTTTGGCCTTTCCAAGGCATTTGATTCTATAGAACCAACATTTGTGGCAGAAAAACTTTTTGCGATAGGAATTAGGGGTAACTTTCTTTCGTGGATAGTATCATATCTCAGCTTTAGAAAACTTGTTGTAAAATTGGAAGAATCTAGTTCAGAGAAGTATGATGTTAATCTTGGAGTTCCTCAGGGCTCTGTTCTGGGACCACTTATTTTCCTTTTGTTTATAAATGACTTACCACTTCATATTAGTACTGAGTGCGTTGTGCTATACGCCGACGATGTCTCGATAGCAGAAGAGGCAGACACCCCTGAAGAACTGCAGGAGAAGCTCAATACTCTCTTTGAACAATTTACAAATTGGTGCGGTATTAATAAATTAATTGTAAACACGAAGAAAACTGTCTTATAGCAATTTTTTGGCAGACAGAAATTTCACACTGACATAAATGTAACATTTAACCAATTAACACTTGTCCCAAGTTCAACAACAAAATTTCTTGGTATACATATTGACAGTGTTATGAGCTGGAAATACCATATTAGCAATGTTTGTCGAAAAATAAGTAGTGGCTACTATGCAATCTTGCAACTAAAAAATGTTTTAGACCAAAATCACTATTAAATGTTTATTATGCACTCATTAATTCGGTACTGTCGTATAACGTCATTTTGTGGGGTGGCGCTTCTGAAAGTGAGGGGATTCTAATTGCTCAAAAACGAGTCATTCGATTAATTTTCGACTTACAGAAAACTAAGTCAGTATTTTTTAAACAACATGATCGAAATGATAAATACATTATTATTATTATTATTATTATTAGATAGACTTCACTAATAGTTCATCCGGTTTCTTCTTTGGCAACTATCTACCAGTTTGCAAAAACTAGGATCTCCCAATTCTGTGAGTTTGACTGTCCATCTGTCGCCTGTCCGTTGGTGCTATATCTAAGAAACTGATCGATGAAAGAGAAGAGTATTTAGCATGTAGTTGAAGTATTGCCAAGGAAGAAATACACTCATATACTCAATACTCATACACTTTTAGTAAAAAATTATATAGGAAGAAATAATTACTGACTGCCTGAATGATATACTAAAATTAAAATAACATTATTGTGAAAGCCATGCTGTACATAAGATGCATATTTTCTTTTTTGTAATCCATTGTTGACTGTGGCATGCACCTGGTAGAGTATGTTGTTGAGGAAGGTATATATTTCTATATTTACCTGTGATACGTTTTGTGTAAGAGTTGAAGTAATTGCAAGTAATTTTTGCTTCTAATATAACTCTTTTATTTCTATATACAAAGGTGCTGAATTTTAAAATGTTGGTAAAGCTAGTCAAAAAGAGATAAATATGACAATTCAGGTAAAGTTAAACCCTCATATCAAAGATTCAAACGATTAGTAAATAAACAAAATACAAAAGTGAGACTGTCCTCAATTATATCCAGCATGGAAATAGTAGAACTAAACAAATTTATCGCTTTTTACTCGGACATATTAATTTGTATTGTTCCTTGGAGTGTCATAAATTTATTGGCGCTCATAATAGGAATTTATCTAAAAAAACTTTGAACAGCTAAAACAGATTTCGTCGCAGACTTTTTGCCGAGATAATAATGCCAACAGTTTAAAAATAGAATTTAGATTATTTTTGAGGTTGAATGAATTTATAGCATATTTTTAAGAACGCTGAGGTAGAACTTTCTTACAACAGTTGATGTAACAAGTATAGAGGTTCATCAATTAAATTTTTAAATAAAATTACCAACAACTATGGGTTATTATATTTAGTTATAAAGTAAGACTGTGAAATGGCAGTAATTGCTGCTCTGTTATCCAGTGTCATTTTATACAGGGTGTAATCAGTTTCATGTCATTAAAAAAAACTGGTAATTCGGACCGACTAGAAAACAAAAAACCTTTATGGCTTTTCCCTCCAGGGCACTTTGAAAAAACTGATCTAGGTCAACATTTTTAATATTATGGTAGACAATACTTAAGAACCACTGCTTTTATTGGTCAATGGCCTTGTAGTTCCCAATTATACAACTTTTAAATTGCCATAAAAAAGTGTTCGCCGGCACACGCCGTGGTCTGCGGTATCAAAGCAAAGGCCTTGGATCATCGAGCGCCTTTTATGGACCGCCTCAACTGAACTGAGGCAATTATAAAGAGGTAAATAATGCATTCTCTCTTCGTGCACAATTGCAAGCAAATATTGGCCATAGAGGTTTAAACAGAGCATTTCTTTACATGCGTGTTTTTTAATTTGGAACAAAATATTGGATTGTTTATAATTTAGAAAAGTAAATGTGGTTTATTAAGATTTCTAACATAAATCTATATAATAATGTTCAACATACAAATCCCCAAGATATTGTTAATGCATTTGCGACCGTCTTTCAAGCAGCTTATTTAAATCCTAATACAAATAGTAATAAAAATTCCCCCTGCGGTGAGGTAAATAGTAGTAATTTATGCGTAACAACCTTTTCGGAATTGGACGTGCTGAAATCTCTCAAGACAATTAAACCTAAATTTACCAAGGGCCCTGATAATATACCTGCCTTTATTGTAAAAGACTGTGCACACATCTTTGCTCGTCCACTTACAATAATTTTTAATTTATCCCTAAAATGTCAGATATTTCCTGATGTGTGGAAATATTCTCGTTTATGTCCCGTTTACAAAAAAGGCAACAAAAATAACGCGGAGAATTATAGGCCAATAACAATCATTTGCAATTTTGCGAAAGTTTTTGAGTTTACCTTGAGTATGCCACTAACAAGGCACGTGCAAGGTCAAATTGTAACAAACCAACATGGATTTGTATCCGGCAGATCCACTGAGACTAACCTCACCTGTGTCACGCAATACCTTTCTGAAAAATTGGATAATAACAAACAGGTTGATATTATCTATACGGATTTTTCCAAGGCGTTTGATCGCCTGGATCATGGTATTCTGATACAAAAGCTTAGCAATTTCGGACTATCAGCGTCACTATTAGATTTAATTACCTCGTATTTAGGAAATAGGCGGCAGTATGTAGAATACCATGGTTTCAGGTCATTCGACGTCTTGGCTAGCTCAGGTGTCCCTCAGGGATCTGTACTGGGACCACTTTTCTTTAATATCTTTATTAATGACATTGTCACAAATATTGACGTTGAAAGCCTGTTATATGCGGACGATCTAAAAATCTATTGTGTAATTGAAACTGATGAAGATTGTGACAAGCTTCAAAATAACTTGAATAAGATAAATGATTCTTGTCTACTAAATCAACTACCTCTCAATGTATCCAAATGTAGCGCATTTACATTTTGTAGAGCACGCAATTATATTAGATTTAATTATCATTTAAATAACCAGGAGTTACAAAGACCTGATACAATTAAAGATCTGGGGGTGACCTTTGACAGAAGTCTAAGTTTCAATGAACACATAAACTTAACTGTATCATCAGCTTTAAAAAGCCTAGGATTTGTAATAAGGAATTGTAAGGGTTTTAATAATACGGACATTATGAAATTATTGTACTACTCCTTTGTGCGATCAAAATTAGAATATTGCTCACTCTTATGGTCCCCGGGCTATGCTACGTATATAAAAAGTATTGAAAACATTCAGCGTCGTTTTGTTAAATATTTGTGTTTTATTGAAGATGGCAATTATCCCACAACTGGTTATTCGCAAAACCTCATGTTAGAAAGATTTGATATGTCGAGTCTAGAAAATAGGAGAATAGCACACTCTGTAATATTTCTGCATAAAATTATTCACAATATATCTGATTGTCCGTCTATTTTGGAGCAACTGTGTTTCCGTGTACCTCGTACTGGAAGCAGAAATCGTGAAACATTCTATCTTGCTACTCCCCGAACAAATTTACTAAAACTTTCACCTATACATTTTATGTGTAAAAATTATAATTCAGTGCAAAATGAGCTTGATATATTTAATTGTAGTCCTGCATCAATTAAAAGATTACTATGCGTATAACCCCATATCCCTTATTGCCGTTTCATGTTTTTTTTAGAGTTATGTGATGTGTATATATTATTTTAAGTCAGTTTTTTCTTAGTATTACATTTGTGTTTTGTTTCTTCACTGTACGACACGTACTGTGAATTTGGTATATATAATACTTATACTGTTTGTGCTTACTAGTGTAACATTCCCACCCTTTAATTGGTTTTCTGTTGGGTGGTTGTATCTAAATAAATAAATAAATAAATAAATAAATAAATGAGTGTCCTGGGTTAAAAGCTTACTACCTACCTATATGATTCAAAATCTCTGCATCTGCATCAATACACAGTTCGGTACGTCGAATTAAGGACATACGCACTTCGTTCAACGCTAAACACTAAACTATCAACTAACGTTGTCAGTAAAGAAAAATAAAATAAAAACTTGGTACAAAAGCCAAAAAGGAATACAAAAAGAACCAACAAGTAAGTTGTGTCTAGACGTAATCAAGAATTTGACAACTTGAACGGTAAAGTCAATAAAATAAATCTTAACTATAAATACACAATGACGCAAAATTCAAAAATAACAAAAACAACGGACGGCGGGTTGGACGTGTGTACATAACGAAACACCCACAGTAACTAAAATATTGCACAAGGGAGAGTTAGAGTATAGTTTTCTTCAGATCAGATCCAGATCTAAACCTACCTCAATATTCCAGCAGTTCTCAAAACAATTTTTTTCTCCAAAACTATGAGCTTTAGACCCCTTGTTATATAAGGTTTTTTTGTTTGTCTTGTCGTACCCTACCACCAGTTTTTTTAATGACATGAAACTAATTACACCCTGTATATTAGTTGAAATAAAGAGATACACGGCAGTTTTTGATGATCAGCCTTAATAACTAATCGAAAGGTTAAATAAAATAGACGGCAGATCGAAGGGTTTAATAACAAACAAAATAGGAGATTTCGCCTTATACCCTAAAGAAAATACAAAACAGTAACAACGGACATGTGTTTCGACATTGTTGTCCCTCACTAGCGTAGCATAGTTCATAGACGATGATGTGGAAATGATGGATCAGTCATAACAGCTAAAATAGGACGAAATTACACACAATAGTCCATCTGTTCCTTCGTATTCAGTTGAGTTTAGTGCTCTATGTGAACTTCTTATTTCAACCTGGCGAGTTAAGAAATAAAAGGAAGCTCTTAAGAAGAAATGGAGTACTGCGTATTGTACTTTATCGTACTTTTGTTGTTCCTGAACTATCCTTTCCAGATCTGGTTCTTTAAGCTAATGAGGAATAACAACTTCGAAACACATGCCTGTATCCAAAGCCTGTCCGGAATGGGGTTGAACATCATCCATTACCCATCAACATCGCCAGTGTCGGAGCTGGCGATCGAACCCAGTACACGATAGGCAGTCTGTCGAATCGCGCTTGCCACTAAGACGCTTAGTCGGCTGAGCTACCGTGCCAGTTGTTTTGTTTCTTCATTAGGGTACAGAATAAGTGATATGAGACGATTTTGTGATATAGAATAAAAGATCGCTTTTCAATTAAAAAAAATATGTTTGTGGAAAAAAGGTCAAAGAATGATTTCATTTTATGAAGAGTGTATTTCTCTCAATATTGGACTCGATTGTGTAAATATACTAGATGCCAAAGAGGCACAAATTTCGAACATTTGACGGCTCCTCGACGCCCTTACTGTTTCTGCGATCAAGTTGAATATTTTAAGACATAAAGTGGACGAATTAGGTGTTTTCACAAATTTTGTATTCACTTTCACTGTGAAGATAACTAAAAACACTTGAATTTTGAGAAACAGTCCAATAATACCTTAAAATCAGCCATTTTAATTTTGTATTGAAATTTTTTCGCCAAAAACACTACTTCAATTCACTACGCACTCCCGACGTCATCAGTTATATTGTCAGTGTCATTTTGTGTTATAAACACGTTATTTTGCAGATAAATTTCCTAAAGTAGCTTTTACAAATCCCGTATTTGGTAGGCGTTACTTATTTAATCACATGTAAAACGTAAATGATGCGAATAAAGTGTTGTGTTTAACAATTTTTAAACGCAATTTAAGAAACTAATATAACCGATGACGTCACCGCGTGTTTTGCGTACTCGCTCAATTACTAAAACTTTATGTTATTTCTTTGTTGAAATTTTAATTTGATGGACGATAGAATGCTGCTTAAATATCAATAAGTGCTTTAGTATAACAAGTACTTCATTTTAATAATATCAAAAAAGCAAATTTTCACGTAGTTAAAACACCTAATTATGGAAAGAGCGCTGAAAATTTTCGAGGTTGAAAAATAGGGATATTGAAACTTTTTTTTATCAACTCGGACTATCGTATACCGGGTTCAAAAATATTTACTATTCCATGGCCCCGGGTACAAAATCAGACCACTTTGGGACTGTGACCCCCGATCTACGGTGATGAGTATAACATATTCCTCAGTATACCACAATTGTTAGCAGGTATTCAAAATAGTCGATTTTGCACACTGGCTATTAAACTAATCACATATTTTAGTTATAAAAATTATTTTATTGCTCCACCAGTGGCGTCCCTGCAAACATGTCCTCTGATATTTTCTACCAAAAAAGTAGTACGCCACTGACATTATTCCATGTGGATATCTTTTCTGATTAGCCTGAACAATTCTACATGAAAACTGTCTATTGCATTTTTCATGTGTTCAAATTGAAACTAATTATTATTATTAACATCGACCATGATAAATTTTGTTTTATAAAAATTGTTGGAAATGGCCACCTTCATTTAGTACCCATCCTTCCGCCCGTCTTTACCTTTATACTAGGAATATTTTCAGAATTATTTATTCATTATGTAAGGTGCAACCATTTTTTAATTAACATTTTTTTGCAAAGGTTCAACTCTCCCTTGAATATTTTAAACAATAATGTAACAAATATTTTCTTTACATCCATAGGAATAATTTGGTGTCCATTGATATAATTTCTTTTAGGGATATATTACACAAACTTCTCTATACAATTTAAATTTAATTGTTTTAATTAAGAACTGTGCCTCTGATGAGAAAAATGCAAGAGACCGTTTTTATGTAGAATTGATCAGGATAATTAGAAAAAGTATCCACATTGAAAAATGTCGGTAGCGTACCAGCACTATTTTGGTAAGAAATATCAGAGAACATGTTTGCATAGACGCCACTGGTGGAGCGATAAAATAACGATTTAAAAAAGAAAAATTCAACACCCTTGTGGCGTACTTATCAGCTTTGTAAATAGAAAGCGACAACAGGCCGGTAGCTCAGTTAGGATTGTGGATAAGTTTAGTTTGCTTTTAATAAAAATGAAGTTTTACATTATGCATAGTTGATTAAGGTGTTAAACAAGATAAGTGTAGGCGCCAGTCGATAATATAGACAGAAAGGAAGACAAATAAATTTAGGACAAACTCAACACCCTGTAGCAAAAAGTTTAAGCCGTTGCGGACATATATTCATATGAACCTTTCTTTACAAATGACTTAAGGAATCATACCCTGAAATATTAGCACGTCATTAAGGAACACCCTGTATGTAGATAGATAGACTAAAGACAGATTGGCAGATTAATTTTGTTTATGAACGGGTTACACTTGTAGCACAGCATAAAACGCCACAATTTTATGTTTTTTCTGTATATCACATTCTTTCATCACTTTTTTATCGCTGCAGCGATTTTAATTTGCAAATTCGCATGATGTAGGGATAGTTTTACCAGTATGTTAAGAAAACTGATTTTCCGCTCTAATTGTTGATAATGACGCAAACTGTAGTACGCATATCTGAAAGGTTTATGATATAGGAGGCTAGGGGATGGGAGGTGTTTATGCATTCCTGAAATAGAAGCAGTGGACTAAATCCGGTTGAGTTCGGGTCTCAATTGCGGCAGATGGTAATGTCGTAGGGAATGGCTGTTGTATGGTTGTCTGTTGTATATTCTGCTTGAATAATGAAATATACACTATAACCAAACTTCACCAGGGCGTAAATGTCCATTTTATCAGGGCCATCGAGAATATCTCACTTAATATCAATCGTGCAAAAAAATTGTGTCATCGAAAATTGTGCCGATTTTTATAAGCTACAAAATGGTTTATTTTTTGCCAAAGAGGTACTTCAAGGTTTTGTCTAAATTTTTCCAAATCCGCTGTATTGAGATTTACTCTTCAGGGCGTTAAAATATTTTTTTGAAACTGGCGAGAAATCGTGACATTAAATAGAGTATTTTTCTCCCTTTACAACGATATGTGATATGCCATATTTATTCATTGGAACTAAGCAAGTAATTATAAAGACATTTTTTAAACCCATAATTTTTTTAACTAGCGTCATACTTGCCGTAGAAAAGAATGATTAAATAAAACGATTAAGAAATTCAGCAAGTTCACCAAATCTCTACTATAATCACACATTAACACAATTAAAAGAATAAATTATATTCAGTTAACAAAAAAAAAATAATAAAAATGAATATAGCACACAGAACATTAATATTTATCTAATAAAAAAAAAAAAAAATTCAAATGTCATCAAGTGTCCAAAATGTCCACCGCGATTTCTTATGCACAATCGAGCGCGGCGAGGCACTGCATTCAAAATATTACTTATCATTTCGGGGGAAACTGTATTACATGCCTGTTGAATTTTAGCTTTAAGTCCTCTATATTTTGCGGTATAGAAAACACCTTATCTGTAATGTACCCCCATAGGAAGAAATCCATTGGGGCTATATCTGGAGAACGAGGGGTCATCGAATAAATCCATTGGTACCTATCCAATGTTGAGGCATAATTTCGTCTTAATAATCTAAGCAAATACGGGAATTGTGGGGAGGAACTCCATCTTATTGAAAATATTATGTCGATTCACTAAAGGTACATCATCTTAGAATTCATTGAATTCGTTCCTCAAAAAGTTTAGGTACCTTTTTCCACTGAGGTGGCCATCGTAAAAACAAAGACCTATTGAATTGGTGCCTACAATACCTATTCACACATTTATTGAAAAACGGTATTGAAACCCAGTTAGTATATGCCAGTGTGTATTTTCAGAACTCCATGTGTAATGAATATTACGATTAAAAAATCCAGTATTGAAAAAATTGCCTCGTTGGACCAAGGTATCTTATTAATGGTTCGGCAGCTTATTTTCCAACAGCCACCTACAAAGAGTCGTCCTTGTTTGTCCTCGGCTTGTAAATTGTGAACTTTTTTGTTAGATGAATTTACTTTATTCTTTTTAATTGTGTTAATGTTTGATTATAGTAAAGATTTGAAGAACTTTTTGAACTGAATTTCTTAATAGTGTAACGAGGTGAATTTTCCATCAAATGTTGATGTAATTTCAACATTTCCGTACCGAACCGAAATACTACCGTTCTGATTATTGCTGTCTGTCCGTCTAGGCAGAATAATCTCCGCCGTAAACTGATACCAAATCCGATAACCGTTTTATTTTCCGAACCGAGTGTAACCAAGGTTACACACCGCTCCGAATCCGATAACCGTTTTACTTTCCGATCCGAGTGTGACTTAAGTTACACACCGCACCGAAACCGAAAACCGTTTTATTTATTTGGTATCAGTTTTATTTCATTTTGCCAAGTTCTTCACACTTACACTCTGACCGTCCATATAGGCATGATTATTGCCGTAGATAACCGCTTGCTTTTGCCTGGTATTTGCACGCTGTCCGTTTTTTTTAAATTACTTACTTGTGTAGTTTTTTCCGCTTACTGTTTTTTTTTTATATACCGCTTTACTACTGTTTTTTCACCGCTTTCACCGTTTGCTTGCTTACCACCGCTTGCTTCCGTATTAATGAGTAACTAGTAGCTAACTAGCTTCTCACCGCCTGGTTACCTGTACGTCACAAAATGGCGCCCTACCTAATTCAAGTTAAATTGAAATGACATATCTTAAGTTTTTTTAATTTTATATATAAACTCCGTATTTTGGTACTTAACCGTTTTTTTATTGTCTTGTAAAAATTTCATTGTATGTTAATAAACTTTGTTATTTACCGACATCTGCCTTTTACTGTTGAATGTGAGTGAAAGTCTAATCTGCCGTCCAGACCCCTGGACATACCGTGTCTCCACTGTAGCTATCCCAGCCCTACTGCAACAGGCTGCGTTTAGGAGGCTAATGTGGGACCTTTGCCCCACGTAAAAATTGCAAAGGTGGCGCTCGAGATTACCGAATTTAACCGAAATATAGCTCAGCGCCAAAGTGACGCTTCCACTTGCCTATGCGCTAGGCAACTGGAAGAAAGCACGTCACAATAGTTTTATTTAATCGTACTTCTCCACGGCAAGTATGATGCTAGTTAAAAAAAAAATGGTTCAAAAATGTTTTTATACTTGCTTACTTCCAATGAATAAATATGGCATGTGATATATCGTTGAAAAGGGAGAAAAATACTCTATTTAATGCCACTATTTCTCGCCAGTTTCAAATAAAATTTTTAACGCAAGAGTAAATCTCAAAATACAGCGGATTTGGAAAAATTTAGACAAAACCTCGTTGAGGTACTTTGTTTTGCAAAAAAATTTCGCTTTAAAGTTTTCGTCGTATCTCTCCAAATAGCGGAGATATTTTACGTAGGCGTATTCCGCATTTTCTATATTTTCTGTCATAACTCTCAAAGTAGACCATGGATTTCGAATGTCTTTAAACCATTTTGTAGCTTATAAAAATCGGCACAATTACCGTAGAGACAAATTTTTTTCGTGACCGATATTAAGTGAGATATTCTCGATGGCCCTGATAAAATGGACAGCCTGTATAGAAGACATTAAAACAAAAATAAAAATATTTAAAAAATGCAATAATTCTTCTTTTCTCTCTTTATTATACTCTTCAGGTTGGTGATCTAATTCTGAAGAACATTCAAAATGTCTGTCCGTCTATCTGTCCATCTATACTGTCCGTCTACCTGCTTGTCTGTCGGGCTGTCTATCTGTCTCCCTGTGCGTCTGTCTGTTGGTCAATTGCATTTCTTGTAAGCTCAATAACTTAAGAATGAAAAGAAAAAATTCCTAGTGTGTTAGTTTTAGATAAAGGAAGAACCCTATTTTGAACCAAATTAACCAAGAAATAAAAATGTTATTAATTATTTTAATTAAAAAAAAAACATTTTTTTTGTATTGTACAATTAAATAAATAATATCTAAAACTAATATTATTTACAAAAATGCTGCGAAGAGTATCCTACAGAATGTGCAACAATTATATAAAAAGTGCGGTAAATCAACGAAGAGCATAATGGTTAGCTTATTTACATTAACGTTTTGGTGTAGTTTATCTCAAACCAAGAGACACACACAGACAACCATTTACTGCAACATTGTCATTTGTTGCAACTAATAATCGAACCCAGGAAACATATAGAGCAGTTGTGCAACTTCCGATTTCTTTAAAACAGTAATTAAAATAAGCAACAGCCAGCCAGGTGTGGATGTGAATGAAATAGATAAGTTTTTGTTTAGTTTATTTTTAATTTAGTTTAGCTCATTAATCAAGGCTATTTCTTTATTTAAATTGAAAAATTAGAAATTAAAATTGAAAAGATATTTGTTTATTGGTTTATTAATCCTTGTCACAGGACAGTTTATTAAACAACAGAGGAAAAAAACTAGGTAATGAAATACAAAATACCCGGAATTGGAAGTCGGCAGTTGAAAATAATTACTGTAAATTGAAACCGATTGTTTCAAAGAAACGATATACCTACAGGGAGAGCAAACTATCCCTTTGAACCTTTTTTCTCATAACGCGCAAAATATATCGTTACCGCGAGATAGAGCCCTTTCCAGCAACTCCACCGTAAATGGATATTTACCTGCGGAACGGTTAACAAATGAAAACAAAAAAAAAAGAAAAAGAAAAAGCTGCCAGATTCAGAAACAGAAGAAACTTAGAAGGAGAGAAATAAGGAGATGACGATAGACGGGAACTTAAAAGAAGCATGGGAACTGAAAAGAAGCATCTCGCAAACACCTACACTTCCCATCCTGTATTCCCACCCTATGCGTCATGCGGCTCTCGTTGCTGACAACAAGCATGTCCAACATCCAACCTGGCGTATGCAGTCGGTCCGGCGGTATATAAAACATTCGAGATTTGGTTCTGGCACGCGGTTTGGCAGACCGTTCCACGGACGACCAAGCTGCGTGTTGGAACGAACCTCCATGGATGCCCGGAATCGGCAGCAATGCCCACCACTGGCAAATCAATCAATCGATCGATCAATCAACAGTATTGGTAAATTCATAAATTTCATTTGCAAATAAATATATTACAGCCTCTCTGCGGATTACTAGAACTACTTTATGCCCACTTTATTATAAGAACAATTAACAGGAATTAATGTTAAATCAAATAATACTCAATACATTTAATTGCAAATAGATTTAGCGATCAGGAAATATCTTCAAGGTTATTTACCGCAATTATATTAATGAGCATTCCAGTAAATGAAAAAGCATTATTCAAATCGATAATAATTTAGGTCAGTTGTTTAAATATATACATGCATTCACAAATATATGTATTGAGCATTTAGGTTGACTGCAATTAGCTAGACAATTTTATAAATGCAATTGTGTTACGGAATCAAAGTTACATGTGGATTTGAGCTTGGTTTAATGCTCTGTTATAAATTGGTTACACGTTGTGGCAGTAGACGCTTCTGGGCCCACGGTATTTACCCGGCGTGACACCCATGGTACGTGGCGATGCTGTAGCGACATCGATCGACCGCTCCCACTTTTCCGACCTACCTGTGGATATCCGCGCCGCGACACTGTTGCGCCGCCGCTTCACCTGAATGGGATGTCGTACTTTTGTTTTCCTTGCTGAATGTCTTTTTTAGCCCCTCAGCTCGTTACGGGAAACTACATACTGGAAAGTAAATGTACACAGTTTCCAGCATTTATTTGGACTAAAAAGACAACAGAAAATACACGTAACTTATTATTCTGTAATAGAATGCTTGAGGCCTTGAATATATTTCATTTGTTGACTATTGCAGATAAAATATCGAAATTTACGATTATTTAAAAATAAATACAATTTATAAAAAATGTTGGCAGACTTGACCATTATGTATATTTTTGTGTCTGTAACTAAAGCGTTAGGTTATTTTTGAATTATATAATAAAAATGTTACAGTTTAATATAAGGAGAACCTGATACAATACCTGTGTGAACGTATTTATATTCAATGTTAAAATTCATTATAAATTTAGAAATAAAAATTAAAAAATAGAATAATATTAATATCTTAATTGAAATATTTTGAACAGTTAATTGGTTCTTCCATCTCTAAGAGAACTAAAAATAAATATTAGTAAACGTGGGTCCACAAAAAATATTATTGAACTAAAATTTAATTTTAAAATTCGTTACATGTGATTAATAATAATTATTTCAATATATACATATCTCAGAAAATGATGATTCTCACATTACATCAAACACAAAAAAGCAGTTTTTTATATAAAATCCATTTACTCATTTTTATTATTTACTATATAATTTATTAGAGTCCAGAAACTTGAAATTTGGTGTATACCGGGTATAACAGGATCGATAACTTTCGATTTTTAAATGGAAAACCCTATACATCATTACATTTTTAAATTCTGCATAATTTTCTGAATCCAACGATGGATCCAAATAAGTGACATTTCGAACATCAATTTTTTGGCAAAACTCAATTTTTTTTCAAATGGAACCATATCGGCACGGTAGTACCATTTGTTAGTACTATTAATAAGGAATTTATTCATATGTCGTATTAATATGTGCGATGAATACAAACAAAATCACAGCGAAAAGAAAATAAGAAAATATTATTTTGTTCTAATTAAATGTTAATAAGTAACTAAGGTGGCTTTGAAAACAATGAAATATTTAGCTTGTAAAACATTTGTTGGTTTAACGGTGTTTTTATCATGTCTTTAAAAATTGTATAATACTATTGTTAATTGTGTTCAAAATACCGCAAATTTATACATTAGATGAAAAAGTGGACATAATTATTTATGGGGAAAGTAAAAAAAAAATGCAATTACAGCTATGGACTTTTATGGCCGACGATATCCTGATAGACAATGTCCAGCGAAAAATTGTTTTAAACCTGTTGATAACCAATTTCAAAGAGAGCCTAACAATGATCCCGAAGAAAACTTCCTTATTGACGAAGAAACGGAAATTAGTGTTTTGGCTCGAGTAGAAGTTGATAAGAAAGTTTCTTTAAGGCAAGTTGGGATTGAATTGAACATCAGTAAGCAAACAGTAAGCCGAATTTTACGCAAATACCACTATAAATCTTTTAAATACCAATTGCACCAGCATTTTTACGAAAGTGATTACGAACGTAGGATGGAATATTGCAATTGGATTTTGTATAATAACGTGCAGCCAAACAATGATTTTTGGGACTGATTTTATTTTCGGACGAGTCAAGGTTTACAAATTCGGGATTATTTAACCGACAAAATACAAAATATTGATCACAAGAAAATCAAAATTATGGAATGGTAACTTTCAAGTGCGGTTCAGTTTTAATGTTTGGCTTGGAATAATCGGTAGTAGAATCATTGGTCCAATAATATTTGAAGGACCTGTAACTGGTGTCAGATACTTGAGATTCCTGGAAAATGAGATTGTGAACATTTTAGATGAGTTACCTTTAGATTTAGGACAGGGAATGTATTTCCAACAAGATGGCGCTCCTCCCCATAATTCAAAGATAGTAATTGATTACCTTCAACGGAGTTTCGGAGAAAAGTAATTTCGGCTAATGCTCCTGTGAGGTGGCCTCCAAAATCACCTGATTTAATGCCCCTGGATTTATTTCTTTGTTTGGGGTCATTTAAAAAATATTACCTATGCAACCGCCGTTACAACCCTTGAAGACCAGGAGCTACCAGTTAGAACAGCAATTAATAGCATTTCGGTCCAGCAATTGGCGAACGTTCTTCGAGAAACAGCTATGCGAGTTCAGAAATGCATTGACGTTAATGCACAGCATTTTGAACAACTGTTTTAATGTTTTGTGTTAATTTTTTGTATTCCAAAACCACCTTATGTGTAACAAGGCAATTAGAATAAAATTGTATTTCCTTATTTTCTTTTAGCTGTAATTTTGTTTGTATTTATCGCACTTCTTAATACGACATATGAATAAATTCTTTATTAACAGTTCTAGTAAATGGTACCGCGGTACCGATATGGTTCCATTTGAAAAAAATTAAGTCTTGCCCCAAGAACCATTTTCGTGAATTTTATTTGCTCATAAATCACGTAATTTACTATTTTTAAAGGGATTTGTAGCATTACACGGGTCATTTAGAATAAATCGGAACCGTCAGGGCACACTTAAAAGGAAAACTAAAAATTACGTTATAAAAAAAATTGGTGTTTGAAATGTCACTTATTTGGCATCCTTGGATTCAGAAAATTATGCAGAATTCAAAAATGTAATAATATATAGGGTGTTCCGTTTAAAAAACGAAAGATAGTGTCATTTCCGGCGAAACCGGAAGTGACAAAAAAATAAATTTTATGTCGAAAGGTGCCACTTATTATGTATGTAGTATATCCTAAATTTCAATGAATTATCTTTAAAACTTGGAGAAAAGGGGGGTATATCATGATTCTGTTACACCCGGTATACTAGAAGCCAAGGTTACAATTTTTTTATGACATCTGCGACCCCCGTCATCACACCTACTCCATTATTAGAGTTAATAAATTAAAATTAAGATGTTTCCTTGTTTGGTAGACTATAGGTATTATAAAGCTAGATTATATTTTGAGCTTTTCTCGTTGAAGAATTGGAGGTAAATAGTGGTGAATATAGGTAAGTAAGTAAAGCAAGAAGCTAGTAAGAGACCACAAACTAGAGATTTCGTGTATATACTACAAGGTATAAAATATTTGTTTGACATCTGATATTTTAAATGGAACACTAGACATTGTATAACATGTTTTTATTTGATTCTTAATTATCTGTCAAGGTATATATTATTTTTGAATTTACACGGCAGCGTTGCCACGTTCTTCCACTTTTTCGAATAAAAAACTCATTTGCAAAAGTCAACAATAGAATATGTAAAAAACGTATTTTCATAAATTTGATCTTGATTTCACTCTTAATGTTAGTCAACACAGTGTAATAGTTTCCAGCCTTCCCATAGTCGAATCTAATTGTACCGGCTCTTCTACTCGATGATTCCAATTTTTTAATTTTTAAACTGCCATGACTCAATTTTCTCAAAGGGAACACCCGATATGTTTTTATTTACAATATTTCAGCAATCATTTAATCACACTCTGATATCGCATACTAACTACTTTTTCGATGGTTTTTGAAATATTCAGATGGGATCATTTTTTACTATAAACACAATGCTTGTGTAAATCTTATCATGAGAAATTGTACTAATTTATTTCCTCGTGTTTGTCAAGTTTTATTTATATGTTTTTTATTTTTGAGTTGGGAAAGTGTATGAATACTATTGATCAAACTCTCCCTTCCATTTGTATTTTTATTAACTTTGCTAAAGCGTTCTATATGATAAGTCACAAAATAATATTAGAGAAGTTCTGGAATATAAGCTTGCCACGAGGACCGTCAAGTTTTCAAAATTACTTATTGGCATGTTCTCTGTAGGTAGGCTTAATTGATTCCTAAATCTAGTAAAATAATTTTCGTATCTTTCCCAAATTAATTTTATGTATTTTATTTAACTTATAGCATGTTACAATATTTAAAGGAAGCTTAGTGTCATATTTCAAACACATAATAATTAATAGAGTTCACTTAACTATAAATTATATTCTACCTATATGGAATATGCCGACTAAGCAAGTAGCATTTATATAAATACTCGAATCATTTAATGATGGTCAGTCCATTGGCGTCCAGGCACATCTCCTCTACTAGGATGATTTGGTAAGAACACTTTTATTTATTATGTCTTATTTTTTAATTATTTTATTTGCCAGTTCCATTTTATTTATCTTTGATTTTTACCATGATTTAGTGTGTTAAATAAATATATGTAAAAGTTATAATAATTTATTTATAAAAAGAGCAACCTCTTCTCCCTAGGCTCCCCCAGGTCGTGGCACATGGTGGAGGCGTCTAGCTTCGTTCCTAGGGTTTTATTCTCCATAATAAAACCAATGTTTTTTATGGTATTTCCATTGCCCGTGCCAACTGGCTGGAAATATGATGAAAAATATTTATTAAAAATTGGTACTTTTATTTTAGCCCGTGTAAACTGGTTAGTAGGTGGTACTAATTTATCCTCCTATTGTGGTATTTCTATTGCCCGTGGGAACTGGCTAGAAATAAAACAATAGAACAAAAAATAAAAAGTATTATTCATATTTCAGCCCATGTAAACTGGTTGGTACAGGATAGTATTTTTTTGTTTCCTTGACTTAACCCTAATAACACCCTTTTAATTTATTTTATTTTTTTTGTACTTCGTTCCTCTCAGTAATTTAAAGTATGCTTTTATACGCCACGAATAAAGCCTGGGAGGAGAGATCACCAAAAGAGGAGTTGTGCCTGGACCTCCGTATACTTGGACTCCCGTATACATGGGCATGTATGTATAGGGTATATATAGGAAATTAAGTCAGCAATTTCTAGCAATGCAAACACAAGCAGTAAATATTTTTAATAATATTAATATTTAGTACAGGTACATTGTCTTTTCCCTACGATTTTCATTATTGAGAAGTAATAACAAGAGCTTTCTGGAAAGCTCTCCCAGCCACGGTGGGATAGGAAGCCAGATACTATATCCCATTGATTTATGAGTCGAGTTGGTTCAAGAAAGAAGAGGCCTGGTACTCATCCAGGGGTAGTGGTCACGCCAACCAACGGTGAAAACAATACTCCTAATCATCATGATGTTTTATTTGGTAGTATATGCACCCCATTGGTATTATTCATTGCACATTTTCTGGTTAAGTATTTCCTTTATTGGTGCAATCGCGTTAAAAAATCTAGAATAGAAAAAATATATATACTTAATGAAATAAACACACTTGCAGGAAACTCACAATGTATTAACTGGTACATAATAGAGGTTGAAGAAAATATTTCAACCCTCGCACCAGGTGATTAAATTAACTGCATTTTGTACGATGTAGTGAATGATGATAAGTAGTCAATGAATAATATATTAAAGTTGATTTTATTTTTAATAGGTACATACCATACGTTAAAATGAGAATTGAGTAAAATACTCAATATGATTAAAACTGAGCTACCAAAATAGGGCCCATTTCAAATTCAAAAATACCACATCGTTGGGTTATTTAAGTTAATAATTTCGTACATTATTAAATAAATATCCTACACAATTGGTAACTTGAATGATTGCTATATTAGCACAGCTCAATAAAGTAATAGTACACAAAATGAAGTAGATAAAAGGATAAGATTTCTGTTTTCTGTGTGTTTTACTAAAGTAAATTAATTTTTATAAAAAGAGGTGATGCATCACCCAGAATAGGTGTGCTAGATGCTTAATTTAATAAGAAACAAAAAGAAATAAATAAATCATGCAAGATACAAGTAATTTTCTAAAATGAAATTAATATGTCGTTCCACGTAAAAGGAACATCAATTTTTTTTCCTGTGAGTATTGATAAATATATTTAAACCAACAATAGAAAGACTTGTTTCAAGGAACAGGGAGAGACAAATATAAGTTTCATACATTTTACTTTTCGAACATGTAAGTGTTAATAGGAAAACGAAGAGGGACAAATAGACAAAATAACTTATAACCTAATGTTAAGAATTAGGGACATAATTGTACTAATTGCATGCATTATATCATGTCTAATAAAAACATCAAGGGATGTTAGTTTATTGATTAAAACATTGTTTTTTGTTGTTAAAAACAGAAGATTCTATAATAATTAGGAAATATTTCTTTTAAGTCGATAATTACGAGATGAAATTGTACTTATAGATTTTAAATAGTTTATCATTTTTTTTTACTTACCAAAGCCTTATTGTCTGTTTCATGTGAATTACTCCGAGGCACGCGGAGAGCAACCTCTTCTCCCTAGGCTCCCCCAGGTCGTGGCAAGCTTAAGGAGTGAAACACTCGCATCAGATATTTACAAAGCCGACTCTAGATAGTTAAATTAATTAACACAGAACCGTCTTTAACCAGAAGAGACAGAAAAGTCGACGAAATACGTAGTCAACTTTTTAAGAAAATGTAACCACTATTTCCGCACACCCTAATAGTGGGAGGAGATCAACAACTAGAACATCACAGGCATCAATTTTGTGAAAAAAGGAGATCTGTTACAGTGTCTGATACAGTACTATTATACTTCCACATCCACGTAGTGGAAATATTTCTTTTTGTTGAAATAGGTTTAGAATCTCATGATATGTCGAGATTTTAAACTTGAGCGAAGAAAAAAATTCTATCTGTCAGTCTGTAAATTTTTTTGTGTGCACGTTTTCTCTGGAACGGTTTAAGATTTTGATTTCAAACATTGTAGATAGGAAGCGAATTGTATTTTGAACTTATTACGTGACGAATTCGGGAGTAAATAGGGGTAAATAGGGGAAACTAACTAAAGCAAGCTTGTAATAGTACAGATGTTTGGGATCTGGTGTATATACTAGAAGTCAAAGCCTCAGATTCTTTAACTATATTTTTAAGCAGTGAGAAAATAAGTAAAGCAGGCTGGTAATAGTACAGAAACTTGGAATTTGGTGTACACTAGAAACCAAGGCATCAGATTTCTTTATAATATTTTTCAACCCCCCACCACCTCTACTCCTTTATTGAAGGGGTCGATAAAATAATTTTGAGATATCGACTGGAAATCAGGCACACGTATGCATTATAATGACATCTGATTGAGAAAATTCCGTTGATGAATGGGGAGGGGGGGGGGTGTAAATAGGGGAAACTAAGTAGAGTAAGCTATGAGAGTTCAGGAACTTCATTTTTGGCGTATTACTTCCACATCCATGTAGTGGATTGGAAGTATAGTAATCGTAGAAAATGTTTCAAAAATTTTTTTTCTTGAAATCGGTTTAGAATGTCATGAAACGTCAAGATTTTAAATTTGAGCGAAAAAAATTTTCTGTCTGTCTGTCGGTCTGTCTGTCTGTAACTTTTTTTTGTCCGCACGCTTTCTCCGGAACGGTTTAAAACATTGACTTGAAATTTTGTGCACGTATATATTCTAATGATATCTGGAACTGGATTGTTTATTGAAGATATCCGGTGAAGAGTTGGGGGGTAAATAGGGGTAAATATGGGGAAATATGTAAAGCAAGTTGGTAAGAGTACAGAAACTTGAAATTTTGTGTATGTACTACAAGCCAAGGCCTCAGATTTTTTATAATGTTTTTCAATCCCCCTTCTTCATTATTAAAGGGGTTGCTAAAATAAAATGGAGATATTCATTTGAAATTTGGTACACGTATATATTATACCGACATCTGGAACTAAATTATATTTTGAGAAGCTACCGTTGAAGGGTTGGGTGTTAAATATGGTGAAATAGGGGAAAATAAGTAAAGCAAGCGGGTAAGAGTACAGAAACTTGAAATTCAGTGTATGTACTAGAAGTTAAAGACTCAAATTTTAAAAAAATATTTTTCAACCCCCCCACCACCGCTACTCCATTATTAAATTGGTTGATAAAATAAAATTGAGATATTCATTTGAAATTTTGTACACGTATGTATTATAACATCTGGAACTAGATTATATTTTGAAAAGCTTCCGTCGAAGGGTTGGGAGTTAAATAGGGGAAAATAAGTAAAGCAAGATGGTATGAGTACAGAAAATTGAAATTCAGTGTCTGTACTAGAAGCTAAAGAGTCAAAATTTTTATAATATTTTTCAACCCCACCACCACCCCTGCTCAATTATTAAAGGGGCTGTTAAAATAAAATTGACACATTCATTTGAAATTTGGTACACGAATGTATTATAACGACATCGGGAACTAGATTATATTTTGAGATGATTCCGTTGAAGGTTTGGGGGTTAAATTGGGGTAAATAGGGAAAAATAAGTAAAGCAAGCTGGTGAGAGTACAGAAACATGAAATTCGGTGTATGTACTAGAAATCAAGGTCTCGGTTTATTTATATTATTTTTCAACCCCCACCACCCCTACTCCATTATTAAAGAGGTTGATAAAATAAAATTTAAATATTCACTTGAAATTTGGTACGCGTGTGTATTATAGCGACATCTGGAACTAGATTATATTTTGAGATGATTCCGTTGAAGGGTTGGGTGCAGCAGTGGTAGATAGGGGAAACTAAGTAAAGCAAGCTGGTAAGAGTATAGAAATTTGTGATTTGATGTATATACTAGAGGCGATGGCCTCCGATTTTTCCATAATATTTTCCATCCCCCATCACCCCCACTCCCTTATTAAAAGAGTTGATAAAATTAAATTTAGATTTTCACTTGAAATTTGTTACACGTATAACGATATCTTAAACTGGATTATATTTTGACATGATTGCGTTGAACGAGTGGGGGTAATTGGTGATAAATAGGGAAATATAAGTAAAGCAAGCTGGTAAAGGTACAGAAACTTGAAATTTGGCGTATGTGCTAGAAGCCAAGGCCTTCATATTTTTAAGTAATATTTTTCAACCCCCACTACCCTTATCCATTATTGAAGGGGTTGATAAAATGAAATCGAGATATTCACTTGAAATTTGGGACACGTATGTATTATAATAACATCTGGAACTAGATTATATTTTAAGATGATTCCGTTGAAGGGTTGAGGGTTGAATAGGAGTAAATAGGGGAATATAAATAAATCACGCTGGTAAGAGTACATAAAGATGGGATTTGGTGTATGTACTAGAAACCAAGGCCCCAGATTTCTTTCTAATATTTTTCAAACACCACCATCTCCGCTCCATTATTAATGGGTTTGATAACATAAAATTGAGATATTTACTTGTAAGTCAGTACACCGATGTATTGTAATGACATCTGATTGAGATGATTTCATTGAAGGCGTGGGTCGTGGTAGGTTGTGAACAGGGGAAAATAAGTAGGGTAAACTAAGAACTTCATTTATAACGTATTTGGTAGAAACCAACGCCTCAAACTTTTCTATGGCATCTGCTACAAATATTATTAAAATTCTATGACCAATAACTTTCACATACTATAGTGCAAATCTAGTCAAGATGTTTCCTTTAAAGTGACTTTGATGAAAAATCTGGATGTGGAAGTAGTGATTCCTTAGACAGCGGTTTTTACTAGAAACCAGCGTCTCAAACTTCTTAAAGCCATCTACCTTAAATATTATTAAAGTTCTGTAGCAAATTATTTCTGCAAACTAGAGTGTCAATATTGTCAAGATGTCTTTCTTTAAAAAGACTTGATTGGGAAATCTGGATGTGGAAGTGGTGATTCCTTAGGCAGCAGTTTTACTAATTACTTAGTGTCTTTATACGAATACAGAAATTCTAAATATCACAACAGTATCTCAATTTTCACTCGAGTTACATGGTTCTTATTTTAAATCAAAAGCAGGATTCCTATGTCATCTCAAAATACATTTTTATTAATGTTCTGTAGAAATGATTCAATATGGTGGCAGTACCGAGGCAACTTTATTACGCCCTACACTCAGACTAATATTCCCTATCCACCTTTTAAATTAAAGCTTCTGAAAGAGAACGTGGGTCACATAACAAATTTAATAATTAGACACTTTCATCTATTACTTTTTCTCGTTCCGATAAACTTTCCTGGAACTTTAAAGGTCAACGATAAATTAAGTTATCTTTTAAGAAATATTATATCTGAGATGAATTTGTGCAATATTGCTTTGACTCACTGTATAAGTATTTAGTAAAATTAAGCACTCGTTTATGGATTATAAGACTATATTTCGGTTAAGATAAACATTGACCTCGTTACATTTGGCTTAATCCTCAGAGTAAATCATGAGTACATTATAAATACTATTTATACAATAAACAGAAAATTCACGTTCTTATCATTTATCACATCTTCCTATTTGAGAGAGCTTTGTGTCTGGAATAAATTGCACGCTAAGGAACTATTACCATAATATTTACACAAAATACTGAGAAATATTTGAATATATAGCAATTGTGAATTGAAACATTATTTAAAAATATTTCAAATTTTTGTATAAATATTTTTTTCTTAATGTCGATTCAACTGCTCAATACCGGGCACCCACGAGATCAGGTACACCCCCTATATAGTTTTATTTTTTCAGATGAAAATTTAAAATAATTCTTTGGGATATTTGATACAGAAATATATTTTTTGACATAATCAGGCCCAAAAATTCACTTTCGGTTTAACTAGAAGTACTCGTAACTTTCTTATTTAAAATAGCATTTGATACATTTTTTGATTTTATGAGATAGCGGTTTAAATTACTTTTACAATGGTTTTTACAAAATCGAAACCTAATAAAGAATTACATTCTAAAATACTGCCAGTAGTTAATTACTGATAAAAACGATAATCCTCATCGCCTCATTTCCAACTTCAAACTATAGTTTCACATCCATATCATTATATATTATACAGGGTGTAATCAGTTTCTTGTCATTAAAAAAAAGCTGGTAATGGGGACCGACTAGACAAACAAAAAGCCTTTATGACTTTTCCCTCTAGGGGCACTTTGAAAAAAACTGATCTGGGTCAATATCTTTAATATTATGGCAGACAATAATTGAGAACCAATGCTTTTCTTGGTCAATGGACTTATACAACTTTTAAATTGTCATAAAAAAGTGCTCGACGGCACACGCAAAGGCCTTGGATCATCGACCGCCTTTGATGAACCGCCTCAACTGAACTGGGGCAATTATAAAGAGGTAAATAATTCGTTCTCTTTTCGTGTACAATTGCAAGCAAATAATGACCATAGAGGTTTAAACAGAGCATTTCTGTACATGTGTGTTTTTTAATTTGGAACAAAATATTGGATTGTTTATAATTTAGAAAATTTAAATGTGGTTTATTAACATTTGTAACATAAATGAGTGTCCTGGGTTAAAAGCTTACTAACTTAATGAAAACTTGACAATACTTTCATTAACTAAAATACGCTTTTACTGACTAAAGTAACCTCCAACAATGTTTATTACTTGATATTACCATTTTATATTTACTTCGTACTTTCTAACCTTACCCTTTATTAAAGCTTTCTTTCCCGCCGAGCAACTTGCCTTATATACCCTAAAAATGCCTCTGGATCCATCCAGAAACCTTCTAGTAAAGTCTTGAATATTGTAAAAACTCAACCCCTTTCTATAAGCTTCTAAAAAACATATCACTACTGTTTCAGAGATGGCGTGCATGAATCCAGTTGTGGAGACATGGTGTTGCAGTTATCTACACCATTCCTGCTTATCCACTAATGAGTTTTCATCTCCAGCCCCTAGGGGGCGTAAGCGCATCATAATATTATATTTATGAATCGATCTTATCGACCAGGGAAATTGGATCAAAGTTACGCGGAATAACTTAATTTTGACATTCAGCTCCGATCAAGATGCCGTTTTCGGCATCGCTTTCGGAAAAATATTAGGAAAAAAGTCTACATATAGTGAATAAGCCGTTCGAAGAAAATTGTATAGGAGGTGCATAAAATGCATCTAAAGTGCATAATTTTTTGACAAATTCTAGAAATTGATAGAAAGCCGTGAAGATCTCGTAGGAATCGCTTCCCGGGGGTTATTGAGGTCGCTGAGTCCAAATTTGACATCTAAATTTACCAGGGATGCTCGGGGGTGGCTCTTCGGGGGTGGGAGGGAATGAAATCGAGTGAAAAATTCACTGCCCAAAAAATAGCGGGGAGATCGCTTCCCGGGGGGTTTCGAGGTGGCTGAGTAGCAATCTGACATCGAAACTTACCAGGGATGATCGGGGGTGGCTCTGCGGGGGCTAGTCTTATGCATATAGACAGAAAACACTATAAAGCTTTTGAAAAAAATGCACGAATCGAGATTTCTGCCAATGTGGAAGGGGAACCTAGAGTCTAAAACCAAAAAGTCGTTTCTCGGAAAATTTATGAGAACCGAAGTTGTATACCTAGTTGTTTATTTTTTATTTCATTTTTTTTGTAGGATTGATATTGCAAAATTTACAGCTGCTTGAAATTTTTTTCGGGTGTAAAACTCTAAATAAAAATGATGGAAGACGTAATTACCTTTAGTTTAAATGCCCAACGAAGTTTCTAGACTAATGGTTTTAAAGCTGTGGAAGCGCGAACTCGGCCCCATAGACTTCAGCGCTTGCGCTTCCTCGCATCTCGCTCCGCCTGTTTCATATATGATTGCTCACGGTAACTTGAACTCAATTTCAACTAGAAAATTGCCAGTTTAATTATTTTGTACTGAGATATAATATACTATGCATGTAACTCTAACGAAATTTCAAAATTCCACATATTTACCACGTACTTACTACGTACCTACTTACCATTTTATATTTTTTCTACTTTTGTACCATCTTTAAAATGGCGTTTATCGTATACGTTTCCATGACGCTAAATAATCCTTTAAACACGCTTTCGACAAACCGTGACTTCGTGCATTTTAGTCACAGGCTGAACTTAGCAACGAGATATTAGTCACGGCTGAGGTTAATTCTAGATATTTTAATGGCAAAAATCAAGTTAGTTTTCCGTAATTCTTGTCATCAATCTGTCAAAATAAATCGGCGCGTTGTGACAAGAGACAAGTAATTTTGTATTTTTATTTTTTATTTAGATATTTGCTGTCGTAGAAAAAGTATAGTATGCAACACGTTTTATAAACTTGTTAGTCACTCATTTTATTAAACACTCGCTCCGCTACGCGTCGCTCGCGATTAATAAAACTCGTGACTAAAATGACGTTTATAAAACTTGTTACATAATATACTAATATATTACATTGTACTTTTATATTTATTGTATTTTATTATATATATGCCATACATATATAATATGACATACGTCATGAATTTATGATATATTTAATATACACGATGATATATTATACATCACTTCGTTGTGCATTTAAATTAAAGGTAATTACGCCTTCTATAATTTTTATTTAGAGTTCTACACTCGAAAATTTCATTTAGTAGTTGAAAAATTGATAAGAAAAAAAATTTTTTTTCAAGCAACTGTAACTTTGGCGATATAAATCCTACAGAAAAAGTAAATTTAAAAATGAAAGGTAAATAACTAGATATACAACTTTGGTTCTCATAAATATTCTGAGAAAACGAACAGGAACGCAAATACAACGTCATTGACGTTTTCCACGATGGCGACCGGAAGCCAGCAGGTACAGTCCCGACTTTTTGGTTCTAGACTCTACCTATGTTCCCATTCCACACTGGCAGAAATCTCGATTCATGCATTTTTTTCAAGACCTTAATAGTGTTTTTTGTCTAAGTGCATTAGACTAACCCCCGTAGAGCCATCCCCGTGCATCTCTGGCAAATTTCAATGTCAGATTTGGACTTAGCGACCTCGAAAACCCCCGGGAAGCGGTTTCCCCGTAATTTTTGGGCATTGAATTTTTCACTTGATTTCATCCGCTCCCGCCCCCGAAGAGCCACCTCCGGGCGAGAGCCCCCGGAAATTACGGGCACTTCAAATTTTTCACTCGATTTCATCCCCTCCTACCACCGAAGAGCCACCCCCGAACATCACTGGTAAGTATCGATGTCAGATTTGGACTGAGCGACCTCTAGAGCCCCCGGGTAATGATTTCCATGGGACTTTTATGGCTCTCTATCAATTTCTAGAATTTTTCAAAAAATTATGTACTTTAGATGCATTTTATGCACCCCATATGCAATATTCTTCGAACGGCTTATTCCCTATATGTAGACTTTTTCCTAATATTTTCCGAAAACGGTGCCGAAAACTACATCTCGATCCGAGCTGTGCGTCAAAATTAAGCTATTTTTTTCTAATTTTACTGGTCTATTAAATTTGAAAATCATTTTGAAAAGATAATTTATCGCTCTACTGAAGGTACATTCCTTCCTTCCAAAATATTCCGGTTAGAATAGGGAGCTTTAAGCCGTCTATTTTTGATAAAATACTTGTAATTAAATTGTCTTAAAAGTCATTTCATTTAGGTGAAAAATTTTTAAAAATGCCTTTATAAACTTAAATTATATTATAAACTTAATTAATTCTCATGACCACCACTAAGTAAAATTATATAAACTATTGTAAAGACAACTCAAATTTCCATTAGACAAGATTAAAGAATATATAGGGTGCCATTTAAAATAAAATAGTGCTTCCGCTTAAATCGGAAGTGTTTTCTTGAGTCCGGTTATGTCAAAAATGTATTCTTGTGTCAAATATTCTGTATAGAAGATAACTTCTTCTTCTGTAGCTTTTTTTTCTAAGATTAATTTTTCCTGAGATAATCGCAAGTGAAAAAAATACCGAGAGCTGTCGCGCGCAGTGGTCCGGGAAGTTTCTTCGTTCAATATTTTAAACATTTGTGTTAGATACTAGCCGTTTTCGTTTTCATTAACAGTCATAATTAAAAGTAGCCGATTTACAATAATGCAATTAAATAATTTTTGGATTTCCATTTTGGATCCGACATCTTGAATGTCTCACTGGAAATTAAAATTGAGACAATTTGAATTTAAAAATAGTAATATAATCAGTAACATTTGAAACTTGACAGTACTAACTTACGCGAAAATAATTTTTGTATAATTTCTTAGTATTTTATAGCCGCCATATTAATTCCGCCATCTTGTGAATTGGTTGACGACAACGGGATCGCTGATTATGAATATAATGTCCACACATTATATTCATAATCAGCGATCCCGAAAACCCCCGAGTAGCAAGATTTATGTAAACTTGATGGAAAAAAAATCTGTAGGATTTGTTAAAAAATGGCCATTTAGACACAGTAAGTAATCTTATTTAGGTTTTCATGTTTCAATGAAAAGTCGGCACTGAGATTATTTCGTAATTAAATCACTAATGTAAAAAAAATGTATTCCAATCGGTTGAAAAATAAAAGCTCTAGACGATTTTGAACGAAAAAACGTTTTTCTGGACCACTGTGCGTTGTAGTAAATATATTCTTAGTCACTGAACGTTCTGATATTCGTTTTAGTATCAATACGCGAAAGGTAGTAATATATATTGTATAATGATTTAATGTACTTATACATTATTCATTCTTGTTTAAATTTGTTTTACATAATGCAGTGTGTTCATGTTCAAATTTATTTTATCGAATAATTAGTTTTTGACATGATAATATTATATCAATATTGATATAAATACATAATTAATTATTTTCATTATTATACGGTGAGGTCCATAAGCAACGAATAAATTCATTTTCTATGCAATTTACAATTTGTTAGTAAAATCCTAGAATACGTCAATTTTTTATTCTAAAATGATATTTTTTGAGAATAATTTTAGACAGCTACCCATTAAAAAAAATTAATGGAACGAGGATGCGTGTGATAGCTTATTTGAAAGGGATTTTAATTCTGTATCCAGCAATATAAGGTTCTTTGAATGTTGTATATTCTTCATCAATAAAATTAAATTTAAAAATTTTAAAATGCGTCTGAAATGTATCCTGATATCTCTCTAGGCCTATTTACCAAATAGCTGTCAAATCTGACTTTTTATAATTGTGTCAGTTTATATGTATCGTTTTTTCTGATACGCAGGTTGGAAAATACCCAACAAAAAGAAAGAAGTAAAAAGGGTTTCTTTTTACGTATCAGAAAATATTTTAATTTCTTTATCTGTGCAAACGTATGATTATAGTTATTTACCACTGATTGTCAAGTTGATCATTATTTTAACAATGAGTCTTTCGGATACCGAAAGAATTGAAATTTGGATATTATTAGGATGCGGTGATAATAATAATAATAATAATAATAGCTTTATTGCCCAACAGTACAACTATTTACAGAGCAATACAACCAAACTCACATAAAGTAACTTATAACTTAACTTATCTTAGAACTTAGAGCATAGATACACTATTTTGTATATGTATAAAATAAAATAAGATAGTAGATAAACATTATATAGACTGGAGCTTAACTTAACAATTTAATTATTCAGACCAGAAAAAAATTTGAGAGCTTCTTGTGTCAACTCCTTTAAGTTACAGGTGTTAATATCACATACATGACAAATTTGATTAAAATTGTCACACATTACATTGACTGGGGACCTTAGCAATATATTTGTTCTAGCTCTATTGTTACGAAAGAGAGTAGTTTGCCTAGATTGAAGTCTAGGTGTATAAAAGTTAATTTGAGCCAGAAAATCAGAACAGTCTATTTGCTGGTGTAACAGCTTATGTAAAAAAGTCAATGAGGCACATTTCCTTCTAATTTCTAGACTGCTGATACTGAATCTGTCTGTTAAGTGGTTATAATCTATGCCTCTCGCAGGATATTCATTATCAACCTTGAACGCCAAATACTTTAAAAATCTCCTTTGAACACGTTCTACTGCCTCTACATGATAATTATAGAAAGGATACCAGATTAGAGATCCATGCTCTAGTTTTGAACTGATATATAAACGATACAAGATCTTTAAGGCATTGACATCCGTAAAACTTCGACAATTTCTTACAATAAAACCAAAGAATTTCATGGCATCAGATATTTTCTGCATCACGTGATCATTGAAAGTAAATTGAGAGTCAAATATTATACCCAGATCCCTGAAAGAAGTGCAGCGGGTTAGTTCAGTTGTATAGATGTGATAAGTATATTCATGTACCAGCTGTTTCCTTGTGTAACTTACGATTTTACATTTGACCGGATTTAGATGTAACTTATTATTAATGCACCATGTTTGAATACTATCTAAGTCCGTCTGCAACTTCTGACAGTCATCTATGGCATGTATATCAGTAAATATCTTTAAATCATCTGCAAAGAAGAGTTGGCAACATTGAATATTACAGTTCAAATCGTTAATGAAGAGAAGAAATAACAGTGGACCCAAATTCGACCCCTGGGGTGCCCCTGAGGTAGCAACGTAACTGGAGGAATTAAACCCGTTGTAATATACATATTGAGTTCTCATTTGCAAATATATAAAACAAGAACGCAGAAGCAGATATGCGAAATCTTCAATACTAAGTCCTGACTATCGCATTTCTCAGTCTAATGTTAGTAGAGTAGAAAGAAATGAATTTCATGAATTTGGAAATGCCACATATATATCTAAATCCGGTAGGAAACGCATTTTAGACTATGAAGCGAACTTGAATATATTGTTAGATATTCAAGATAATCCACATAAACTTACGCGACAAATTGCCGCTGATAATGATGTTAGTAAAATGTCCATATTGAGACTTCTAAAAAATAAAAAATATCGCCCATATAAAATTGATTTGGTTCAAGGATATAACGATGATGACCCCGATCGCCGATTGGAATTTTGCAGATAGTGCTGATTAACATTACGCGGCGAAAAATGCAAAACTTCTCCGAGAAATGCAGTAGAACAGAGCGAATAGCAATTCTAGAATCAAAAAATATCTGCCAAAAAATTGAAAAAAAAAGTATATCCAGGCGGGATTCGAACTCGGGAAACCACTTAAAAATAGTCACTGATTACGACCGCAAGTCAATTTTTCAAACGTAAGAACTAAATAAACACGGCGATCGGAGACCCGTTCTATGTCTCGATGGCGAGGAGAAGGTCGGCAATGACCGTACAACGTGAATCGCGAGGTGAAAATCGAAAATTGGGGGCGGCGGGAGCGAAGGCGAATCGTCATTTTTTAACAATTTGTGACAATTCGAAAAACGAAATTTTTGTCCATCTATTTTTTTGCAACATGTTGTTTAATTTTTTACTCATTTATGCACCAGCAAGTGTTTGGTAGAACTGCACCTTCATTATAGGTAGTATCTAAACTCCCGTTGGAAAAAAATCTAGCTTTATAGTAATGATTTCACGAAAACTGTCGCTGCCTCCAGGGCTATAATAAAGGTATAATAAAATTACACTGCATATACGCTGTAAAGATTTCACATGTAGCTGTTGTACCTACTTACACGATAGAGTAAGAACAAAGGAGTTATTGTGATTCAAGTTATCTATTATACAAAATGAAAATATAAAAAAAGTATTTGACCGTTTATATGTATTTATACAATACGCAAAACATAAACGTGACTCAAAAATCATAACAACGTTCTGTCTGTGACGTCTCTGCGACATTCTACAATGTGATGTAACTTTGACGTCATTTTTAAATCCAGTGTATGATGTCAGAAAATATGACTTAATTATGACGTACATTTAAGATCCGATATATTTATGACTCAAGGATGACGTCATAACAATGTTCTGTCAATGATGTGTCTGCGATGTACTAAAATATGCCGTAATTTTGACGTCATTCATTTGGTAAATGACGTCGTACACCGATACTGACCTTAAGGTGACGTCTGATGACGGCAAATTGACGTCAGTGTGCCTGTTGGACAGTCAACAAACAGAACTGTAGATACCGGAGTACAGGAAATCCACATTGGGTGATGGAGGCCAATAATCAATATCCTGAGAAGGTGAACGTTTGGGCTGGAATTATAAATTCTTAAATTATCGAACCATATTTCTTTGATAGCACATTAACTGGCGCGTGTTACTTGGATTTCTTACAAAATTCCTTAATTCCAGAGTTAAGAATACTTTTCCCAGATGATGACAACCCTAATAAAATTGATAGAAATATTTGGTATCAGCAGGACGGAGCTACACTACATTTTACACTGGAAGTAGGAGCCTATTTCAATCAAGTTTTTCCCAGTAGGTGGATCGGTAGATGCGGTGAAATTGAGTGGCCCGCTCGTTCTCCCAATTTGACCCCGCTTGACTACTTTTTATGGGGTTACTTAAAATCGGGCCAATATTCTTGACTAAAGTTGATGGTTTCGGATGATTAGGGGTCGAGCTTTAGCTTCTTGCCCCAATCATCGTTGTAGACCTGGACCAGCCTCGTAAGGGGTGGGCGTGATTTTTCGCCAGCCCCCCCCTGCAAGTGAGGACGGTGTAGACCTCTTCTAGTCCTAGCTGTTGGACCCTACCAGCTGGGTCGTTTCTTCTGGATCTCTTCTGTTTTGGTTTTCTTTCTTTGCTGGCATGTCGGCTTCCGGGAGCGTATTTCGTCTGTAGTGAGTGGGAACGGCTCTTGCCAAGCTCACTTGAAGTTTGACTAGTCGAAAGCCTAGGGTGCCAATTGGCATCATGTGCTCCGATTTCGTCAGAAGGAAGTGTGAACTGTGTAGATCAAGGACTGTGTTTTTCCAAAGATGCTTACTTTAGCGTCAGAGGCTGGCACGGGCTAGGGTAAGGGTACCGAGCTGGTCGTTTGCTTGGTACCTCTGGGATCGGGTGATTGGATGTTTTTGACATTGTCTCCTTACGGCGTGGCTTGAAGGTCGGGCTGAAACAGAGAAACGGTTAAGTTATACTTACCCGTTATTCACTATCTGAAGCTTCGGCCTCTTGTGTTTCGGAAGGTCGCTGGGGTCGTAGTCAGTTGCCTGAGTAGCGGATTCCATGCTCTGCTGCATGGGCGTATAAATTATTCGCTCTGTTCCAGATGACTTCAGTTACCGAGGTGTATTCCAGGACTTTGAAGAAGTCGGCGTTTCTGACAAGCCATGGTGCATCCACGGCGCACAACTTAAAATCGAAAGTCTACTTCAACGGACTGAATAACGTCGATAACCTAAAGATAGAATAAGGCAAGAAATTAATCAAATCATCCCGGGAACGATACAAAATGGTTTAGAAAATTGTCAGCAATGCCTCCATTATTGTCAAGAAGCAACGGGCGCCCAGTTTAAACTGTTTTATGTTCTTTTGTTTACTTAGTAACATTAAAAATGTAATGTTTTTCAATAAAAAATTTAGAGAAATTCTAAAAATCTAATATTGCTCGGTAGAGAATTAAAAACCCTTTTAAATGAGCTATAACACGCACACCCGGTCCAATTGAAAATTTTAAAGGGATGGCTGTCACTTTAGGGGTCTTGAAGGGGGAGGTATAAAATTATTCTCAAAGAATGTCATTTTAGAATTAAAAATTGACACGTTTTAGGATATTAATCATAAATTGTAAATTGCGTAGATAATGAATTGATCCTTTATAGTATAAGCGGTACGCATAAAAATCTGACGAATAATGCAGAAAGCAAGTCCTTTGGCATGTATGCTTTGTATATTTATAGAAGTAATTTGACCCGCAGCACTTTGACCCCTGACCTCATAGACAAAAATGGCAGCCATTTTCAAAAATTCGGGTAAAATGTTTAAAAACAAAAGAAAAATATATCCAAAGACTGTTATCAAACTGTAGGTGAACGCTTTAAGGTTAGCAAATGTAACAAAAATAATCATAGTGCAAGAATAATAGAATTAGTTTAAAAACTCGGCGGCTGTTTTAAATTTTAACATTTTTTTTAAATAATGCAATATGTTATGTGAGGTATCGTTTAAGTATAATTTGAGGTCGCTGATTCCAATGGTGATGTCAAAAAAATAAAGTTCAAAAGGAATTATAACAAAAATACAATCCTGAAGTTAGAAAGATGGCTTTTATTAATAAAATACAAAATAAAATCATAACAGTTTCCTCGTCATCGCTACTGAAATCGTATGGCTTGTAATAAAAAAAAAGAAATTAACAAGAAAGTATTTTAATAAATGTAGAAGGCCTTTTGCTGCTACATTTTCCTTTGCATTTCTTGCACTTAAGGGTGCAGGGGAAATTATTTTTTCTGCATAGGCAACGCATGGTATTACAATCGCTTGAACAACCGCATTTTTCTAGCTCTCTACAACCTTGCCAGATTCCTGGCAATTTGGACCAGATGGGCTTCCATCCATTTTCAATAATTTTCCATCCCCATTCACTTGACTCTGGTGAACTTTCCAAAACATCAATCAGATCTGTCCTAGATTTGACCTGCTTGATATGCTGCTCTAAGGGCCAGTTTTACAGTACCAGGTTCAGCGTAGGTTCAACTGAGCCACGGCTCAAGCTGAACTGGAGCTCAGGTATATTCCCGTTCTGTAAACCGTAATTCATCCGGGTTCAGTAGTGCTAGGTTCTGTTACTTTCAAATGTCAGTTGGTGGTGTCGGCGTTTGCACACTGTAGATTTTGAAGAATTTGTGATGTGACATTAGCACAAACTAGTGGGTAGTTTGTGGACATTAGATATTCGGCATTCATGATAGTTACCTGTGATTCATATTCAAGAGTTTTACAATACAATCGTGAACCTTGGTTTTTGTTTTGAGAGAATATGGATGATAGAAAAAGATCTGCAAACTTTTCTGCCAAAGAGGAGTCTATATTAATCTCCTCGGTAAGAAAATATAGAAATATCGTCGAATTCAAGCTTTCTGATTCCCAAGCAAATTTCCAGAAAGGAGAGACTTGGCGAAAGATAGAAAGTGAATTTAATAGTATTTCTGGAGAGAATTCCCGTAATGATAAAGTTTTAAAAAAACGATAATATTAAAAAGAGAACGAAAAAGAAGTTCCCTGATGAAAAATTGTATGTGCAAGGTACTGGTGGTGGTCTTTATCGAGAAACCAAAGTTACGTTACTGGATGAGGAAGTCAAAAAAATTCTTGGCTCGAGCAAAATTGATGGAGACATTTCACAGTTTGACGGAGCTACAAATAAGTTGATACAAATATACTTTGAACATATCTGTTTAAAAATTGTTAGTCTACAATAATAAGTTTCTTTTGCAAATCATTTTCAACATTTTATTCCAGCAATAATAGAGCAATCCGATGGACAGAATCAAGCTCTTAAGTCTGTTTCAAGCCAAGAAGATTTGAACGAAATAATTATTGAAGAAGCTGTATCTCTGGACGTTTTAGAAGACCACAGTAATTTGTTCGCGCTACTTATATAAGTCCATATTCGAGTTATTTCCTTTTCAGTATATGCCTGCACTTCAAGCCCATCGCAGCTCCATACTGAAGTTTTACCCGAAAACAGGAAAGAAATTCAGCCACAGATAGAAATTACAGTAGAAATTAGCAAAAGTAAATAATAGGTACCTACGTCACAGATTTTCTTACACTTTTTTTTTACTTTTGTAGCGTCTCAAAGTCAAAATAAATCAGGAAATTGGTGAAAGTACAGTCCGGCCATGATAAGGGTAAGTAAGTCTAAAGCCCTTAAGTAGAATACTCGATGCAAGTCTGAAGCTGCAATTAGCAGAGATTCCTAGTGGGCAGATGCAAAATCTACTGTGGAAGCAGCACAGGCACGTTTTATGGAAGAAGAACGATGCCAAAAACTCAAATTTATGAGAGAAAAGCATGAATTGGAGATGATGAATATGAAGGAAATAGAGCTTATGAGACAATATCATCGAGCAAAATTGAAAATATTAGAAATTCAAAAGGCGACGTTACTTAAGAAAAAGTTATAAAGTATCTACAAATTTACCTCTTATAATTGTAGAGGGCCGTGTTCTAGAAAATCACCTTTATTTTATATTTTTTTATTATGTCAATTATTCATTTGTATTTACACATTTTATACGATATTAAGTAAAAGCTAAGTTTTCTTAAAATGAAAAATTAATTTTTAAAATATTTCTTTATTTGTTACACTCACGAACAAACATACTCGTCACCATATGATGTACAATGGGTGTTGATAACCTAAAAGACTGTTACATAACCTTTTTCACAGAAGTCCATTAAAATAGTTTATTAACTGTAATGTGACTGTATCATTGCCAATCACCCTGTTATCCCCATATTCTCCACCACCACTTCATTGACAATGTTAATAGCTTCTTGCCGTTGGTCATCAACTGGTGGTATTTCCTCATGCCGCAAACATGCTATATTGTGCAGCATGGCAGTTGCTGCAACAATGGCTTCTACTTTCGATCTTCAGTCGAATCCCCAAGGAAAGAACAGGAAATCGCATTTTCCAAACACCGATGCACCTTTCAACTGGATTTCTTGTTCTTACTTGGGGCTCGTTAAAAAGGTGCTTTTCAGGAGGGAATAATATTTATTCGTTCGGTAGGGGGTAGACCTGGGCTAGCAATATACTCAAATGCTTCTATTATATCATCATATCATCACCCCAATTATAACGCAATTTTTACGTCGTAATAAAAGTTACTTTTTTACAAATTGGCCGCCATTTTGGATTTACATGTCCGGAAATCGAAGTGCTGCGGGTAAATTTAATACAATGACTGTGTACAAATCACATGCAAATTTTCTTTCTTTCTGCATTAACCGTCAGATTTTGCCGATTTTCTCGATGTACCGCTTAAACTATTACTTATGACAACTTGTACAAACGATGTATTTATTTACTTTAATTGTTTTATTAAAGAAATACAAACATCCAGTAAGCTAATGTTATATGCATTGCTTATTGAGTAAAACAACTTTGGGGTATGCATTTTTGGACTTACCAACGTTTTTATTCTGTAGTACAAATATACCAAAATATTTTTTTAGAATTTTACCCGGCGCCTTCGCCATTTACCAAATGTTGGAGTAAACAGTTAAGGGCATTATAGTTCCTGGGCCAGCAATGAAATGATTATAACCCTTTTAAAACCTATTCGGGGGGGTTCCTTTTGACGAGTCTACCACGAATATTCATATCGCCCTATATGGAAGCGGCGCTTTAACCCTTACGCACCCCTCAAACACGTCATTTTTCAGCCTTTAGGGTTTGTGATAAGAACCCGTTTGTTTTTGATTTTAATGAGAAGATTATATATAAAAACCCCTGTACGGAAGCTATTATCCGTCAAAAAAAGTGACGCGATCGCCCAGTCCGACACCCGAAACATGTCAATTTTAAGCCTTATGGTTTCGTGACTATAACCCTTACCATTTTTGGCACAAAGTTTAAAAATTAAATGTAAAACATCGTGGTAAACTTGTCCCACAAAAAAAATGACGCGTTCGCCCAGTCCGACACCCGAAACATGTCAATTTTGAGCCTTATGGTTTCGTGACTATAACCTGTCGGACAAAGGCACCACGTGATTCATTAACACTTTCTTAAATCATTTATATCTATGTCCGACAAAAATATGGACGGTCCGACAAGAAAAATGCAAGAAAGATGTTTTATTAGTGGTGCTTTTTTTCAAAATAATTATAGACTAGGAAGCATCTGTTTTCAGTTGGCTGTTATGAAGGGCACGTAATTTTTTTGTGAAAAATCCTTAAGAATAACATAAAGAACAGTAACTGAGGAATTCGCAGCCTGAAAAAGTTTAGCTAAATTTTTGGTGATTAATTTTGTGTAAAATTCCGAAAAAATGACTTTTTGACTATTTGTTTCTAGTTTTAGTGAAAAAGAAATAAAAGTTTTGTAATTAAATTTTACATGAGATCTTACTATCTCACTCTTTACTGAACAAGTGCAAAATAATTTGCAAAATAATAACTGTTTTCTACCGTTCAATAAATGCTGTAACATTTACTAAGACATGTTTAATTAAGCATGAAAAAATCTCGATTTTTCCCTCCGTTAAATTCCATTTAAGACCGTGTCAAACATGTAAAAATAGACATACTTATAACTCAAATCAAACACACGCTTGGGCTACAAAAATTGAACTGAGTACTTTCAGGACATTGATTAATCAATTCTCATAATTTGAATAAAAACTGATCGTTAATTTAGAACCTCCTATGATCTTAAAGTAAAGATTATAATAAAATGCATTAAAAAACGTTTTTGCATATAAAAAAAGTATTTTTTCCAGTTTTTCTAGATTTTGCGTCACTTTTTTTGTCGGACATG
This sequence comes from Stenurella melanura, assembly GCA_963583905.1. Taxonomy (NCBI): domain Eukaryota; kingdom Metazoa; phylum Arthropoda; class Insecta; order Coleoptera; family Cerambycidae; genus Stenurella; species Stenurella melanura. Next base: position 14,412,178 of record OY757313.1, read on the forward strand.
GTGTTTTACATACAATTTTTAAAAATTGTCAAAAAATGGTAAGGGTTATAGTCACGAAACCATAAGGCTCAAAATTGACATGTTTCGGGTGTCGGACTGGGCGAACGCGTCACTTTTTTTGTCGGACAATAGCTTCCGTACAGGGGTTTTTATATATAATCTTCTCATTAAAATAAAAAACAAACGTGTTCTTATCATAAACCTTAAAGGCTGAAAAATGACGTGTTTGAGGGGTGCGTAAGGGTTATAGCGCCGCTTCCATATAGGGCGATATGAATATTCGTGGTAGACTCGTCAAAAGGAACCCCCCCGAATAGGTTTTAAAAGGGTTATAATCATGAAGTCCATTTCATTGCTGGCCCAGGCACAATTACAAATGGAACAACTATTTCACAGTGTATTGATAAAACCGCACGATATCGGCTTTATTGAATTAAATAGAATATAAACTCTTTGACTTAATATTTATTTGTCCTAACAAAGTACATCAATCAAAGCTATCAAGCGCGTCGACAAGACGATAACACGAACTAATATCGATTGCATAAGTTATTTTGCATAGGTGCATGTTGATAGATTGTTTACTTAGAGCATCGTCGATCACGCTTGACCGTCTTATTGATTCGGATTTGTACAATAGCACAATGTCTTCTAAATGATTTCCGTAGTAAAGTTCTCGTATGGGCAACATCATTATAACAATTTATTGGACTTGTTTACCTCTATTTTATCTGAGAATCTAATGCGGGATTAGCGAAAAGCGCGTCGCAAATGTTACTTTACAAGAAAATATTTAAATTTAACTTCTCGCGCTCTAAAACATAATTTAAGTACTCGCGGTGTATTTTGTACACCACAATCAAAAAGTGCCCAAAAGCCAAAAAAATGCAGATATTAACATTGGAAACATTAATGTTCGCGTATGGCGTATAGGACAGAAGCTACGAGTTTTTTCCAAGGCCGTCGACATGAAAGTATCAAGGTCAGATGATGTAATACTGAGCGAGGGCCTGTTACTCTGTTGGAAGCCTTATGATGTAGTCGGTCAGCGCCGATCGATATTGGACCGCATGTTCAACAAAAGGCGCTACGGAGAGCAAATCTTAGCATCGAGCCAGAAAGTATTAGTGCTGCTGCGGCAGACGAATGAAGAAACGTGATATCATTTGTCTCACTATTTATTCCTTGCCCTAGGCTTCATCGGGAATATTGCCAATATAAATGTAAAGGTGGATCATAATTATGTTATATCTGATCACTTGTACAAATTTTTACGGACCACATTGTTAACAGTTTTCAGGTCAAGTTAACACGAGGAAAATTAGATTTTGATAAAATATCAAATTTATTGATTGTAAAAGATTGGAAATATAGCAGTACGGATATAAATGTAGTAACTAATGCTTTCCTTGATAATTTGATAATAACCTTAGATACAGTCTCACCACTAACAGAGACCAAAATAAAGTTGAATAATAGATGGATGAACGAGGACTGCAGAGAGGCTATTAAAAACAAAAATAATGCATATAAAAAATATGAATGGACTAGAAGTAATGAGGACTGGGTAGCATATAAAAAATGTCGAAATTTAGTAACGAAAACTATAGATAACACAAAAAAAAATTCTATAATGATGCAATAGACAAAAATAAAAATAATTCAAAATTAATGTGGTCTAACCTAAAGGACATATTAGGATGAAAAAAGCAAAAAATTTGTGGCATTGTCTGTGATGATACGTACTACCATAAACCAAGCGACATTACTAAAGTGCTAAATAATTATTATGTTAAAAGTATTGAAGAAATTGTAGCTGACATTGATAATAATAATGATGAAACTATTTTGACAGATACTATACCACTATATTCGTCTTCCTTTTCTTTCTTTAAACAGATATCGATAAACGAATTAAAAAAAATTATTTATAGTCAAAGTAAAAACGGTAGTATAGATGAGATAGACTTAAAATTAATTAAAGAACTCTTTCATGTCATAGGATATCCCTTAAGGAATTTAATTAACCTTAGTTTAGAAAAAGGTATTGTGCCTGATAGATTTAAAACTTCCGTTATTATTCCGGTCCCAAAAGTGCCTAATACAAACTTAGCACAAGAAATGCGCCCCATCAATATGTTGCCATTTTGTGAAAAACTCTTAGAACTGGTAGTATATAATCAAATACTAGAATATGTAAAATGTAACAGTCTGCTGTGTACATATCAGTCAGGATTCAGGGACAAACACTCTTGCGAGACTGCATTACAATGTGTAATATCTGATTGGAAGGAGGACATAAGTCAAGGACTTGGCATATGTGCTGTCTTCATAGACCTAAAGAGAGTTTTTGAGACAATTGATCGCCATACGCTAATTTTAAAACTTAAAAGGTATGGATTTTCTGGCACTACTTTAATGTGGTTGGAAAGTTATTTATCATTTAGATGCCAAAAAACAAAATATGATGGTCAATATTCTGAAAGCAGCTATAACAACAATGGAGTCCCGCAAGGGAGTGTTCTTGGTCCTCTGTTATTTATCCTTTATATTAATGATTTGGGTAAAGTATTAGTCAATTGCAAAATACATCTCTTTGCAGATGACACGCTAATCTACTTTAGCCACGAAGATTATAAAATTTTGATTTCCACTATTAATGAAGATTTAAATAGGCTTACTCAAAAATTTAATGCAAACAGGCTAAAAATAAATGAAGCAAAATCAAAGTGTATGTTTATAGGATCCGACTGGGCTTATAAAAACTTTTATAATTTACAGATAAAAGTCAAAATTGGCAATAAGGAGCTAGATTTTCAAGATGACATTAAATACCTGGGATTATTAATAGATAGGAATTTAAAATTTAAGAATCATGTGGATTATATTTCTAAAAAAATTGGTAAAAAAATAGGATACTTTTATAGACTTAGTAGACACATTTCTATAAACACTAAAGTTACATTATATAACAGTATTATTTTACCCCATTTTACCTACTGTTCGTCAGTTATATATGTATCTCAAGTAAACTGTTACAGGCTACAGATTCTACAAAATAAATCCATGTGTATTATCTTAGGTGTAAATCAATTTACACATATTAACACAATGTTGGAAATATTAGGTTGGCTCGATATAAAAAAGAATATGTATATTCAAACAATGTTATTTATTTACAAAATATTAAATAAGATGGTACCAGATTATTTATCCTCGAGGCTAGTGAGTGTAAATGAAGTCCATTCCTATAACACTAGGAATAAAAACAACTGATATGTAAATAACACAACTAACACCCTCACGTACAATAGCCTATTTCATAAAGGTATTATTGAATATAACTCTCTACCCAACCACCTGAAAACTGTTAATAACATTCGTTTATTCAAATCGAAGCTTAATAAGTATGTAAAGGAAAATATGTAAATATAGATATGGATATATATGTCTGTACATATATGCATGTATATGTATATATGTGTATATAAAATGCAAGTGTATGTTATTCACAAGCTGTTTATATTATTACTTATTATTATGTTATTTATGTTATTCATGTTATTATAGTAGGTTAGTCATAAATTATTATTATTATTATTATCATTATTATTAATATTTGTACATTACTGGGAGACATGCACTAAATTAGTGCATCTACTATTGTATTTACTTTACTTTACTATTGCCATGTATTATCTTTTAGATAAATAAATGCTATTCATTCATTCATTCATTCATTCATCATCAGCCGTACGGTTGGCGTATAGGTAATGTTCTCGATCTATTCAATAACATAACACCACTAGCGGACTTCGTCCGGGACACATCACAAAAATTCTGTGCCTTTCGACTGAACGACAGTCCGCTAATGCGCATCATAACCCAGATCAGAATGCATAATGCCCCTTTCCAAATTAAACACCCTTTACCATACCAGGCGTTGCCTATCTTTCGGCAGCCTATCTAGCCAAACTTCCACTTACCAAAACTTTTATCTACCCTACACTTTTCCTTTCACACCTTTTAAACAGCATCTATCTTCTCTTTTCTATTGTTTGTAATCTGTTTGTCTTTTTGTATTTTTTGTCATTTTGTCCTTTTTGTCTAAAAATTCACTTTAGACCGAGAACCTTTGTAAAAATTCCAATCTTTTAAACTCTAATGTTTCCTTTTCACCTATCTTCCTAGTGGCGGGCAGACCACTAGGATTATTTGCTTAGAACGAGATTTTCATTGAGTTCTTTTCCGTGACAGCAACATAAATTTATTTAGTGTAACCACCCCATTTCCCATTGTGTGTTTTAGTTTACAGTGCCTTAAAATTTAAGTTTGATCTAATCTGATTACCAAACATATGAAGTTGATTAAAAACCTGTAACAAAAAAAAAGAAGTTACAAATTAAGATGGACGGCCTAGAAATCTATGATTTCATGTAGAATTTACCAGATTCTGCTATTACTATACTCCGTTCGCCCAAGAGATGCAGTAAGGCCACTCCCCATTTTGCTTAGACCATTGAGGGCAACAACCAGCTTCACATGCTATTAATTTATAAAAGCGGCAAAATTCAAAAATTATTGAATGGTATAATAGATTGTACATATTCTTTTATATTATTATAAGTGAGAACCAGCGAGGAGCAGTTGTTATTCAACAAATACACTTTTAACATTGTTAAGCTAAGAACGCCTCGAGAAGAAGTACTTTGAGCATGCCTGTATAATACAAAAAAGAAAATTACTTGCTGCCTTTCCAGTAAACTCGACATTTTGTGTCTTAAGGTTGTCTGGGTTCTCTGCAGCAGAAGCCTTAGAGATATTCACAATATTTTCCTTCTCTTTAACCGAAAAATGTTTGCTTTTCCGTTTTTTCGGCGGAGAGAGGGCTTGAGCTTGATTATAAATCCTTTCTATTGCGTTCCTTGATATACACAAATATGCACCACAGTATTGAAAAACACTATTTTATTAGATGAATAGGAATAACACCAAATAACAACAGTTATTTCTAAAAACCATACATCAGATTTGAGGCTAAAAACGATTTGTCTCGGAGAACAAATACCTCATATATTAGCGTTTTCGACATAGTTGGTTGTAACATGGGTTTTAAAAATTCAACCAATAGAAATATTATATTCAAATTTAGCACATATTTGTGGGGAGTGGTCTAGCTGAATCTCTTGGGCGAACAGAGTATAGACTTAAATTTCTGGCGGAGGCGCCGGAGATACGAACACGATTGTATTGTCATCGGTACTACATATGTATGCCATATTTCAAGGAAATAAATCAAGTGGAAGTGTTCCAAAATTGACTTGCAAGATTTGGCCTAAACTGACTGACTGAATGACAACAATGTTAAACAGATAAAAGCTTCTAAAGTACCAACTTTTGAATGGGATCTTCCCTTATTTAGGAGATGTAATTATAATGAATTTCTTGCGGAATTAACCAATTAATACCTACTTTAATCAACGAAAGTCAGCACGGACGTATAGTGCTAATGAACTACATGTAGGTATACACCAATACGAGTCTCGGCTGTGAGAATGTGTTTTTATTAGGGTGCGAATATCTCTGTTGTGATTGATCTAATTGAGCTGCATTGGTTCTCTGACGCTTCTGGCATGAGCAAGAAAATGCATAATATTTTATAATATAATACAATCGTTATTTTTGGCTTCCCCCCTCCAAAAAGAGTTCCCCTCATTCAGAGAGAAGGAAGTAAAAATAAGAATTCTCCCAAATATTTGTTAATACTAATTTTTTCCTTTGCGTCATCTTAACTGGGCTATCGCTAAATAACTTTATACTTTCCCACTCACATGAATAAATAAACATAAAGCCTTTAAAAATTCCCTCTCTAAACTAGGTATTCAAGTTACGTCTTAAATCTAAGAATTTTGTTTTCTGTAAATCTTTTTGATCCCAATCCTATTAAATTATTCCATCCCTTTTTCCCTCTCTACCTTACACAAATTCTGTAATCATATTCATGCCTTTCGAAAGATATCTTGCATGAATTTCTTTGTAGAATACATAAATTTAACAGCACATTCTCCTGATTGTAAAGGAATATTAAATTTGTCCATATAAAATTGAATTAGAGTTTTTTAGCCGTTTCTGAAATTACTCGATTCTTATAAGTAATCCTGTCAAAGTATTTGTAAAAATGATTTTTCTCTTAACTAAGAAAATGTTTTGAACTAATCTCGTACTCCGATGAACAAAATTACATCCCACTCGTTAGGTAGCTATGAGTATGGGTATCATGTAATACAATAATTTTTGTTGAGTGTGAGATTTCATTAATATTTTTACATATAGTTTATCTTTTAGTTCTCATAGATAGTTTTTATTTCAGCTGTTTGCAAAATCCTATAAAGAATATGTTTCATTACTATAAGCAGACAAATAATAAATAATTCACTTTTAAACATTATAAATGCTATTTTTTGAACTTTGCTCAAGGTTTACCGATATTGCTTCTTCAAAAAGAATCTTAAAGTATTACCATTTGATATATCCTTCTAATATCAAATTTATCACCTATTTCCGATAATCCCTGTACATATATAAGCAGACAAATATAACGAATCAGAAGTCTCTATGTGTAGTTGTTTAAAATTCATGGTGAGATATACAATATGTCATCGATAACAATTATCCAACAAGATTAATAACAAATAAATCACTGAAAGTCCCGTATCAAACTACATCGCATATTCAGAGATATATAACATATTTTGCTCCTCAATTCTATAATATCCTGCCCCTTAAAATTAGACGCTTCACAAATAACATAAAAAAAACGGGATGTAAAAACTTTATAAGAAACAATTACATTCATAGGTCTATTCTACAATCTATATATAAAAACATGTTTGCTGTCGCCATATGATATTTCTCTAACAATAATAAAAATAATTTTCAATTAAACTACGTATAAATGTGAATCGTTAACAAGTTGTACAATTAAATTTTACATTTAATATTGTTGTTGAAGGGCCATGTATAACCTGATTCGCTTCAGAGGCAATTTAGAGTGCATGTTATTTTATTAAATCATAATAATGTCAAAATTTATGTTGTATGTAACATGTTATATGTTCGCAATAAATTTGAATTTGAATATCGAAAGAACATTTCGTAATGATGCTAGGTTGTTAAGTTTATTTTCGATATTTAAGAACGTTTTGTCAACAAAGACTTCAGAGTATTGATCATTTATTAAAACTTGTTTGATAATATGTTAAAAGAGGATAAAATATTTATGACAGGGCCAAAACAATAACGAAATATTAAATAATGAGAAACATTTTATCTAAAAGCTTCTAATAAACACTTGACAATCAATAACCCTGAAGTTTATGAAATAAGAGAATGAAGACTATATTTTCAAACAGTGAAGGAAAGTTTGGCCAACAAAACCTCTAGTACTTTTTGATCATTTTATGTCTTCAGTTTTTATCACTCCGACCTTTTGTTAATGTTTCATACTTTGCGTCTTTGCACATAGTAGGCGTCGCAAAGTCATTATCTTGTGAGATGGCAAGTTAAGACATTCTAGAATAATTAATTTGTCCTAAGGGGAAGTGTTGTCTTATTTTGTTTAATAATAAATTACGCTTTGAGTGTGATACCGCATAGTGGCATAACCACATTTATTTTAGACGAGAAGTGTAAGTAAATAACCATGATTTCACGTTAAATACAAATCAGTGTTAAGACAATTACATGTAAATATTCTACATACCTACCCCAGCAGAGACTTAGTAATAGAATATGGTAGAGATAAAATAATATAAAAGATAGGAGTAACGTTATATTATTTGATATGAATCGGTTAAGATAATAACATTTAAATATACACATTAAAAAAGTTCGGCAGGTGAACCTGGTGTACACTGACTTCTCGAAGGCTATTGACCTCGTCGACCATATAGTTTTAATTAATAAACTTGACAACTTTGGTTTTAGCGATACATTTTTCAAATTTTTCGAATTCTATTTACAAAGCCGATTACAGTATGTTCAGTATAATAGTTTTAAATAAAATACATATGCCGCAACATATGACGTATCTCAGGGTTCAAACTTGAGTCCACTCTTATTTTCGGTATTTATTATTGATTCATGTTATGGATTGAATCGCAACAACTTGTCTTTGCGGATGATAGAGATAGGTTCACCTATCACCTATCTAAGAGATAGGTGAAGATCTGTTGTTTTTTATCAGTAAATGTCAAATATAAATATTTCATACTTATTTATGGATATTGTCTTGGTTTTGCATGGAACATCGTTATGAGTGGCTTTGGGCTTTTCTGATGAGTCCACAATAAGGACGAAAAACATTTCAAAGGCTAAGCATTTCCAAGAAACTGAATGAGATTTTATGAAAATGTAATTCATTAGAATGAAAAAATTTTTAAAGACAAGGTAGGTAAATAAATTAATTTCAGGAATTTGTTCTCATTTTAACTGAATTTACATATCGTAGGGGATCATGTAGATACAAGTTTAACCTGCCTAGCCGTAGGGGACTATGTTGGATGCTAGTGTTATTAATGAGAATGGCAAATAAGAATTTGTACTTGTTAGCATAACCAGAAGGCAGGTTATAGAAAGCATGCAAAGATTTCATTAATATTTTTACATATAATTTTTCTTTTACTTCTCACAGATAGTATTTCTTTCCGCTGCTTGCAAAATCCTATAAAGAATATGTTTCATTACTATAAGCAAATAAATAACTAATAATTCACTTTTAAAAATACAATAGATTCTCTAGAACTTCCATCTGAAATTAATTTTAAAATTCCACGTTCAGGCTCGCATCAAACGTTCACTTGTGCAGTACAATCTAACTGCAAAGAATAAACATCCTTGATAAATCACTCATTTATTCCATGATGGAAATATATAACGCTATTGGTGACGATTGTGACATGTTTAGTCTTTCTTTAAATAATTTTTCTAAGACCATGAAACTCTGTGTTTGAAATTGGTTGTAACTTACATTTAAGTAGGTACATAACTGTAATATTAAGTTATTCTAAACTAAATATGGGCTTGTTAGCGATAATTTATTTTTCGTTATTTTGGTATTCAATAGTATTCGATGACCCAGACAAGCTGTCAAAATTTCAGCTTCACAACTATATCTAATCGTTAGATATTCAATGTTAAAGATTGGGTTTCAGTACAAAGCGCTTCGCCGACTAATGACGTCATATTGCATAAACGCTAAGGCGAAAGGTTTTTAGTTTGTTATAAGTAGTGACTAGTCCACTATAATTTGTCAAACTTTAATGTCATGAAATGAGTTAATCTGACGTTTGAATAAGACAAGAACTGTTACGGTCCTAAGGGAAGAATTGTTAAGGTTTTGAGTTCTTGGTTTAGAGTTCTTTGTGTAAAGTTCTTACCTTAAATTTTGTTAGATTTAGAGTTCTTAGTTTAAAGTTCTTTGTGTAAAATTCTTGCTTTATTTTTGGTAAATTCGATCTTCCGAAATATCAAGAAAATATCAACGATAAAATGAAAAATATTTATCTAACATGTGACAGTATGGAAACATTGGATAAAGGTTGTCCATGGTGCCTTGCATCATATGTTACACCCAAAAACACATATAATGATATCAGAATTGCATTAAATGTACGAAAGTTTCAGCGGTAACACTAATTTTATGTACCCATTTACCCTAGAGCATTCGCTTTGCTCAGACCAATAAGATTGACGTCAATATTTCCTTCTAGAGTATCTTATTTATTATGTTTTCAAATGATCTGCGAAGAGGATGTCATTTCATTTTCTTCCCCGTCTTTAGTTTTCGGTATATCCCCTTTCAGATTCCAACAATAGTCAACTTATTTATGTACCATATTTCACCTTTCACCTTGTTCTTCGCCTAGAGTCCCCAAGTTTGTTTGGTAAGTAATCGTGGTGTGAATCGGGGAAATGTAACTTCAGATTCATTAAACAGCCCAGACTCTCGTAGTTGCTGACCACTTTTTAAACTATTTCTTTGAATTTTTCACTTTTATTATTCTCAAGAAATTTTTTAGACACTTTTTTAAAACTTAACCACCCCTAGACACATGTCTAAAAAAAGTTTCCCTATAAAATCAATTTACAAAAGGGCACAGGAAGTTTCTGGACACCCCGTATAATGAAATATTCTTAAAAAACACAACCTTCACTGTAGTGAAATATTTCCGTTGTTCCTATTACATATTTCAATTCTTCTCTCCTAATATTGAAATCACCGTTTCTATGCATAGTAAATATGTCTTGAGAACTTTTTCTCCAGTGTATTTCTTGTTTCAAATTAGTTCATGTGCTCCAGAGTACTTGGCTATGTTGAATTCACGTAACACCAAATTTTACGATGAACATGTTGCTGCAAAGATATTTTATGTTTACAGAAGATGAAATTGAAATATAATTGCATAAATATTTCGTAAAGCTGATGTAATCTAATCAGCTCATTTCAGTTCTCATATAACAGAAAATATGTACCTACACAGAGTGTAAAGATATAATCAAACCCCATAGTCAGCAGTGTTCACATCCATTTCAATGAATATACGTGATCACAAAAGAACACTTATATCAGTAAGTATATTAAATAATAATTAAATTATTAAATTAAATTAATGAATACATTAAACTATAAAAAAACATCAGCACAATAAGCATTACCACGGTATTGCAAATAGTATAAATAGAATATAAAGAAAACAACAGTAAAAACAGCCGCCTAAGGAATCGCTACTTCTACATCCAGATTTGTCATTCAAGTCTGTTAAAAAAAAAATCTTGATCTTGATATTCTGCACCAGAAATCCATAGAACGATATGCCACTTCAATACCTTTTCGACCGACTAACGTTTAATGGGGGTGGGGGTGGTAGTAATTGGGTGGCTGATGCAAAGAAATTTTTTTTAGAACTCTTTTTCTCATACACACATTAAACTAGACTTTAATTTTGTTAATCCCTTTAATAGTGGAGTGGGGGTGGCTAGATTTTTTTTGTAAAAATTGCAGGTAAACTAGATAAAAAAGTCTATAACTGAAAATTATTACAGGACCAAGTGCCTTTTTTATGTATATCAGTACATTTTTTTAAGCATTTTTCTAGGCTCTATCATTCCTATATTAGCATTGAATATCTCCCAACCACTTCGATGTAATGAATTCTTTTGTTGAAACAATGCAATCTGCAGATGGATATTAAGAAAATCACCACAGTCACAGTCACACAAGACATTTAGATTCATCGACCATGTTAAGAGTGTGAGGAAAAAAGTGGGAGAGACCTGTACCAGGGTGATTGCGATGCTGAAAAGGAAATACGGAGCGAATGAAAATTTGATAAAAATTATATATGAAAGGGTGATGCGAATGGCAATAATGTATGGTGTTGAGATCTGGGGGAGTAGAGCGAATGACAGCAGAATAGTGAGACACCTAAGGGCCACCCAAAGAATGGTACTTCTTGGTCTCCAGAGGGCTTATAGGACAACTCCTACAGCCGCTCTGGAGGTCCTAAGTGGCATACCGCCGCTTGAGGTACTAGCGGGGGTCCTTCACCTTGACAAAACAGAAGAGATGAAGAGAAAAGAAACACAAGGAGCACTAAGGCCACACCCAGCGTTTAGAGTGAGGACAGAGAGGGTATGGGAGGCACAAATCGAAAATGAGAGTGAGATTGTGGGTTATTCGGACGCGAGTAGAGACGAAGAAGGGAGAGTGGGAATAGCTGGAGTAATTGAGGGAATATTCGGAGAAGGAAGATTTGAAGAAAGAATTGCGGATGGCATCCCCGTGGGAGTGGCGGAAGCCATTGCCATGGGAAAAACCATCCAGATGATTGAGAGAAGAGTGATTGAGAGAAGAGTGAATGAGGAGGGAATGAGGCCACGAGAGAGAATGCAGGTATCCATCGTCACGGATAGCCTGCAGACTCTCGAGAGGTTGAAGAAAGGAGGGGCGAAAGAAAGAGAGATAGTTGAGATAAAATTGAGTATCGAGAGACTGAATAGGATGAGAGTTGAATGTATTATCATGTGGAGGAGAAAGGGTGAGGAAAATAGAAAAAATAAAATGGTGGATGAAAGTGCAAAAAGGGCAAGAATGAGAGAAGAAATAGAAGGGGGAGAAATTTGGATTGATCGGAGAGGGAGAAAAGCAAGAACGAGACAAAGAGTAATAGAGGAATGGCAGAAAAGATGGGAAGATGGAGAAACTGGAAGAACCCTCTTCGGGGTATGTTCGGAAGTGGGTTATACCGCCTTGGGATTATCCTTTAAAGGAGTGCAGATGGCGACAGGACATGGAAATTTTCTGGGATACCTTAAAAGGTTTCGCCTGAGGGATGTAGATGGGGAGTGCGAATGCGGAAGAGGAGAGGAAAATAGTGAGCATGTAAGGTTTGTATGTGAAAGAGTGGATAGGGAAGAAGGGAGAAGGTTTGTGAGGAATGAATGGGGTCATCTGGAAGTACAAATGAGAGAAAATAAGGTAGTACAAGAGGAACAAGTGAGGAAATGGAACGAGTGGGCAGAGAGAGTGATGATGACTGAAGAATTGCATGTGTGAGGGTTGCCTTCCAGGTATTATAGATAATGTATATCTGTATATATATGTATATATAAACATTTTATTAGATAGTATTGTAGGATAGAGATTATGTTTGCTCAAAGCCGCAAGGCGGGGGAGCTAATAAAGTAAAGTAAAGTCACAGTTATGGTTTTTAAGAAAAACTTATGTGAATACCAGTTACGAGATATCTTATTAATGTTTTTGACTCATTTTCATTTGCTGAGACCATACAGGGTGGCCAAAAATTATTTTTCAATTAAGAACTTTTTAAATTGAATTTTCCCAATTTTCTCGAATGGAACACTCCTGTACGTTATTCAACGATGTGCTGTAGAATTGAAAACGAACATTTTTTGTAAGTACTATCCTATGGCTAATTGCAACCATTTTCGTTTTATAAATAAACAAGTGTCAAATTCAAGAATTAACTTAAAAAAAGAAGTTCCCTCAAATAATTTATTAGAAACATTTATAATAGGTGTTCGACGTATTGCCCATTTTGATTGACACACGTCCTCATGCAATTTTGAAATGAGGCCATGTATTGGGACCATTTCTTCCAATCCATTGAAATGAATAAATAGTATTTAACAGGTCCTTTACTGTAATGTTTTTTCGTAAATTTTTTTGCCGTTTTTGTTATTCGACAAGCAATAAAACCTGTTTGGTATAAATTGTTTTGTATAGCGGAGCATTTATCACAGTTATCGGTCGTTAGTTGAAATTTGTATTGAATTTAAAATATTTGGAATTGTATAATATGAACTTTAATAAAGCGGAACTTGTAGACATAACTTTTGTTTTGGGCGAGTCAGACAGAAATAGTTTATTTGCCAATAGAATTAATCACCAACGTTATCCTGAAAGAAGGATTCCTGATGTTAGCAGCTTCCAAAACCTTCTCGACAGATCTCTGGAAACTGGAAATGTCGAATATAAAAAAATTGAAAGAATAAAACGTATTGTGAATGAAGAAAATGAGTTTTCTGTGGTGCTGGCAACGGTTGAGAATCCCCATGTTAGTCAAAGAAAAGTGAGCTCATTAGTAGACGGTTTGTGGGTCGAATCTTAAAAACAAATAAGTTGCATGCATATCATATTCAAATTCACCAGGAATTATCTCATGATGATTTTTAAAAGCACCTACAATTTTGTAATTGGGCCAGAAGTAAAATGCAAGATGATATCAACTTCTTCAATGATGTTTTATTCACTGATGAGGCAACTTCTCATAAAAATGGATTTGTTAATAGGCACAATTTTCATTATTATGCTTAGGAAATCCTCACTTTTTTATGCAAGTTGATAACCAACACAGATGGTCTTTGGGGAGGAATTATTGGAGAACATGTAATAGGGCCACATTTCTTTGATTGTACATTGACTGGAGCTATTTATCTAAATTTTTTGAAAAACTATCTGCCACAGTTATTGGTAAATCTCCCTGAAAGATTTCGAAATAGGATGTGGTTTAGGCAAGATGGTGCTCCACCACATTATTTAAATGCAGTTAGAGACCACTTAAATAATACCTACCTTCATCAATGGATTGGAAGAAATGGACCCCCTAAATGGCCGGCTAGATCACCAGATCTTACAAAAATGAATTTATTTTTATGGGGATACGTGAAGGAAATTGTTTATAGAGACACACCAACAACAGTACAATATATGAAGGAAATAATAATAACTGCCTTTAGATTTATCACATCGGCAGTTTTAGGAACAGAGGGAACCTCATTTTAAAAGCGTATAGAGATGCGTGTCAATCAAAATGGGCAACATGTGGAATATTTATTATAATTTTTCTACTAAGTTATTTGAATAAACATCTTCTTTTAAGTTTATTTTTGAATTTTGTCATTATTGCTCAATAAAACGAAATTGGTTGTAATTAGCCATAGAGAAGTACTTACAAAGAATGTTCGTTTTCCATTTCTACATCATATCGTTGAAAAATATATAGGGTGCTTCGTTTGAAAAAAATGAGAAAATTCAATTTAAAAAGTTCTTAATTAAAAAATAATTTTTGGCCACCCTGTACAGCTTTAGGAAATGAAAATGATTCAGAAATATTAATTATATGTCTCGTAACTGGTACTCACATAAACTTTTCTTAAAACCCATAATTGTGACTGGTGATTTCTAATTACAGATTTTTTTATTTAATTTACCTGCAATTTTTTTTTTTAATTTCTAGCTATCGTAAACTCGAAATATCGAGGTCCGACGCACTATTGCCCCACCCTGTATAATATACGTGTATATCAAATTCCAAGTTTCAGGACTCTTACTAACTTGCTTTACCTATTTACCCCTATTTATCCCTATTTACCCTTAAAACCCTTCAACAGAATAAGTTCAAATTATAATCCAGTTAGAGATCTCGCTATAATACATGTGAACGAAATTTCAAGCCAATATCTTAATTTTGTTTTGCTAACAACTTTAATAATGAAACGAGGGTGGTGATGAGAGGTTGCAGATGTCAAAAAAAACTTGAGACCTTAGCTTTTGGTATATACACAAATAAGGGAAAATAAATAAAGCAAGCTAGTAACAGACGGAGAGCTGGTTACAGAGGTGGGCATGCGACTCTGTGTAGTCGAAATGTTATCCAGTACAGGTTCAATTCTTTCCGACATAGCGAGAGCCCGGTTGCCAGAAGGCAGTCTGGAAGGATAATGGGCGCGCGGGCGAACAATCATGCAATTATTTTTAGTAAAAAAAATTTAATAAGGAACTGAAAATTTGCAGAATTATTGAAGACAGTATAAGTAAGTAGGAGAAAAATAGCCAGAAAAGTATGTGGAAGGTAAAGGGCCGCCAAGAGGCCCCAAAGCTGCACAAACAAATGATCAAGTGCACTTCTGACAATTGCGTACTCATTACTCGTTTTAAAATGAAATAATGCGCCAGAAGGTTAAGTGGAAGAGAAAGAGAGAAAACACCGATGTTAAAAGCGTCAGCGCCTTGCTCGATCGAACACTATTCTCTGTATTCTCATATTTTATATCATAAAGTGTACTTTTTGACAATTTGATGACATAATTCGATGTTTAATAAACTATTTGTCAACTTCCAGAACTCAATTAGGAAGATATCAATTGTTTTCACAAAATCTAATGCTAGCTTATATAATCCATTCGAACCCGAAGCAGAATGGATAATAAACTGAGCCAACAATGAATTTAAACGTTTTAAAGACTACCTTAAGGTAGTTATGTAGCAAGAAGTGCGACATCTGTTAGCGAATCGATAAACTTGAGACGAGAGAGAGAGAGAGAGAGAGAGAGATAGAGAGAGAGAGGGAGAGAGAGAGAGAGAGAGAGAGCGAGAGAGAGAGGGAGAGAGAGAGAGATAGAGAGTTGGGAAAGATATGGCAATGCCGCACATAATTTCTGATGCCGGCTGATCGACTCGTCACTAATATCAATATATCTTTACCTCTTTTAATAAATTAATGGAAAAGTATATTATTATACATATAATAAATACAATCGGAATGAACATTTGTAAATAATCTATGATGAATTACTTTCAATTTCCCTTGTTTTTGAGATCATTCTCGAATAAGGATCAGTCGAAAGAGGGAAAATAGTGTCAAGACATCAATTTATTTCACAAGGCGTCCATAAGCGCAATGTTAAATGTCGATAAAAACTGCGAACGATAAATGGAGTTCAAATTTTACCAGAATGTAAGGTAATGGTAAGAGTACAGTAACTTGAAATTCGGTGTATGTACTAAAAGCCAAAGGTTCAAATTTTTTTAGCCAGCTTGCCCTTTTGCTCTACGCGAGGTTTCTGTCCTCGCAGAAATTTGAAATTCGGTGTATGTACTAGAAGCCAAGGTCTCAGATTTTTTGATAATTTTTTTCAGCCCCTCCACCACCCTCACTCTATTATTAAAGAGGTTGATAAAATAAAATTGAGATATTCACTTGATATTTGCTAGACGTATGTATTATAACGACATCTGGAACTAGATTATATTTTGGAATGTTTCCGTTGAAGAGCTGGGGGTTAATTAGGTATAAATGGGGGAAAATAAGTAAATCAAGTTGGTTAGAGTACAGAAATTTGAGATTTGGTATACACCAAAGTATATACATACTAGAAACCAAGGCCTCATATTTCTTTCTAATGTTTTTCAAACCCAATCATATCCGCTCCATTATTAATGGGATTAATAACATAAAATAGAGATATTCACTTGAAAGTTAGTACACGTATGTAATGACATCTGATTGAGATGATTCCATTGAAGGGGTGGGAGGTGATAGGTTGTGAATAGGGGAAAATATGTAAGGTAAACGATAATTTTAATTTTTAACGTATATGGTAGAAACCAACATCTCAAACTTTTCTATGACACCTGCCCCAAATATTATTAAAATTCTGACGAATAATTTCCACATACTAGAGTGCAAATATAGTCAAGATGTTTCCTTTAAAGTGACTTGGATGAAAAATCTGGATGTGGAAGTAGTGATTCCTTAGGCAGCGGTTTTTTTATGTCAACTGCCACTTCCACTACCACAAGCTTTCACAAAATTTCTCATATTTAAACTATACATTAAAAATAATTATTAGCAAAACGCTTTTTACTCGCATCACGAATATTTTGATTACATTGGCTTCTTGCCTAATTTATTGTTATTTTAACAATTTCTTACATGTAAACATCATGTTACTTCCTATATTGGCACAGGAATATAAATATTTAGGTTTTTTACATACTGACTGTTTTTGTATTGTATTGTAAACAATATATTTGTTATTCTCTTTTTGATGCAAATTATTCTGTTTATTTATGGTATATTTTAAGAAAACGTTGAATTAAAACAACCCTATCTATATTTTACTTCCTACTCTTAGGTAGTTACAGGCGATTTTTTCAAGTGTTCATTGTGATAGTAAACTTTGAATGGACATCGTCCATTCTACCAACAGGTTTTAACTTTTGTACACAATAAGTTTATTTCTTGTGTAATAATTAATTTTTCTAATTATAACAATATTATATACATTTAGCAACAACAAGTAATTGCCAGTAAGTAGTGAATGAAAGTTTTGTCAATAATTGCAAAAAATCACAGTGAGCATTTGAAAATGAAAAAAATGTTTCTTTCGAAACGTCGGCTTTTAATTATTATAAATAATATAGGTATTAACATCAATAATCTGATCCTGATTCATATTTGCAGTACCGAGGGAGTCCTTGATTGACCACGTTTTGGATTTGAAATTATACGTAATTTCTTTAACTGTTCAAAAAAGATTCGTACTATAGATAAAATTCTTCATCCCATCTACAGACAGTTTAAATTCTTCGAGACAGTCTATTATGCTATATTCCTATTGAATGCTAGATTATTTAGCGATAAACACTGTTCTTTATTAGTAAAAATAAAACAGTTTTTTCTTATGCTTTTTTATTTCTGAATGTAAAAAATGTAGAGGTATTTTAGATACTCATTCTTCTTGTTGAAATATTATCACCTTCTAAATGGGAAATTTCTCTCAGATGATTATATATAATTTTGTCTGTAAATAATATTGAGGCGTTTTCCAATTAACAATTCGCTTTATGTTCATAAGCCCCATATTTCATGATTGTTAAATATAATCACTATTTTGTTAAAGATTAACCCTTGCTAATAACGTACCACGTACATTCCCTTTGAACTGACGTCCTTTGTATGTATTTCCCTTTGTGCTTGATCTTAGGCGAAGGTTTGATCTTCTCAAAATAAATTGTAGTCAAAGGTAATATAATCCAGGAACTGAATTAATTCGAATCAGTTTTAATGTTCCATTAGCGTACGTCATTTTGCAATTTGTATTTGATACATTTTACAAATTTAATTGATACTGACTTCCAAACTTCTGCGGTTACGTCGTTACCGGTTGTCTCCATAATTCTGCAAGCGCTCCTTAATTAATTAAATATCCACATTTATTTTACTTATTTAAATATTGTACAATCCGCAGAGTTTGTGTTCTATACTCGGTATTTTGGCAACTTACTTTTATTCATACTTTTATTATTACTTTTAACAAATAATATTCTGTCCAAATGTCAATTTGTTTTTCGATCTGGCAAATCTACGGCTGATGCAATAAACGAAATGGTAAGTATTATACATTTGAAAATAAAAACGTTGATGGAGGTATCCTCTGTGATTTATAGGAAACGTTCAACTGTGTACAGCATGATATCCTGGTTGAGAAACTTGAAATATATCGGCTGAATTCTACAGCTATACGTATTATAGAATCATATACTTCCGGCAGAAGTCAAATAACTGTATACAGGGTGTAATCAGTTTCATGTCATTAAAAAAAACTGGTAATGGAGACCGAATAGACAAACAAAAAACCTTTATGACTTTCCCTTTAGGGGCACTTTGAAAAACACTGATCTAGCTTAACATATTTAATATTATGGTAGACAACTATTGAGAACCACTGCTTTTCTTGGTCAATGGACTTGTACTTCCCAATTATACAACTTTTAAATTGTCATAAAAAAGTGCTGGCCGGCACACGCGGTGTCAAAGGATCATCGACCGCCTTTGATGTACCGCCTCAACTGAACTGAGGCAAGTATAAAGAGGTAAATAATTCGTTCTCTTTTCGTGCACAATTGCAAGCAAATAATGGCCATAGAGGTTTAAACAGAGCATTTCTTTACATGTGTGTTTTTTAATTTGGAACAAAATATTGGATTGTTTATAATTTAGAAAATTTAAATGTGGTTTATTAACATTTGTAACATAAATGAGTGTCCTGGGTTAAAAGCTTACTACCTACCTAAATGATTCAAAATCTCTGCATCTGTATCAATACACAGTTCGCTACGTCGAATTAAGTACATACGCACTTAGTTCAACAATAAACACTAAACTAAACTAACGTTGTCAATAAAGAAAAATAAAATAGAAACTTGGTACAAAAGCCAAAAGGGAATATGAAAAGAACGAACAAGTAAGTTGTGTCTGTACGTAATCAAGCATTTGACAACTTGAAGGGTAAGTCAATAAAATAAATCTTAACTATAAATACACAATGACGCGAAATTTAAAAATAACAAAAACAACGAACGGCGGGTTGGACGTGTGTACATAACGAAACATCGACAGTAACTAAAATATTGCACAAGAGAGAGTTATAGTATAGTTTTCTTCAGATCAGGTCTAGATCTAAACCTACCTCAATATTCCAGCAGTTCTCAAAAATTTTTATTGAAAATTTGCGAAATTTTGTTTATTTTTTTTCTCTAAAACTATGAGCTTTAGACCCCATGTTATATAAGGTTTTTTTGTTTGTCTTGTCGTTCCCTACCACCAGTTCTTTTTAATGACATGAAACTAATTACACCCTGTATAACAGAGCATCGTCATCATCAGCAAAAGTAAATTTCAAGGTATTTCAAGGTTCTGTACGTGGGCCCCTATTATTATACTCTTCGCAACACATTTCTAAAACCGGTAATATTGCTCGGAGAGAAAAAATTTAATATCACTGTGTTGGTGATAAAATTCTGAACAACTTTCGAAATGTCGGTCCGCCCGTCTGTCCGTCTGTCCGTCGGTGCGTCTGTCACGTTTCTTGTAAGCACGATAACTTAAGAACGAAAAATCCGATTGTATTTAAATTTGGAGAGTACGTTAGTGTTAGCTAGAGGAAGAACAAAATCACTCCAAAGAAGAGAGCTGTATAAAACCAGTGGCGAATGTCCAAATATTACAGAAAGAAAGGAGGAACCTGGAAAAGAATTGTTAGTATCCATAATATGCGATGAGGGTGTAAATGGTTTGAAAAATTATTTTGATGGGGATGCCATTGAATCGACTTCTGAATTCTCGGAACCAAATGTAACATCCACTTCATCCAAGCAACATAGCGACAATAATAATATTGAAATCTTCTACGAAAGTGATAGTGATGAAGAGAACCTGAGGTATTCAGTAGAACTCCAAGAAATGATTGTAAAGAAAGAAGAAAGAAGACTGACAACGTGCTGAAAGAAAAAATATAGGTTTCCACATTCTAAAAATTCTTCTGTCAATCGAAATAATTTTACTTGTTTCTAGTTTCAATAATCTTACACATCACTGGGATATTCCAATACATGATATATTTTCTCAAGAACATTTAGAACTGCTTTTTTGTTTAACCGAAACTTTCGAAAAAAGTGTAGTCGTGTAGTCATTCTTACGTTGATTAACTCGTTTTGGAAATTAATTCTCAATAATTTTTATTATTTCTAAATCACCTAAATCAAGATTTTCTCGTATTCTAGGTTTAAATCTATTTTAATTAATACTTGGAGAAACAAGGAACTTTTTCTCATTGTTCTACACTTGCGCAGATATATTTACTTAACCATACTTCCAGCTAAATCTGAGCCAAACCTTTGAAATTGGCGGTTTAACTTGATCTAAAATTAAAAATACTTAACCCATGTTTAAAAGTTGGTGCAAACTACATTTTCCGTTTAATTCAAGTTTAGTATTAAACCTCCGTTAAATAGTGTTGGTGCAACTAGCTGTTAAAGATGCTGGAAAAAGAAGACGATCGGAGTACTTTTTTTGACCACCCTGTGTTTAACAATACATCTAAAGGAAACTTCAAGCTATAATACGTTTAAAACAAACCAACAAACTTGTGTTTTATTGAATAAACTTTTTATGATATAAAAAAAATTGTAGATTTTTAATTCTCGTTAAATCAACTTTATTATTAAGGATTATTATAAATTCGGTTATACGCATTATAATTTAATTTATTGATCCACTTCATACAATTTGAATATGTTGTATTATTTCTTTTATAACTATATAATTCTACATTTATACGTATTTGTAAATGTACTTTTATTATATCAACAAATGGTGAATACCGATTATTGCTATTGTTACTAAAGTACTTTTAAATGTATTAAATGTAAATGCGGAGTTTCTCTCGAACATATTATTGTACATATACATTATATTTTGTTAGTAAACATGCTTCAAGACTGTTATTTTTATTGGAGTTTTTGTCAAAGCTTTGATATGTAAAGATGATATAGATGGATTAACGTGGGTCGACTTTGAAATATCCAATCAGGTATTCGTAATTTAGTTTACAAAGCTCTAGGGAAAGACAGCAGGCGGAAGATAAATTACTAGAAAAGAAGCTATATAGTGTACCACCCACCACAGGAAAGTCATAAAATTTACTTGATTAAATCCACTTCTGATAGAGCAATCATAAAATTATTAAACGTAAAAATATATTGCAGTTGTGGTTTCTTAATTACTAGCTAAGTTTATACGACGTTGCCTTGGTGATGTAATTAAAATTAAACTTCACTGACTAAGAAAATAGCCAAATGTAAAATTGTGATCTATGAAAAACATTTTACTTTGTGTATTTTATCGCTGATGTAACTAAGGCGTTATTACAGTCTCGACATAGCGTTCAATTTTCAAACTTATACAATACGTGTAAAAGGGCATGTTGTAGTATTTATAGCAATTTACTTAAACAGGATTCCCTGATTTTTTTTTTCTATGATAACTTGTATGTATCAGCATATACCACATGATATACAGTAGGCAGGTAGATAATACGCGTGTCTGGTGCCTACTCGTACCTATTGGATATGTTACGGTGGTTTCGGGAGGTGGTTGTCCTCGGAGCACCAAACCAACTATTGGGGGTGAGAGCAACCTCCCGAGAGACTACCCAAGATTTCCATCACCATTTTAAGCAAAATAACAGAAAGAGAAAAATCCATCCTCTCAGAGGGGAGTAACTTCCACCTTCCGGGCGGCGAGGGAGTGCTCCGAGGGTAGCGGCTGGTCCACCCCTCGAAACAATCACGAAAAAACGATTCCAACAACTCCTTACGCGACAAACGGGAAAAGAGCATTGCAAGGTTTATTCCAGGGGTTGCGGAAATAAAATTTATCGAATTTAGATTCTCCACCCTTAAAAACGCGAGGTATATAGGTTTCGTCGCATTCAATGAAATTTGATAAAAATGACAAGTTCGAGATATAGTATAAGCAATATTACGATTCAACAGATTTTTTTGGTGTTAAAGAATTACCCTGACATTCTAGGGCAAAACGAAGATCAGATTCATCTTCAGGGACTCAAAACACAAGGCTCCCAGTACCCCAGCATAGACCACTTTTTGTGTGTCCATGTAATTAAAAATGGCGGCATTCTATTTAATATAACAGAGTCCGGATCAACTTTCGATATAACCATCGATATATGCCATCGTTTTGAATATATTTCTTGCTCCATGTACTTCTGACAGACGACTAAAATGAGTCACCTTGTATACTAGAAGCAAGGGCGTCAAATATTTTTATGACATGTGTGAGTCATACTTGAGTGCACATGTATTATGAAGATTTTTCTGTTTAAAGAAACTTGGGTGGAAAATCTGGGTGTGGAAGTAGTGCTTCCTTAGGCAATGTTTTTTTAACAACAAATAGACATTTTTTTTGTCGTAGAGGATTGCACTAAGAACAAATTATTAGCAATGAAATTGCTTTTAGAATTTGTAATGCATCTCTTTTGTTTTGTTTTGTTTTCAGCTAATTATGGAAAGTACGTGTTGAAATATAACTTTTAAAAGGGCAAAAGAGCACCAAATTAATAGAAAATCATGTTTCGGTAAATCTTTGATCAAATGGAACTCTAGTCCCACATTTAAGATAATTTTAATAAAAATAATATAATACTCTTTATTTAAGTAGACGTGCATACATGTATATAAAAAAACGTAACAATAAAATAGAATAAAATAATTGTTTTCAATAATTAGATGAAAACCTAGTCACAAGATTTTATCATAAAATCTATGTAAATGTAATAGTTATAAAATAATAAAATACGTTTTAATAAAAAGAGTAAAAAAATACGGCATACGAAAAAAATTATATAAAACAGTGATATAATATTTGTCTCCAGTGTTAAAGGGTAATACTAAAAAATTCTTGCAGACTTGTAATAGTATTTTTTTCAATTTTAATTTAAACAATTTTAAGCCAGCTATTCTTTTCCAATAATTAGGGAGATGATTGTATATCTTAGAGCCAGTTATATAAAGGTGGATCGACCAGAATTCAGTTGAACTTGATTTAAAATCCCAGGATACCACTGTTGTAACAATTGTAACCTTAGATCTTGAACCAAGTTCAACTAAATTTTCCTTAATCCACTTTTATACAATTGGCATAGGCATAATTATTGTCATACCATTACTAGCAGCACAGAGATTATGTTTAAGCACTAAAATTTCATTCGTGTGTCTTAAGCTATATTGTATATTTCGATCGGATAATTGGATAAATAATAATAATAGATTTAACAAACAAACAACATGATAAAACATATAAAGCTGGCAGCGTTAATGTTCCAAGCAAAACAAACAAATCTCTACATGAATAGGTATAACGTTTCAACATAGTAGTCCTCATTATTTTCTTTTGTGTGCTGAATAGATTATAAACTGTACTAGAGTTGTCCCAGCAGAGAATGCCATAGGTTAATAATGACTACACCTGTGCAAAGTAATAAGTTTTAATTAGTTATAAAACTCACAAAAGAACGAAGTTGCCAGAAGACATAGCATCTAACTGAGTTTTTTTTTATTAAGTCCTCAGAATGCTCAAACCAGTTTAAATTACTATCAATTATTATACCTAATAGTTTTACAGAGTAACTCTTCTCTATAGATAAATTGTTGATTTTTATTAATAATATGTAATTAGGAGTATTATTAGAAAACATCAACATTTGAGTTTTTGACACATTAAGTTTTAGTCCAAATTTATTGCAATATCAACTCTTATACATTGTATGCCGTTGATACAACTACCACATCATCAACTAATTGAGTAACGTAGAAGGCTTTCGTCGCTATTGAGTGGCTTTGTAGATCACTTATAAAAATAAGAAAGAGAAGAGGTCCTAAGGTGCTACCTTGAGGAACTCCCGTTGGCACCAGTTTAGCATCTGATTGATACGATATGCTACTAGCTTATTGTATTACTTTTATAAGCTTTATATTGTATATTCTTAAAGGCTGTTTGCAGTTTTAAAGTTATTTTCAATAAAACATTTTTTAATCTCTTCCCCCCTTCAAAAGTTTAGTCGACAGCTGATTTTAGCCGATACTTTTTACGTGTTTATGAGACCCAAGCTAACAGTTTCTACAATAAAATTTCAGGCCATATAGTAGACCAGTCGGTAAAGTAAAAAATATACCAGAAGCTCGTAAAAAATGGTATCTTAGATTTTCCTTCCGTAACTGTTATTGAACATCACAGAAACATAAAAATCAGTTCTGGGGGTGCCACGCAACCCCCCAAAGAAACCACCCATTCGGTGAAAAAAGTCTTATTTTGCTGATAACTCGTTAACTGTTGAAGATATAAAAAAATTGCTTATCTTAAAAAAGAAAGCTCGACCAATTGCCTAAAAAAGTCCCCTTTTATATGCCATGGTTTTCGAGAAAATCAATATTGACGAAAATTGCAAAATTTGTATTTTTAATGCGCGCGAATTTTCGCTTATTTGAAATTTTTTGCGCGCGGCCTATAGAAGAAATTGAATTGCTCGAAAACCAAACAAGCTAGAAAGATAAATCAAAATGGGTTTTAAAGGGGATATAAAATACTCTCGTGTTGCCGTTTCTGAGAGCTATTGATATTTATTAGTATATAAAAACAACACTATAATGTAGTCATGTCTTGATTTTTTGTGCATCTAACTCTTCACAGGCCCATAAAAAATAGCTGACTATAATATAAATTATAAACGTATTATCTGCAGAAAAAGTTAGAAATAAAATTATTCCCATTTACAAATTTAGCAGCATGTTGAAGTTAGTCAAAAAAATTCAAAAAAGGCTGAATATAAAATTTTTTGATGATATTTTTCTAATACAATTTTTTTAGTATTAAATGATTAGTAACAATAGGTACATGATATATAAACTGAAAATCTTTTGAGCTAAATTTTCAATATGGGTCTTTTTTTATTTCTAGGAAACAATAAAAAATTGGCCAAAATTGGGCTAATTTCAATATGCTGGTAAATTTGTAAATGTGAATATTATTCTTCCTAACTTTTTCTGAATTGAAGTACTACCTTAAACTAGAAAACAATGCATTTATAACTTATATTAAGGTCAGTTATATTTTATGGGAAGGTGTATAGTTAAAAGTGCAAAAAATTAAGTGGTAACTATATTATATTGCTATTTTTATATACTAATAGATATCAATAGCCATCAAAAATGGAAACACAAAAGAGTATTTTATATCCTCTTTAAAACCCATTTTGATTATTCTTCCTAGCATATTTGGTTTTCGAGCAATTCAATTTTTTCTATAGGCCGCGCGCAAAAAAATTCAAATAAACGAAAATTCGTGCGCATAAAATATACAAATTTCGCAATTTTATTTAATACCGATTTTCTTAAAAACCGTGACATATAGAAGAAAATTACAAGAGGACCTTCTTAAGGCGATTAGTCAAGCTTTCCTTTTTATGATGAGCAATTTTTTTATATCTCCAACGGTTAACGAGTTATCAGTATAACAAGGCTTCTTTCATTGAAGGGATGTTTTTTTGGGGGTCTTGTGACGTATAATCCCTCCACTAACAGTTACTGAAGGAAAATCTCAGATAGCATTTTGTGTTATGGAAATCTTTATAATTATTACACTATAGTCTAACTGCACTACACTAATAAATAATACTTATTAGCTCAAACAATAATAATTTCATAGTTTTTGCAGAGTTGCGGTAAAATCGCATTAATCAAGTTGGTATCGCCTTCGTTTCCAGAATCCTTGCAGCTGTTTTTATTGTTTTAATTTGTATTTAGGCAACAAAGAGCGATTTTCTCATTACCAACATTTCACTTTCAGTTCGAGATCAAACGCTCACGTGGGAATATTTTTTTAAACAAATTTATACTAAAGCTGTAGCTAGAGATCAAACACCTATGTGGGAAATATATTTTTGTATTTTACACCAAAGGCTTGAGCGCCAAATATTGCTTTACAACTGTTCCCTGTTGCTTTATTCAATTAATTTGTTTTCACTTCAAAGGTTGTGATCATTCTATTAAATTAATTAAAATTTCACCCTACGCATTTTTTAAAAATACATTCACAGAAGGAGATAATTATTTAGGCTTTGTTTTCAGAAACAGATGGAGTTTAGTAAAGTACACCATAATTAACTAACTGCAAAGGTTTGTCATAAACAGATTAGGGTTGTAAACGAAATTTATCCTACTAAAACGGAGTTTTAAGCTTTGAGGATAATACTGCCATGAAACAATTACAAAGCTATAAGATCATCCACAGATTTCTATATATACATATATACTTTAGCAAAATATCCATCCCCAGCTAGGGGGATTGTTAATAATTATAATAGCCGAGTGCAATTAACCTCGGAGCCCACTTACAATGAACGGATTTTCAAGATTTTTTTTCTAGTACTGAGTACAAAAAAGCTTACCTTTTAAAAATTGTCGTTTTTTACTTGGGGGTGGTTCCCACTCCTTCTAGAGGGGTGAGCAAAAAAAGTAGAATAGTAACCACCGAATCCGATATAGAATCATATTATAAGTGAAAAAGATAGTTTATAATTTACAAAAGTCTTTACATTTATTGAAAAAGTGATATAGTACAAAAAATAATATCATGAAATAACAAGTATTTTGTTTTTGTTCATGTCTGTAGAATGAATAGTTTTAAAAGTATGATAGTTTAAAAATGGCGCTCGAACGTTCATCGGTCGAGATATAACGTTTAATATGTCAGAAACAATCAGTATAATGTTAAAAATACATATAATAGAAATTAAAGGGCTTGTAGCACTCTTTGATTTGATTTTTTTTCTATCTGTACAGCTTAAAACATAACGAAGTTATGGGCGAAACAATGAGTGCTTTATAATTTCTTTAAATAAGAAATATAGGGTTTTCCCTCTGCCATTGATCATATAATGGAAATTCAAAAAATCTATACAAAAGATTTTCAAAAGAAATTTCTTTCTTGCAATATGCTTAGAATGTCATGAAACGTGGGAATTTTACATTTGACAAAAAAAAAATTATTTCCATCACTCATTTTCTAAAAATTTTCTAATATTTTTTTTTAATTTAGAAAAAACAGTACTTTTTATTTTATGGCGGAAATGTTTGGTTTCATTTTTTGGCCAATAATTGGCCAATATTGACGGCCAATTTAATTAAATTAATTGAAACATTTGTTATCATACACAATATGCCATAGAATTAGACGGAAATGGTTACTTGGGGTTTTTCGGGGTCGCTGATCACCAGTCTGAAGTCCAGTTTGAAATTTCAAAATTGCGGATCGGAAATCGGGCCATTTTCCATAAGAAATGATAATGGAGATCTTAGCCTTGAAAATGTGTGCTCGGGAGTTTTCGAGGTTGCTGATTACGAATCCAAGGTCTAATTTACGAAATTCAAAATGGCGGACTGGAACCACAGTCCATTTCTCCAGAAAACTCGTATTCTTTTTGGCTTGAAACTTGGAACTACGGGGTTTTCGTTATCGCTGATAACGAATCTGATGTCAAATTAGGGATAATTCAAAATGGTGAACCGGAAGTAGTATGTTTTTCAGGAAATACTCGTATTTTTCATATTTTTAGCCCAAGAAAGTAAAAAATACAAGGTTCCACGAAGAGATTGACTGTTCTTCCGTTGCGCTATTTTTAATTTCGTAAACTGGACCTCTGATTCGTGAGTCGGTCTGTCTGTGTGTCTGTCTGTTTGTCTGTCTGTCTCGCCCAGCCCCCTAATACGTTTTCGGATTTTGATGAAACTTAGGTGGTTAATAGAAGACCTTTACAAAACCTTAACGCCGGAAGCTCGGCTCCGTTCGGAAACCGGGAGTACCCGATATAGTCGTTTCGAGGTTTTCGGAAAAAATTGAATAACTCGATAATAGGCAGTCGGATCGAGAAATTTCGAAAAAGTGATGGTGCCGCTGGCAACGCTCTACGAATAAGTGTACCAGAAACTAAGTCGAGAAACAAATGAAAATTAATTTTTTTGCAAAAAACTTGCTTTCTCGAATTTGGGCTAGGAAGCACGATAACTGTCCAGGATATTAATCGATTTCGATGAGACTTGGTGCAATCAAAGGTACATGGCCACAAATGAAGCCTATTGCTGGCGGACCGAATCCGTTGACCGCAAGTATTTTTTCCAGGATCGAGTATGTTTTTCTAAAGAAATTAATAGCTCCCGAACCGAAGGCCCGATTTTGTTTTAAAAAATGGCGATTGTAGGGCTTGATTAGGTCTATTAGGTGATGTTTCTAAGAAATTTGAGAAAACAAAAGCCAATCCACAAATCCTGGAAAACTTGATTTTTTTGATAAATTCTACAAATACCGAAGAGTATTCTAATAATAATCGAAAATTAAGTATTCCCTCAATCAATCTCTATAACCAGCATAAGGCACAGACCTTTTTGGACAAGAAATCTGAAATAGAATTTTTTCGAAATTCTTTTAAGAAGATGCATTCCATAAAATTATTCTTAAAAATATTACAAATTGATAAATTCTTCGTGCGATATAGGTGCAAAAAAATAATATAATGTTATATTTAAAATACCATAATTAATTTATTTATTTGGTTAAGAAATGGTGTTAAATATTTGGGGTGGCACGAAGTAGGCATTAAGCTTCAATTTATTGTAGCTAAAATAATTCCAACTTGAAGTAGAAAACTGATTATGATAATCGGCCTATTTCCGCTACTAATGATAAATTTGTATCTCTTGTAAAATTTTGATATTTTAAATAAGTTTAATCAGAAAAAATAAATTTCAATTCCTGCATTGTACCCATTGTAAAAGAAACATACGAATGAAAAACAAAACTTACTACGAAACAGATTTTGATATCGTGCCTTCTCGAAAAGGTCTCTATTTTAGTTATACACGAAATTATCTGAGGTGTCTAAACAAAAAAAAAATAAAGATCATACCGGAGAAAATTCTGTCTCTATAAATATTTGACCGATTTTCATTTACTAAATAAAAATAGAACCGACACCTTTTCTGTGTTTCAAAATGTATTTAGCCTTTACTTTAGTTAGTAGTTGTTTTGGACTAAAATTTATGTCCAATCATTTTAGTGCGGAAATTCTACTAACTCTATATTATGCCAACTTTCATTCAAGATTAAAATATGGCATAATTAATTGGGGAAATAGTTCTCAAGTAAATAGGGTTTTTATATTACAGAAATATGCAGTGCGCATAATTGCGGGATTAAAAAGTTTAGAGACTTGCAGAAACGCCTTCAAAAATCTAAAAATTCTGACTTTAGCGAGTACTTATATATTGGAGATCTGTACGTATGTTTTCAAAAACAAGACTATGTACTTAAACAATCAAATAAGACACGGGTATGAAACGCGGCATAAAGAGCAAATGCATACTACTTCCTTTCAAACAGCAATGTACCAGAAAAGTTTTATATATAATGGCTGTAAATGTTTCAATTTTTTAACCGATGAAATTAGATCATCTTCAAATATTAAGATTTTTAGAGTAAAACTCAAACATTTATTAGTAAATAAAGTGTGCTATACCCTGGATGAGTTTTTTGTTTAATACAGATATATTTAAATTTTTTAACTGTCTACACGTTTTATATAAGTAATTTATGTTTTCTTTTTTTTTAATGTCTTTAATTTGGCTTGTTGACTATTGTAATATTTATTACAGGTCTAGTGTTTATGTCTATATTTGCACTCTAGTATAAGGATTCACGTACTCTACATTTTGTTGTATATTTACATTTTAAATGTGGAAATAAAGTATTATTATTATTATTATTATTATTATTATTATTAATACAAAAAGAAAAAAAAAGAAGAAAAATAAAACATGTCAAAATGTAGTTTTTTTAGCTTGTTACACCTTAATATAGCTTCGTGGTTTAGCTCGTCTAGCTTGCATACTGGCATACCTAGCGAAGCAGGTTCAATCCCTGTTCACCGCGAAATAATTTTAATTAAAACATTATCCCCAAGATGTGGTTCGGACTCCACTATAAATTGTAGGACCTCGTTTCTATTTATCTAACACAAAATCATTGTAGATTTTCAAGGAGTTACCTTGGTAACTTGAGAAGCGGTTAAAAAATTATTACATTTTTAAGGAACTTTTAAGTAAAACTCAAACAATATACCAAAATTTTAGTAAATTCGATAGGGACCTCTATTCCATATGATTAGTACCTGGTCCTTTCAATAGTATATTAGTTTAGATGTTTCATGTAAATATTGTTTAAAGCAACAGCTAGATTCCGAAATCTTTCCTTTTCGGTCGGTGAACCGCAACCCAATAAACCACATGTGTATGCAATACATCATTTACTAATGTACCGTGGGCCTATATTTTCACAGTAAAATATCGGCTTGCTGTACCGTGTAACTTCTAACAAGATTAATATTAATTAGGGTAATTATAAGCTGTACATTACTCATATACGCTATGATGGAGCGGCTGTTGTTGTTTCACATACTCAAGGATGGATACACGCAGTACCGGATTGTTTAATATGTACTTGGGAGGGCTTCGAATAATAATATTCGTAACATGGTTGTTGAAGGCAATATTTGCTAGATACTCATTTTTACTTCCACATCAACGTAGTGAAGTGGAAGGATAGTAATCGCAAAATAAATTTTAATACATCTTTTTTGTTGAAATTGGTTTAAAATGTCATGAAACGTCGAGATTATCAAGGGCGAAGAACAAATTTTCAGTCTCTCTGTTGGTCTGCAACTATTTTTAAATAATACAGTGCAAATATGCGAGCACAAATTAAACATGAGGTTGACATTTCATATAAAATACCTTGAAAGTATTGAAACAGAAATTAAATTTAATCCTAAGAACTTTGGTCTTTTTTAAATTCAAGAAATAATATGTCGCCTATACCATCCACCTTATATTATCACAATGAGGAAATAAAAGATCCACAAACAATTTAGTGGAACAGCATCCCGAGGGTAGTACGCTTATTTAAGGTGGCCATTCCCTAGAAAGAGACACCTGATAGGGAAATATTTATTATTTTTGTCCAGAACTTTTTTCTCTTATACGCATATTTAAAAAAACTATAAGAGTACCTAAGTAGAACCATAACAAGACCATTACTATGAATTTTCAGTCAATAAGTTCAATGGTTTGCAAAATAGCTAGATATAAAACTACGAAATAGGAATATTGACATAACTTTTAAATTTAAATCTAGCTATTTTGCAAACCACTGATATTATTGGGTGAAAATTCACAGTAATAGTCTTCTTATGGTTCCACTTACTGTTGTAGTTCTTCTACTTCTTCTGTCTACTCTTATAGTTCTTTTAAATATACTTACTAAATACACTTACTAAGAAAAAAAAGTTATGGCCAAAAATAATGAATATTTCCCTATCGGAAGTCTCCTTCTAGGGAATGGCCACCTTAAGGAGAATTTTTTCTCGAAGTAGAAAGATATGGGACCCAGATAAGCTGATAAAGAAACAGGTAATGTATTATATTCTCGGTTGACGACCTCTTTCCTTGGTCGAGGTCAAATTTGTGAGCATTTTAATATCAGAGATCATATTTTCTTTATACCGCTCGCCTACAAGTAAAAACACGTATTACTCGGAAACTGGTACACTTAGGTGAATGATTCTAGCTTTGATTAATAGAGTTTATTCCATATAATACCTCTACATTAGAAAAGTGTCGTAATCGTCTTTTCCCATTTTGAAAAAACGAAATATATTTTGCAATAATTGATTAAAATGCTCATGTACCGCTCTCACACAGGCATAACTTTCTATTTCACGATATCGATTTCAAACTCCTTTATACCAACCTATTCCCTGATGTTTAATGAACATTTTCTGTCATATAACATATTGTCGCGTTTCACAATAAGTCGCGTCATTTTGGAATTTTACTTCTAAAATTAAAAGTACAAATGACTTTATTTTTATTGCAGAGATTTCAGAAAGATATTTAGAAGAAATATCACCGTTTATTTTTTGGCGGAAATGTTTGGTTTCATTTCTTTTCCAACAATTGGCCAATTTTAATGGCCAATTTAATTAAATTAATTGAGAAATTTGTTATTGTACCTACACAATATGCCATAAAATTAGACGAAAATGGTTACCCGGGGGATTTTGGAGTCGCTGATCGCGATTCTGATGTCCAATTTGGTAAGTTCAAAAGGTTTTTGAGGTCTGAAAACTGTCAATTTCTCCGGAAAAACTTGCATTCTTTTCTTTTTTGGGCTGATAGTGGCAACTCGGGTTCGCTGATAACGAATCCGATGTCCAATTAGAGAAGATTCAAAATTGCGGACCGGAAGTAGAGCCAGATTCTCAGGAAAACCCCGTATTTTTTCTTTTCTGGTCTACTTCTGGTCCTCCAGTTTCAATTTTCCGTAACTGGACATCAGATTCGTTATCAGCGATAAAGAAAACCTCCGTGCTTCCGCTTTCAGCCCAACAAAGAAAAGAATACGGGTCTTTCCGGAGAAATTGACTGTTCTTCCAGTGCGCCATTTTGAATTTCGTAAATTGGATCACGGATTCGTGATTAGCGATCTCAAAAATCTCCGAATGCTCACTTTCAGCCCAAGAACCAGAAAAATACGAATTTTTCCTGAGAAATTGACTCTACTTCCGGTCCGCCGTTTTGAACTTACCAATCTGGAATCGTGATCAGCGATTCCATAATCCCCCGGGTAATCATTTTCGTCTAATTTTGTGGCGTATTGTGTATGATATCAAATTTTTCAATTAATTTAATTAAATTGGCTATTAAAATTGGCCAATTGTTGAAAAAAAAAAAATTAAACCAAACATTTCCGCCAAAAAATAAATGTAGCGTTTCTCCTAAGTATCTTTCTAAACAAAAATCAAGTCAATTGACTGTGTACTTTTCATTTTCAATGCGCTACTTGACTAATGCGACACGCGCGTGTTCAAATATCTACATATAGCCTTTATTTGTGAAACGCGACAATATGTTATATGATAGAAAATATTCCTCAAACATCAGGGAATAGGTTGGTATAAAGAAATTTGAAATCGATATCGTGAAATAAAAAGTTATGTCTGTGCAAAAGCAGTACATAAGCATTTTAATAAATTAATGCAAAACATATTTGGTCTCGACCAAATAAAAGGTCGTCAACCGGGAATATAACACATTATTTACATCTCTATCAGATGGTCTAGGTCCCATATCTTTCTACTCCGAAAAACTTTTTGGACGATTTCAACCCCTATTCCGTTCCGCTAATTGTTAACAGCTTCGTTGATTATTTTGCCCAGTCATTCACGCCATCCGCTAATCAAGAACAGAATTTTCAATCTAACAATAACAACTTATTATCCTAACAGAAATAACTAAAGAACTAGTCTTAAACACTACCAAAAAACTAAAGGCTAACATGACGATGGAACCAGACCTTATCCCAGCTTCTATAGTGAGAGATTGTGCAATAATATCTGTTAAACCACTCATGCATATATTTAATGTGATACCATAGACATCCTATTTTCCGGATAAATGGTCGCGAGTTTGTCCTATCCTTAAAAGCAGTAATAGAACGACTTGTCCAACTAGAGACCAATCACTATGATTTGCAACTTAAGTGAAAAACTTGATTGATTTAGACAGCGTGATATTACTTACATAGACTTCTCCCAGGCCTTCCACAGACGTGATCACGGTGTTCTACTATCAAAGATTACCACATTTGGTTTGTTTGTGGATCTAATAAACTTAAAACTTATTTGAAAAATAGATACCAATGTGTTCAATACCGTGGTTACAGGTCTGTCGAATTCCTGCAGGAATCCGGTGTTCCCTAAGGGTCTACGCTGGGCCCTTCTCTTCAACTTGTTTGTGGACGATATTACGATTGATCGTGATGCCGACACGTTCTATACCGACGACCTAGAACCATTTCTCGAATTAACATCAATCGAAGATTGTGAGAGATTGCAAAATAATTTAAATAAACTTCATGACTGGTGCATTATCAGTAAACTGCCACTCATTGCACAGAAGAGTAATACCTAGTCTAGAAAACAACATGTTTCTCTATGATTATAATCTTCAGGGTGCCATGTTGCACAGACCAGACTATTTCAAAATTAATATTAATTAAAATTAATAAATCTAAATATTCCATAAAGAATTCTTTTGAATTTATTGAAAATACAAAAAATTTAATAATACCAAATAACGCAACTATTTTCAGTTTAATGGTGAATTCTTTAGACAAAAAGACGGGCTACCAATGGGTTCACCAATTTCTCCTTTGTTAGCTGAAATATTTATGTCAAACCTAGAAAATTTAATTTTTAATAGCAATAACAGTTTAAATACACATGTGTTTTATTGGACTCGATATGTAGACGATATTTTTTGTATATGGACCGGTACAAAAAGAAACCTAAGTAATTACCTTAATTTCTTAAATTCTTTTAATAGTAAAATTCAGTTTACAATGGAATCGGAGCAAAATAGTCAATTAAACTTTCTAGATATGAATATCAAAAAACATAACAATCAGTTGAAATTTAGCATCTACCGCAAACCTACCACTACAGATACAGTAATACATTATAATTCGCAGCAATCATGGCAAATTAAGATTTCACCCTTTCATAGTCTAATACATAGACTGACGAATTTTCCTTTAGATCAAAGTGATTTTGATAGAGAATTAAATATAATTAAACAAATTGC
Organism: Stenurella melanura; assembly: GCA_963583905.1. NCBI lineage: Eukaryota > Metazoa > Arthropoda > Insecta > Coleoptera > Cerambycidae > Stenurella > Stenurella melanura. Next base: position 14,447,654 of record OY757313.1, read on the forward strand.
AAGAAATAACGGATACAACGAGTCACTAATAGATAACATGGTCAAGAACAACGCAAAATGCTTCAAAAAGAATTTTTCACTGTGCCTAACAAACCTACAAAATAGTGTTTTATTAATTATGTTCCGAAATATAGTAACAGAATTTCTAAAAAATTGAATAATTTGGGTATCTCTACAATAAGTGTGAACAAAACAAATATAGGAAACATTTTGGTTAATAACAAAGAAAAACTAAATAAAATTGATAAATCAGGTGTATATAAAATTAATTGCAAGGATTGCGATGCTGTCTATATCGGTCAGAGTGGTAGAAGCGTTGTCAACCGGGTAAAATAACACAAAAAATCAATCTTAAATAACAATAAAAATACAGGAATGTCAACACACTGTATTGAAAATAACCATTTCATAGATACTGATAACATAAATTTACTTCATTCAGAAAGAAAAGGTAAACGTTTAGATCTGCTAGAACAACTAGAAATCAAAAAATCTTTCAAGTACAACCCTTGTACCACAAATGACCAGCAGAATTTCCTAAACACCCCTATAATAAACCAATCGTTAAGAAATATCCTTTGATTTATATAATCAGCTTAGGTCCACTCCAAACATTCAAATAATTAAAGATGTTAAATTAAATCTTAAATAGACTAAGTCATAAATAGATTAAGACATAAATACCTTTAGGTATAAATTGAATAAGCACGTCGGAAACTTTAGTATTCAGTATGTAATACTCTTGATAAAGGCCTAATAAGCCGAAACATATGTAGAGTATTTATAATATATTGATTGATTAATCTAAAAGCAGTGTTTAATTTATTAACAATTATTGTCAAGATGTTTCACAAGGTACCTACCACAAGTTCAGTTCAGTGTATTTCAAAGACTTTGATTCGAAACTTAATTTTATAAAACATGTTGAGTTAATAGTAGCTGGAGCCACTGAAATTATAGGATTTCTCACAAGGAGCTGTAAGGGGTATGTGAACATGGCACTGTGCGTACAAAAAATACAATGTAGTTTTCTCAAATCGGCCACGTATGTAATTTACGGTTATTATTCACAAATCGGGTTCCACCACGAAATACTGCTTAACCGCTTTAATGTTTGTGAACTAGACAAAAGGAGAGAAGCTGCCTCGGGCGATGCAATAGGCTGAATATTGGTATCAATACATGGTACACGGCTGCTCTCTGATTATATTTTGTTAACTCTGTAATATGTATTTATAAAATGGTAAATAATCACCTTGATTGCATCACACTTTACAATCAAATCACATACAAAGTACCTAGAATTTCCTCAAGAAATATTAACCTAAAAAGCTTGCTATTTCTTCATGTTCCCATTGCAAGAATACATATTCTTATGTTGTCACTGCTATATCAAATATACCTTAACTACACAAATCTGGAAAGTCGACTTGATATATTTTGCACTAGTCCATCGCAAATAAAGATACATGTTTTTAATTGAAACAGTTGTTTATCCTAAAGACTGTCATTTATTCACTTCTGTTTTTTTTCTTGTTTTTAATTTTCCCTTTTTTTTTCATGCTCACATGTTACTCCAAAATAAGTTTATATACCTACTGTATGTATAATTTTGTTTATATGTTAATATGTTTTTGTATTCTAATTCATTTGCAATTATAGTATTTCCCTCTTTATTCTGTAATTGTGCCTTGTGCCTGTTGGATATCGTAATAAATAAATCAAAATATAATATCAAGATGACTGCGTTTAAAGACACTTGAATGGGAAATCTGGATGTGGACGTAGTGATTCCTTACGCAGTGGTTTATTCCCTTCAGTTTTATTCACTTTCGCTACTAAAACCGATCAGCGATGGCAGGGCACCAGCTACCTCAAATCTAGAAATTTCGCTTAATCTCCTTTCGTAGGAAAGGATTGTTTACTTTCGTAACTTTTAATACATAAGGAGCCGATTACTTTACATCCCCTTTGAAGGATAATATTTCCACTGGAAATTTTCCGCCTAAAATTGTAACGCTTCTACGTATGCGCTGGTACAGAAACCGTTAGAAGTTGAGGCAATATCGCTATATTTTCCCTGGACGTTACTCGTCCAAGCTTCAGTCATTATTGTAACTGAAAGCTAAAAGTATATCTCAGGTTATAAAGCAGTTGTTTACGTTACAGTTTACACAGGCACAGGCCCATAGGAATTTCCAAGTAAGTGGAATCTCCCCATAGCCGTCTCAAGCTTACTGACACACAAACCAAAAACAAACGGCTTAAATTGCCTTTCATTTGGTGTTCCTATAAATACATTGAACAACAATAACACTATTAGACTAAGTGCGGCAACAGCACTAGATTACATGCGGCTTTGGTTGCTTTAGCCCCACGATTTTCGACGCCCCGTTTTCCCTGGCTGGTGCCTCCGAGGTAATTCTTTGCAGATGGGGGTGGGGGAGTCAACTTTGGTGTCTTTGGATACGTTTTTTAAAATATTGAGCACGTGTTTTATGTTTTCCGAAGAGATTAGCAGTTTGCAATATATCTGACCGTTCCGTGACTTTTGGGACACCCTGTAAATAATTACTGAGAAGATAATAATAATTATGCTAGTGTTAAATAAGTACTACTTGTGCACAATTTTTGTATTAAAACTTGGTTCAATTTTATATGATAAATATAAACATATTCTAAAAATCACTGTTTTATTACTTAAATAATTAAATAACAAGTGAAAAAAACTACATTTTGATATGCTTTTTGTCCAATTTGTTGGGATGATTCATTACATTTTCAGCAGAGGGTCGCAAGATTACTCAGTGTTTTGGCATGTTTTATTTTTCTTTTTGCATTGACTAAAGTAAAAGCTAACTACATTTTGAAACACGGAAAGGGCATCGGTTCTATTTTTATTTAGTAAATGAAAATAACTAAATGAATGATGATATTTTAAATATAACATTATCACTTATCAATTTGTAATATTTTTTTAAATAATTCTATGGAATGCATTTTCGTAAATAACTCGTTTATTTTAAGTTTTTCAAAAAAACTCTATTTCAGATTTTTTGTCCAAAAGGGTCCATGCCTTAAACTGGTTATAGAGATCGATCGACGGAATAGTTAATTTTCGATTTTTATTAGGAAACTGTTCGGAATTTGTAGAATTTATCAAAAAATCAAGTTTTCCAGGATTTGTAGATTCGCTTTTGATTTTTCAAATTTCTGACAAACGTCAACTAATAGACCTAATCGAGCCCTACAATTGCCATTTTTGAAAATCAAAATCGGACCTTCGGTTCGGGAGTTATTAATTTCTTTGAAAAATCATAATCGGCCCTGGAAAAAAAACTTGCGGTCAACGGATTCGGGCCGCCAGCAATAGGCTTGATTTGTGGCCGGGTACCTTTGATCCCACCAAGTCTCATCGAGATCGATCAATATTCTGGACAGTTATCGTGCTTCCTAGCCCGATATCGAGAGAACCAGTTTTAAAAAAAAAAAATCAATTTTCATTTGTTTTTCGACATAGCCTCTGGTATACTTATTTGTAGAGCTTTGCCGGCGGCACCATTTCTTTTTTGAAATGTCTCGATCCGACTACCCGTTATCGAGTTATGCAATTTCTCCCGAAAAACTCGAAACGTCTGTATCGGGTACTTCCGGCTCCCGAACGGAGCCGAGCTTCTGGCGTTAAGGTTTTCTAAAGACCTCCTATTAACCACCCAAATTTCATCGCAATCCGAAAACGGATTAAGGGGGCTGGGCGTGACAGACCGACAGACAGACAGACAGACCGACCGACTGACCGACGGACGGAATTTTCTAAATTCGCTCTCGAATCGATAGATATGACTTTCACATCGATCCGACGTTTTTTTCGGGTTTCGATGGTCCACCGGAAAAATGCTAAACGTATACTACATTTTTTTTCAAAATGTAGTAACAACATACTTCCCTGACCAGGCAGGAAATCTGTTCTGATTTACTAAGATTTCCTTACGCAAACTTGGCTTGCAAATTTGCCAATCAGAGATAAGGCTACATGTTCCTCATCTTTACAAGCACTGTATTCTAATTTCAGATCCACTTTATATTATACACTTATCCCTAGCGCATCCGCCATATTTGCAAAATGTTAATGAAATTGTATTTCAGTCATTGGAAGCAGAAATAATTACTGCTAATTGTAAGAAACTTGCTCAAATTTTTGCTCACCTTATATTAGACGAAACTTCAAATGGATTAATCGACTAGTTTTGAGGTTTGCAGTAGATTCTATATAAATTGTTTAGCAAATACAGAATACAGAATGAACAACCATAGAAAAGCCGCTGTCTAAAGAATCATTACTTCCGCACCAAGACTTCTCAACCAAGTCTCTTTAAACGAAAACCTCTTGATACTATACTTGCACTTCAGTATGTGGAAATAATTGCTCATAGATTTCTAATAATATATCTGAAATCTTAATGGGGGACCTGATGACAAAAAATTTTTTGGGAACCTTTGTTTGGATTCACACTAAATCACAATTTAATCTTTCGACGGAATAAGCTCAAAATATAATCTAGTTCATTAAAAATACATGCATGTACAAGTTCAAAAATTAGATGGCAAGGGTCAAGAATGTTATTTTGTGAACTCCTTTAATAATGAAATTATGGTGGGGGCGTCAGATGCCATAATTGATTTAAAGCTTTCGCTTCTAGTATACAGTATGTTTCACTCTTCACTTTATTGCATTGTTCGTGAATTAAATTTGTCCAAAATTGCACTTTTTTTTATTTCCGAGTTTAATTATTGTTTGATTTAAACTATTAAGTAAACTGACTGACATCACCCGATTAATTCTAAATGGAAAGCATATCTTTCTCCAGCTTAATTTACTCTTAATTACGTCCGAAAATAAAGTTACGACTGTATTATTGGGTGCCTTAAAAAGAGACATTTTATTTTCCTATTACGTGAAGACGTTATTAAAATTCGGTTTTAGTGAATTTTTGATAACAGCGAACACGATCGTGAGATTGTTTTGTAGTTAAAACTTTGCCTAATATCTTTTTTGGGAAAATTAAGTACATTTTTCTTCATAACGACGGACGCCACTGGTGGATTATAAGATATTTTACCGTACAAAATCTCCTGGTAAGTACCTTCCACCTGAATTTGAAAAAGAATCGCCTTGTTAATAAGAGAGCTGTGTGATATGTGAGTCATGAAAGTCAGATATACTGTATATACACCAACTCGCAAGTTTCTGGACTCTTACTGTTTCCCCCCTACTTATTTACCCCCAAACCTTCAACGGAATTGTCTCAAAATATAATCTCGTTCCAGATGTCGTTATAATACATATGTGTATATAGTTTCAAGTGAATATCTCAATTTCATTTTTGTAAAGTTGTAAAATATATTTATTGGAAATTTTTTATCTACCATGTATAACCAACCGTATGAAGTCATAGCATGACATAATAACACGATGATAATAATTTATTCTTCCTCTATTAGTCCATCTGCAATTCAATATTTTTAAAAGTGAATTATTTATTATTTGTTTGCTTATAGTAATGAAACATATTCTTTATATAATTTTGCAAACAGTGGAAAGAAAGGCTATCTATGAGAACTAAAGGAAAAAACTATATATAAAAATATATTATAAAATCTTTGCATTCTTTCAATAACCTGACTTCTGGTTATGCTAACAAGTAAATTTTTTTTTTTTATTTGCCATTCTCATTTTAACACTAGCATCCAATATAGTCCCCTACGGCTAAGCAGGCTAAACTAGTATCTACATGATCCCCTACGATATGTAAATTCAGTTAAAAATGAGAGCAAAGGCCTGAAATTAATTTATTTACGTACCTTGTCTTTAAAAATTTTTTCATTCTAATGAATTACATTTTCATAAAATCTCTTTCAGTTTCTTGGAAATGCTTAGCCTTTGAAACGTTTTTCGTCCTTATTGTGGACTCATCAGAAAAGCCAAAAGCCACTCATAACGATGTTCCATGCAAAACTAAGACAATATCCATGAATAAAATAATTTACATTATAATTATTTTATTCATGGATATTGTCTTAGTTTTGCATGGAACATCGTTATGAGTGGCTTTAGGCTTTTCTGATGAGTCCACAATAAGGACGAAAAACGTTTCAAAGGCTAAGAATTTCCAAGAAACTGAATGAGATTTTATGAAAATGTAATTCATTAGAATGAAAAAAATTTGTAAAGACAAGGTACGTAAATAAATTAATTTCAGGCCTTTGCTCTCATTTTTAACTGAATTTACATATCGTAGGGGATCATGTAGATACTAGTTTAGTCTGCTTAGCCGTAGGGGACTAGGTTGGATGCTAGTGTTAAAATGAGAATGGCAAATAAAAAAAATATTTACTTGTTAGCATAACCAGAAGTCAGGTTATCGAAAGAATGCAAAGATTTCATTAATATTTTTATATATAGTTTTTTCCTTTAGTTCTCATAGATAGCTTTTCTCTCCACTGTTTGCAAAATCCTATAAAGAATATGTTTCATCAATATTTTTATTTAACAAAATCAGGTTTAAACAAAAATTGAAAAAACTGCACCACCTTTAAAGATAAAGGTCACCAATAAGCTTCAACTAATAGAACAACGGTGCAATTTCATATTTTTTTATGACCGTTTGTTTCAAAGCTTTTCAATTTCCTTAAAACAATTTCTTCACCCTTTTTAGTGTACTCTTACCTCTGCTTTCTCTTTTAAAAGAAAGTCAAATCCGTGAAAAATACCCATTGAAAATAATAGATTATTAATTACGTATATTAATAGAATAATGATATTATTTTCCTACAATATTGAACTTTTCTAATTCTACTATGTTTATGTAATTTTTTTTATTGATTCCAAGATATCTTTTCATATGATGTTCATCACATAATTTCCTGTTACTACAAATTATATCACAATATACATTCAGTTCATTGAACTAATTTTAGATTATTTAGAAAGGGTAAGCATTACTCGATTCCCTTGTTTGTCGAAAACCTTCAGCTCACTCGAGCATCTACTATTATTCTTTCCCTTCATTATTTGATGAGTAAACACTTTTAAATTTTTTCGGCTTTTACTTTATTTACACGTACAACCTGAAATTACAAGGGGAAAGAAATACACAAATGATCGTTCTTAGAATGCTCAGGCCATGTCCAGAAAGGCAAATATACAGAAAATCTACAGCGTGTGTCAGAAATAGGTGTAAATATTTAGCAGTACCGCCCCTACTTTATATTAAAGGGGTTAACAAAATAAAAGTTTGATTTTCTGTTTACGAGCAAATGTTTTCAACATAATTTTTGACCACCATTATCACCGTGAGCCAGGCGATTTGAAATATTAATATCTATATTAACGACGCACAGTGGCTCGAAACCCTATTATGCCATTCAAATTAGTTTATAGGTCTTAATATTTTAGCAATCGGGAGTTTTTTTATTGTTTGTCTTTAAATTGTCTAACAATCCCTTGAGCATGATTCTTGATTTTTATCTTTAATTTTTTATAATTTATGTCTAATAAAAAATATCGTGTTGGTTTCAATAAAAATCAGTGTGCAAATCACAATAATATAAAGAATCGCATAATTTTACGTTTAATCATTATTTTGCAAGTACATAATTGATTGAAATATATTCTTTATAGGATTTTGCAAACAGCAGAACCAATTATCTATGAGTACCTACTAAAAAGAAAAACTGTGTCTAACAAAAACATTTTAATTAAACATTTGCATTCTTTCGATAACCTGAATTCTGGTTATGCTAGCAATCAAAATCCTAAATTGATTTTGTCTATTTCTTATTTGACAATTTTCATTGTAACACTAGCATCTACACAGTCCCCTACTGCTATGCAGATTAAATCAGTATCTACATAACCCCCTACAGCTATGAAGATTCAGTTGGAAATAAGAACAAATACCTACCAAATATGTACCTACCTTGTCTTAAAAATTATTCATTCAAATGGATTACATTTTCATGAAGTTATCTATCATTCTGCTTCTTGGAAACGTTTTTCGCCCTTATCCTGGAGCTCACCAGAAAGACATAAAGCCATTCAAAGATGTTTCATGCAAAAAACCAAGGCAACTCCCATAAATATAAAATATTTTGACATTATATTTGACATCGACTGATAAACAGATAACAGATCTTCATCTATCTATTTACTAATTACACAACTGATCCGTCAAACTAAATTTTTCATTTTCTTTTTTTATTGTTGACAGCTGCCAATATCGATGTCAAATTTAAAAATTTACAAATGCGTCTTTCGTAAAATAATGTGAGTTTTCATATCAGAAGAGACATACAGTTATTTAAAACTTTTTAGTGCCATAATTGATATTTGTTTCTACTTTTGGCAGCTTCAAAATTTCGGTCAATTTAACTAAAATACCATTTATTAATTATTTCAGTGAACAAAGGTACTATACAAACACTTTTATATAGCTTTTGGATGTACTGGATGCGAAATAAATGGCAAAAGAATATTGTTATATTAGTGGTAGTAGTCAAAGCTGTAAAATTAAGACATTCACAAGTGAGGTTTTCGTAATTAGAAATATAATGTGACCTTTGATCAAAGGAGATACATAAATAGACGAGTGACTTTAGGCCAAGACATAGATTGAAAGTGTTGTTGCTCTCAGCACTCTAATATTTTTGGTTTAAATAGTAAAGAATTAGCCACATTACGGGAATAATACTCTTGATATAATTCACCAGTCGCTCAAAACTTTTGTACATATACTTCAATGGTTACCAAATAGACTTCCGGTATCCATTTTATCATAAGTGAAAAAAATTGCAAAATATGACGTTTTGCAAAAAGAAAATTAATTTGCTTATAACTTTGGACCAAGGCACTTCTTTAACATGATTTTTGCGGAAAATTACATGGCTTGGTTGGTACTACCCATTTTAATTGAAAAAACGTTTTTTTTTAAATAAATTAACAATGTTTATTTATGAAAAATAAAATTTCGAAGTAACAAAAATTGGAATAACTTTTTTATTTACGCAAATTTTAATGATTTTCAAACGGCCTCAGATTCGCTGATTTTGTCTTTTGTGGACCCTTTTTAGACCATTTAAGCCGAGATATCAACGAATTTAGTTTTGGCACTGTTGAGACTGTTGCAATTAACATTTTGGAAAAATTCGAAGTGGAGGCTATATGTTAAACTCTTTACTATCTGAAGTTACATTTTTTATATTTCTTCGTACGTATTACACTAAAAAAAAAACTATATGATCAACTACGACCGCTCGTACAAGAGTACGCATTCTTACCAATGCTTAAAATGGTCTAGAAATGGTCCACAAAATGCGAAATTAGCGTTTTTTTCGACAAATCTAATGCCTCCTGAATCTCATTAAAATTTGCATAATTAAAAAAGTTACTGTAATTTTTCTTACTTGCAAATGTTATTTCTCAAAAATGTTACCTAAATTATTATTTTTTTTTTTTAATAAGACTAGGTAGTACTTACCAAGCCATGTAATTTCCTGGAAAAATTATGGTAAAAAAGTGCCTTGGTCCAAAGATACAAGCAAATTAAATTTTTCTTGCAAAGCATCATATTTTGCAAGTTTTTGCACTTATGATAAAACTGATACCGGTAGTCTATTTGGTAACCATTGAAATATATGCAAGAAAAATTCGAGCAATCTACTTGAAGAATTCGTATAGTTATGCAACTTTGAATACGGAACTCAAAAGTTGCAAAAATTCGCCAGTATTTGCTGTGCAAAAATAGTATTTATTATTCAAGCAAAATGGAACCAATTTTCTTTAAAAGGACGAGTAAAAAAATGAGCTTTGGAAAGTTCAAATCGCATGATTAGAACGAAAGTTTTAAAGAAAAAGGCTTATAAACAAATATGAATTTTGTGATAATTTTGCAATAACAAATTTAGCGGCAGGTGAATTACATCAGTATTTTTCCACAACGATGCTAATTTTTTCACTATTTTTACAAAAAAAATCGGTGTACTAAGGGCCACAACGTGTTAGGGAACTGAGAGTAATCCACTAACGGGCGGTGAATAAAAATAATTTTAATGTATTAAAAAAAAGAGAAAGAGATAGTGGACTGTTGCGGAAAAAGAGATTTATATGGATCCTACCTTTACTTCTTCCAGAATTCAGTGGTCCAGCTTCAGGAGGCCTCCAGATAGGGAATCCCAAGATGTTGTTAATTTTCAAAGATCAAAATGACCCTTGTACTCACACAAGCGGAAATATATACACAAAAGCGAAGTTGATTAATAATAATTTTTGTGGTATACGACACTCGTCTACAGTGACACGAGGTTAGACAGCGAATATTTCGTTAGGCAACACAAAAAATCTCTAGCTCTACTCAGAGCTAGCGTTAAATAAAGTTAATGAAAGATAAAATTAAAGTAATATAATACCTATAATAATTAAAAATAAAACTCGTAAATAACTGAGGACGGAACACAACGCTTTTATAAATTAAAGTCACTGGTCTAATTACCATTAAAACAGTATTATACTAGTTGTTAATTGTCAAAATTTCTGTAAAATTTAAAATGAGTTTACAATTTTCAGCTTGACAGTTCCACGATGTGAATATGACCGTGAAAAACAGTTGAAAACTAGGAAAATATGCACATTACAAAAAAAATTACAAGAGACGTAAATGTATAATATGAAATACATTTACCACAATTTTTTTGGATTTTTTTCTCGTCACTTTCTGTTCCCCTTTTCTCATTTTTGGAAAAATTCGAATCACTATATCTCGGAAAATACGCATTTTTTTCGAAAATTTTACAAGAGTAAAAAGTTGTTATTTTTTACCAAATTATCTAAAAATACATTCTGTTTTATAATTTGCGTCAATTGCGGGGCAATAGCGACCAATTTTGCTTTTGGAATTTGATCTATACCTCAAAACGAACAGAAACCACAATGTTTCGTGAAAATCCATCCGTTCGGTGAAATTTTTCAAGTTTAGGTTGATTTTCGTCTGATATTCCTACACTAGTGTGGTAACAATATAGAATTGGTTGCTTAATAATAAGAAATTTACAAAAAATGTCAACGAAAAAAAAAAGAGTAGGAAGTATGCTTCTTATAAATATCAGCAAAAAAGTAAAAATTGCTCCAAAACCTGTCATTAAGCAAGAATAAGTTTCTGAATAAATTGTACCGAATTCGCATATTATTCAGTGTATGTCTACGCCAATACATTCTGCTTATTTATATTCAGGCAACCAGCAACATCAACGGTGCGTTTGTTTGTGAGCGTGCCTCGGGGGTTAACGAAATTATAATTTTATGTATTATTATATACACTTTATAAAGGTTGGGAGACTCAACTCCATAATAATTATTCGCTGTAAAAGAAACCGGCTTGCTTTACCAGTGAACAGTACACGTAGGTAGTGTGTAACGAAATAATTAATTTGACCTTTTCAGTTGCTATCTAGTACAAAACCATACCCAGCTCCTGATTAACACACAATTTGGAGTTTACAACTTATAATAAAATAGAAGAAATAGAAATGTATTAACTTTATGGCAATACAAACAATGTAAATCATTGTTTTCATTTTATAAATGCCAAATGTATTATACAGAATGACTCATCTACACTATTGCTCAAATAAATAATTAGATTTTATTCGCTATTTTTAAGTGAAGTAATTATCTAATTGAATATTAATGTTGGTGGAAAAATAATATTTGTGTTGGCAATTATTGTGGAATTTATATCAATAATAAATAAATATGATGATTACTGCCCAGGAGATATAATGAAAATAGCAACAAATAATTTTAAAATAATTAAAATTAGGTCCCAATTTGATGCCCTGACCTGCATCGTCAAAAAACATTTTATTTCATATTGTCCGGTAAATGACTATTTCCTGGACTCATTTGCGGCCGGCAAATCGAACATTACAGTATCTGATACCCTAATGTGTTATTGCAGTATCTGATACTGTAGCAACACTATCATATTATTGTGATTAGTAAGCAATTATTTTTTAATTTTGACTGTTAGCTACATACTTTTCTATCGACTTTGGTAAATGAAGTATGTTGGATAACTATAGATTAGGCTTCTATTTACAAAATTTCTAATACTTTGCTTAACTAAAATTAATAATTTTTATTTAAGTTGGAGCTATATTAATACTGTTAAGCATTTATAGGTACCTTTACTTGTAAAATATAGTTTTCTACCAACATTAGTAAATGATTTTGATTAAATAAAATTAGTATTCTCTTTTTTAATCGGAGTCAATACACAGATTATTTAGTTTACACTTTTATTTACTTTCCTTTGACAGTGACAAGTTAAAGACAATCAAATAAGCTTAAAAATATAATCTAGTTCCAGATCTCGTTGTAATACATCCGTGCAGCAGAGCTGGGAATCCTCTGGTCAGAAAGGCGATTGACTCTGACCCCAACGACGGTCCGAGGCACAAGAGGCCGGAGCTCCAGATTCTGGATAATGGGTAAGTATAACTAACCTTTTATTTGTTTCAGTCCGATCTTCAAACCACACCGCAAGGAGATAGTGACCAAAAACATCCAATTACCCGATCCCAGGGGTACCAAGCATACAACCAGCTCGGTATCCTTACTCTAGCCCGTGCCGGCCTCTGACGCTAAGAAAGCGTCTCTGGCCGAACACAATCCTGAGCTAGACAGTGCACACTTCGTTCATACGAAATCGGAGCAAATAATGAAAATTGGCACCCTGGGCTTCCGAATAGTCAACACCCCCAAATCTCTTTCAAACTCCGAGAGGGATCGGTAACAGATGTTTTCTCTTACGACAGACGAAAGACGCTCCCGGAAGCCTATATATGCCAGCGAAGAAAGAAGACCAAGGGAGGTTTGCTAACATCGCCAATACCGTCCGCATTTGCGGGAGGGGGACAGGCGAAAAAGCAGGCCCACCCCTTACGAGGCCGGCCCAGGTCTACAGCGATGACTGGAGCAAAGAGCTCAACCTCGACCCCTAATCATCCGAGACCGTCGTCTTTAGTCAAGAATATTGGCGCGTTGTAATACATACGTGTACCAAATTTTGAATCAATATCTTAATTTTATTTTGTTAATCCCTTTAATAATAGAGTGGCAAATTTCATACGAGAATTTGAGACCTTTCGAACACAATAAATACCATGTTTCTGGATTCAATAGCTTACTTAACTTATTTATCTCTATTTACTGCTCAACCCTTCAACGGAATGAGCTCAAAGATAATCCAATTCCAAATTTCATCATAGTATATACGTGTACCAAATTTTAAGTCAATACCTTAGAGTAATCGTGCACACATATAAGTTACAGACAGACCGACAGAACAACAAACAGACCGATTAACCGACGAAACTTTTTTTCTATTAAATTTAAAATCTCCACGTTTCATGACATTCTAAATAAATTCTAAATAAGTAAAAAATCCAACAAAATTAATTGGGAGCAAAATTTATTGAACTTTATTTAAATACAAAAATGAATTTAATGACTGAACGACGGAAGCTTATACCGCATTATATCAAGCCTCCTCATGTTTATGGCTTACCAAAAATACAAAAACGGAATGTCCCATTAAGACCAATTATTTCAGTTCCATTAATTCGCCATGCCACAATTTGGCAAAATTCTTGCTTAAAATTGTTAATCTATTATCTGGAAATACTGACTCGTATATAAATAGTAAACATTGTATCGAAAAAGTTTATGAAAACAACATTCATAATACACATCTGATGATTAGTTTTGACGTAGTTAGTCTGTTGACTAACGTCCCAGTAGACAAAACTTTAAAAATAAGCAAAGACAAATTGTTAAATGAAAATAATTTGGAAGCTAGAACTAAATTGAGTGTAAATACCATAATGGTACCTATGTGTATAAAAACAACTCATTTTCAATTGGAAAATGATTTCTGTCAGAAGGATTTCGGTATGGCAATGGGTTCTCCATTGTCACCGATTTTAAGCAATACATTTATGGAGGATTTTGAGACTAGGCATGTTCAAAATTGTGCATACAAACCGGTTATCAGGTGGAGATACATAGATGATATCTTTGCAATCTGGCCTGACGGTATTGAGTTACTAGATAGTTTCTTGAAACATTTAAATAATAAAGAACATTCTAATAAATTCACTTTAGAAAGGGAAACTAGAAATGATTTACCATTTTTAGATGGTTTAATTAAAAGAGTAAATGGTACAATTGGAACAAGTGTTTATAGAAAACCAACACATACCAACAAATATTTAAATTTCAACTCAAATCAGTCGATGCATGTTAAGAGAGGTATTGTAAAATGTTTGTACGATAGGGCCAAAATCATTTCTTCTAAGGATGAAATACTAAACAATGAGAAGCGGTTTATAAAAGAAGTTCTTATAAATAACCAATACCCTGGGGGTTTCGTCAATGAAGCCATCATAAATATTGAAAATAACAATCAGGTACGACAAAAACCTGAAAAACGTTACACAGCGTTAATTCCTTATGTATACGGAAAGGTTGCGCCGCATCGGTGATAGATTTGATATTAGGACGGTATTTCAAACAAGCAACACTTTAAGATCTATTCTGACAAAGACGAAACCGAAGAACCACGTGCAAAATTCAAAAACCTGCATTTATAGTATTCCGTGTGAGTGCAACAAACATTACGTGGGTGAGTCATCCAGACCATTTAGTGTAAGATTGGGCGAACATCAAAATTATACCAGAAATGAAATTCAGAGGTCCAAGATCTGCGAACACGCTTGGGAGAACGGACATAGAATAAACTGGGACTCGGCAAAAATTTTAACAAAAGAGGCAGATAGCAAAAAAAAAGAGAAATTAAAGAATCAGTGATAATATTATTGAATGAGGATAGATGTGTATCGAATTTTTCCGTAGATTTCTGTACAACTCGGTTGCCAATGTTAAAAGAAGAACTTCACAAACTTAGCATTGTATAATCACTAAGAAAATCTGTTAACTATATCAACAGTTCTATGTAAATAGTAAGTATCTATGGATACTGAATATAATATACACAGCAAAAAAGATTTTTCAAAAAAATCTTAGATTAGATTTCCGAAACGTCGGCGAAATATTTAATTTCAAGTTCTTATACTTATTTGTGTTATTTATTTAAAAAACAACCTCTAACTGATTCCTTTGACGTTATAAGTCAAACGCATAGAGGTTATTTACTAGTAACATACTGGTTAATTGTGATATTTTGTAGATTCCCCGAGCTCCGCTTAAAAATAAAAAATACATGTGGCAGGAAGTCCCAAAGAATTGAAGAAGAAAAAATTAAGATAATGCCACAAATGACATTTAGACAATATTCTAAATAAATTTCAGCAAAAAGAATATTTGATTTTTTTTTCGATTGCCATACTTTCACTCCACTACGTGCGTGGATGTGGAAGTAATTGAAATACAACAACAAAACAATACATTACATTTAGGGTCAAAGCTTACTGTGTCATTATTAGGCACTTGGGATTTAAATCTGGGGGAAATGATTCAACACCCTTGCTCAAAGGCCGCTCCAGTCGGTGGGTATAGTGGGCGGCGCCCAGGGTGCCAGAATTGCAAGGGCGGCATTTCCTTTTCTGCGTAGCGCTACGAATATTTGGTGGGGGGGGGCTACAAAATGCCATTTCGCCCAGGGCGGCAAAAGAGCTAGAGCGGCCCTTGCGGCCCTGCTCATATTAAAATTAAAGTATTGCAAAAAAAAACAATAATAGAACAATTTATTTATTTATATATTTTTTTAAATTTAATCGTCTTATTTATATTAACGCCCTGATGGAGTTTTAGCTAATACTATTCCCCCACTCAACCAGGACACTTACACACAGACATCGACACAACAACCTTTCCCTGCGATATTGCTAGGGACTCGAACTCAGGATAGATAACAGCGACTAGACATGTTGTGCCACCCAACAGCGGTCTGGTTCCCTGCTATCATCTCGGTAACACATTAAAAACGCCACTAAACATCCATACACTCGCCAGGATTCGAACCCGGGACTCCGTGGTCGCACCGTGCCGGTGATCTTTAGAAATTTTAGCCTGGTTTTAATGTACCAATTTTTTAAAATCACATTGTATATTCGACATATCTTTTCACAAGATTTAGTAATTCTTTCATCTGTTACAGTTATTGAAGTCAGTCTTTTTGGAATCGTTATAAATTTCGCAACGCTTCTGATCAGTAAGTTAATACATGACAAAAGTTACTAAACTAAAGAATTATATATATTCTCTTGCGTAGTACTTTGATTACTTTCTTATTCCTCGTATTACAATTTTCTAACATCTGACACCTTTGAAATTGCCAACAATTTGATGCCCTATTTAGCTTATTTATATTAAATATTTATTCACATTTAAGTATATGACGGTATGATCCCTGCCCTAAGGATGTCCACAAATCCTGGATCCTCGGAGATGCGGAAACAAAAAGCCCCGATTCTATTTTTAGAACTCAAGAAGCTCCTCTCACCCTTTCCGCGAACTACGCCGAATATATCCGAGACTGCAATTACGTCACGCCGTAATGCTGCTCTCGGACGATGTAAATCTTGCCACCTAAACCATAAATCCAAAAAGGACCAGGAAAGAACTTTTATCTCACCTACTATGCATAGATCGAGTTATCAGTTCGAGAATGTTGTGGTTCCCTTAGTGTATCAGATTGGCAGTTATTTTGTAAAGAAATTAAAGATTTATTAAGGGAAATAATTAAATATAGAAAATTAAAGGATGCTTCATAATATCTTTATAATAAATATACCGGGTGAGTCACGAATTGCGCTCGCCCCGATATTTCCTAAAATATTTGGAATAGAAAATTGAAATTAGGAAGCCTTATTACACGACCAAAATGCCATCTTTTCAATAAAAAATCAAGTTTGCTGCACATCCGGTTTGAACGGAAATGCCCACAACTTTCGATTTTTAAATGGAACACCGTATATATTTTTACATTTTTGGAATCTAGAGGAAATTTTGAATACAATACGTCCATTTTGGTCACTTTTTGATAAACATTAAAAATTTTGTTAAAAAATCTATTTCTGAATCCAGAGTGCTGTGGTGCCCAAAATATATTTTAGTTTGTGTGCTACGTTACTTTAAAAATAAAAGAGCAATATGATTGCATTACTTAATCCTCTAGAGGCGTTTAAAATTTTTAAATGGGATTTTTACCAACTAACTCGTTTTTTTTTAATGGGAATTTAATCGTTCACCAACATTTTTAAATACCTCATTTTCATACGAATCTAACGATACCAAAATTTTGAAAATCCGCTCAAAAATATTTGAGATTTCAGCCAAAATACAATGCAACCAAGCTTTTAGAAACATGCGGCTAATAGATAATAGATTAGTGGGCTTTGGAAACTAAAATGGCACATTTCTGTGTAAATCTGGTAACCTAATAACATTGGAAAAATCATAGTAGCCATTGAATGTAATAAAACAATATTAGCTGTCAGACAGATACAAAATAAAGCGTTGCGGAAATCTCTTTGAGTAAAAATTAAAGAAAATGAATAATTTCGGTAGAAATGAAAAGGTCGATATGTTACTGATATATGGAGAGCGTCTCAAAAATTCAACCACAGCTGCAGAACTGTATCAGCAACGATATCCCAACAGACGTCATCCAAGCAGACACTTGTTTGCCAGAGTGGAACACGAATTAAGAAACGAACCCAATCAACAAGATGACCATCAAACATTTATTGTAAGTGAGGACAAAGAAATTGATGTATTAGGATTTGTGATGGTACACCCAACAACATCAACAAGGGAATTGTCAATGGAATGCGACATTAGTCAGTCTTCGGTTTGCAGAATTTTAAAGAAACATAAGTTTCGGTCTTATAAATACCAAATACACCAACATCTTTATGGAGATGATAACGACAGGAGGCTAGTATATTTCAACTGGTTCTTAAATGCAGTACAACAAAACCCAGGTTTTCCTTTTCATATTTTATATTCAGATGAAAGTAGATTTACGAACCAAGGTATGTTTAACAGAAATAATACTAGGTACTGGGCTCAAGAAAATCCGAGGTTGGTAGGGCGGGGGAATATTCGGGAAAGATTTGGGTTTAACTGTTGGCTTGGAGTACTTGGAGATCGAATAATTGGACCCATATTTTTTGATGGAACACTTACTGGTGAACGATATTTATTCTTTTTACAAAACCAGACAGCAGAATTTCTTGACTTACTTCCTATTGCCTATTTACAAAATCTATTTTTCCAACAAGATGGTGCTCCCCCACATAATTCCAGAAGAGTGATGGAATATTTAAACAACTTGCATGGTGAACGCCTTATCGCAAATCAAGGTCATATCAGGTGGCCTCCTGGGTCACCTGACTTAACACCCCTCAACTATTATATATGAGGCACTCTCAAAAACAAAGTTTATAAAACTTCTTCAAATACCCGTGAAGAGCTGCAAAATAAAGTTGTACGGGCTCTTAATGAAATAACGCCGGCTGAATTGCGTAGAGCCATTCAAGCAGCTGTACGCAGAGCCGAATTGTGTATAGAAAAAAAAATGGTGGACATTTTGAACAATATCTATAAATGTCAATTTATGGTTTAATTATATTAATTATTTTAAAGATACCTACTGTTACCTAGTTTAAGTTTAATTGTTCAAACGGAATTGATTTTTATTTATTTATAGGCCAGATATTTATGTTCATTTAAATAAAACTCTGAAAACCGAACTGATGTCGCATTCTAATGCAAATGTCCTTGTGGATGTAATTGTGTTTACCTCCACATACCTATGCTAAATTTAATTGTAACGTTCTTTGCGCTCACAATTATTAAATGTTTGATAGCTCAAGATTGCCTATAACTACACAAGTCTGTCTGACAGCTGATATTGTTTTATTACATTCAATGGCTACTATGATTTTTCCAATGTTATTAGGTTACCAGATTTACACAGAAATGTGCCATTTTAGTTTCCAAAGCCCACTAATCTATTATCTATTAGCCGCACGTTTCTAAAAGCTGGGTTGTATTGTATTTTGGCTGAAATCTCAAATATTTCTGAGCGAATTTTCATAATTTTGGTATCATCAGATTCGTATGAAAATGAGGTATTTAAAAATGTTCGTGAACGATTAAATTCCCATTTAAAAAAACCGAGTTAGTGGGTAAAAATCACATTTCAAAATTTTAAACGCCTCTAGAGAATTAGGTAACGCTATCATATTGCTCTTTTTATTTTTATAGTAACATAGCACACAAACTAAAATATATTTTGGGCACCACAGCACTCTGGATTCAGAAATAGATTTTTTAATAAAATTTTTAATGTTTATCAAAAAGTAACCAAAATGAATGTATTGTACTCAAAATTTCCTCTAGATTCCAAAAATGTAAAAATATATAGGGTGTTCCATTTAAAAATCGAAAGTTGTGGGCATTTCCGGCCAAACCGAATGTGCACGAAACTTGATTTTTTATTGAAAAGATGGCATTTTAGTCGTGTAATAAGGCCTCCAAATTTCAATTTTCTATTTCAAATATTTTAGGAAATATCGGGGCGAGCGCAATTCGTGACTCACCCGGTATAGGAATAAAAAATTTAAAAAAGTTAATATAAGTTGAGCATAAAAAATTATAGGAAAAATATAGAACAACATTTGATTACTGATGCATAATACGTAATTTGGAATTATATTGACAGAAACTAAGAGGGATGTTTAAATAATAATAATAATGATTATACAGGGTGTTGCATATGAGAGGGACATAGCTTAACAGAAGGGAGAGAACATCAGTGGTAATCAGACCCTCCCACAGAAATTTCTCACTGGGCCTTCATTACGAAGGTTTTAAATATACAAGAATATGAGTTTCAGAACGGTATTAAATGAAAGTCACGTGAAACAATTAATTTTGTAAGTAAAATTAGCAAAAATTTTATTGAACGTGAGTGATTTCTAATTCCGGTACGTTTTAAAGATCGATTTTAGTACAACATGTAGCCCTAATCAGTAATCGGGTATAAATTAACAAAATAATCATAGTAGGCTTATCTGTCTTAAAGAAAGTTTTAAAAAGGCCTTCAAGAACTTACATTAAAACTAAATTATCTCTTATTCTTTATTGTCTTATGATTGACTTATGAAAGTCAGCTTCAATAAAACTTCATAGCTGTTAAGTTCATGTTAGGACGATCAAATTTCATAGAGATTAAGCAAATGTTATGGTTTTATCATTACTTTATGAAATGAATTTGAGGTGGTTGTTAATGCTGGGCTATAAATCTAGTATGCTTTGAAATCACTAAGTTTCAGGTCGAACCCTTATAAAACCAACTACTTGCTAGACTTTTAATGAAGCAAGAGCAAGCATCTGTAATAAATCAGTGCTAAACGTAAAAGGATTTGGTTTACTTCTTCCCAGACTATAATGTTTTAAAATAGGTCGTTTTAAAACTATGATATGATATATTGTTTGGGTATGTTGATCAGTGATCGATGATAGATTAAAATATCACTAGTAAAACCAAGACACTTGATGAAAAATGGAAGAGGCAAACTGACTTTTTAGATTATACTATCCAAGCACCATATATTCTATAGGTTTTAATGCGGTTGATTTATGTGCTCAAATGGCTTAAAATTGGTTTTAAGATAAGCCTACATGTTTTAAAAATTATATTAAGACCAATGAGGCTTAAAATATACTTTTATAAGAGTAAATCGACATATTTAAAGAGCAATTGGTAATGTAATAGGCATTTAAGACAAAACATGTATAATTATTCACAGCTTATTGGGTTTATATATACAGCCGCCATTTTATTTCCAGCTGTCGAGGAATATAACGGTCAGCCATATTGAGAATGTCCCAGATTGAACAGAAAATGTAATATGTATTTAATGGAAATGTTTTATAACAACAATTTGTATATACTAAACCATATATGGACAGATGCTAAAGCTCTCTTTACTTTTTTTCCTTCTTCAATTATTTGGGACTTCCTGCCACATGTATGTTTTCTTTTTAAGCGGTGCTAGGGGAATCTACAAAATATCACAATTAACCAGTATGTTACTAGTAAATAACCTCTACGCCTGTGACCTTTACGCCAAAGGAACAGTTAGAGGTTGCTTTTTTAAATAGACAACACAAATAAGTATAAAAACTTGATATTAAATATTTCGCCGACGTTTCGGAAATCTAATCTGTTTCCTTTTTCAAGGCTTTTTTTGAAAAACCTTTTTTGCTGTGTATGATGAATACGTAGCTCTAAGAATGTTTGTTATATTCAATATCTATAGATACTTACTATTTACATAGAACTGTTGATATAGTTAACCGTTTTTTTAGTTTTTATACAATGTTAAGTTTGTGAAGTTCTTCTTTTAACATTGGCAACCAAGTTGTACAGACATCTACGGAACAATGGGCTTGTTCCATGATATTCTTTTTATATGGTTTTTATACTTTTTCATATAGTACTCGATATTCTCATTATACACTTAAAATTTCGTATTATTATATTTTTCCATTCTCGAGATATAAGGAGTTGAATGTAGTAATAGTTGCAAAACCGAGCGCTCATTTGTGACGTCACTATACGCAAGTGACGTAAGAAAAATGGCTTTCTGGGACCTTTCAAATTTAACCTGAAAAGTCGAAAAACATGGAATTTTTAAACGCTGGTAACTAAATAAATACGTCGAGTGGAAGTTCGTTCTATGTGTCTACGGAAAGGAGAAGGTCAGCGATGAATTATAATCGTAAATTGCAGGGTTGAAATCGAAAATTCGTTCTGGCAGGAGCGAAAGAAAATTGTAATTTTTTGACATTTCACCAAATTGTACTCCCCTACTGTCAAGTAGTAAGCAAAACAAACAATACTTCGAAAACACTTATAATTATAACCAATAAGGAGCATCAAGTCTATTGAGATCGCCGAGTCTGTGCGTATAGTGACGTAGCGCCTGGCCACGCCCCATTTTCGCGAGATGGAAATTTGTAATAGTTTTTAAGATACTAAACGTGCGAATAAGATTCTGATATTTTGCAGATCCATTAATTTATACTTGCACTTTCGATTTGTGAAATAAAAAAAAATGCAGAACAAGCCCATTCGACAAGCATCTATCCTCATTCAATAATATTATCGCGGATTCTTTAATTTTTATTTGTTTACTAGCTGCCTCTTTTGTTAAAATTTTTGCCGAGTCCCAGTTTATTCTATGTCCGTTCTCCTCGAAGATGATACCTAGATTTTTTAACTTTCTGCTGTTGGGAGCCTACTATTAATACAATAATTATAAAAATTTCCATAACAAAAAATGCTACCTAAGATTTTCCCTCAGTAACTGTTAGTGGAGGGACTATATATCACAAAACCGCAAAAATCAGATTTGGAGGTATCGCGCAACCCCGCCCCCCCCCCAAAAAAACCACTCCGTCGGTGAAAAATGCTTTATTTTACTGACAACTCGTTAACCGTTGAAGAGAGAAAAAAATTGCTCATCACGAAGCTTGACTAATTGCCTAAAAAAAGTCCTATTGTAATTTTCTTGTATATATCATTGTTTTCAAGAAAATCGATATTGACAAAATTTGAAAAATTTGTATTTTTAATGCCGACGAATTTTCGTTTATTTGAAATTTTTTGCGCGCGGCCTATAGAAAAAATTGAATTGCTGGAAAACCAAACATGCTAGGAAGAAAAATCAAAATGGGTTTTAGAGGGGATATAAGATAATCTTTTGTCTTTCCATTTTTGATGGCTATTGATATCTATTAGTACATAAAATTAACAATACAATATAGTACCCTCTTGATGGACTTGCACTTTTAACTATTCACAGGTTCATAAAAAATAACTGGCTTTAATATAGGTTATAAATGCATTATCTTTTAGTTCAAGGTAGTACTTTAATGCAGAAACAGTTAGGAATAAAAATATTCACATGTACAAATTTACCATGTTGAAGTTAACCAAATTTTGGCCAATTTATTATTGTTTCCTAAAAATAAAAAAGACACAAACATCTTGGAAATTCAGCTAAAAACATTTAATTGAGTTTATATATCATATAACTATTGTTTCAAATCATTTAATAGTTAAAAAATTGTGTTAAAAAAATATCAAAAAATTAAATATGCAGCCTTTTTTAGATTCTTTTTGGCTAACTTTAACATGCTGCTTAATTTGTAAATGTGAATATTTTTATTCCTAACTTTTTCTGCATTGAAGCACTATCTTGAACTAAAAGATAATGCATTTAATACTTATATTATAGTCAGTTATTTTTTATGGGCCTGTGAGTAGTCAGATGCACAAAAACTCAAGAGATAACTATATTGCATTATTTTTATATACTAATAAATATCAATAGCCCTCAAAAATGGCAACACAAGAGAGTATTTTATATCCCCTTTAAAACCCATTTCCATTTTTCTTCCTAGCTTATTTGGTTTTCGAGCAATTCAATTTTTTCTATAGGCCGCGCTCAAAAATTTCAAATAAACGAAAATTCTCGAGCATTAAAAATACAAAATTTGCAATTTTTGTCAATATCGATTTTCTCGAGCCATGGCATTTACAAGAAAATTACAAGAGGACTTTTTTTATGCAGTTAGTCAAGCTTTCTTTTTTATAATGATCAATTTTTTTATATCTTCAACGGTTAACGAGTTATCAGTAAAATAAGGTTTCTTTCACTGAATGTGTGGTTTTTTGGGGTGTTGCGCGGCACCCTCCAACTGATTTTTGTGATTTTGTGATATTTAATCATCGCACTAACAGTTACGGAAGAAACATTTCAGATAACATTTCTTGCGAGATTCTGGTGTATTTCTTACTTCACCGACTGGACTAATTACATATTATATAAAATTATGTATAAAATTATTCTAAAACATTTTCGGAGAAGTTTCTAATTATGTTCGCGAATCCAAAATATCATTTCTCCTTCTAACCTTATATCTCTATTACTACAGATATAATATTAGAATCACCTAGTATAAAGAAATAAATGGAAGACACCTTTTCAGTAACGAGCACAGGAAAACCTTTGTGACAACCTATTTAAGCGTCAAAAAGTGGGCGAGCAAGAAAGTGATTACTGCTAGGAACAAAGAGGGACGTGCTTTACAATATTCTTCGATACGACTTTTTTATATTGCGTGCGGATGATATTATGTATAAAACATCTTGTCTTTGTTTAATAATTTTCAGATTATAATGTAAGCTGACAAGGACAAGAACAACACTACACTGTATGATTGAAACTCGTCAAAGTTGTATTGAGATACAACATTACAGTAAATTCTGAACTAAATGAAAACATAACGCAATAAGTAATTCTTTAGGTAATTCCATTAGCGTCTCTCGGAAAGGGCGTACAGTGGGGAAAATGTGCCTTTTTTGGACAATAATCTGCTGGCAGTAGATCTACCCATCAATTTAACTTAAAAAAAAGCAAAACATCCTTAAGACGTACTTTCGAGTAATGATGTGGCAATGCGGCTTTCAGTTAACCTAACCTTAAAATCGCAGATGAGAGGTTAGGGTTAAAACTTTCAAGTTTATTGCTGTTATTTAATCATAAAATGTTTCACTTATAGGTTATATTACGTTTAACGCTGTTAATTGGCTTAGTTTGATTGCATAGAAATAAATTCTTATGGACAAAAAACTATTCTTATTTTTACCTGTCAATAAAATAATATTTACAAGTTCAAACGAAATTAGTGACGAGTATTTGGAATATCGTAATTTTTATCAGCCCCATGTTCATAACAAATTTTATTTAAATTAATAATATACTGTCATCGGCGTCGGCGTCGCGAACAAGTTATGACTTGTCTAGCGCGCTGTGCTCATGTTTTAGTCTTCTGCCGAAACAGAAGTCATTTGAGCACAAAGAATAGTCTTCTGCCGAAGCAGAAGTCATTTGAGCACAAAGAAAGTCTATATAAGAAAACACTTTTTCTCAGCGAGCAAGTAGTGATCGGTCCTTCAAGTAGTAATGTTCCAGCCTTCAGCAACTAATAGTCTTCTGCCGAAACAGAAGTCAGTTGAGCACAGAAGCCAACGCCAATGCTGACGAGGTCATCCCTTCCTCTTGTGTTGTAACCAGACAGTGTGTTTTATTTGAGTTTTATTGTGTTGAGTGTCAAGTGGCAATGCATACCCGGAGTGGCAAGGCAGTAGGCACTGGGGTCGAGAGCGACGTCTCCACGTCGGCCCCCCCTCACTGCACGACGCCCCTCACGGCATCTGACCACGAAGTGCTCCGCCAACACGACGCCCTGACAAGGGGTACGGGGGTCACGCCCGACGTCTCCACGACGGTGGCCCCACACTGCACAGCAAGCAACACAGCAACCCGGCTCGGCGAGGTAAGCATGTCCTCTGATTTTTCCACAGGCACAAGTGCTACGCATGGCGTCGCGACGACGGCGCCCCACTACTGTGCGTCGCCGGGCTCCGCGCCTAGGCATAGCGAGGCAGGACTCGCCACCAACATAGGACACGACACTGGGGTCACGCATGACGTCATCACGACGGTGCCCCTTCGCTGCATGGCACGCAGCGCAGCCACCTGGCATGAGGCCCAGGCAACAAATCTGGAATGGAGTAGCAACGATTCTCAGGCGATGCCCCCCTACTGCATGGAGCGCAACGCAGCATCGTGGCATGGAAACTCGGCGATGGAACAGAGATTGGGTGGTGATGATGAGATGGTGATGCCCCCTCGCTGTATGGTGGACCCAACAGCATCCCGGGCCAACGACGATTCCTCGACGCTGGGAGATCGCCGCTTCGCTGGATTCGCTTCCACACATGGGGAAGCCTCCCACTCTGGCTCAGGGCTGCCCAGCGGTCAGTACACCATTGCTGCCACACCCGACTGGCCCCAACTCTTCAGCGACGCCTCGCTGACACCTCGCCGCCAGCTGGCCACCCCTCACTGCATGGTACCACCAACAGCAACCAGCCCAAGTCCAAGCACGCCGCCCAACGCACAGTACTTCGTCACGCCTACCTCGTCGGCCGGCGCCTACCACGTCACCCCGCCGTACCAGACGGCAAGACCTAGTGCTACGCCCCAAAGACAAATAGTGCTCCAAAACCAAACGACTGGAACGATCCCAGTCCCCTCTGCCGCCATAACGGACCAACCCCAACCGAGCTTGGGACTACCCACTTATGAACAATTAGCGCAACTCCTGGCTCTGACCACTTCAAACCTAGCCTCCATTACCCGGCAGCAAGAAAATTGCCGGCCACCCATTACTGCACGTAACGAATCACAGCCGTACGCCACGGAAAAGGCTTACTTACGTGGACATTACAAACATTGCCTCCCCGAATCGCGATTCGGAACCAACCAGACAAACACGTCGCGCAGCGTCGTGGTCTACGTAGGGTTGGGCGGATCACGACCGGTTTGGCTCAATAAAATTAATACAAAAAGTTAAAACTCCTGCCGCCGGTGGGGGCTTAAAATTAACATTAAAATTATTAATATCTGTATTACAGATTTAAAACATTTAAAATTAACACTCTAAAAACTATTGGGGCACAAGGTACTAAACACTATTAAATTATGATTTCTGGCACGGG
Source organism: Stenurella melanura (assembly GCA_963583905.1). Lineage (NCBI taxonomy): Eukaryota > Metazoa > Arthropoda > Insecta > Coleoptera > Cerambycidae > Stenurella > Stenurella melanura. The sequence goes on from OY757313.1 coordinate 14,474,377, forward strand.
GGAAAAAACTCAACGAAAAAACCCGTTCGAAGCAATTGGACCCAACGGTCTACCCGCCGTCGGGAAGTTAGGGAAGACAAAGAATTAAGATTTTTTAACAGCTACAATTTTTAAAAGGTTTTTCGGTCTAAAATGAATTTAGAACAAAAAAGGACAAAATGACAAAAAGACAAACAGTTGACAAACAGACAAGAGGGGGAAAGGATAGATAAATATATAAAGGTGTGAAGGGAAAAGTGTGTGATAGAGAAAAGTTATGGTTAAGAAAAGTGTGGCTAGAGAGGTTGCCGAAAGATAGGCAACGCCTGGTATGGTAGGGGGTGTTTGATCTGGAATGGGGCATTATGCATTCTGATTTTGGTTATGTTGCGAGTTAGCGGACTGTCGCCCAGTTGAAAGGCATACAATTTCTGCGATGTTTCCCGGACGAAATCCGCTAGCTGCGTTATGTTAGATCAGCCACTGGTTTCATTCCTTTGAAGGATCGATAGGATTCGAGTAAGATTAACCTGAAGAACAACTTTTGATCACTTAAACTTTATTTCACTTGAATCTCGAATTTTCACCACCTTTAACCTTCAACTCGTATTTTAACCCCTTAATAGGGTTAGGTTAACTCAAAGCCACTTTCCCACAGCATTACTCAAAGTATCGTGTCTTAATAGTCCGATAATTATAAAGATTTTCATAACAATAAATGTTATCTGAGATTTTTCTTCAGTAACTGTTTGTGGAAGGATTATACATCACAAAACCACAAAAATCAGTTCTGGTGGTGCCGCGCAACCCCTCCAAAGAACGACTCCTTGGGTGAAAAAAGCCTTACTTTACTAACCGTTGAAGATCTAAAAAAAATGCCTATTATAAAAAAAACAAATCTGGAATAATTTCACAAAAAAAGTCCTTTTGTAATTTTCTTTTATATGCCATGATTTTCGAATATATCGGTATTGAAAAAATTGCAAAATTTGTATTTTTAATGCGTACCAATTTTCGTTTATTTGAAATTTTTTGCGCGCGGCCTGTAGAAAAAGTTGAATTGCTCTAAAACCAAACAAGCTAGGAAGAAAAATCAAAATGAGTTTTACAGGGTATATACAATACTCTCTTGTGTTTTCATTTTCGATGGCTATTGATATCTATTAGTAAAGAAAAATTACAATATAGTATATTTTTTGCGCTTTTAACTATTCGCAGACACATAAAAAATAACTGACTTTAATATAAGGTATAAATGCATTATCTCTTAGTTCAAGGTAGTACTTCAATGCAGAAAAAGTTAGGAATAAAAACATCCACATTTACAAAGTTACCAGCATGTTGAATTTAGCCAAATTTTAGCCAATTTTTATTGTAAAAGAAGGTCCAGACGTTTTGAAAATTTAGCTAATTTTTTTGAGTTTATATATCATATAACTGTTGTTTCTAATGAATTAATAGTTAAAGTACTGCATAAAAAAATATTCATAAAAAATTGAATATACAGCCTCTCTTGGATTTTCTTCTGGCTAACTTCAACATGCTGGTAACTTTGTAAATGTGGATATTTTTATTCCTAACTTTTTCTACATTGAAGTACTACCTTGAACTAAGAGATAATGCATTTATAACTTATAAGTATCAAAGTCAGTTATTTTTTATCGACCCGTGATGCACAAACAATCAAGGGCTAACTATATTATATTGTTATTTTTATACACTAATAAATATCAATAGCAATAAAAAATGGCAACACAAGAGAGTATTTTATATCCCCTTTAAAATTCATTTTGATTTTTCGTCCTAGCTTGTTCGATTTTCGAGCAATTCAATTTTCTCTATAGGCAGGGCGCAAAAAATTTCAAATTAATGGACATTCGCGAGCATTAAAAATACAAATTTTCCGATTTTTGTCAATATCGATTTTCTCGAAAACCATTGCATATACAAGAGAACTACGAGAGGACTTTCTTTTAGGCAATTAGCCAATCTTTCTTTTTCATAATGAACAATTTTTTTTTATCTTCAACGTTTAACGAGTTATCAGTAAAATGAGGCTTTTCTCACCGAATGGATGGTTTTTTGGGGGGGTTGCGCGGCACCCCCAGAATTGATTTTTGTAGTTGTGTAATGTGTAATCCTCCCACTATTAGTTGCTAAAGGAAAATTTCAGATAACATTTTTTGCGAGCTTCTGGTGCATTTTATACTTTACCGACTGAACTATAAGGGTATTTTCCATTTTTTAATTCAAATTGACTAATGGATCTACTGTCGGCAGACTCTTGTCCAAAAAAGGGTACATTCCTACCGTGGGGTGTACATAATAGGTATTCAGACCTTTGACCAGCTCATCAAGGACTACCAGAATCCAAAGTTATAGAGAGTTTGGCAGAGGGTCATTTCCCATAAGGATTCTGCGGGTTCCTTTCTACTATAAAACTGAAAATAATGTGTTTGGAACATTTTTTCACTTTAAATTAAAAAATAGATCTTTTCAAGTTAAAGGCGGTTAAATATTAATCGACTTGGCTAAGCATTATCCCAACTAGTTTCAAACACATGATATAAAATTATAAACTAGGCCATTTGCAAATTTAAATTTTATTATTTTTCGCCCACTTTAGGCCCTATACCCTCTCAGTTCCGCCTTGGGTAACTCTATCATGAAACGTAAAGCTTCTGCATTAAATGTAGTGATATTATAATGCTTTTGTATTCATTTTATTCCATAAACTGATACAGTAAGTACATAAGTACATAATTTATTTATATTTGAGCAAAAGCATCCCGTTACGTTACTTTGTTTCTTCTTTATTATGTATTAGGATATATTCAAAGGAAACTTGAAATATTTGAATACTTTGTTCAAGATGTTTATGAGATTATTTATTCACCGAACATTCTACTGAATGAAATTGTATTTGTGAACATAATAGTAGGCGTTGCAGCTACCCTCTCCCGGAAAATACACCATTGGGCCAGCTACGTCTACGGTGCTAGACCAGGCGAATAAGTAAAAAATCAATTAAGATACCCAGATAATTTTAGAAAGTATATGATCTTCGCTCTCCGGTTGGTAATAATTCAGAGCTCACAATTACCTATCGGATTTCAGGGATAGCATTTACAGATATTATATAATGTAAACATGTCCTGAAACATTCCCAAAGTATGAAAACAGAAAATCATGCAACACACTAAATTAATATTACTTCCACATCCACGTAGTGGATTGGAAGTATAGTAATCGCAAAAATATTTTCAATTTTTTTCTTTCTTGAAATAGGTTTAGAACATCATGAAACGTCGAGATTTTAAATTTGAGCGAAAAAAAAAACATTTCTGTCGGTCTGTCGGTCTGTCTGTAACTTTTTTCTGTCCGCACGTTTTCTCCGGAACGGTTTAAGACTTGAAATTTTGTACACGTATATACTATAACGAGATCTGGAATTGGATTGTTTTTTGAAGATATCCGGTGAAACTGGGCAGTTTCGGTGATATTTGATATTTTATAAAAAAAAATTGACAGGTGCAATGGTTTGCAAAAGCCGTTATAACTTACTTCGTGTAAATCCTCATTTGCTCTTTGGCATGCGGATAGAACACAAGATGAGTCAGTCTCTACGATAAAAACAAATTCCTAAGTGGTATACCATGTTCTATTTCTCACGTTACATTTTGTCAAATTTAAACCTTACGAACTTTTTTATTTCAATTGGAACACCCTGTATTTACTTACATCAAATTATGCAAAATTAAATTCAATTTTTTCGGTACTGGCATTGTGGAGGTTAAAGTTACAACTTTTTGAAATATTGGCGATTTTCTTAAATGTCCAAGAAATCTTAATACAAATTTCCATCAACTTAGCCACGATTAAAAACAATCACTAAAACCCATTAGCGCCCAGTGATCATGATAATAGCATACTTAATTTCGGAAAAACTGATTTAAATTTTTTTCTTTATCAGCATAATTGTAAACAACTTCATTTAGCTGATCTATATTTATACCACTGGGCACATATAATATCATAATATCTAACTGGAACTTTGAGAGTTTATCCGCATCAGATGTGTCAGGTCATTGTTATTATTATCGGTCAATCTTAGTCAGTGTGTGAGATAAAATCTTGCAGTGCTATTTTCACTAAAATATCACCTGTTTCCGTGGTATTGGTGAAAAGTATAATTGGTAAGTAAAGCTTTTTTACTTTTGCGTTGATACAGTCAAACATTTGTAAGTGGAAATTAGATATGATAAAATTATAATATAAAAAAATAAAACATGGTGATGGTTTGAATAATAATAATAATAATAATTTACTTTTAGAGGACACGAATTCCAAAAAGGGCGCTTGTCTATGATAGAAGATAGAAGAAATTATTGCCGATCGCAATTTTTATATTGACGATGATAGTGCTACCCTAGACATTGTTGTTTTACCTCCAGAATCAGATTATGTGACAGATGAAGACGAAGTGGATGATGACGAATTGGGCATAGCGGAGGTTCCTGGTTAGTTGGAGGTACAATACGGTCATGGAGATCAAGATACAGAAGACATTGTTCAAGACCAGAGTACGAGTGTCCTCTCTAAGCAAAAAGGTTCGAAAAAGCGGATACTTTCTAATTCTCTACCGAAATGGAAAAATTGCGATCCCAAGTGTGCCTTTACCGATACAGACTTTGCTACTACTGAAAAAGAGAAAATAGAAGCACTGATAAAAGAACATGAAGCCCTCACCTGGTTGAAGATTTTTGAGATATTTCTTTCAGATGATATAGTAGATTATATAAAGGAAGAAACTCTGATTGGATCATTAGTAAATATGGAATTCGTGGAAAAAAATTATCCTGGCCATTGTTCATTCTTATTCTGGATGTGGCACTAACAAATGCTTGGATTCTATATCGCACCATGTATGGTCGTGTCAGTGTCTAGAATTCCGTAGAGCAGTTGCAGTTCCATATATGAAACTCACATCCTGTGCTAAAAGGAAAACCAAAGCTGCAGTGGCCCCTGAAGACTTTCGATTCGATGGCTTAAATCATTTTATGCAATATCGTGATGGTCAGAGATGTCAAAGAAAAGATTGCAAGAGTAGACCTAAAACCTATTGTATCAAATGTTACTCTTTGTGCCAATTGTTTCCTACCTTACCACCAAATACAGCTGTTAAATTTTGCCATTATTAAGGTCATTTGGAAGCATTTTGAACGTACGTACCGAATATTTTTGCAAAATTTAAAAAAAATTGTTTTGGGCGTTAATGGGTTTTAATGTTAGTCATTTTCTTATGTCAAAAAATGCAAGCAGATGCCATAAAAGAAATTGATGCATTCGTTTCTAGCATAATGAAGCTTCTTGACTGTTATTAGCTTGCTATATTTATTTTCCCCAATTATGCCCCCCTTCATCCCTTCAGCGAAATTATCTCAATCAGACATCATTGCAATACATATGTGTACCAAATTTCAAGCGAATACCTCAATTTTATTTTATCAACCCGTTTATTAACGGAATGGAGGTGGTGGGGGGTTGAAAAATATTATAAAGAAATTTGAAGCCATGGCTTCTAGTACATACACCAAATCTCAAATTTCTGTACTCTTGCCAGCATGCTTTATACATTTTCTTCTATTTATCTCTACTTACTCCCCACCCCTTCAACGAAATCAACTCAAAATATAATTTAATTATAGATGTCGTTTTAGTACATACATGCACCAAATTTCAAATGAAAATCTGAATTTTAATTTATCAACCCTTTTAATAATGAAGTGGGGGTTTCGTGGAGGGGTTAAATTATGGTATAAAACAATTTGAGGCCCTGACTTCTAGCATACACACCAATTCCAAGTTTCTGTACTTTTACCAGCTTGCTTTACTTATTTTCCCCTATTAACCCATATTTAACCCCCAACCCTCCAACGGAATCATCCAAAATATAATCTAGTTCTAGGTCTCGTTATAATATACAAGTCTACCATATTTCAAATGAATATCTATGAATTAATATAAAATTGTGTATAGAAATAAAGAATGTAACAAAAATTATTAACTTAAACAACATGATGTTTACATAAAATCGATAAATTATTAAAACTTATTCCGGGACAATATCAAATTCATCTAAATCGGAAAATTCAGCTTCTTCATCAGATGAACCTTTATTTACTACAAATTTCAATTCCATCTGTTCCACTATATTATCAAATTTGTATATATTTTTTTTCTTCCTTTATTACGTGTTCCACGAATTTCGCCCAATTTTTTCATTAAAACTGGGTTTGATTCTATACAAAAATATTCCAAAAAAATTACATTTTTATTATTTAAATAACAATGTATTTTCCGGACCTGGTAAGAAGTCTGTTCTGACTTATATTTTCCCTGCGTAAACTCGGCTTGCAAATGTATTAATTAGAAACATGGACACACGTTCACTATCTGGACAAGCACTGCATTTTAAACTGAGATAAACTGCTGTAAGGCTGAGATAGTAAACAAGACAGCTTGCCTCGGAGCAAAATAATTTTCAAGCAGATTATAATTTGATATAGCGTTATAGGAGACAGAGCGCAGAAAAATGGCAGTACTATGTTGTGGCATGGTCAAAATATCAGCAGATCTTATATTAATATTATGGATACTTCTTCGACTTACAAGTTTTTGCTTAAGATACTCCGGCACTGAAGTAGTAAGGACTATGAACATTGAACAAACATCAGCAGGTAATATTTGTAGGTATTTTCAGGATTATGTCAACCAAGTTGCAAACGTTTCTGTGAGACTAAAAATATAGCGAATGCAAGTATTTTGAATTTAATAATTGGGAAGAAAACTATATTAGTTTTTGATTTTCACTTTATTTCTTGTCAACATGACAATTGTTTCGCCACACAGTGGCTTCTTCGGATGTTGAGTACTGGTATACATCCGAAGAAGCCACTGTGTAGCGAAACAATTGTCATGTTGACAAGAAATAAAGTGAAAATCAAAAACCAATATAGTTTTCTTCCCAATTATTATCATGGATTTTCATCAAGTAACGGCCCAATCTGTTCAATATTTTGAATTTTTTGTAACCTATTTATTGTGCTCTTGTCGAGACATGAAAAGTATACAATAATACCATAATTAAGAGTAGATAAAACCAAAGATTCACACAGTGTTTTCCTTAGTTTATAATTAATTACATGTATATTGGCTTAAAGAAATTTCAGCACAACGTATGTTTTTTGAACCAATTTGTTAACATGTGTTATAAATCTGAGTTTTGATTCAAATATGGTACCTAAATTTTTTGAGTTTGCTGCTGTTTGGAGTCTACTATTATCTAATAAAATATTTGTATTTTCACATAGCATTTGATGATACATATTTTGACTAAAAATCATTACTGTCGATTTGTTTGGGTTAATTTTTATCTTATGTTTTGTAGCAAAATTATGGTGACCATTTCTGCGGAAAACCACTAGCACTAGTTTTTTTTACATATCCTCAGGTAAGGTAATGATACTCAAATCTGGGGTCTAGACAAGAATGTTTTTGTAAGTCTTTTAATTACAAACACGTGAACTCTTTCTTGCCCATTAGAAATAACGGTTTAGTGGCGTAATTTAATTAGCTCTAGCGATATGAGAATGGATTTGAAAGCTGTGGTCAGAGTAACAAAACTTGCTAGAATTGTATGTGTCCCGGGGGAAATATTGTGTAGGTAGTAGCAGTATACGAAGGGTGTTGGTTAGCAAAGACCACACCACTGAAATATACATATTTCGAATCGCCAAACTGTGATAATTTACAAAGGCCTTTCCCATAATTAATTTTGTGCCCTTTCGTAAATTATCCACGTGAACGTAGAAGATGTACACAGACAACTAACTGAAAAATATCATTTAGGTTTGCCGGAATGATAATCGGATGAATAAATACTTATTTAGACTATGAAATTAAACTGGAATGAGAGAACCCAAGCGGCTTAATACAATTTCACAATATTTTCATACAAGGAAAATAATTTAAATTTAATCTACTTTGTATATAATCATATTTTTAATTCTTTCTTTCTTAACATTTCCATGGAGAGAATTTAAATAAGAAAGCTTGCTATATGTAGCGTTATGCAATCAAATTACTAGTGTACTTTCATACTGCATTCAGAGTACACTTTGCTCTAACAGCCTAGTGTCCGAGGACTTCACCTCGGGTTAAAACGAAACAAGAAACTAGCCGAAATTTTCAATATCCTAAATAAAATTTAAAAGAGATTACATAAATGGGGCTAGTTATTCAACAGATCAAGTTTAAGGAATGAAAAATTTTATGGGTGAAGGGTCATTACTTAGTTTTTCGTAGACTCAACAGTTTTTGTGTAAAATAGAACTAAAAGTTGTAAGTCTTTGTCATTACGTGGTGCAAGGTTACTTTAGTTCTACCTGTACGATACTTTATATCATATATAGAAAACCGGCTACAATATGTTCAATATAGTCGTTTTGAGCCAAATACTTACCTACCTCAAGGTTCAAACTTGGGGCCACTTTTGTTTGTTATATTCATAAATGATGTAATGTAATGTAATATGTTATATGCGCAAAATCGAATTATGGCGAACTTCTAACGAATTAGATATGAACATATTAAAATGCAAGATAGTAACGTACACGCATAAAATCAGTTTTATAAAGTTTGTGTATACCTTCAATGACACGGTAATGTCAAGAGTTCAATCAACTACCGCCCTGGAAGAACTGTTCGACTTGAAACGGGACTTTACAGAACATGAACTCTACAATGTCGGCACTAAAATTACTACACTTTATAGCATCAAATTGTAAACAATTCTCCAATGTAGATGCACTTAAAACGTTGTATTTCTCAATGGTACAATCAAAGTTTGAGTATGGTGTGACAATTTGGAATTCAATTAATAACGTTCACTCACAAGCAGTAGAGAAAATTCAACCAAATTTATGAAGTACTTAGAATTGATATTAACTATCCAGAGCCGGGATATCCAAACAGTCTGTTACTGTCAAGATTACACATGAACTCATTAGAGAATAGAAGAATACTAATTACTTTAGTATCTTCATATAAAATAACTTAACCATTTAATTGACCGTCCAACACTATTATCAAAAATTAATTTCAGAATCCAGAGATTAGGAGCACGTCAAGATATTCAATTATATTTTCCAATCGCCGTAAAAACATTTTCAAAGAGTCTCCCACTAACTTTATGATGGAACTATTTAACAAGCATAGCAGTCAATATGATATATTTAGCACACGTTTAAGTCAGTACAACAAGACTGTTACAACAGTTTACTGAAAGTGTAATTTTGAATCTATTGTTATGTTTTTAATAATAATGTAATTGTTCTCTACAATTTATGCTAGAATGATGTTATTGTTATTTATTAGTGTGTGTTAGTTACTGAGGACAGTACTCGTTCCTAGTATGGTTCTTAGTATTATCATGTGTGACAGACATTGTCGTGTAATTGAATTATTCTGTTGGAAAATAAATCTATTATTATTACAAACATGTTATTAATAATACTGCTGAATACCAACAACACCAACGACTCCTTTACATGCGGTAGTCCTACATCAGGTTGATTTTATTGTTATTGAAATTTAGTGGCGCTTTCAGAGGTTTACAAAAAAAGGTTGTGATCTGACGATCTAGTCCATGTTACCCTATGGATTCTTGGATGCTGAAACCGAATTTTTAATTTAAAATTTTTTATGCCGCGTAGATTTTGAGTCAATTCCGATTTTTATTGTCAATTGTGGCGATCAAAGAAAGGTTTTAGTTTGCCCAAGTTATTAAAGTGTGGGCCACCCTACGAGCGACGTAGTTAGCGTCACTAGTTTAACCTGGCTAGCACAGCAAAAATACGGAGAGCAGTGAGTTGTTGGCGCTATGACTACCTAGTATAATCAAGGAAAAGAAAAACTAAAGATAAACAAAAGACACATATTACATATATACAATAGCATTATATTACAAAATATTATATTACAAAAAAAGAAACTATTACAGCATCAATAATACTTCCTAGCAAAACTCGATATTAAATAGAAAGAAATATTTACAAAATATGCTATATTACAAGACACACTATATTACAAGTCGCTCAACAGCAAGGTAAATTTCAGGCGTTTACGAGAGACAAAAGAATATATTACAAAAGATACGTCTCGTAACTTTACTTCAATACTAAAAATCATATATTACAATAAAATTTGAGCCTTTACGAGATTTAAACCGAAATATATTACAAAAGGTATCTCGCAAACAATCAAACAAGCAAAATATTTACAGCATTAGATATATTAAAATGCAACACAAAATGCACACCATTAGATACACTAAAATGGCTACATAAAATATATTACAACGATAAAATAATAAAACTTACCCTAGTAAAAGATACTTGAAATCTACGAGGTAGAAAATTTTTCGAATTGAAATTTCGTTTTCAACACCCAAAAATTCATAAGGAATCATGGTCTAGATCGTCAGGTAACAACTTTTTTTTCTTTTTGTAAACCTATCTTATCAATAAAACTTAAAATAAATAAATAAAACGTATAGCTTTACCGGGTACTGACTGTGGTCCAGACTACCAGACTATCAGCTACTTATGTAGTGAAGCTGAAGTTGCGTGAAGGTCAAATATAAAATAAAAAAAATATATTAAAAACTACTGCCCACCGTAATTGATGGTCCAGCCTTGCAATAAGTTAAGGGAATACATAAGTGAAGTCAATCCACTAGATGACGAAAAGTCAAGAGAATTGTGGGATTTTCTAAGAGGACATCACATGAGCATCGACAGAATCACAAAGCGAGACAAGTATTAATGTGAGACAGCTCTGAAGAACTTTAGTAACTCTAACTGCAGAAAACTCAAAGGCTTAGGTGTCAGCACTGTTTTGAAATCGGAAGAATATATCAGACTACAGTTGGACACAGTTTAGTATGCAGTTGATTGTGTTATGAGCGGAGCATAGTGTGCACATGGAAAGTCGAATCCTCATTGAGGCCGTCTCAAAGCCATTGCTGATACACAGAATAAAAGCCGCTGCCTAAGGAATCACTACTTTTCCACATTCAGATTTTCCATCCAAGTCTCTTTAAAGGAAAACTTCTTGACTATATTTGCACCCTAGTATGTGGAAATATTTGGTAATAGAATTTTAATATTTGACGCGTTGGTGTTAGCATATACGCTAAAAATGAAGATTCTGGACTGTTGTTAGCTTGCTATACTTATTTTCCCCAATTATACCCCCCTTCATCCCTTCAAGGAAATGATCTCAATCAGACGTCATTGCAATACATATGTGTGCCAAATTTCAAGCGACTAATATTTTATCAACCCGTTTATTAACGGAGTGGAGGTTGTGGATTGAAAAATATAAAAATATCTGAGAGCTTGGCTTCTAGTATATACCTACACCAAATCTCAAGTTTCTGTACTCTTGCCAGCATGCTTTACTCATTTTCCTCTATTTATGTCTACTTACTCCCCACCCCTTCAACGAAATCATCTCAAAATATAAGCTATTTACAGATGTCGTTCTAATACATATATGTACCAAATTTCAAATGATAATCTCAGTTTTAATTTATCAACTTTTTAATAATGAAGTGGAGGGGTTGAAAAATGTCAAAAAAAAATTTGAGACCCTAGCTTCTAGTATACACACCAAATCTCAAGTTTCTGTACTTTTACCAGCTTGCTTTACTTATTTTCCTCTATTAACCCCTATTTAACCCCAACTCGAGAACGGAATTATTCAAAATATAATCTAGTTCTAGATATTGTTATAATATACAAGTGTACCAGATTTCAAATCAATATCTCAAATTTATTTAATCAACCCCTTTAATCATTGAGTGGGGGGTGCGGGGTGGAAAATATTATAAAAATATCTGGGGGCTTGGCTTCTAGTACATACATCAAGTTCCACGTTCCATTTGTACTCTTACCAGCTTGCTTTACGTATTTATAAATATACATATAAATTGTCAAGAACTGTAATTAATGTTTGTGATATTACTGATTTATTATGTTTAAATAAAAAGTTGGCAATATATAATTGTATATTGAAATAAAGAATGTAACAAAAATTATTAACTTAAACAACATGAGTATTACATAAATGAAATTGGTGTATTATTAAAACGTAGTCCGGGAGAATATCAAATTCATCTAAATCGGAAAATTCAGCTTCTTCATCAGATGAGCCTGTATTTACTACAAATTTAAATTAAATCTGTTCCACTTGTTATCCAATTTGTACCTATTTTCTTCTTCCTTTATTACTTGTTCTACGCATTTCGCCTAATGTTTGTATTGAAATTTAGTTTGATTTTAAAAAGATAACTTTTTTATTATTAAAAGAACAATGTATTTCCCGAACCTGGTAAGAAGTCTGTTCTGACTTGTCAATATTCCCTGCGTAAACTTGGCTTCCAAATGTACTAATTAGAGACATGGACACACGTTCACTATCTTGACAAGCACTGCATTTTAAACTGAGGTAAACTGTAAGACTGAGATAGTAAACAAGATGGCTTACCTTGGAGCTCCGTGGACAATACTGGATACTACGAATATAAGATTGAACACAGAATATAAGTTATTAGTAACCCAGAGTTAAGCGAACAAAATCCGTAACCGGCGCATTCGCCATAACTGTAAATATTTATGATCATATTTACGACCATCAAATGTGATCTTATGAATTTAAGGATAATCAATTAATAGTTCTGAATATTTAGACACAATACAAACATGCTCTTAGAAATCGATATTGTTTGATTTTATATCCTTAAAACTAAGTAACAACCAATGTGTTTTAGAAAAGAAGTTATTAAACATAAACGGTATAGGCCGGCCGGTTGTTGTAGAAGTGTTTTAAAATCTCATGAGCTGTGACCTTCATATGCGCAGAGACATAATCCCTCCTGTCGACTCAGTTACACTTCTTAAAAAAATTATGTTTATTGTTTATAATTTATCCCGAACTCTTGTTTATGTATCCAGCAAGGCAGCCTCCAGTGTCTTCAAAAAAATACTTATAACGCAGAATGAACTTTGCCTTTTGCGCATTTCGCGGCTCATGAGATCCTGAAACACCTCTAATTCCTTTTTGGTCAGAAATTTAAAACAGCAATTTTATAGACTATTCTTATAGGAAAAATTGCGCTGAACACGATGGTGACATTAAAAAAAATTATGAAACACAGGCTTTATTTTTAAAAGCAATGTTTTTTAAAGAGAAATCCCATTTTTTAATGTTTTTTGACTTTTTAACGAAAACGGACAAAAAAAGTCAGGATATGAAAAATGCAGATTTTATCAATACGCGTCGTTTGAGACCTATTGTCTTGATATTGTCTAAATGTAATCTGTGGCATTATTTAAATTTTTCTTCCTTTTTCAATTCTTTGGGACTTCCTGCCACATGTATGTTTTCTTTTTAAGTGGTGCTCGGGGAATCTACAAAGTGTCACAATTAACCAGTATGTTACTGGTAAATAACCTCTACGCCTGTGACTTTTACGTCAAAGGATCAGTTATAGGTTGCTTTTTTTAAATAAACAACACAAATAAGTATAAAAACTTGAAATTAAATATTTCGCCGACGTTTCGGAAATTTAATCTGTTTCCTTTTTCAAGGCTTTCTTGAAAAATCTTTTTTGCTGTGTTTGATAAATACACAGCTCTAAGAATGTTTTTTATATTCAATATCCATAGATACTTTCTATTTGCACAGAACTGTTGATATAGTTAACAGTCTTTTTAGTTTTTATACAATGTTAAGTTTGTGAAGTTCTTCTTTTAACATTGGCAACCAAGTTGTACAGACATCTACGGAACAATTTGACATGCATCTATCCTCATTGAATAATATTATCGCCACTTTTAATTTGTCTTTTTTTGCTATCTGCCTCTTTTGTTAATTTTTTTTATCTTGGATCGTTCAATTGTTATAAACAAATTAAGGGTCCTAAGTTAACAATTTTTTTCTGTTCAATAAGAGGTCATACGGATACTTTATTGTGGTCAAAATGTTGCAGTTTCTTCTCTGTGTCGATATCTCGCGTATTTTGCTATATAAATATTTAATGCAACAACTGTTCAAAATGCCCTCCACTTTGCTGATGACAAGCCAATATCCTGGAATTTACGGCACTTATAGTGGCTCAGTAAATTTATTTGCTGAAATGCAGCTTGTACTCTGTTCTTCAGAACATCTTTCGTAGTACCCGAGGTGGCATATACAATATTTTGATATTACCCCAAAGGTAGAATTCTAAGGGGATAAACTCAGTCTGCTGGTCATCTCCAAGATTCTCGGTAGCCAAATCACCTAAATTAGAACGATGCTACTACTTCGTCATACACTTCTCATGTATTATGCGGACCGCAGTCATCTATTTGATAACACATATAATTAGAACTATTTAGGAGCAAATTATCAATGAATGTAATAACTACTGTTCACAAAATCTCCAAGTATTTATTGCTTTTTAAATTCTACTGGTAGATATGATATTTATACTTGTTATCTACTAACAAGTAGAAAACGTTAAAATTAAATTTGTCCTGGAAATTTGATTCTTGCACCGCATGAGAATTTTGTTGTGCCCAGTGGTGAATATTTGGTCTAATAAAAACTCTTTCTTTGAATAATTCAACTTCGTAGGTTCAAATAATCCTTTGAAAGAATCATGATTCTCTTGAACACGTACGATCACATGCTTACAGAAATCTGTTACAAGTGAGCAAATACTACTTTCGACTATGAAAATAAAGTACCCTGTATAATATTGTGAAAATATAAGACAATCTTTTATCAGATCATAGGTATTGTCTGTAATTGTTTATTTGTGGCATATTCAGATTTTCTTACTTTTTATTGGGTATTTTGCCACTGAAAAATATTTAAAAATTTTAATGAAGAAACCTCTGCGCCAAACGGATCAGACAGAGGTTGGTTCTTGAGTACTTGACTGTTTCAAAAAGTGTCACACCTAAAAATATATAAACTAGAACAATGTTATAAACTAAAAACTGAAAATCAAAGCTATTAGAAGTAGATTCTCTTCCGAAAGGTTAACTACCTATAGCTTTGATTTTCAGTTTTTAGTTTATAACATTATTCTAGTTTATATATTTTTAGGTGTGAGACTTTTTGAGACAGTCAAGTACTCAAGAACCAACCTCTGTCTGATCCGTTTGGCGCAGAGGTTTTTTCATTAAAATTTTGAAAAATTTTTCAGTGGCAAAATACCCAATAAAATGTAAGAAAATCTGAATATGCCACAAATAAACAATTACAGACAATATCTAAATCCCAAGAAACATCAAATACCTGTGAATAACCCTGTATGGTCCATCATCAGTGAATACCAATCTATTTGAATTTATTGGACCTGTGAAGAATATAATACACACGACCCAGAATGTTAACGAATGTATGGTAATTTTATTTCTTGAAAGCACAACTCATTTTTATTTTCTTTAAGGCAACATTTGAAAATTTGAAATTCTAATAATTCAAAAAGTGGTTCACTTTAGTTGTTGAGTGGTTCATACAATACTACTATCTTAGTCGTATACCAACAATTTTCTAATTCCTATGTTGAATTGATTATTGAAATAATTGCTCCAATGTCATAATTATTAAGTAATAAATAAATAAATAAATAATGATAAGAATTAAATAGACAGGAAAAATGACAACCAACAAAGTGTGTCTCCGCTGTAAATGAAAGAAGTCGAATATCCTCATTTAACTTAATTTAATCATCCACATCGCAACATATTCCAATATTGTGGTCCTTGTGTTTGACTAATAGAATGAGGATTACAACGTAATGGTCAGTAGACTGACCGTATTCAGTTAGATTTGTAATCTAAATGCTAATCCAGGATTTCGTACTTTGCTGCTATACTTTCAGAACAAGATAAGAAATAATATACCAATTAAAATATGATGTTACGGTTGTATTCCCTTTTTGTCTCCATGTTACAATGTTTTTTTACAATAGTGGTTTATAATCAATAATGAGTTGTTGCAAAGCCTCATTTTTTTACGTTTAAATGATTTCGTTTTTTGCATACCGCCAATAGTCCAGTCGATAAAGTAAAAATTACACCAGAAACTCGCAAAAATTGTTATCTGAGACTTTCCTTCAGTAACTGTTAGTGGGAGGATTAAACATCACTAAATCACCAAAATCAGTTCTGGGGATGCCACGCAACCCCCTCCCCCCAAACCACCCCTTCGGTGAAAAAAGCCTTATTTTACTGATATCTCGTTAAACGTTGAAGATATAAAAAAAATTGCTCATCATAAAAAAGAAAGCTTGACTAATTGCCAAAAGAAACTCTTGTTGTAATTTTCTTGCCATGGTTTTCGAGAAAATCGACATGGACACAAATTGCAACATTTGTATTTTTAATGCGCACGAATTTTCGTTTGTTTGAAATTTTTTGTGCGTGGCCTATAGAAAAAACGGAATTGCTCGAAAAACAAACAAACAAAGAAAAATCAAAATGGGTTTTAAAGGGGATATGAAATTCTCTCCTGTGCCTCCATTTTTGATGGCTATTGATATTTATTAATATATAAAAATAACAATAGTTATCTCTTGATATTTTGTGCATCTAACTATTCACAGGCCCATAAAAAACAACTTTAATGTAAGTTATGCATTATCTTTTAGTTCTAGGTAGTACATCAATGCAGAAAAAGTTAGGAATAAAAATATTCACATTTACAAATTTACCAGCATGTTGAAGTTAGCCAAAAAAAATCCAAAAAAGGCTGCATTTTCAATTTTTTTATGCAATTTATTAACTATTAAATGATAAACTCAAAAAAAAATTTCTAAGCCAAATTTTCAAGATGTTTGGGTCTTTTTTTATTTTTAGGAAACAATAAAAAATTGGCCAATATTTGGTTAACTTCAACATGCTGGTAAAGTAAATATGAATATTTTTATTCCTAACTATTTCTGCAATGAAGTAGTATCTTGAACTAAAAGATGATGCATTTGTTATTTATATTAAAGTCAGTTATTTTTTATGGGCCTGTGAATAGTTAAAAGCCCAAAAAATCAAGAGATAACTATACTATATTGTTATTTTCATAACCTAATATATATCAGTAGCCATCAAAAATGGAAACACAAGGGAGTATTTTATATCCCCTTTAAAACCCATTTTGATTTTTCTTCCTAGCTTGTTTGGTTTTCGACCAATTCAATTTTTCTATAACCCGCGCGCAAAAAATTTCAAATAAACGAAAATTCATACGCATTAAAAACACAAATTTTGCAATTTTTTTCAATATCAATTTTTTCGAAAATCATGGCATATACAAAAAAATTACAAGAGGTCTCTTTTTAGGAAATTAGTCCAGCTTTCTTTTTTCCATGAGCAATATTTTTATGTTTTCAACAGTTAACGAGTTATCAGTAAAATAAGGCTTTTTTTACCAAAGGGGTGGTTTTTTGGGGGAGTTGCGCGGTACTACCAGAACTGATTTTTGTGGTGTTGTGATGTATAATCTCTCCACTAACAGTTACTGAAGGAAAATCTCAAATAACATTTTTTGTTATGGAAATTATTATTATTATTGGACTATAAAGTAATTTCAAATTATTTAGTGAATATTTCACTAATGAGAAAATTTTTCATATCACTTTCGTTGTCTGCCTTGCTCTAAGGAACAGGATTAATAATATCTAGCTAACACAAATGCCTCAGGTAACTGCACGCTGACTGCTGTATTATCGCCATTCTTAGAAAATAAACAAACCCCCTCATCCTCAATAAGAGTAAGTAGTACTCTTCAGTAGCTTAAATCCCCTAAAAATGCTCAGATTATCTAAATTATTAAAATGTCTTTTATATAATTTTTTAGGGAATTCGAAATATATTATCTTAATTACATCTAACTGGCTGATGGAACTGATTCAAGGGGAAAAAATTATATCTAAATCGTCATTGAAACTATCAACGTCGGAGTCGGAATCCATCTCACAATTTTAAATAGCGCAACACATATTAAACAACTCCCTCTGATAAAATGGTTGTTTAAATTAAACTTGGGTTAAACCGAATTAATCCAATATTAATGAGCGGTGCAAACGTAATTTTATATTTAACGAAGGTTTAGTGTTAATCCTTTGATAAATTATACGGTGCAAGCGGCTGTTAAACTAGCACCTGGAGTAGTGAAAACTGCATTAGAGGAAATGAAATAATTTTCTGCTCATATTACAAAGAGGTGAGGCCCTGCAAAAAATGTATGTGTTGAATCGCATCGAATTGATTCAGATAAAGTTTCCAATAGAAATAAAAAAACTTGGTTGCAAATAAGGGATGTCGAATACCATAAACAAGAATTTCATATGCTGATATGGGAAATATAACCAACTGAAAAAACCAGCTCAGATAATTGACAATTACACAACGGATGCTAGGTCGTTTAATTTGTAGCATTAAAATTCATCACTTGAAAAATTATGATTATATTTAGATGATAAGGAAAGACTTGAATTTATTCCAAAACTATCTACACTTGTTGCAATGTTTACAAGTTCCTGTAAAAAGATGCTAGCACAAAATAATTTCTTTTTAGGTTATTTGGAACACTTGTTCCAAGAGCCAGTGATACCCAAAAGTTTCTTGCATGTCAACTGATAGTCATTCTTATAGGCTGATTCAGAAAGGTATCGAGATACTCTATTGAAAATGATAAAGTTTTTCCTGTCAGCGTCTCCTTGTAGTGAGGATTATTTAAAAGTCTACTCTTTATTAAAACCTCAACTAATTTTCGGTAAAATTGTCTGTTTGCTATACAGGAGTGATTCAATGTAAAAGCCGAAAGGAAAAAGTTAAAAAATATGTCATACCCCAATCACTTGGAATTGGTTTCAGTTTGTCGGATCTATTCACAGCCCCACAAGCAAAAAATTTTAGAGCCAAAAAACACCTCCTGAATAGGGTATATATGAGATAACGCTCTGAAAATGATGTTATCATTTTAATCAATCGTTTTGTTTAATGTTTTCGGGAAAAATTGAATGTATTACGATAAAAATAAAGGTGAATTGCAGCGTTCACCCTATCGGTATGAAACGCACCGTCATAGAGGGCGAGAACCACCCTCATCTGCCATCAAACCAATTGATAACGACAATGACTGAAAAACATCTAAAAATGTTTAAGTTTCGTTAGGTTTGCAATAAACTGACGTAGAATTCACGTAATACCTCAAAACTACCCCTATAGCGTTATAAAAAACAACCCTTAACTTCAATTACAGAAAATAGAAAGGAAAAAACATGAAATTTGATAACAATTTCGTTAGGTCAGTAAGAAGATCGTTTGAAATTAAAGTTAACACATTCGCGGACACTCATTTTTATTGATATGTGCCTAACGTGACACTGCCGGCATAAGCCGCATCGCCCACTAGGCACCTTGTGTAAAAAAATAATGACAAAATTCCTAATAGTTTGTTGGTGATGAAAGAATTTGGTCAGGCGATCTAGGGACCATGTTTGGCGCGTTTCTGTCTGATTCCTGTGCATATTTTATAATTTATTCATGTGTGAAATGGAAGAGAAGCAAGAAAAGCAACTACTTCGTTGGTATGAAGAGCTTGAAAGTGAGGACGAAGATTCCGCCAGATAAAAGGGCACGATACGTATAATATAGATGATTCCATAGGGGATCCAGAATACACGCTTATATATTGTAGTGATGATGATTAAGTAGTTGTAATTTCATTTATAAAGTTTTTATACTAAAATCGTGTTTTTATTTTTTTTTTACATTCGGCATATGACGTCAGTGTCCCACTGTAGCTAAGATGCTTCTACTGGGACATGGCGTTATATGACGCAGACTTTTTTTCCAATATATCTAATTCTTCAAAAAATTCTGATTTTAAAGCTATATGTTGCATTTCTTTATGTATACTAATAATGATTTTAATCATGGTGTCAATTTCAGCACATCTCAATATTTTTAAGTGCCCTGCTGGAGCGAAGGACAATGACGTGATATGACGTCAGTGTCCGTCAACATGTTAAGATGCCATAAAAAAAAGATTAAAAAAAGAAGAATGAAAAGCTACTAACGTCAGAGTACTTCTCACCCCCTTCAGGGATGCATTTTATACCCAAATTGTGTCAAGATTGGTGACAAATGACTGCTAATATCCTAGCCATAAGGATCTCTGCAAATAAGAACATCCATATAACGAAATCGTTATCAACTCTTATGTTTTTCCTTTCTTTTTTCTGTATTGAAGCTAAGGGTTGTTTTTCTTAATGCTATAGGGATAGTTCTGGGGTATTACGTGAATTCTACGTCAGTTTATTGCAAACCTAATGGAACTTAAACATTTTTAGATGTTTTTCAGCCATTGTCGTTATCAATTGGTTTGACGGCAGATGAGGGTGGTTCTCACCCTCTATGGGGGTGCGTTTCATACCGATAGGGTGAACGCTGCAATTCACCTTTATTTTTATCGTAATACATTCAATTTTTCCCGAAAATATTAAACAAAAAGATTGATTAAAATGATAACATCATTTTCAGCGCGTTGTCTCATATATACCCTATCAGGTGGTGTTTTTTGGGTCTAAAATTTTTTTTTTTGGGAGTGTACGACTTTCTCTGACCCCGGAATCGGAATCAGCGATAAGGATATACTCGTCTCATTGCTAGGTCAGATTTTTTTTTTTTGTGGGGCTGTGTATCCTCTAACTCCGAATGAAGCGTCTGCTCGATCGGTTAAGTCTTCTGTTCATTTATTCAGCATATTATGCGATGAAATACATATTCTTCAATTTTATGATTGAAAGGATAAACAAAGAGTTAGCCGATCGAGCAGGTGCTTGATTTGGCGTAAGAGGATAATAAATCCGACGATATGACACCAATATTAATAAGATCTTTGCATTCTTTCAATCACCTGAATTCTGGTTATGCTAGCAAATTAAAATCCTAAAATGAATTTGTATAATTGTTTATTTGAAAATTCTCATTCAAAGGCTAAGAATTTCCAAAACAGAATGATAGATTTTATGAAAATGTAATCCATTAGAATGAAAAAAATTGTAAGACATGGTAGATAAATAAATTCATTTTAGGCCTTTTTTCTCATTTTAACTGAATCTTCATGACCGTAGGGGGTTGTGTAGATACCAGTTTAATCTGCATGGCCGTAGGGGACTGTGGATGCTAGTTTAATGAAAAAAGAAATTATACAAATTACTTCTAGGATTTTAACTTGCTAGCATAACCATAATTCAGGTTATCGAAAGAATGCAAAGATTTGAATATTTTTAGACATAGTTTTTCTTTTAGTTCTCACAGATAGTTATTTTTCTGCTGTTTGCAAAATCCTATAAAGAATATGTTTGCATGCAATTATAAGCAAACAAAGAGTAATTAACTAGTAAACAATTTGACACCAATTTCAAGCAGGCAATCGTACAGAAATTTTTACATTTCTTTAATTGAAGATATTTAACAAATGCCTATCAGTTGAGGTTTGTATTAATAACAGACTTTTAAATAATCCCACTACAAGGAAACGCAGCTAGGGTACACTTCATAATTTTCAACAGCGTATCTTGATACCTTTCTGAATCGGTCTCTAAGAATGACCATCAGTTTACATGCAGGAAACATTTGGGTATCACTGGCTCTTGGAATAGTTAGCTTTACTTCATTGATAATGAACTCAGATCAATCCAGATATAACCTACCTCCGCTAAAATTAACTTAGACATTCGTACTTTGCCCCCTTTGAAATATTAAGCACGACTACGAAGAAGGTTAATGTTCGGATCATGGAAATCTGGTAGAGATGTTCGACATGCAACCTGCAAATTTAACCTTTTAAGAACGTTTAAAAATTTACAAATGTGTTGTTTGACTGGTTATTTATAGCCGATTAGGTCGTTCATTCAACCTTCCCCTTTAAATTTATTACAAATCTGAATAAAACGAGGGTTGAGTGTGAAATATACCCTACGTTTCTTCACACATACCTGCGTTGAATGGACTAATATAATTAAGTAGAGTTTCTAATCAGCATTAGTTTCAATAATGTGTTGTGGAGGCTAAATAGTCTAGACGTGCTATGTGTGATGGTGAGATAAGTTATTGTCAAAAAGTTTATTTGGAATTAAGTTATCAGATGTTGCAAGAAAATTAAAAAGGAACTGAAACAAATTGAATTGTTCTTAAAAAATGCTCACTAAGAATTTGAAATAAAATTTCACCGGTGCGGGTTAATGAATCTGAGAGTACAGGAGGTAACGAGTAATTATCTGATACGGGGCGATCGAGAAAGAATGAACGTCACGTGACACAGAAAAGTCACTAAAATTATCAAAATTGATATCTGTTCTAAGCATATTATGAAAACTAATTTTGCATGTTACTAGGAATATTCAAGAAGTGCAAATGGCCGCCACTCTGTAATCAGCTGATCGTATATTTTGCAGAACTTGTGAATTATTTAACATCCACAATTATCTTTATTCAATTCATGTGGCGAATTTTATTTTTCAAGATGGAAGCGAGTTACTGTCTTATGAATTATGATGGACAAGATTGGTGTATGGAAAAAATTTGGTGCTATCAGTTTAAATCCCTATATATTAAATACCGATGACTTTAGTACAGCGTTTGTAAATGAGTACAGATGCAAATGTATTTCCGAGTATTAAATATATTGTAATTACATGATTCTTGAAAGGAGTGTATAGTTAAAGAATGAGTGCAAGGCATTCAAAAGTCGAAGCTTACAACCGTTTGTTAGTTGTTGGGTGAAAGAAGTTCTGTCCAAAAAATTTACAAAAATATTTTTCAAAAAAGCCTTGAAAAAGGAAACAGATTAGATTTCCGAAACGTCGGCGAAATATTTAATTTCAAGTTTTTATACTTATTTGTGTTGTTTATTTATAAAAAACCAACCTTTAACTGATCCTTTGACGTAAACGTCACAGGCGTAAAGGTTTTTTACCAGTAACATACTGGTAAATTGTGATATATTTTGTAGATTCATAGCACCGCTTAGAAAGAAAACATACATGTGGCAGGAAGTCCCAAAGAATTTAAGAAAGAAAAAAATTAAGATAATGCCACAAATAACATTTAGACAATAGTAGGTTGAATGTCGACTACGCTGAACTTGTACGTACATGCTTGTAAATGAGAACAATTCAAAATATATCTACTAAATATACAATTATTTATTATCACCAAGTTTACCATTTGTAATACAACTACATTTATACTTAATTATAATTCATTGAGTGATCTGGCGAGCATTGCTTTAAAATATGTCGTGTGGTATTTAAAATCTTCTTAATTCTCTTGTTTAACATTAGAAAACTGTGAAAGTGGGTTATAGTCAGTGTTCAGAATCAGTTTTCAAATATTAAACAATCCAACATTGCGTAGTTTTTAAACAACAACAATATAGACTATAAAACAATACATTTAGTCCGCAGATATTCGAGGACAACTATACTTTGAACTTTCATTCTCAATTTATAAACTTGATCAGATTTTATATAATATGTAGCTTGTCTTTGAAGTTTCACTTGAACTGTAACACCTTTCTCTTTCGGCACGAGCCTCTTCTTCGCTCAACTCAAGTTTAGATACAAAATGTATCAGTCAAACCAATATAAACTGTTAATTTCTATACCAAATTGTTTCAGTTTCATTTCTGGGTTTTGAGTTGGATCTCATGTTAAGAGAGGAAACCTAACTTGATTCTGCTCTTGTAACACAGCAGTGTGGCCTACAATATAAACCCACTTAAAAATAAAATTCTTACATTAACATATAACAGTGAAATCATTTCCTTTCACTGCTTGCAATCAGTTGACATGTTCCAACCTCAACTTTTCCTAGTTGAGAAAATCGATGATTATGTTACAGTATGCAACACACTATGCTTAATGTGTATATATAAATAAGTATTTGTATTTTCTTGACCGTTGATATCAAATTAACTTGATGTATCCTGGGATTTTTCGGTTATCTTTAAATGAAAATTCTTATATTTTCTTACGTTTCGGTTTTATTAACCATCGTCAGAGGAAAAACTACAATATTTATATCAACGTACAATTATTTTATGTGAATTTACAAATTTAACTTTATTACTTACAATTTAAGACATTTTTTGTTTACACTATATTAACATTTTACGTTTATTTCTGTTGAAAGTTTTAATGCAACTAAATGCTGAGCAAAAGTATTGCCTGCTTTCTGGTCTGTGTTATGTCACTATTGGTACAGTTTATTTAATTTATGGATGTTACTTATGAGGTTTTCTCTAAAGGCTGGTAGTGAGAAATATGATATTTTAAGAAATTATCTTGCGGACTTGATGGAATGATGTAAAAATATATGTTGTTTAGTAATATCCCCTTTTTAGTTAATTTAACAAATTAAAGTATGTTTCACTTAAAGTCTCTATATCAGTGCGGTTGTTTATTGCGTTGTTATGTCTTTTAATTTGTAACATTTCATGTATTGTCCTTCGATGATAATTTGGTTCCTTTTGTAAAATTTTTGTATTGTCAAAGTTAAAGCTATGGTTATGGTCTAAAGCGTGTTTGGTAAGAGCTGTCGAGTTTTGATTTAGTGTTCTTATATTATATTTGTGTGTATATATTCGTTTATGCAGGTATTGTTTTGTTTGGCCAATATATGTACTATTACAATTATTACAGTCTATTTTGTAAATTGCGTTTGTTTCGTCTTTTGGTTGTAGTTTGGGTTTTAATTTTGTAAAGAATTTTTTTGTTGTAGTATAAGGTTTATGCGCTACTGTTATATTGTGTTTTTTTAATACATTTGAAATATTCTCAGATACTTTTGGTATGTAAGGCATGGATACATAGTTGTTATTATTCTTAATTTTTTTATTCATATTCTTATTATAGATACTATGTGTTCTTTTTTTAATTATTGGTTCATAAAAATGTTTAGGATAGGAGTTTGTTTCGAGGACGGTTTTAATTTTTTTCAAGTTGTTTTGCCTATATTTTGGATGTGCAAGTTGAATGGCTCGATCTGTTAAACTATTAACAACGCTCTTTTTGTAATTGGTAGGAGTATGTGAATTATAATTTAAGTATCTTTGGTCGCAAAGATACTTAAATTATAATTCACATACTCCTACCAATTACAAAAAGAGCGTTGTTAATAGTTTAACAGATCGAGCCATTCAACTTGCACATCCAAAATATAGGCAAAACAAGTTAAAAAAAATTAAAACCGTCCTCGAAACAAACTCCTATCCTAAACATTTTTATGAACCAATAATTAAAAAAAGAATACATAGTATCTATAATAAGAATATGAATAAAAAAATTAAGAATAATAACAACTATGTATCCATGCCTTACATACCAAAAGTATCTGAGAATATTTCAAATGTATTAAAAAAACACAATATAACAGTAGCGCATAAACCTTATACTACAACAAAAAAATTCTTTACAAAATTAAAACCCAAACTACAACCAAAAGACGAAACAAACGCAATTTACAAAATAGACTGTAATAATTGTAATAGTACATATATTGGCCAAACAAAACAATACCTGCATAAACGAATATATACACACAAATATAATATAAGAACACTAAATCAAAACTCGACAGCTCTTACCAAACACGCTTTAGACCATAACCATAGCTTTAACTTTGACAATACAAAAATTTTACAAAAGGAACCAAATTATCATCGAAGGACAATACATGAAATGTTACAAATTAAAAGACATAACAACGCAATAAACAACCGCACTGATATAGAGAATTTAAGTGAAACATACTTTAATTTGTTAAATTAACTAAAAAGGGGATATTACTAAACAACATATATTTTTACATCATTCCATCAAGTCCGCAAGATAATTTCTTAAAATATCATATTTCTCACTACCAGCCTTTAGAGAAAACCTCATAAGTAACATCCATAAATTAAATAAACTGTACCAATAGTGACATAACACAGACCAGAAAGCAGGCAATACTTTTGCTCAGCATTTAGTTGCATTAAAACTTTCAACAGAAATAAACGTAAAATGTTAATATAGTGTAAACAAAAAATTTCTTAAATTGTAAGTAATAAAGTTAAATTTGTAAATTCACATAAAATAATTGTACGTTGATATAAATATTGTAGTTTTTCCTCTGACGATGGTTAATAAAACCGAAACGTAAGAAAATATAAGAATTTTCATTTAAAGATGACCGAAAAATCCCAGGATACATCAAGTTAACTTAATGTGTATAGTGGATTGCATGAGGTTTGTATGCCATGAACACCACACGTGCACAAACGGTAGTCTTCTGCTAGTCACAGTAAGAGTAAAGTCAATTCATTGAATGTTGCTCACGTGTAAAAGTTATTAATAATCTGTAGTTGTATAAACGTTGGGTTTTTCGCAATCCGCTATACACTCCAATTGCTATCCAAGAGCAAACCATTACAGATATGTAACAAAAACTGGCGTCTTTTGTATTTCCACACTTCTACAATTAATAATACAGTCAAAACTTGGCATTGTGTATAATCTAATGTCCACAAAAGTAGTAATTTAATGAAAAGTTCGGTTAGTTGCCATTTGCAACACTTTAAGAATGTCAGTTTGTTGTGTCTAAGCTCTGACGAATGTCAAAATTTGTGACGTCGCGCACACACGACTTATATAAATCACTAAGCCTCTGTTGCCAATGTCCAAATATTGAAAGTGTCATAAAATAGTGTGAGTTGCATATAAGAAATCTTTAGGAAGCGGCACATTCAGTCTTTCCCGATCTCCCTGTATATTTGTATCAGCTAAAAGCATTACACAGGCACACAAAAAAGTCTATTTTCTGTCTGACGTTTCACATATATACTCTCATGTATTTTTGACCGTTGCACGATTCCGATATCAGTTTTACAAAATTAGGTCAGAATTTTTTGTTAACCACGAAAAACAACAAGGTTTAAAACAAGCCAGAATATGGTGTAAAATGTATTCCATGTATTAGATGCATTTTTGATCACTGATCAGGGTTCCGATGTCAGATTTTCTCCATCAGGTCAGGATCTTTTGTTAACCAGGAAAAATTGGTTAAAACAGACAATGAGCTCATCCTCTCCCGCTGCAACTAAGGTGGAAATACCCGTACATGTCAAATTAGAAACCTTAGTTCCTCCCATAACTATAACTATAAGGCAACAAATATAAATACAAATGAACACAGATATCGCCACTTCAATGAAGTAATAAATATGACTTTAAATAAAACATAACTCAGGCCAAGTAAACTTTCCCTTTGCCATTCTCATATATTACGGACAAAATTTTCCTCAACCCAGTGATTTATGCAGAAGTAAAAAACTTCTTAGAATATTCCGCAGGACTCCCTCAGATGCCGGCGAAATAAACATGATTTAATAGAAGCAAACATGGCCATAATAAACTTTTATTCGCTAGATAAACTCCATTCTGATATTTTAGTGCGCCGCTGACCATGATATGCTTGACATAACGTTATCTATCACATTTCAAGTGCCACGGGACTCATGGACAACGCGTAAAGTAGATCGTATTTTTAGTCACTAAAGGAATTTTGTTGGATTTTAATAGATCCCGAAATGCATCCGACAAAAATTTAATGGTTATCGTTTAAGAAAGTGATAAGTGTATTTGTCTACGTAGAATGCAATTAAAAGACTATTATAGTAGAGGCAAAATTCTCCTCACTAAGGAATAGTAAGAGTTATCCAGTTTTTTGTTGGACATGAATATAAAAATATTACGCCTGAAAAAAGCAATAAGTCAGGGACGGCACGTTGGATAAAATTTGATTAAAAAAAGGTCATTATGGACGATTTAGGGTTCATCGTATCTTACTTGAATAATACGCACACAATTCAAATAATATCAAGAGATCCTTTTTAAAGATGATAGCAGTTTCGTTAACATTATCAAGTGTTTCCATCCTTTCAGAAATCACCCTTTAAAATCTGTGGGTTCAAACATTATAACAAGACATAAAAACTAACACACTTTGTTGAAAAACTTCACAATACTTTTATTAACTAAAATACATGTTTACTGACTAAAATAACCTTTAACAATGTTCATTTTTTCGCTTTGTATCACTTCCAAATTATCTAACCTCAATTCATTAAAACTTTCCTCCCCGCGTGTTTACATCGGCTTATATACTCTAAAAACGCCCCCAGAATTATCTAGAAAAGACCACAACCTTCTCGCACGACAATCTAGAATGATGTAGAAATCTCGGTCCATCTACAAGATTCCAGAAAATGTGCTACCAGTGTCTCAGAGATGGCGCACACTACAGACTTTGATGATACTGTGATTGTCTATCACCATTGCTAGATAACAGTGACTGCCGCACCAAATTCAAAGAAAGGGTTGCTAAGGCCACGTGCTTTTTCTAATAGAAAGGTATTTGAAATAGATCTCCAACACTTTGTTATATGTACTATCTTGTGATTTCGTTGTGTACAAAAAATATACACGTAGCGAAGAAGTGAAAAAAAAAATTACGCCACGTCTATGCACCGATATACACGGTTTAGATAGTCTTATTCTTGCCTGTAGCGGCACTGTGAGTTTATGAACAATCATCATTTTCTCTTTGAATGTGCATTGTGCAATGTTGTGTTTAAGTCTTGTTTCGTTTATGTGTTTTAGTTGTAAATTCAACGTGATGGGATCATACGAAAACGATTAGTCTAGGTTGCAGTCTATGAAAAGAAGTTCTCGATATGATTGTGAATGTATTCATATGTAGATATATACAGACTGTCTATTTTACGAGGGCCACACCAAATATCTCGCTTAATATCTATTGTAGAAGAATAAAGTTTTAGAAACAGTTATCCCATTTTTTGTGAGCTATATTTCAGTAAAAAGAAATTTGAAATCCATAGCCTACTTTATGAGATATATTACAAAAACCTGAAAAATAGGAAAACCACAAACGGTTATAGCTTCCTTATTTGAGGAGATACGAAAAAAGTTAAAGGAATGAAAGTTGAAGGCAAAGACAATAAGAATAATAACTTGTAACAAAAAAATCGAAAAATGCAGTTGGCTTTGACATACGCTATTGTGCAAAAATGAAAAATACATATCTCAAAGTAGGCCATGACGCCATTAATTCCGTTATTTTTTTTTCATTCCAACGATATAAAACATGTCACAGAAATTTTAACCGATAGTGTCAATATTTAATATTTTACGAATACCACAATTCATATAATTGAATCGTAACAATCAGCTGTGCCATAATAGTAAAAATTCACTTTATAATAATTATAATTCGGTAATTATTTATTACAATTTAATACAAACCAATAAATATCTCATAAATAAAAATACAAGTACAAAACGAACATCCAAAGAAAAAAACGAAAAACTATGTATAACAGTACTACCTACTACTATATTGAAAAGAAATTGTGTGTATTTATTTTTCTAACTACAAATGCTTAAATTGTGCACCATGCATTCTGACACATAAACGTGCTCTACGAGATACGTCACGCATTACATTTTGAAGCATTTCAGGAGCAATTGCCTCACATGCGTTTCGAATTCTGGTTTTGATGTCCTCAATATTTTCAGGGGCAGTTTGAAATACCTTGTCTTTAATGTGACCCCAGACGAAAAAATCCAAGGGAGTAATATCTGGTGATCGAGCTGGCCATTGAATGGGTCCATAGGTGCCTATCCAGCTATCTGGCATAACTTGATTTAAATAATTTGTACATATTACAGCAGTGTGAGGTGGAGCCCCATCTTGTTGAAAATATGAATAATTTAATCTTTCTGCCACTGTTAATTCATAAAGAAAATCTTGAAATTCGTTTTGCAGGAAATTAAGGTATCTACGAGCGGTTAAAAGACCCAACCAAACATTCGTAGAAAATCTTTCTTGGAAAGCAGTCTCTCTGAACCAATGTGTATTTTCACTTATAATGCATATTTCTATTGAAAAATCCATTATTAGAAAAATTTGATTCGTCCGACCAAAGAATTTTGCTACATATCAGCGCGTCATTCCTTTTCTTATTTAATAACCATCTACAAAATCTTACTCTTCTTGGCTTATCTCCCTCATTTAAATGTTGAACTTTCCTCATTTTGTAGCATCGAAATCCGTTTTTTTTCAATATTTTTCTTGCACTGTCTTTTTTTATGCGACAGTTTCTCTGAATTTGTCTCAAAGAGGTTTCCTCATTTTGGTTAACATAATTCATTACTCTATTCACTTTTCTTACATTATCCGCAACATGCGCTCGCCTTACTACTTTTTTTGAAAATGAACCGTGCGTTTTTAGATTTTGAACTAACTTCCTAAACATAGTTCGATTTGGCTGCGGAGTATCTGGAAATCTATCTCCGTAAACCGTGACTGCCATCTCAGCCTCAAAATTGCACTGACAATAAATGCTAATCATATCGAATTTGTTATTATTGGTGTACACCATAATTACTGATATAAAATTTGTCTTAGAACTCGACAACGCAACATACAACATACAACAGTGACAATCTGTCAAATTTATTAATAACTGTATACATTGTTTTTCACTAATTATGGCACAGCTGATTGTTACGATTCAATTATATGAATTGTGGTATTCGTAAAATATTAAATTTTGACACTATCGGTTAAAATTTCTGTGACATGTTTTATATCGTTGGAATGAGAAAAAAATAATGGAATTAATGGTGTCATGGCCTACTTTGAGATATGTATTTTTCATTTTTGCACAATAGCGTATGTCAAAGCCAACTGCATTTTTCGATTTTTTTGTTACACGTTATTATTCTTATTGTCTTTGCCGTCAACTTTCATTCCTTTAACTTTTTTCGTATCTCCTCAAATAAGGAAGCTATAACCGTTTGTGGTTTTCCTGTTTTTCAGGTTTTTCTAATATATCTCATAAAGTAGGCTATGGATTTCAAATTTCTTTTTACTGAAACATAGCTCACAAAAAATGGGATAACTGTTTCTAAAACTTTATTCTTCTACAATAGATATCAAGCGAGATATTTGGTGTGGCCCTCGTAAAATAGACAGTCTGTATATAAGGTAGTTAGTATATGTACCTTACATACCCTAATTACACTGGCAGTCGCTCAGTGCGCCGGCAGTAGAGGGAATATTAAGGAAAAAATGTTTTTCCTTGGTTTTATCTAAAAGATCCACAAGCAAAATTTTAGCCAAATTGATTAATATTTAGGGATTGAATACTTTAACCACTTTTATCTCAAACTGCTGAAATTCCTAAAATTGTAGTGCATGTGCTTCTTCTACTTCTGCAGTAATTAAACTGAAAATTGACAGTTAGAATAGGAATTTGGCTACTTAAAAGGGTGTCTAGTGGTGAATTTTTAGGAGCTCCGCTTCCGTCCAAAGAAAAAGTGCTTTCAGTTTTTTCAAGAATTCCAAAAGCAGTGGAATTCACTTGAAAAAAGTCGTATACGACGATGTTGGATGAAGATAATTCCGTTCAAGGTTTTCTAGAAGAACAATGTGTGGAAATGATGGACTAACTCCACAACGTCTTAAAAGACAGAAGTCATCTAACAGAAGATTACTTTATACTTAGAGCTATTACAACGATCACTCATATATCCTGGAGGTTGATCCGAAAATGATTTCAAATTCGGGGCCCCGGGGGTTCTTCATTAAGCAAGATGGATGGGCAAAAGTCATATATGCACTCAAAATTGTCCTATTCGCATAACAATTGGATATATCTAATAGAGAATTGAAGGGAACGGGAAAAGTAACACCTTTTGTTTGTATAATATAATATGTCCGCTCTTGGTACGAGGCAGTTGTAAGTCGATGGGCTCCAAAGAATGATTTGGATATACTACAGCTATTGAACTCTTGCGTAGATACAGATATTAAAAAAAATGCTCTCACAGTTGCTAAGAGACATGTAGATACTGGTTTAATCTGCTCAGCCGTAGGGGACTATGTTGGATGCTAGTGTTATAATGAGAATGTCAAATAAGATATTGGACAAATTTATTTTAGGATTTTAATTTGCTAGCATAACCAGAAGTCAGGTTATCGAAAGAATGCAAAGATCTCATTAATGT
Source organism: Stenurella melanura (assembly GCA_963583905.1). Taxonomy (NCBI): domain Eukaryota; kingdom Metazoa; phylum Arthropoda; class Insecta; order Coleoptera; family Cerambycidae; genus Stenurella; species Stenurella melanura. The sequence goes on from OY757313.1 coordinate 14,506,616, forward strand.
TTTTGCATATAGTTTTTCTTTTTGTTCTCATAGATAGTTGTTCTTTCCGCTGGTTTGCAAAGTCCTATAATGAATATGTTTCATAATTTACATAGGTTTTGCATTTTAATTGAAGTTGCATTATTATTTCAAGAAAGAGTGTAATTAAATAATGGCCTATAATTTACATTAACCTTACTGAATAAATTCATTTACTAATATTAATTATCCTAAAACGTCTCATTAAAGCCACCCCTTTAAGAAACAAATTAAACAAACAAAATTATATTCTTATAATATACAGGTTCTATGTGGGCGAGAACTGATTTTACTCATAGCGAGGTGAAATATCCTTTGGCAAAATTGTTTGTTATCTCGCCGACTCAGCTTATTGTAATTTTTAATCCATGTTCTAATTTAAATTTAATTATATTTAGATGAACAATCTCTGACGTATAACTAATATGAAATGGTGGGGGTGTTAATTAAATTTGAGATGATTTAATTAAGAACAAGCAGCTCAGTCCAGTGAATCTGCTAAATTATATTAGCTAATAATAAATTGTAATCGGATTCAAAAAAGCTTGAAGGTAGAGTTGTTTTGAGCTGTGTAATAGTACGGGAGCCCTTGACCAAAATTTGTTGTCATCACGACAAGGACAAATCAATGAACAATGTTTAGTTAAAGGGAAAACGAAGGAATTCTGTTATGTAAAGCAAAGTTCTAGGGTATTGCGGATGAGGTGGAAAAGCATTTTCCGTTGGTAAAGAAAAATCGTGTAATATTGTTCTAACACCTCGTCAATTTTTTCTTATAATATAAAGAAAAACACCAACCAGTGAAGCATGGAAATATTCTGCCTTGCAGAAACCTGACAAATGCAATATTAGTTGTTAAAAATAATAACTTGATAGAGTTACAGCGACATAGCTAAAACCTGTTTTAGATAGTAGACCATGGTCTACATGTCCTAAAAAAAGTTTAAACGAACATTTTCCGTATTGCACGGTTGTAGAAAATTAAATGGAGTCGTCTCTTACGCTGCGTGTGTCGGCTATCACATGTTATAGAGGTATGAAGATAACTGACTGCGGGAGAAAGATAAAGAGGATCCACACGACTTACAGTGGTCCAGAAAAAAGTTTTTTCGTTCAAAATTATCTAGAGCTCTTATTTTGCAACCGACTGGGATAATTTTTTTTAAAATATTCGTGATTAAATAAGGGAAAAAAAAAGAGGTCTGTCTTTGGTAATAAATGTTCGAAGTCACTTCCGTTTACTTCAATATTAAATGATTGCCTTAGTTTAAATAATAATTGTTGGTTTTGAAACGTTTCGGCTGAATTTCTAATTCTCTGCAATAATTCTTCTCGATTATTTATTAAATCTTGATACACAAGAAATTTGATGTACCCCCATATGCAAAAATTCAACGGACTACAATCGGAACTCCGCAAGGCATATTACTCCCACGATTTGTGAATGTGAATTAAAGCATAATATAACGAACTTCGTGTTTCTATTTTTGGCCAGGATATTGGGATTCTAGCCCACTTAGCGTCGTAAAAAAGTTATGGACGAATTACCGGAAAAGAAAAAAAAGTGAATTTTCATAAATTTTTAACTTTGTTCTTTTAATTATTTTTAATACTTACAGTAGGAGAAAAAAATGTAACAACGTATTCGGATGGTTGCAAAAATCTCCAAATTTGCATTTTTTTTAAATTTACTTTGAAAAAACTAAAAAATAGGCATCTTCGGTTGGTTCTCAAAAACGCACCCCTGAATTTAGTAGCACTTTGTGATTTTATCGTTTATAGTTGTCAAACTAACATATTAAACAATAAAATCCCTTTAACACATTTGTTCCTTACCAAAAGACACATTCGATAGCTTAATAGTCGGTATTTATATATAGGGGTTGCATAGATATTAACGTTAATTGTCTGCCCCAGACTAAATTTGTAGTAGTACAAGCAGTTTTCCATAATAGACCAAGCAGAAAAAGGTTTTGAGGTATATATTTCAGTACATATTGCAGATGGTGGAAAGTAGTTTCCCTATAAAATCAAAACTATCCAATAAAGCATCCTCTCATAAACTAAACTGGTTCAATGATGAGCTTAGGCAGAAAAGGGAACATCTCCACCTACTACAAGATATTTATAAAGTTGGCCCATCTAAGCAGTTGAGAGAACTTATTAAGAACTGTAGATATAGTTACAGAAATCACTTGGTTATTATGAGCGTCTTTATGGTAACCGTATCCAAGATATAATAAACAAATAATATGCAGGTGAAAAATAAATAATATTAAGTGACCGTGTGTTGTTACCTACTTTTAAGGACGTTATTTTTCGTTATTCATTTGTTCAGAGTGAACAAGATTATAAATGTGCTGGGAGAGATCTAGGTGTTTCTAAAATACTCAAAAGCTTACCAAAAATTGGAAAGACCTGGTAAAGTACATAAATTTCTACCGCTTTTCGAAATCTCATCTGGGATACACTAAAAAAAGCGTCATGGACGTTATAAGTAGATACAGAAGAATTTAAAATCTAGAAAAATACTGCGACAATGGAAACCAAGAAAATGGAAATGACAGAAGAAAAGAAAGCAATGCCAGCGCCCAGCATCCAGGTCATTGAAAAACATGCCATCATGTAGAAGTTCAACCGTTAAAGAAGCATACCTGTCACCTGTTATTCAGTTTTTCTAGCAGTGTGAAATAAATGAAGAGAAGAAAAATGGTGTCCAACGTGTCCTTACGGCACGAACCATTAAAATGGCAGCAATTTGAGAATTTAGTATACCTGAAATTTTGGGGCCAAAATATTACCCGGAAACAATCTATTGCAATGACGCAAATGTTACTGAGCCGCCAGTGACTGCTAATATGGAAATGTGTGTTACCAAAGCGTTAGACGTAAGTTTTCCTGATTTTTCACATTCCTTGCAATGCCGAGACTGTTGAACGATTCGTTGATGGATTCATTCACGTCCGTGTAAAGTCAAAACGATATTACCATCATTTGAAACGAGATCAGATTACTTTAAAGATGGATAATAACTGAAATGTTCTGTTTCTGTTTGTTTTTCCATGTCTAGTTGTGTGTTTTTCTTTAAATGAAGCGTCTGATTTTATTTGATGTTCATTATTCTATAGTTGTTGAATAGAAAGAAAAAATACGACTAGATCAAGTAGGGTATATTTTTGAAAAAACATGCTTAGAAGTGCATGTTTTGACTTCCTTGAGGAACCTAAAGTGTGGATAATATCATTTAAAAATGTTGCACGGTGAGTTTTGGTACATTAAGATACTTTTTGGCGACTATGACATTATCAATGTCCAAAGGATAGAAAAATTACTTAGGAAAAATGAATGGTATAAAGAAAGCCTTTTTCTAATATTCTTGCATAGTTATTAATAACAACAAAATCACCTTTTGATAAATATGTGGTAATAATTTTCAAAAAAAAAATAAATTAAAAAATCATCTTTCGGTCCACCCTATTGCTCAAATTGAACACATCTTCAAAGTTCTATATTTTTTAGTAATTTATTTATTTTTCACCCCTTGAACGAACGAACACAAACCTGAAGTTTTAGATTTTTTAGAAATGTATTTATCTTTTACCCCCGAAACTCACCCCATTTAAAGATTCGAATTTTTAAAATATTTTTCCAATGATTATCTATCCCGTGCAGTTACATTTCCGAAGTTTCAGATTTTTGAGGATCCTGGCCCACTGTGCGCTGGAACAGTTTTAATTTGGAAAGTTTCATAATGTAGGGATTTTAATTACTCACAAATTTCCCACTCTTTACTTTCCTCTACGACCGATAGTTTTCCAGTTTTTAGAACACTGATTATCCGCTCTAATTTTTGATAAAAAACGATGATGCAAATGAAATTTCTTGACTAACGAAATGAGAGTCTCGCCTAGAGCCATTCTGCAAAATCATGCTACTAATTTATTTAAAAATTCTGTCTGTTTTGACTTCACTTGCCTGGCCTATAACTTATTATTAGTCTTCTGAAATATTCAACTGAATTATTACTTTTCTACTTAGAATTGTTGGACTAAAGGAATTAAAATGATACCACCACGTATGTAATAAACAATCTACTTATAATTAGAGAAAAACAATTATTTTAACAAATGTTCACCATTTTGATTGAGAATTTTCTTCCTAAATGAGTTACGTATTTGTTGCTGCATCTGCGGAGTAATGGGTACAAAGGCATGTTTGGACCTAATTTTCATGTGCTCAACAGCGGTAGGAGTATAGAGATAAACTATATCCTTTACATATTTCGCCTAGCTAATTAATTCAGGTTTTGATCAGTTTCATTCTTTGAAATATGTCCTACAACTGGATCAGCGAGAATTAATTCATCTCGCGTTTAAAATTTCCCGTTAGTTTCCTCATATTTAATTTTCTTCTACTCCACAAATAAGTGCCTCTTCGTAGGTATAAAATAAGATTTATATAACAGGAAGCAATTACTATCCTTCGTGTAAAGGCGTTGACAAACTGTGAAAAATGACGTGATGGATTTATTACAGTTGCCCCGCTTATAGCCAGAGCCCGGACGTAAGATCTTCATTCCAGATACGACTTTTGTGTAGATTTTATTTTGTTACTGTTCTAGTCGTACATCATCCAACAGTACAGAACTAATTACAGAATTACAATTACAACTAATTTAACCTAACCTTACTTAAATAAGAACAAAGCAAAGGTCTCACGCGTTTCAGGCGAGACTATCAAATTGTTTTCGAATAATTGATTTCGAGAAATCCCAATTGATGGATATGTACCGTCAATTTTCAAGTGTAATAATTTCAGGAAGCGACGCTGAACGTTTTCCAATTTATCATTATGGGTGTTATAATGGGATTGTCAGACAAGTGACGTATACTCAAGCTTTTTGCCAGACTTACCTTAGTTCAAAAGTTAATACTAACCGAGATACAGAGTATTAAAGTGAATTTATTTTTTTTTGTTTTTTTAAGAAACATTAGATATAAAAAAATTTGGAGATCGAAGGTTTTTTGAGGCGAGTAATTCAAATCTATTCATAGTTTTGCTGTTATTTGCAGAGGGTGCCACCTACAGCATTTTATTTGTCTTTAGAACGTCATAATTTTTGTGCCTTAATGTTTTTTTCGTTTAGATAAAAATATGTCTCTTGTATTTTTTTTAAAGTAAGAACGGTATGGTTTGTAAATGCCTCTACGAGTTATATATCAGAATTATTGTTTGATAGCAAAACAAGTAGCACAAACAATGCCTTTTAAAAATTAATGTCTTTAAGAAAATATGACCTGGTTAAACAAATTTTGTTTTAAAAATACATAAATAAAATGACAATAAAGGTGATCTGTATACGGTAACAAAAGTTCGAAGTGTGTTCAACTTACCTCGATAAATTTTGCTACCCATTTAGTAAACGCCGCTTAATTTTAAACAATGAATATACGTTTAGAAATGAATCCATGCCATAATTCATCGCGAGTATTTATTGTATCTTCATACACAAGAGATTCAATGTAACCCCAAACGCAAAAATCCAAAGGATTAAAATCGGGGCTCCGCACAGGCTAAGGCATCTGGTTTCCACGACCTCTCAAGCAATCAGGAAAATGAGTATTTAAGTAGCTTCTGACCGGTATGGCAGATTGCACTAGAGCGCCATATTGCATGAAAAAATATTGTGTCTTAAATCCAGTAGTAACTCATCAAGCAAATCGACTAGCTGAGTTTGGAGAAAATTTAGGTACAATTCAGCGTATAAAATGGGTGGCAACTTATACGGTCCCAAAGCATAGTTATCAATAATTCTACACCAAATATTAATTTTAAATTCATGTTGATAGTGCGGATTTTCTATGTCCCACACATGTTTGTGTCTGAAGTTAAATACACATCTACGAGTAAACGTGGCTACTTCTGGAAGATTTGCTTCCAGCAGGTTTTGAACAGGCGTAAAATTATACGGACAAAACATTTCTTGATCAAAGCTTCTTGTATTTATTTCCGGATTTTCTATGACGCAGATCAAAATTTTCTTTTCCTATTCTACTAAAACAATATTCGGGTATCCCAAAGTATCTGTTCTGGGAGATAGGTACCAGTTTCCCTCAATCTATTGTAAATATTCTAAATAATCTTAAAATCTGGTCCCCTTCCGTTTGGATACATATAATTTTCTCGCATGTGTATGCTGACCATATCTCGCATTTCTAGCTTGAAAATTATCCTTTGGCATTTTAAACTTAATTTGGTAGATATCTTCTGTAAATACACAAAAAGCTAACACGTAAGTTTGACAGGAGCTAAATTAAGAAATGTCTTTTATTGTTTTTGTTTTAATTAAAGCTTACTTTGAAAAACTGTACATTCCTAACCGTCGTTCCGTACCTATGACAAAAGCCTTTTCTACAATAACTATAAAGTATTCTGTAGTGTATTTTCCAAATCGGAAGTGTTTTATTGCAAGTTAACAAGGCCTCCCAAGAACCGATAACCGCTGGATCCTGGGAAAATTTCAGCAAAGTCAATATCAAATCGTTTCATTAGAAATGTCAATTATGTGAGAACGAGGTAAAACGACACGCGACAGGCGAATATTTAGATTAGTCAGGGAACACGTAGACTCATAAATGCTATAATTGATACACGATTGCCCAACCTTACTGTACACCAAGTAGCAAACCAGTAGACTTTCCCGTAATTGACAAAAGTCATAACGAATCTAGACATAAGAAGAGTTTTTTCACCTCACTGGGAAAATTATATAGCTGTACATATTGAATAAGTTAAGTTGTTATTAAAAGAAGCTTTTACATGTATGTCTCATATTGTACTGTAGATGACGCCAGCTTCCAGGTCGACTGTTACACAAAAAGGTGATTGGCCCCAACCTACTGCTCGAGGCTTCTTTGGGTTGATAATGTCCAATAACTCAAAAATTGACGGGGGTACTTTTCGCTTAACCTTCGGTGTGTTAGCATTGATTATATTCACGAAATTATTTTACCCCTTTCATAGTCAAATTTTCCCTACGTGACATTACCAAGGAATGATCGTCAATCATATCCCTCATGGAACTGGCTCCGTCCTGACTCCGCCCCTCTGGATTGTCGCCTGTGACGGCTCGTGGTGGCGGCTCTGAGTGCTGTTGGTAGTCATCTCCTTGGATCTCGTGACTCTCCTCCCTCGATTGTCCTCTTTAGTCCAGCGGTAGTGGATGCGCGAAATTTGAAACACATCAGTACGTGTTAATTCTCTGTAGGCGTGTATGACATTTTAAAGGCACGTAAAATGCTGTATGTGCCCTCTACAAATAACAGCAAAACTGTGAATACATTTGAACTCCTCGCCTCTAAAAACAATTTGTCACCAATTTGTTAAAATACTTCAATTTTCTTAGAAGTTATTTCAAAATATTTAAAAAACATCACTTTGATATCCTGTCTGTAGGTTACTACTAATTTTTGAACTAAGGCGAGTTTAGCTGAATTTTATGGGATACCCTGTATATCTTATTATTAATCTTGGATTAAACCGAATACGTTAACACAGAAGTCAAACAATTACTTTTATCTTCAAACTTTATATTTCCTCCAAGGTGTTTTTTTTAATATCAAGACAGATGATTTGTTTTTAATTAAGTCTATAATGAGGCTTTCAATAAACCTACTGCTTACACCGTCTGCTCTTGAATAGCTGAAAATAATATTTCGCTGTACTTTGTAAACTTTTCATTCATTAATAAAGTTATCTGTTTATAAGAACACTATTGTCTCTTAAGCGTCGTCCTACGTCTGCGTTCATGGGAAAATATTTAAATTTCCCCAGCGTGTAACTTTGACATAGATGAGTAATATCTGGGAATATTGTTTAGCCACTATTGGGGAAATAGGGTAACTGTATTGAAGCATAAAAATAAAATAGCAGACTGTTAAGTACTTTGTTTTGTTGTAAGAATTTGAAATATGATAGAAATGGATGCCTACGCACAGATATAAATATTTAAGAATAGTATGAGCTTAGAAGAGATATTCTTCGATAGGTTGTTTTTATACATAAAGTCTATAAAGTAATGAAATTATTTATTCGGTTATAATTTTTCTGAGCAATGCTATGGTCCAGTCGGATTAGATAAAAATGTGTCATTTTGAAAAAGGAAATTAATCAGAAATTTTTTGTTTGTCAATATTTTTTAGGACGTGCAGGAACATAATTTGTCAATTCGCTTAATTAGTTTGTAGGTAATGCCCTTAATAATAAGAATATTGCCCATTTTTTACTCTTCTCGAGTTTTTGACGGAAACTAGTGTTTTTTAAAATACGCTTGCAAAAGTCGAACAATAATAGTAATATTTATATTCTTCACTTACGACATGTTTGCCGTATTATTTGATTTACTGCTTTTGCTGAGCCTTCTCGATTAAAAAAATATCTTTTTAACATGCGAAAACTAAAATAGTTCTGCAATGTTACAATAAATAGGTACTACTAAAATGACTATAATTTTATACAAATAATAAATGAAAATATAATGGCTAAGAAATAATACTCAACTGCGAAACATAAAAAAAATAAAATTAGAAAATTAACTTATTTTACATAAGGAGAAGTAAAAATTCGTAACTAATTATTTAGGAAGAGACTTTAATGTGATGGATACAAATATAATATTTTAAACTCTGAAATGAAATGGATTTACTTTCTCTTATTAGCTTGTCTTTTCACTTACGTTTAAGGAAAAGAAATTGACAACCCGCTTTACCCCTTTTAATCGTGCATACTGACCTACTTCTTGTATATTTTATTTACATTAATTTACTTGTCAATACTTATACGAGTAAACTATTGTAGGATGGCCGATAGCCGCGCAGAGAGAGAAGAGATATCGTCGCTGTTGGATAGACAAAAGTTTCTTAATTATGAACGCAGTACAGTCAGGGAAGAAGTTTCAGTAAAATGTGCTCTCTATTCATCGAGAATTCCAGTATGTCACAGGTCAATTGGTATTTTTGAACGAACAACAGTTCTTTGTTTTTATATTTGAAATATTTGTAAATTATAATATTTAATTGTTTTAGTTTCGAGTAAACAATACGATATAGCAAACATATAAAATAAATATAAATTAGAATAAATGTAATGAGAGTACAATTACAAAGTTTGAGATAAATGCTTACAATATATTTTTTATTTACCTCTACTCTATTCAACTTCCGAACTGATCTAGCATATAATATTAAATTATATTATTAGTAGTCGGTAATAATATAATGACAATGATTCTGATGATAACACTTCAACACGTGATACCCGGCGGCCAGCCGTGGTTACAAAAAATGTCCCTTTTTATACTCCGTCTTCATAGACACTATTTATAATACACTTTTTTATGCAGTTAAAATAAAATATGTTTTGCTATAAGTAACACAACTGATAGTAGATTTGTACACATACTTTTCAAAATGGTATAATATTAGCTCCAGCTGTGGATTCCTGCTCCATACATTTTAAAACAAAACTTATAATTTCCTCACGAAGATTTATGTTTTACTTTGCTTTCAAATACCACGACTTTTTCTTATAAATACTGCTAGTGATAGTACACGTAACAATGTATATAACTATATAAGTAGATACTTTTAATAGGTACCTGTGCATTAAATATAAGTTATACACTACAAGCACTTTTATCGAGACTGTACCACCGATGTTTACATGAGCAAGGAACATAAACAACATAGCAAATAAGTTAAATCTAAATCAAAATAAGACTGCTAATGTACTATTCTCTCATAGAGCAATTGAAGACTCTGAGAATCCGGGTGTTGTTAAATTTTTAGGTGTTATCTTAGACCCAAAGCTCAGTTGGTGTCAACATATTGAACAATTGTCAAATAAATTGTCAAAAAACATATTTTTAATCAGATCTCTCAAAAAATTGGTTCCTCTTCAGGTTTTAAAGACTGCTTATTATAGTCTTATAGTGTCCCAGCTGTCCTATGGTCTGATAAGCTGGGGCCATGCTCCTTCTGCTTGTAGAATTTTTGGACTGCAGAGAAAAGTGATCCGTATTATAAGGAATCTGGAGTACCGGGCAGATGTTAAACAAGAATTTATTAATCTGCAAATACTAACTTTCCCTAGTTTATATATCTATGTATGTCTGTTATATATTAAAAATAATCTGCAAGAGTACACATTCCAGAAATCTGTACATAATCACGATAACCGAAATGGAGATAACATAAGACCCAACTACTTAAGATTAAGATCTAGCAGAAATGGCCTCAATTACTATGGACCTAAATTTTTTAATAAATTGCCTCTCTGGATCAGAGTACTACCGGTCAATAATTTTAAACGACTTATTAAAATTTTTTTAATAAACCAAGCTTTTTACACCATCAATGAATTTTTAGACTGTGACGTGTCAGTAATTACTGAAAACTAAAATTTTATCTTGAGCTTAAGGTGTTTTAATGTGTTTTTAATATCAATAGATAATTTATTGAATGTATACATTTTATTTTGACAATTTGTTTCCTACTGTGTTTTATCAATGTATTTGACTTGTGTATAACATTTCTTGTTTTAGCACCAATAAATATTATTATTATTATTATTATTATTATTATTATTATTATTATTATTAAACAAGTGAGCTCCGTAGAGGTGAACGGGGGTTTCGACCACTGTGCATCCTAATCTCATCGGCCATTCTAGGATGGTCAACCTGTACTTACAAAGATTTCCTTAACAAAGATTTCGTTCTAAACGTGTTGCGTATTGTAACAAAGTGAATCAAAATTGTACATTTCAAAACTGTCAACTATTATATGATCTTACTTAAAGTGTTTTATTAATCAATTATTAACTACACGCTGATATCCATACACATAGTGACCACTAAAGTGCAAAAGAAAAAAGTGTTTTCAGAATATTTTATCAACAATTATGAATAAATATATATAAACTTCATACATATAATTTAACAGACAACCAACTTTTTTTAAAATTCCTAAAAAGTTCCCCGTTTTATAGGATATAGATAAAAATACTTTTTGATTTTTGCATTTTCCACTAAAGTTAATGTAAATCCGATTAAAACATTCTTGAATACCTAAAATGATGGAAATTTTCTAATTGTGCCAAGTTATATCTCAAGAATTCTTGATTATTTCTAGTCGTGCCAACTGAGCCTATTATTCAGATCAAAAACTACCCAATTTTTTTAAGAATGGTGTAGAGCCCTTGCAAAAAATTCAACTTATATGACGTCTAATATTATATAATTTCTAATATAGTGCATAAACTATACAAAATCATTACTCCAAATATGTATTATTTATTATCAAAAATTGTTCCTGCCATTATTTAAAGACCAACCTGAAGAGTATTTTTTTACAATTGGAATATGATATTACATATATTTTTCTGTATGTAATCTCCCAACTACAGGAAAATACGATGAGTCTTGTTGCCTCAAATAAACCAAAACCGATTCTGTACCCATTTAATGACATCTCCCGTTAATGACACAGTTCAATAAACAAAATGAACGTAAACTTTAGTATTAAATTAAATTATATTTGGGATATTTTATATAGGTTTATAGCAATGCTGACTCATCTTTATTTTGATATAGGTTTATTAAGTTTTTGAATAAAATGAGGATTATTGCTTTTCTATACAGTATTTTATAACTTTGTTAAGTCCTTTATGTTACTTTTATTGGCTATTTTAAACATTTCACTTTAAGAACCTGCAGTTATCCCAGACTGGTCTTGTTGATTCAACAAAAACTTGAGAAACTTTTATCTACGATATGGTTCATACTTACTATAATTAAAAGCATCTACGGGGTGTCTTATTTCCGCAAGACTTATTGAGAGGACAGAAACGATTTGCTTTGACTAGAGGAAGTTACAGGTTGTATGGTATGTAAAATAACTGCAACTAGTGCTTGAGATTTAATCAGTAAAATTGTTACAAGAACGAAGATAATGTTGCCAGTTTATTATCAGGTTTTATTCCGAGCGCTTTGGCTCGAGGAATTTATACGAATTATATTACTTTTGGAAACTTATCTCTATAAAAAGTTATAGATACAGTTTAGAAGTTCGCGTGATATTTATGGAGACTATCTTATCCTAAATATAAGTGTTTAGAACAAAATAAAGAGGTAAAAGTGCGAACGATCTGTTGCTGAAGCAAAGGTTGTGAGTTATATATCAAGGGAGGAAGAAGAAGAGCTTACGAGTTTTACAAAATCCTACAGAACCGATTTGATTCATGACTAAAGAAGACAAGAAGAGAAAGAAATATTGAGCAGCCCTGGGGCCCAAACACACCTTCTTTCGTAGAATGTTATCCTCCTGTGGTCAAGAGTCATCCGGTATGGGTGAATAGTCTCCCAGAGAGCAAGAAGGTAAAAACTGTGGTCAGAAGTTATCCTCTGGGGCAAGGGCCATCCAAGTAAGCCTTGCCAAGGTAAAAGATCATTCAGAATTGGTAAAAAGTAACCCTTGGGGTCAAAATTCATGGCATGAGTAGCAACTAGGCTAACTTTAAATGGTATTTTTTTCAAATCTTTCAAGAAGCACGTCTTGTGAGTTATATTGCTGTATTCAAACAGGGATTATCCCTGTAATACTAAAGCGAAACAGTTAATGTATGCGTAAACAAAGTACATATAATAGTATGCATATTACTAGTAATGAGATATTTTTTGCTGACTTTTTGCATTTAAAACTAAATTTTATTTTATTACTAGTTAGTCACTTACAATACATGTGAAATTGATGTTTAACTAGATCACATTCATTTAATTACTAATATTCTAATGTAACTGATTGCTTTGTATTGTTCTCTCTTTTTGGTAGTTCTCTATGAAGGGTTGAGTTGGCGCTAGAAGAAATCGCTATCTTTAAAGACAAAAGAAGTATATGTTGTTTAACTAAGAGGCCGTGAGGTGGCGCGTAGATCGTTCGTGCTACTAGAAATCATATCGTTACACTTGCAATGTGTGAAAAGTAATAGGCTCCGTGCGAAGAGACTGTAGCGCCATGAGCGAGGTGAATTCCGGAACTACTAGTATGTTCATTTTTCATGTTTATACAACCAAAGATAAGTATGGATAAAGAGATAACTGTTGGATTTTATTTTATTTAAAAGTTCCACCGGGTATAATTGGATTCAATGTAAAATCCAGACACATGTACAAAAATACACAGCCACGTCCACCATGACTCGGAGGAGGATGATGACATTGCTGCAATTACTGAATATTGCTGCAATTGTACGAATGGCTTACGCACCTTAGGATACTGCTCCACGTGACAACAATTATCTACTATTTGCTCTATGACAGATATCTATCAAAAATAATCTGATCAGCCAAAACGCTTACGAACCTCTTCGATCTGAAGAATCCAGGTCTTGTGATTGAAGAGGACAACGAAGAGGATTAAGCATATCATTGAATATTTAGATATGTATTATTTTTAATTATGTATTTTTATTTCTAAATATTTCTTAGAATAAAAATTAGTTTTATCAAAAATTGTTTCTTATTTTTAATTCCTTGAGTATCATAATGAATAGTACCTCGGAGGGAGCAGTTATTTGGATGTGACTTAACCAAAATGCGGGCCTTCTTACTTTCCAGAAGACTATTCACTTATGGCGGATGACTTAGGTGGTCCTTGACCCCCAACCCAGGGGGGTGCCTATTGGTCCCAAGGGAGTGTTCCTTACCCTAGGGGGGTGATTCATCACCCAGGCTTTCAAAGCTACCCCACTTATCTAATTTACGTGTGTTTTCATTAATAAAATGAAAAAATTCAATTTTGGGTCTGACGCACGGGATTTGGAAATTTATAAACTACCTTAAAAGTTGCGTAATAATATGACGGAATAAAATTTCCGCACCTTTTATTTTAAAAATTTTGAAATATTTTTAAAGAGCACCATTGGGACTCATCCAATGGAACCCAAAATAATTGAGGCTACAGGTCCTTGGGATTACTATATGCATGAATTTTTTCAGAATTTTAAATTGTCGTTAATATCATCTGGGTTTTTCATATTGCTCGGTAACTCAGTTTTCGAATAATGTTGGATTTTTGGTGATTTTAAGGCATTCCAAAAGTATTTTTGATTTTGTAAACCATGTAGATGATTTAAATATGCAGTTTTCTCCCTTCTTATGGCAGCAAATATGTAATTAAGCAATTCATTATAAGATTTCCAATCGTCACGTGACTTTGAATGTTCGTATTTAATGTAGGCTTTTTCTTGCTCTTTGAACAAAATTTTTATGGTACCGGCGATCCAAGGTGAATATGATTTAGTTCTGCGAATTGTTTTTAAAGGTGTGTGTACATCAAAGGTGGAGATCAAAATAAATATAATTAGTGTATAAAATATTCTGAAATGGTTCTAATTGTAAATCGTTTAGAAATTCATAAAGGGAAAAAATTTAAAAATCTCTATAGGTCACCAACTTCATTATTCTCTATCATGAAATTTAGACAACAATACACGTATTTGTGGTCACTAATGTAACCTGCATCTATAGTGCCTACACTGTTTACAATTTCAGGTTTGTTGATAAAAATGGGGTCAATTGTGTAACTATCGTTAACAACTTTTGTGAAATTGTAAGAATTAAGGCATGGTGTTAATGCATTGTCTAATCTAAATAAATTAATATCACGTCACCCATTATTATAATATTATCATGCATAGGTACAGAATAAGACAACATGTTGTGGAAAACATCAATACAGTGAGAAACGTTACTGTGAGGTGCCCTGTAAATTACTTTTTTTAAAAGTAAACTGATACCTTTTATTTTAACTTTAACCCATATAAATATTCTAAGCAATCCGAATTAGGAAAATCTATAGTAATAAGCTCACAAACAAAATTTTTATCAATGGGCATTTATGGTATATTAAAAACTAATAGCATATCCACATCTCCATAGAAAATTACATGGTCAGTTTTTGAATCTCTTAAATAGACAAATAAAGGAGTCATTTTAAGTATAGAGTTATCGAGACACGCTGTATAACTACCAATTTAAGAACACTATTTCTCTGTGGGAGTTCCTTGACATAGATTCTGTTAGCCGACTATCTAAATTTGTGGTAAAGCTCGAGATTACATAACAAAACAACATGATTAATTATAAAAGAGAGTGCTAGACAAAAGCGTTTGTTTTTAGCGATCATCCAATTCTCTTCGGTCCTTGGTGCGTGTAAGTTCACTTGATAACTTGATCTTGATATGTCCGAAATAATATGAAATACTTAATTCATAACAGAAAACTGAAAGGCATATTCCTATAGACAAGATGGAAGGATTAACGCGGGTTTAAAAAAAATGAGCTCATGGACGAAAGCTAGATTTCAAAAAGACGATTAGATACTATACAAAATGTGCGAAAAAGTTTAAATGTTTTGTGACAATTTTGAAATAACCTCGGAAGTAACTAATTACTTACACAGATGAAGCAACGTTCTACTTATTATTATTATAGAGCAAAGAAAAATACAAGCAAAGGATTTTATAGATATATCCTCCTTAGACTTTTTATTGAAATTAACAATAATAATAATATTATTATTAAAAAAAAATTAAATACAAGTTATAATATGGGATTATTACTTCTACATTTTGACAAATTCAATAGAATTTCACTATATTTATTTTTAAATTTTGTACAGGTATATAATGTAACGAGATCTGGAACTGGATTGTTTTTGAACATATCCGGTGAAGGGTTGGGGGGTAAATAGAGGCAAGTAGGGGGAAATAAGTAAAACAAACTGGTAAGAGTTCAGAAACTTGAAATTTGTTATATATATACAAGGTTGGGCAATAGTCCCGGAACGGCCCGATTACAGCCGAACGGGACCTCGTATCAACTTCAGGTTTTCGACACTATATTCAGCGAAATTTTTAGAACTTCTTGACATGTATTTCAGGACCATGACGTCATTACGTTCGAAGGTATGACATGTGTCAATTTTCTTAAGTGAAACACCCGGTATATTTTTCCATATTTGTATACTTTAAGGAGTCCCAAATTCAACGATGTAACGTTTGTATGGATTCTGTTATGTAATGTGGTCTCAATAAAGGAAAATTAGAAATTACAATCGCAATTAACAGAAAATAGTTTTATTTCATTAAATGTTCAAATTGGAATCCTTCCACTGCCTGACAATGTGCTAGCCTGTGCACAAATTCCCGCTGCACATTTTGGAGGGACTGAGGTGTAATATTGTCAGCAACCGCTAGAATTATTTCTTGAAGCTCTTGTACCGTGGCAGGTCTTGTGCGATACACCACAGACTGCAAATGACCCCAGAAAAAAAAATCAAGAGGGGTCAGGTCAGGTGACCTAGCTGGCCATTCGATATGACCCCTTCTACCTATCCATCTCCGGGGACAGTGTCCAAAAAATCTCTTACAATTCTAGCATAGTGTGGCGGAGCTCCGTCTTGCTGGAAGTACACGTCATTTGCGATCACCTGAGGATTTTTGCTGTTGGGAAATATCTGAATTACAGCGGGTATAACTCTTTTGCGTAATAAAGTTAAATAGGTATCAGCAGTTAAATTACCATTTAGAAAAAACGGCCCTATTACATGTGTTCCAATTATACCCGCCCAGTCATTTACTTTTTGTGGATGCTGTGTGTGCATTTCTTCCATCCAATGTGGATTCTCAGCAGACCAATAGCGACAATTGTGACGATTGACAAATCCATTTAAACAAAATGTAGCCTCATCGGAAAACAAAATGCGATCTACAAACTGTGGTGTCTCGTCTAAGAAATTAATAATTTGTTGGCAAAACTGCATTCGACGATCAGGGCCATATTCCGCAAGTTCCTGAAGTAAGCTGACTTTGTAGGGATGTATTTTATTTCTCCTGGGTATTCTTCGAATGGATCTTTCACTGTTACCAGTTTCTAATGAAAGTTTCGGAATTGACGTTTTAGGCTCCTCCTGAATCGCTAACAGTACATCTAAAGCACTGTCGTCGTTTGTCGCTGTTTTTGGGCGGCCAGTTTTTGGTAAATTCTTGACATTTCCCGTATGTTCAAAATTGTGCAAAATTCGACAGTCTGTCGACTTGGAAATCGGGTTTCGTTCAGAAAAGATAACGTTGAAGAGGTCACTTGCTTCCTGAAGGGATCGACGCCTCTCTCCGAATCCAATCATCATGAGTAAAGTTGAGCCATTTTAAAGACACGTTTTTAGAATCATAAATTAGTAGTACAAAAGTAATGTCACAGTGACGTTTATACCACGACTTACTTAGATAAACTAGTAAAATAATGAGAACAATTTAACTATGACCTGTGTTTTTATTAAACGACTACAAAAAAACTTGTATACGTGGGTCTTAGTTTTGTAAAAAAAATGGTAAAAAAAGAGTGTCTTTTTTGGATACAGCTGTTTGGATATCCACTGTTCTCTGTTAATTACGATTGTAATTTCTAATTTTCCCTTATTGAGACCACATTACATAACAGAATCCATACAAACGTTACATCGTTGAATTCGTATACAAATATGGAAAATATACCGGGTGACACTTGACACTTATGTCACATCTCCGAACGTAATGACGTCACGGTCCTGAAATACATGTCAAGAGGTTCTAAAAATTTCGCTGAATACAGTGTCGAAAACCCGAAGTTGATACGAGTTCTTAATTATGAACGCAGTACAGTCAGGGAAGAAGTTTCAGTAAAATGTGCTCTCTATTCATCGAGAATTCCAGTATGTCACAGGTCAATTGGTATTTTTGAACGAACAACAGTTCTTTGTTTTTATATTTGAAATATTTGTAAATTATAATATTTAATTGTTTTAGTTTCGAGTAAACAATACGATATAGCAAACATATAAAATAAATATAAATTAGAATAAATGTAATGAGAGTACAATTACAAAGTTTGAGATAAATGCTTACAATATATTTTTTATTTACCTCTACTCTATTCAACTTCCGAACTGATCTAGCATATAATATTAAATTATATTATTAGTAGTCGGTAATAATATAATGACAATGATTCTGATGATAACACTTCAACACGTGATACCCGGCGGCCAGCCGTGGTTACAAAAAATGTCCCTTTTTATACTCCGTCTTCATAGACACTATTTATAATACACTTTTTTATGCAGTTAAAATAAAATATGTTTTGCTATAAGTAACACAACTGATAGTAGATTTGTACACATACTTTTCAAAATGGTATAATATTAGCTCCAGCTGTGGATTCCTGCTCCATACATTTTAAAACAAAACTTATAATTTCCTCACGAAGATTTATGTTTTACTTTGCTTTCAAATACCACGACTTTTTCTTATAAATACTGCTAGTGATAGTACACGTAACAATGTATATAACTATATAAGTAGATACTTTTAATAGGTACCTGTGCATTAAATATAAGTTATACACTACAAGCACTTTTATCGAGACTGTACCACCGATGTTTACATGAGCAAGGAACATAAACAACATAGCAAATAAGTTAAATCTAAATCAAAATAAGACTGCTAATGTACTATTCTCTCATAGAGCAATTGAAGACTCTGAGAATCCGGGTGTTGTTAAATTTTTAGGTGTTATCTTAGACCCAAAGCTCAGTTGGTGTCAACATATTGAACAATTGTCAAATAAATTGTCAAAAAACATATTTTTAATCAGATCTCTCAAAAAATTGGTTCCTCTTCAGGTTTTAAAGACTGCTTATTATAGTCTTATAGTGTCCCAGCTGTCCTATGGTCTGATAAGCTGGGGCCATGCTCCTTCTGCTTGTAGAATTTTTGGACTGCAGAGAAAAGTGATCCGTATTATAAGGAATCTGGAGTACCGGGCAGATGTTAAACAAGAATTTATTAATCTGCAAATACTAACTTTCCCTAGTTTATATATCTATGTATGTCTGTTATATATTAAAAATAATCTGCAAGAGTACACATTCCAGAAATCTGTACATAATCACGATAACCGAAATGGAGATAACATAAGACCCAACTACTTAAGATTAAGATCTAGCAGAAATGGCCTCAATTACTATGGACCTAAATTTTTTAATAAATTGCCTCTCTGGATCAGAGTACTACCGGTCAATAATTTTAAACGACTTATTAAAATTTTTTTAATAAACCAAGCTTTTTACACCATCAATGAATTTTTAGACTGTGACGTGTCAGTAATTACTGAAAACTAAAATTTTATCTTGAGCTTAAGGTGTTTTAATGTGTTTTTAATATCAATAGATAATTTATTGAATGTATACATTTTATTTTGACAATTTGTTTCCTACTGTGTTTTATCAATGTATTTGACTTGTGTATAACATTTCTTGTTTTAGCACCAATAAATATTATTATTATTATTATTATTATTATTATTATTATTATTATTATTAAACAAGTGAGCTCCGTAGAGGTGAACGGGGGTTTCGACCACTGTGCATCCTAATCTCATCGGCCATTCTAGGATGGTCAACCTGTACTTACAAAGATTTCCTTAACAAAGATTTCGTTCTAAACGTGTTGCGTATTGTAACAAAGTGAATCAAAATTGTACATTTCAAAACTGTCAACTATTATATGATCTTACTTAAAGTGTTTTATTAATCAATTATTAACTACACGCTGATATCCATACACATAGTGACCACTAAAGTGCAAAAGAAAAAAGTGTTTTCAGAATATTTTATCAACAATTATGAATAAATATATATAAACTTCATACATATAATTTAACAGACAACCAACTTTTTTTAAAATTCCTAAAAAGTTCCCCGTTTTATAGGATATAGATAAAAATACTTTTTGATTTTTGCATTTTCCACTAAAGTTAATGTAAATCCGATTAAAACATTCTTGAATACCTAAAATGATGGAAATTTTCTAATTGTGCCAAGTTATATCTCAAGAATTCTTGATTATTTCTAGTCGTGCCAACTGAGCCTATTATTCAGATCAAAAACTACCCAATTTTTTTAAGAATGGTGTAGAGCCCTTGCAAAAAATTCAACTTATATGACGTCTAATATTATATAATTTCTAATATAGTGCATAAACTATACAAAATCATTACTCCAAATATGTATTATTTATTATCAAAAATTGTTCCTGCCATTATTTAAAGACCAACCTGAAGAGTATTTTTTTACAATTGGAATATGATATTACATATATTTTTCTGTATGTAATCTCCCAACTACAGGAAAATACGATGAGTCTTGTTGCCTCAAATAAACCAAAACCGATTCTGTACCCATTTAATGACATCTCCCGTTAATGACACAGTTCAATAAACAAAATGAACGTAAACTTTAGTATTAAATTAAATTATATTTGGGATATTTTATATAGGTTTATAGCAATGCTGACTCATCTTTATTTTGATATAGGTTTATTAAGTTTTTGAATAAAATGAGGATTATTGCTTTTCTATACAGTATTTTATAACTTTGTTAAGTCCTTTATGTTACTTTTATTGGCTATTTTAAACATTTCACTTTAAGAACCTGCAGTTATCCCAGACTGGTCTTGTTGATTCAACAAAAACTTGAGAAACTTTTATCTACGATATGGTTCATACTTACTATAATTAAAAGCATCTACGGGGTGTCTTATTTCCGCAAGACTTATTGAGAGGACAGAAACGATTTGCTTTGACTAGAGGAAGTTACAGGTTGTATGGTATGTAAAATAACTGCAACTAGTGCTTGAGATTTAATCAGTAAAATTGTTACAAGAACGAAGATAATGTTGCCAGTTTATTATCAGGTTTTATTCCGAGCGCTTTGGCTCGAGGAATTTATACGAATTATATTACTTTTGGAAACTTATCTCTATAAAAAGTTATAGATACAGTTTAGAAGTTCGCGTGATATTTATGGAGACTATCTTATCCTAAATATAAGTGTTTAGAACAAAATAAAGAGGTAAAAGTGCGAACGATCTGTTGCTGAAGCAAAGGTTGTGAGTTATATATCAAGGGAGGAAGAAGAAGAGCTTACGAGTTTTACAAAATCCTACAGAACCGATTTGATTCATGACTAAAGAAGACAAGAAGAGAAAGAAATATTGAGCAGCCCTGGGGCCCAAACACACCTTCTTTCGTAGAATGTTATCCTCCTGTGGTCAAGAGTCATCCGGTATGGGTGAATAGTCTCCCAGAGAGCAAGAAGGTAAAAACTGTGGTCAGAAGTTATCCTCTGGGGCAAGGGCCATCCAAGTAAGCCTTGCCAAGGTAAAAGATCATTCAGAATTGGTAAAAAGTAACCCTTGGGGTCAAAATTCATGGCATGAGTAGCAACTAGGCTAACTTTAAATGGTATTTTTTTCAAATCTTTCAAGAAGCACGTCTTGTGAGTTATATTGCTGTATTCAAACAGGGATTATCCCTGTAATACTAAAGCGAAACAGTTAATGTATGCGTAAACAAAGTACATATAATAGTATGCATATTACTAGTAATGAGATATTTTTTGCTGACTTTTTGCATTTAAAACTAAATTTTATTTTATTACTAGTTAGTCACTTACAATACATGTGAAATTGATGTTTAACTAGATCACATTCATTTAATTACTAATATTCTAATGTAACTGATTGCTTTGTATTGTTCTCTCTTTTTGGTAGTTCTCTATGAAGGGTTGAGTTGGCGCTAGAAGAAATCGCTATCTTTAAAGACAAAAGAAGTATATGTTGTTTAACTAAGAGGCCGTGAGGTGGCGCGTAGATCGTTCGTGCTACTAGAAATCATATCGTTACACTTGCAATGTGTGAAAAGTAATAGGCTCCGTGCGAAGAGACTGTAGCGCCATGAGCGAGGTGAATTCCGGAACTACTAGTATGTTCATTTTTCATGTTTATACAACCAAAGATAAGTATGGATAAAGAGATAACTGTTGGATTTTATTTTATTTAAAAGTTCCACCGGGTATAATTGGATTCAATGTAAAATCCAGACACATGTACAAAAATACACAGCCACGTCCACCATGACTCGGAGGAGGATGATGACATTGCTGCAATTACTGAATATTGCTGCAATTGTACGAATGGCTTACGCACCTTAGGATACTGCTCCACGTGACAACAATTATCTACTATTTGCTCTATGACAGATATCTATCAAAAATAATCTGATCAGCCAAAACGCTTACGAACCTCTTCGATCTGAAGAATCCAGGTCTTGTGATTGAAGAGGACAACGAAGAGGATTAAGCATATCATTGAATATTTAGATATGTATTATTTTTAATTATGTATTTTTATTTCTAAATATTTCTTAGAATAAAAATTAGTTTTATCAAAAATTGTTTCTTATTTTTAATTCCTTGAGTATCATAATGAATAGTACCTCGGAGGGAGCAGTTATTTGGATGTGACTTAACCAAAATGCGGGCCTTCTTACTTTCCAGAAGACTATTCACTTATGGCGGATGACTTAGGTGGTCCTTGACCCCCAACCCAGGGGGGTGCCTATTGGTCCCAAGGGAGTGTTCCTTACCCTAGGGGGGTGATTCATCACCCAGGCTTTCAAAGCTACCCCACTTATCTAATTTACGTGTGTTTTCATTAATAAAATGAAAAAATTCAATTTTGGGTCTGACGCACGGGATTTGGAAATTTATAAACTACCTTAAAAGTTGCGTAATAATATGACGGAATAAAATTTCCGCACCTTTTATTTTAAAAATTTTGAAATATTTTTAAAGAGCACCATTGGGACTCATCCAATGGAACCCAAAATAATTGAGGCTACAGGTCCTTGGGATTACTATATGCATGAATTTTTTCAGAATTTTAAATTGTCGTTAATATCATCTGGGTTTTTCATATTGCTCGGTAACTCAGTTTTCGAATAATGTTGGATTTTTGGTGATTTTAAGGCATTCCAAAAGTATTTTTGATTTTGTAAACCATGTAGATGATTTAAATATGCAGTTTTCTCCCTTCTTATGGCAGCAAATATGTAATTAAGCAATTCATTATAAGATTTCCAATCGTCACGTGACTTTGAATGTTCGTATTTAATGTAGGCTTTTTCTTGCTCTTTGAACAAAATTTTTATGGTACCGGCGATCCAAGGTGAATATGATTTAGTTCTGCGAATTGTTTTTAAAGGTGTGTGTACATCAAAGGTGGAGATCAAAATAAATATAATTAGTGTATAAAATATTCTGAAATGGTTCTAATTGTAAATCGTTTAGAAATTCATAAAGGGAAAAAATTTAAAAATCTCTATAGGTCACCAACTTCATTATTCTCTATCATGAAATTTAGACAACAATACACGTATTTGTGGTCACTAATGTAACCTGCATCTATAGTGCCTACACTGTTTACAATTTCAGGTTTGTTGATAAAAATGGGGTCAATTGTGTAACTATCGTTAACAACTTTTGTGAAATTGTAAGAATTAAGGCATGGTGTTAATGCATTGTCTAATCTAAATAAATTAATATCACGTCACCCATTATTATAATATTATCATGCATAGGTACAGAATAAGACAACATGTTGTGGAAAACATCAATACAGTGAGAAACGTTACTGTGAGGTGCCCTGTAAATTACTTTTTTTAAAAGTAAACTGATACCTTTTATTTTAACTTTAACCCATATAAATATTCTAAGCAATCCGAATTAGGAAAATCTATAGTAATAAGCTCACAAACAAAATTTTTATCAATGGGCATTTATGGTATATTAAAAACTAATAGCATATCCACATCTCCATAGAAAATTACATGGTCAGTTTTTGAATCTCTTAAATAGACAAATAAAGGAGTCATTTTAAGTATAGAGTTATCGAGACACGCTGTATAACTACCAATTTAAGAACACTATTTCTCTGTGGGAGTTCCTTGACATAGATTCTGTTAGCCGACTATCTAAATTTGTGGTAAAGCTCGAGATTACATAACAAAACAACATGATTAATTATAAAAGAGAGTGCTAGACAAAAGCGTTTGTTTTTAGCGATCATCCAATTCTCTTCGGTCCTTGGTGCGTGTAAGTTCACTTGATAACTTGATCTTGATATGTCCGAAATAATATGAAATACTTAATTCATAACAGAAAACTGAAAGGCATATTCCTATAGACAAGATGGAAGGATTAACGCGGGTTTAAAAAAAATGAGCTCATGGACGAAAGCTAGATTTCAAAAAGACGATTAGATACTATACAAAATGTGCGAAAAAGTTTAAATGTTTTGTGACAATTTTGAAATAACCTCGGAAGTAACTAATTACTTACACAGATGAAGCAACGTTCTACTTATTATTATTATAGAGCAAAGAAAAATACAAGCAAAGGATTTTATAGATATATCCTCCTTAGACTTTTTATTGAAATTAACAATAATAATAATATTATTATTAAAAAAAAATTAAATACAAGTTATAATATGGGATTATTACTTCTACATTTTGACAAATTCAATAGAATTTCACTATATTTATTTTTAAATTTTGTACAGGTATATAATGTAACGAGATCTGGAACTGGATTGTTTTTGAACATATCCGGTGAAGGGTTGGGGGGTAAATAGAGGCAAGTAGGGGGAAATAAGTAAAACAAACTGGTAAGAGTTCAGAAACTTGAAATTTGTTATATATATACAAGGTTGGGCAATAGTCCCGGAACGGCCCGATTACAGCCGAACGGGACCTCGTATCAACTTCAGGTTTTCGACACTATATTCAGCGAAATTTTTAGAACTTCTTGACATGTATTTCAGGACCATGACGTCATTACGTTCGAAGGTATGACATGTGTCAATTTTCTTAAGTGAAACACCCGGTATATTTTTCCATATTTGTATACTTTAAGGAGTCCCAAATTCAACGATGTAACGTTTGTATGGATTCTGTTATGTAATGTGGTCTCAATAAAGGAAAATTAGAAATTACAATCGCAATTAACAGAAAATAGTTTTATTTCATTAAATGTTCAAATTGGAATCCTTCCACTGCCTGACAATGTGCTAGCCTGTGCACAAATTCCCGCTGCACATTTTGGAGGGACTGAGGTGTAATATTGTCAGCAACCGCTAGAATTATTTCTTGAAGCTCTTGTACCGTGGCAGGTCTTGTGCGATACACCACAGACTTCAAATGACCCCAGAAAAAAAAATCAAGAGGGGTCAGGTCAGGTGACCTAGCTGGCCATTCGATATGACCCCTTCTACCTATCCATCTCCGGGGACAGTGTCCAAAAAATCTCTTACAATTCTAGCATAGTGTGGCGGAGCTCCGTCTTGCTGGAAGTACACGTCATTTGCGATCACCTGAGGATTTTTGCTGTTGGGAAATATCTGAATTACAGCGGGTATAACTCTTTTGCGTAATAAAGTTAAATAGGTATCAGCAGTTAAATTACCATTTAGAAAAAACGGCCCTATTACATGTGTTCCAATTATACCCGCCCAGTCATTTACTTTTTGTGGATGCTGTGTGTGCATTTCTTCCATCCAATGTGGATTCTCAGCAGACCAATAGCGACAATTGTGACGATTGACAAATCCATTTAAACAAAATGTAGCCTCATCGGAAAACAAAATGCGATCTACAAACTGTGGTGTCTCGTCTAAGAAATTAATAATTTGTTGGCAAAACTGCATTCGACGATCAGGGCCATATTCCTCAAGTTCCTGAAGTAAGCTGACTTTGTAGGGATGTATTTTATTTCTCCTGGGTATTCTTCGAATGGATCTTTCACTGTTACCAGTTTCTAATGAAAGTTTCGGAATTGACGTTTTAGGCTCCTCCTGAATCGCTAACAGTACATCTAAAGCACTGTCGTCGTTTGTCGCTGTTTTTGGGCGGCCAGTTTTTGGTAAATTCTTGACATTTCCCGTATGTTCAAAATTGTGCAAAATTCGACAGTCTGTCGACTTGGAAATCGGGTTTCGTTCAGAAAAGATAACGTTGAAGAGGTCACTTGCTTCCTGAAGGGATCGACGCCTCTCTCCGAATCCAATCATCATGAGTAAAGTTGAGCCATTTTAAAGACACGTTTTTAGAATCATAAATTAGTAGTACAAAAGTAATGTCACAGTGACGTTTATACCACGACTTACTTAGATAAACTAGTAAAATAATGAGAACAATTTAACTATGACCTGTGTTTTTATTAAACGACTACAAAAAAACTTGTATACGTGGGTCTTAGTTTTGTAAAAAAAATGGTAAAAAAAGAGTGTCTTTTTTGGATACAGCTGTTTGGATATCCACTGTTCTCTGTTAATTACGATTGTAATTTCTAATTTTCCCTTATTGAGACCACATTACATAACAGAATCCATACAAACGTTACATCGTTGAATTCGTATACAAATATGGAAAATATACCGGGTGACACTTGACACTTATGTCACATCTCCGAACGTAATGACGTCACGGTCCTGAAATACATGTCAAGAGGTTCTAAAAATTTCGCTGAATACAGTGTCGAAAACCCGAAGTTGATACGAGTTCCCGTTCGGCTGTAATCGAGCCGTTCCGGGACTATTGCCCAACCCTGTATACTAGAAGTCAAGGCCTCAGAATTCTTTATGATTTACTCCATCTCCCCACCACCCCCACTCCATTATTAAAGGGGTTGATAAAATAAAATTGAGATATTCACTTGAAATTTGGTGTACTTATAGTACATCTGGAACTAGATTATATTTTTGGATTATTCCGTTAAAGGGTTGGGGGTTAAATAGGGAAAAATAAGTAAAGCAAGCTAGCAAGAGTACAGAAATTTAAAATTCGCTGTATGTACTAGAAGCCAAGGCCCCCAAATTTTTTTGTAATAGTTTTCAACCCCCACCACCACCACCATTTCATTAATAAAGCTGTTGATGAAATAAACTTGTGATATTAACTTGAAATTTGGTACACGTACGCATTATTTGTTGAGGGGGTGAGGGGGTGAGGGGGTGAGGGGGGTGTAATTGGGAAAAATCTGTACAGCAAGCTAGTAACAGTCCAGAAATTTCATTTTTGGTGCATGTGCTAGAAAACAGTGCCTTAATTCTTAACATGAAGATGTTAAACAAATCGAAGATATAACGTTAATACGGGGGTCCAGTAGCGATTTGTGTAACGCTTAGAAATTCCGTTGTTTTTTTGACAGGAAAGCTTTGGTGCTGTTACATCGCACACTTTTTGAAAGACCAATATTTTATTTGGAATTTGATAAATTTTAATACCTAGATTCATATTCTTGCATTTTTACGTCTCGACGCATTTTCTCCTATTTACCCCTACTTACATCTCACCCCTTCAACGGAATTATCCCCAAATAGAATCAAGTTCCAAATGTCGTTATAATACATATAGACGGAGAGCCAGACCCAAAAAAATCCTCTGAATGTACTAAGCCTGTTTTTTGCCAGTTGATTACAGTAGTTGTGTACACAAACATACTGCAGTCAGTCAAGCGAAATCGAGAATAGGTGTCTCAGGTGTGCTATCAAAGGTGTCATGATTATGGAGGTAATGAGATGAATTTACTAAGTCTGAAAATCGTTATACGAATTACATACTGCATATAAATCAGTTATGTCAGTCGGTCAGTTGAATGTGGACACAGAGCTGGTCAGTCGGCCGCAATGTATGTACAGGGTTATTCAGTATATATTGACACCCCCCACCCCCTTTATTTCTGTACCTTTCCCAGTACCTGTTTGAAAAGGTCTAGCTTAATATCACCAAGTGGACTTACGTAACAATGTCAACTAACAACAACTATTATATGTAAATGTTAACAAAAGAAGAGCACGAACTTCTAATAAGTTATAAGGTCTGCGCGCTTGCCTGCTACTAGAATAGTAGCGGGAAATTGAAATAGCTGAACATGTCCGATTAAAAAAGCAACAGGCGTACGTCGTCACTTGCAATAAATTTTAGCAATATCGTGTGCTATGGATAACAGTAAACTTTATTTATTACAATTTTAAATAAATAAATAAATCACAAAAAATAAAAGGTATCGTGTTTAATTTTTGTAAATAGTGGCCTTATTTTAAAAAATTTCACAAAATACACAAAATGCTTTTTTGTTGGCAATAAAATAAGCAACACTTTTTAATTACACTTTTATTTTGTGAAGTTAATAGATTTGCCAGCAAATTACCTCAATTGATTTCTTGAAAATGACGGCCATCTTGAATCCAAATGGTAACTGAAGATGGTGCTCCTTCGAAATACGTTTTTTACGGTAATACCAGTTGGTGTGCCAAACGGCAATATCCTTTCACGAATAGCCGTTTTGTGCCGATAATTCTATTCTTGCGGTTCTACTATAAGCTTCAAATATTATCTTAAACCGATTCTGAGAAAACGTACGCTCAAAAAAGTTACAGACCGACCGACGACCGACTGACCGACTGACCGACCGACAGACATAATTTTTTTTCCCCCAATCTCAAAATATCGATGTCAAATCGATACAAATGGGCCGCGTTCAATGCTGACCGCCCATATGAGAACAGTGACCTGTTTATTTGATCTTGTAAAGTTTCATAATTTATGAAAATAAGCATTTTTACTTTTATGTTTATTTCATATTTTAACGAGTTTTTAGCTACGTTAAAAAAAGTAAATAATTATTTTAATTTGTAAAATAGATCTAACATATTTAATCCGATGTAGTACATATTTGTGGCGCAACCCTGTATAGAAGGAAATGGGTGAACTACAAATTCGATCTAAAAGTTTAACTATAAAAATACATCCATAAATACAAAATAATGCCCGTCAATTACGTTCTGGCTTGTAAAGTTGTTATCAATGTAGGCAACATCTCCAAAATCGTTAGCAAAGAGTGGGCGCTTGTGTGCAGGCGGACAACAAGTGATTTACTAGCCAAAAGGGGTCTGCTGTCGCCAAAATTTCGCGCGTGGGCTGAAATAGCATTTTACTATATTGATAGATGAAATAGTAGTAGGAGAATCGGTGGTTTGGCGGCGCGTCTTGTTTTTTCTGACCTAGATATTTGTCTTTTAATAACAATCAATGAACACAGCTCTTTCGCTTAAAATAACTCCGATGTCTAAGCTCGAGATTCTGTCATGCATGTTATTCGTAGCAATTAAGATCATATTTCAGTTTTGTTTGATAGATCAACTGTCAGATTGGTAGTCTATTATACAGTGGGATTGATAGTTAAAATTGTAGCGAGAAATGTAATCTGATTAAGGTAACACTAGCTGCTGTAGGTAAAGTAAGACTCATTAAGGCTGTCTTCACTTTTGCCTTTCCGATTTTCATTCGGCAATTATGTACAGTTTTTATTCATTTGCAGTGCTTCCAAGATGGTCATTTACATCATCTAAAGTCAGTTTTAAGCCCAATAGTCAATTACAATCATTTTTCTTTGGAAACAGTCATTTACAGTAACTTAAATGAAGAACAAAGTGTAAATGTAAATGATGCTTTAAAAAAAGGCCATATGGAGGGAGCTAAGGTGGCCAAATTACTACTTAATAGCTACAAAGAGGTCAAAGATAAGGAACTCAACTAAAGATAAGAAACTGACGAGATTCAATCAAAAATTGAGAAAAGGAAACTACCAGTATTGAAACATTTACTAAAAAAAACCGCGGCCTAAGGAATCACTACTTCCACATCCAGATTTTACATCCAAGCCACTTTAAAGGAAGCATCTTGACTATATTTGCACTCTAGTATGTAGAAATTATTAGTCATAGAATTTTAATAATATTTGGGGCAGATGCAATAGAATAATTTGAGACGTGAAGATTGATGGAAAATATTATAAGCAAATTTTGAGGCCTCGGCTTCTACATACAACAAATTTCAAGTATTTGTAGTCTTACCAGCTTTCTTTACTTATTTCCCCCCATTTCCCCCTATTTACCCCCCATCCCTTCACCGTGTTTGTTCAAAAAACAATCCAGTTCCAGACCTCGTTATAATACATACTTGCACAAAATTCAATATCTTAAACCATTCCGGAGAAAACGTGCGGACAAAAAAGTTACAGACAGACAGACAGACATTTTTTTCTCGCTCAAATTTGAAATCTCGACGTTTCATGACATTCTAAATATACGTGGATATGGAAGTATATACATTAATTGAAGTCTGATGGAACGATCGAAGTGCATTATTAATATTTACATTTAGTTGTTTTTACTAGTTTTGTTTGTTTAATTAGTAGCATGAGAATTTTACATGGTGTTTTGTTTGACTTTTTTATATTTTTTTATGTATGTTATCCATGACATATCTTTGATATTATCAAGACGCTTGGTAGTTGTTTATTATTCTCGGCCACCCTATGTGTCACTTTCTTAAGTAAATTGGTCATTTATAGTATTCTTTTTATGATATGATAGTCACTTAATTACTTTTTTATTTAAAAAAATCTTTGGAAGCCCTGCACTTGAATAACAAGAAGGCGAGGCGGCTAATACATCCAAAATGGAAACAAATGAAAAGTGGGTGATTACTGGAAGCATCTGTAGCCTCCCCACCAAATGCTTATGAAAGTTCTTGAATTTAGTTAGTAACCGCTGAGCTATGCGATGCAGACCTCCGTTTTGCAGCTACTAGAATTTACGATTAACGGCTATTTACAGGACCCTGAGCCTTTGTATCCCGCTATAATTAGGTTTTTAACAATGACTTGAAAATTACAATGGCGCTTGCCTAACTTAAAAAACCGTTGCATATTTGTCGAAGTAGATGGTATAAGAAATTTCTGAGAATATAACGTTGTTCCTATGTTTGAAAAAAAAATTCAAAATCTTCTTATAATATATCACGCACTATTAAGTTATTCATAATAGTAGAGTGCTCGCGTTGAGAAAAGTCGCTTAGTTTTCGATCCCGTTGGCACCTTTAAAGTTAAATGCATGACTTTGCCACATTTAAGACTTACGACTTACACCCTGTAGATTAGAAATCCACTTGTCGCAAGAAAATCGACAATCAAATCAAATTTTTTTAACTAACCACACCACGTGATAGAATCAACCATGAAGCACATATTATCCATAAATCTTGACTATTTGAGTTGCCACTGAATTTGCTATTCTAGGTTTAGTAGCAAAAGAAAACAGAACATTTAAGGAGAAAAATAGAGAAAGAGGAAGAAATTGAAAAGAGTTCAGATAGATCGAATGCGTGTCCATCAACTACTTCAGGTGTGTCCTTTCGTAGAATTATTTTTTTTTATAGAGAAATGTATTTTCTGTCAAAAAGCATCAACAATAAAAAAGTTTTCTCAAGTAACGACCACGAACACAGAAAGAAAAATAAGACTATTAGCCCTCCAGAATCCCATAATTTTCGGAAGAATTTATGCTAACGATTTAATAGCTATGGAAAGGGTCCCTCGGGATAAGATAGGTGCAATGCCTCTTGACACGGACTTTGGAATAAACCTGATAGGATCGTTTCTTGGGCATAAAAAATAAGGTCGACAGGGTTCGTATAGCGAGGTATCTTTATATACCATGTTTCATGTTTCTTCCCACCGAATCATTCCACATTGTATAATCAATTCAACTAATTAGTCCAATCAGTAAAGTAAAAAAAACACCAGAAGCTCGCATAGAATGTTATCTGAGATTTTTTTTCGCAACTGTTAGTGCGAGTATTAGACATCACAAAACCACAAATACCAGTTTTGGGGGTGCGGCGCAGCCCCCCCAAAAAACCACCCTTTTGGCAAAGAAAGCCTTATTTTACTTATAACTTGTTAACCGTTAAAGATATAAAAAAATTGTTCATAGTAAAAAAGAAGGCTTGACTAATTGCCTAAAAAAAAAGTCCTTCTGTAATTTTCTTGTATATGCCATGGTTTTTGAGAAAATCGATATCGACAATAATTGCAAAATTTGTATTTTAATGCGCGCGAATTTTCGTTTATTTAAAATTTTTTGCGCGCTGCTTATAGAAAAAATTGAATTGCTCGAAAACCAAACAAGCTAGGAAGAAAATTTAAGACGGGTTTTAAAGGGGATATAAAATACTCTCTTGTGTTGCCATTTTTGAGGGCTATTGATATTTATTAGTATATAAAAATAACAATATAATATAGTTATCTCTAGATTTTTTTGTGCATCTAACTATTCACAGGCCCATAAAAAATAACTGACTATAATATGAGTCATAAGTGCATTATCTTTTAGTTCAAAGTAGTACTTCAATGCAGAAAAAGCTAAAAGATAATGCATTTATAACTCATATTAAAGTCAGTTGTTTTTATCGGCCTGTGAATAGTTAAAAGTGCAAAAAATCAAGAGGCAACTATATTATATTGTTATTTTTATATACCAATAAATATCAATAGCCATCAATAATGGAAACACAAAAGAGTATTTCATATCTCCTTTAAAACCTATTTTAATTTGTCTTCCAAACATGTTTGGTTTTCGAGCAATTCAATTTTTTCTATAGGTCGCGCGCAAAAATTTCAAATAAACGAAAATTCGTGCGCAATAAAAACACAAATTTTGCAATTTTTTTTTAATATCGATTTTCTCGAAAATCATAGCATATACAAGAAAAGTACAAGAGGACTTTTTTTTGGGAAATTAATCAAGCCTTCTTTTTTATCATGAGAATTTTTTAAATATCTTTAACGGTTAACGAGTTATCAGGAAAACAAGGCTTTTTTCACGGAAGAGGTGGTTCTTTGGGGGGGGTTGCGCGGTACCCCTAGAACTGCTTTTTGTGGTTTTGTGATGCATAATCCCCCCACTATCAGTTGCTGAAGGAAAATCTCAGATAACATTTTTTGTTATGGAAATCTTTATAATCTTTATAATTATTGGACTAAATCAGCATAATTAACAAACACATTAATATTCTTATTTATAAGTTTATGTATTATATAAACTAACTTATTATAATTTAATATCAGTGTTATCCCTATTTCTCCACAGTCTTCTGAGTTCGACTACTTCTTATTGCTTACATTAGACATTTCTTCATGCTCCGATTTCTTTCCAAACACCACCCACTCGCAATTGATTTTCCTTTACATCCTTACATATATGTGTCATCGTCCATTGGTATTTCCAACGTATTAGACACGATTAAGGCATTCATACTCAAGCATATATCGAACCTCCAGTTCCACAGTTTAATCTTCTTAGTCGGATAAAATCAGCCGCTCGCTTCGAGTTGTACTTTCATATTTCATATTAACCTCCTTCTTACATTCCCCGGCGCACTTACATCAGTTTTAAACAATATCATTGCGAAATAACGTGATGTGATTACGTATTAAACCGTAATCTCTATAAATCCTCCCTCTGTGTGCAATTAAGGCCTCCGAGTTCTTGCAAAATTCAAGATTGCTTCTCTGCACTGGATGACGTTTAATTTTCGCCTACGTCGCGATGCGACATTCATAAAATTATAGTACAGTCGAACGGAAGTCGATTTTATTATTGGGAAAAGATAACTTGACGTTTATATTAAGGTTATACAGGGTGTCCAGCAAATCAGGGATAATTCGAAACCAACTGATGGACTAGGTCACGACCGATTAAAATACCAAAACTTGACGGTAGTAAAAACCATACAAATTTCGAGGAATCGACGAAATTTTGGAAAATCACTATCACCCCTTTAATAATTAATAATGGTGGTGGGGATGTTTTTTAGCATGCACGCCACATAACAAGTTTTTGAACTTTTGCTAGCTTGACTACCCGATGGGGTAGCAAATTTGGATGCTGTTGGAACATTGTAATATTAGTGAAAAACACTGTCCAATTGTGTGTTATATTATAAACTAGAGCATGACAATGAAACATTTATCGAAGTGTCCATTATTTCGTCGTCTTAGTAAAAATACAAGAGAGAGTACTTCTCTTACTTCAATGATATTACCATAAATATCTTCTACACCTGAGGCTAGAACATGACCTTTTGTCAAAGCTTCCTATTTAACAAAGCTGTTTAAGTTTCTGTCAGTTGTTGATGTAACCTTCATTAAAACTTTTTTAAAGGAATACAACGATGCTGCTATCTTTACAAATTAAAAAAAATTACAAAGTCTAAAACTCCAGAAACGGTGGTCACCAAGACCGCTAGTAATATTGAAAACACCAAAAAGAAAAATATAGAATCAAGGACTTCTGATAAAAAACCACATGCGACGACATCAAAACCAAAACGCGATACGAAAAAAAGGGAAAAAACCAATAAAATGTTGATGTGATTGTCCTTCACAATGTGAGTGTACCAGAAATACTGGGTGTTTCAAAATTAATGGTGTTATTTGTTGATAGAGGGCACTTTGGCGGTCCTAAATCCTAAATTACCCGGCATTTAGGCATTCATCGTCCTTCCTTACTGAGACACAGGATGTTTTAATTATTTTTGCCAAATCTTTTTTGGTCATAACTATTGAATCACCCTATATTATCGGTTCATACTTAGAACATATGTTTCACTTATCTTACTTGATAGAAATTCATCATAAACCAAGATTTTGTAGATCTGTTTCGATATTCGGAAAGAGTGGAAAAATTGAATAGAGTAGCTCACCGAATTTGTTTATTTCATTCATCAACCTTGATTACTTGCCGTAAAACCAATTTCATTAAAATGGTAGAAACAGTTGGAACTTGAATATTTCTTTCGGGGTTTAAATAACAAAAAAAATTAACTTGCAGCAGTGACAATTTTTACACTTCAAGACTAAGTGAACTATTGTATAATAATCTTAAATAATTTTAAAAACAAGGTAGTTCACATGATAATCTATCAGGCAGGATGTGTGACCCAATCAGATGATTGTTGAAAACGCCGCACCAAATACATACATATTAACAGCAAATCGATTTTGGAATCTATTCTGTCTTATAACATATGGATTCCTTTATATCCTAACATGTGAATTTCTTAAATTATAAACACCATCTCTTGTAAATTGTATCTCATCTGTAAACAGACATCTCTTAAGAGTTCTTCGATTCCGAATAATCCATTTACTAAAACTTAAGAGATGATTTTATAACATAGCTGCTTTGTCGTCAAGTAGGCAATAATGAAAATTTTAATATTTGGCAGTTCATACTTACTGGTTGGACATACTTGCGTTTTATCATTCTAAAATATTTGTTATTTGTATTAATATTATTACCCACATTACAAAGTAGATAATATGTCTTATAAATTTTCAAATTGGGATGTTACATCACTAATTGGCCCTAGAAAAATTAACAATGATATCACCGGTTAAGATGATAACCAAAGGCAATTCAACCAACACACAAGTAGTGACGGCGAACGGCTGCTGATCTGGTGCGTGGCTGGGATTTCGTGGGTTCAATTAATATATATATATTTTTAAATCAGCCAGAGGTTGAACCAATATTTTTGTGATATTTTACCTAGCTAGTTTATTCCAACACTCAGAGGTAGCTTAAAATAATGTAAATATTATGAGTGCCATCCGCGGAAAATTTAAGTGTTACTGCTACCCCTGTAATGGTGAAACCAACCGCCGTGGAAAGATTTGATCTTATGGCGGACAGACAAACAAAAAAAATGAAAAATTGAGTTTTACGATAAAAGAGACATATTTATTAATAACTTCAGTAAAAATCATCAATATAAGAACAAATCAACGAATTTAATCAATATAAAAAGTATAAAATAATGTTATCAATTATGAAATAGAAATATTAAGTAATATTATCACAATTTCCAAAGGAAAATATTTATAGCTTAATTAATGTATCAATAAAAAAAAATATCTTGTGCAAAGAAAGTTATACAGTAAATATTACACAACAAAAAAAAAACAATGAAATTCTCAGAATCTCACCAATACTCCTGACGATGGATAGGATAGTGGATGAGGGCTCCTGGTGAGTTCTGGTAGCTTTTCCTAACAGCCTCTCCGAACACAGACGGCTCCTCGACGTGGTTTGACGTCGTGCTAACCTGTGTAACGCTAGGGTTTTGCTGTTGGTTTGGATTGACTGGACTAAACTGGACTTGACTAAACGGAATTTCAATAGACTATGCTGAACTTTACTAAACTGTGTTTGACTGGACTATCTGTCTTATGGAATCTAGCAGACATTTAACCATCAAACGAAAGAAGTGACTTTCCTCGTGTAAATTAGGTAGATTATTTGTACTAATTACTTGTTTAAATTATGTAAATTATTTGTATGGATTGTGTAAATTATTTCGGTAAATTATTTAAATAATTATATAGGTAAATTATTTGTTAATTATCTATTTGGCAGAAAAACTCTACGTTTGGGAAGAAGAAAAAATATTATCAGCACATGTTTCAGAATTATGGCTGTTTAGTTAGCAGAAATGAAAAATATGGCTAAAGGCCGTTAAATACTAATGAGAGGAATCAAATAAATAAATGTAATTACCTTTTATTAGATAGATCACTAAGAGAAAGTTTGATAACAGCAGAAGTGACACAACTCGTGACTGAATGATTATCAAAAACTTTAAGTCAAAGTATATGCTGCTACAGAATTTGCTACAGAAATAGCCAATTCTGCTATCAGCCAGCTAATAAAAGTGATATCCCCTCTCAAGTCTCAATTAACATATTACCATACTATAAACTAAAAATTACTAAAAATTTGGGTCCGCGTTGTTCTATGCAACACATAATACTTCCCGCAGTATATTTGGTTTAACCAATAATTAAGAAATATGCGCTGTGAATATATTTACTATTCCATCGAAGCCCCTGTGTTCTATGAGAGCTGTTAGCAAAAACTGAAATACAAAAAGAGTTAAATGGATGAAACATGAAAATATAACAAGTGTGTACATTCCTAAAATTGAACAGATTACCTACGATAATTTAATGTCTGGCGTTTTAGTTACTAGAGTATGGTAAACACCTGTACATATTTCTCAAAAATTCATTTTGTTTATTAGAATTTAATAAAATTGCTTAAAGTTGCCAGATGTATGCAACAGGGAATATGCGGATATAATCCATGTGTGTAGATTTTGTGATGGCAATGGACGGGCTCATGTGAGAGACTATCAAATAAGATTTCCTGGATGCCGAATTCCCGATCATAAATCTTTTGCTAGAGTTGTCAATTATTATAAAAATCATGGTCGGTATCCAACGGCCACCTTAAATGAGCATCAAATAGGACAACCTTTAGCTGTAGAAGAGAATAGACTAAATATTGTTGCAAATAATCCGAAAACTAGCACAAGAAGAGTGGGTCATGCTTTAGGTGTTCCACATGTCAGTGTGTGGAGAACACTAAAAAAAAATAATTTATATCCATTTGATGTTCAACACGTTCAGAGGTTAGAGGAAAGGGATGAAGTACATCGGTTAAATTTTAGCAAGTGGATTACTGGGAATCAAAGAATTCTTAACAGATGTCTTTTTGTAATATGACTTTTTGCAAAAGTTTTACCCATGTTATTGGTGAATGAAAATATTGTGGAAATGCATTACCAGCACGATGGCGTTCCATCCCATTTTAAGGATATTGTGAGAAATTTCCTAAATGACGTTTTTCCAAATATGTGGATAGGTCGAAGCGGACCTCATCATTGTCCTTAACGGTCACTGGATTTCAATCCTGTTGATTATTATCTTTGGGGACATTTAAAAGCAAAGATAGGTACATGATGTAGCCATTAATAGTAGAGAGATACTTTTGGAACGCGTTAATAATGCTTGCGTGGAAGAAATAATCAAGATATGATTAGACGTGCAATTAGAAATATTACTACTAGAGCAAGAAAATGTATTCAATGACATGGAAGTTTGAACCGTTATTGTAGTTATGTATTTATTACTTTCACTTATTTATTATTATTGCACATACATACATTAGAAATAATACTATTTTTAAATGTAGACTAACAATATTAAGTAGTATTTTGATTTATGTGTGCAAATCTACATTGTTTTAAAATTATTTTACATTTTTTAAAATTAAACCCTGAAATAAATATTCAAGTTCAAATTGTCAACTGTTTCGACAATTTTAATGAAAATGGACTTACGGTAAGTAATCAAGGTTGATGAATGAAATGCGCAAACAAATTAAGTGAGCTACTTCATTCAATAGTTACTTCAATAGTTTTGACTAAAGAAAGATTTGGCCAAAATCAATAAAAAATCCTGTATCTCAGTAAGGAAGGACGGTGGATGCACTAATGCATGGTAATTTGGAACCATCAAAATGCCCTCTATCCACAAGTAAAGTATGTACCTTAACTTTGAAACACCCTGTATTTTTTTATAGTTATTTTATAGAGGTAATATTACAATACATATATTTTTAGTTATTATTATAGAAATAATGTAAATTTAATCCAACTATACATTTTTTATATACCCCCTATATTACTGAAATATTTTGTAAAATTTCGTATATTAATAAAGACCTTTTGTTCTATCAGCAATTGTTTAGTGTCTGATATAGTTAAATCTCCAAACGCATTTGCTTAACAAATGATAGATACCCAATAAAGCACTTATCAGTCGTAGAACTTCGATGCATGGGGAAACTAGAAGCTTTTCAAAATGAACTAAATTAATACGTAAATGTCTAAATCTCCGTTTCTCCGATTTGCAATTTGTACTATAAGAACAATATAATACTCAACCCACGACATTGCAAATATTCACGTAGGATAAATCACTCTAAAAAAATTACTTGAGTAACCCTGTTGATCTGTAATATAATTATTGCAAGCTGAGAGGTTTTTAAAGTAATCTAAGTTGATGAAATAGAGATTTAATACTGACATTTCCACTTTATCATATTCCGGCGGATTCTCCAAAAATGCTTCTATCACAATTTACACTTTTAATGGAATTTTACACAAGCCCGTTTCGCCCTTTATTCAGCGCAAAATTAGATTTTGTTACTTTTTATTACTGATAAAGTTGTGTTATCTCCA
The DNA here is from genome assembly GCA_963583905.1 of Stenurella melanura. NCBI lineage: Eukaryota > Metazoa > Arthropoda > Insecta > Coleoptera > Cerambycidae > Stenurella > Stenurella melanura. The sequence continues at coordinate 14,545,617 of OY757313.1, forward strand.
ATTTGCTTTTACAGTCTTGCTTATAGATGAAAGAGAAAGTAGCTCACAAGTCTCCCATTACACCCAAATATTAATTACATTAATTACAATATACAGCGTGAAACATAAACAATAATAATGTACGGTATTAACATTGAAAAAATTAGGACGGGGAAGTTTGATTATAAATAAATGAGAGAAAGATGCCTTCCAATTTTAAAAAAGATAACTAATTCATTTTTGTCTTCTTGTATATAGGGTGTTTTTAAAAACATACCAACATTTGTCGGTCCATTTGTCTAAAACGTTACAAATGAGAGGAGTGTGTGTTATAGAATTCAGCAAAATGGACGATTTCAGAAAAGAAGCTGAATTTTGAAATACAATCATCTAGTCCCCCAGTGACGTTGACTGACTTATTTTGGCAAGAAATATTAAAAGTTTGATGGAAATGTGTTTCCCGATTTTTTAATGGATGGACATATTTGTAGTTATGGTGAATGCGCCAGTATCAAAACTTAAAAATAATGGTGGTGGTGGTGGTGGTGGTGGTGGTGATGGTGGTGGTGGTAGAAAATTTAGAATACGGTAAAAGGGGCATAACTTCTTTACTCTGGGCATATAAAAACTATACATCTAACTTTACTGCATGGAATAGTAATTACTGTACGGTATAAAATTGCAACCAAAATTCAGACCCACCCTGTATATTGATTATTACTGAATAAAAATAAACATGTGGTTTTTGCAAACAAGTGCTTAATATCCAACAAATTCAATTCTTTACGTAACTGATCGGAATTATTTTTTTAATATTTCCTCTATGCAAACATGTTTCTTTTTTATGCCTCCCCATTTAATAATTCCGCATTGTATAATTGATTCAACCGATCAGCATAATTAATAAATACATTAATTTTTTTACTTATAAGTTTTATGTGTTGTACACGAACTTGATATAGGTACTATAATTTAAAATAAGTTTTTGTTCTTATATTTCTCCACAGTTTTTTTAGTTCGGCTATTACATATTGCTTATATTAGATATTTCTTCACGCTCTTATTTCTGCATAAATACCACCCACACTCGGAATTGGTTTTCCTTCACATCTTTACATGTATGTGTCAAAAAGGGACGATTTCAGAAAAAGAGCTAAATTATGAACTACAAATATCTAGTCCCCAATGACACTGAATGAGTTTATTTGGGAGGAAGTTTGGAAAGTTGAATGGAAATGTGTTTTTCCAATTTTCGAAAAGACGGATGAAATCTTTTGTAGTTATGGCGAAGGCGCGGGTACCAACAATTAAAGATAATGGTGGTGGCGATGGTAGAAAAATAAGAATGCGGCGAAAGGTAATAACTTAGAGAGTAAAGACTCTACATCTAAAAACTATGCAAAACATACGACGCGAAAAAAATTTGTAGTACTCAAGTGTACTTTTTGCAATAATCTTAATTTTTCTGCATTTTAGGTAGTATTTAATTATTAGTAAACCAAGAGTTTTTTTTTTTCAAAACTCAATGCGATTTCTTGATGACATCTATGATGTAATTACACAGTCATTATTTCTGGATAAACTTTTGTATGAATATTCCTAATCATCAGTTGTTAAATTAGAAAAAAAAAATGAAAATAATAGATTTCATTCTTTTATCACGGCATACCTCTCAATCACTTTGGCAAAAAAAATTGTCATAGGAAGGTCTTCAAAAACGATACAGAAAAACTTTCCTAATTCTGCTCTCAGACTATAGTCCCGTCATTTTAGCATGAAAAAGAAAACCTCTAGAAGAAAGGTACAGGGTGACTTCATTTTTGTTGCAAAGAGTTCAGAAGGGCATTTATAAAAAACAGTACCTTTTATTTTTTGGCGGAAATGTTTGGTTTCATTTTTTTTCCAATATTAATGGCCAATTTAATTAAATTAATTTAAAAAATTGTTATCATACACAATACGCCATTCTCCAGAAGAAATGAGAATGGATATCTTGACCTTGAAAATGTGTACTCGGGGGTTTGCGAGGTCGCTGATTACGAATCCGAGGTCTAATTTGGTAAATTCAAAATGGCGGACCGGAAGTAGAGTCAATTTATCAGGAAAAACTCGTACTTTTTACGTTTTCGGGCAGAAAGTATGAAAAATATGAGTATTTCCTGAAAAATATACTACTTCCGGTCCTTCATTTTGAATTCTCCCTAATTGAACATGAGACTCGTTATCAGTGATAACGGAAACCCCCGCTTTCACTTCAAAAAAGAAAAGAATACGAGTTTTCCGGAAAAATGGACTATTATTCCGTTCCGCCATTATTAATTTCGTAAATTGGACCTCTGAATCGGGATCAGTGGCCTCAGAAATCCCCAAGTATTCATGTTCAGCCCAAAAACGAAAAAAAAAAGTTCTTCCTCAGATATTGATTCTACTTCCAATCCGCCATTTTGAATTTACCAAATTAGACCTCGGATTCGTAATCAGTGACCTCGAAAACCCTGAGTAACCATTTTCGTCTAATTCTATGGCATAAGTATTGTGTATGATAACAAATTTTTTAAATAATTTAATTAAATTGGCTATTAATATTGGCCAATTATTGGACAAGAAATGACACCAAACGTTTCCGGGAACAATAAAAGGTACTGTTTTTTCTAAATGCCTTTCTGAATTCTTTGCAAAAAAATTAAGTCAATTGACCCTGTACTTTTTTTTAGAAGTAAAATGCCAAAATAACACAACTACTATCTTTATTAGAAAAATCATGATAAAAAAAGTTTTAGGGGCTCCCGTCACTGCAAATGCTGAAACTTTTGTTAAATCACTATAGATTCGAATTAAATCATACCTCGTTGATAAACCAATGGGTTCATTCAATTTAAAAAAATATACATTATTAATTTAGAATATTTGTTAATTAAAGACTAATGAATGAGAAGTCTGAAATTTCCACAGAATTTGTATTTTATACATACCAAGAAGTCCTCAAATTTCGTTGAAAAAAACGCTGGAGCAGAATGATAGACCACACTTATCCTGCTACGTTCTTTTAGGAATTTTTTGTACACTTGAAAGATGAATTTTATGAAAATTTCCAACATATTTATTTTCTCTTATTGACTCAACCGATTGATTTGTAGAAAATAATATGTTTTAATATGTGTTAAAAATTATATAAAAGAAAATCAGTTGGTTGCAGCGATGAGATCCCTTATTCTTTTATGATGATTTTTTTAAATGAAAATAATTTGCACTCACAACTACGTAATTTCGACATCTGTTACAATTTCAATATTGTTTAAAAATTAGATTTTCAATGTTCATTGTCTCGAAAACCTACATTCATGTTATAGGATACATTATTTTATTGAGCAAACTGCACTTTTTTTATGTACTACCTGCTCTAGGTATGTTTCGTGATACTCTGCATTTATGTGGTTTCAATTTTAATAATGAAAGATACAGCATTTTTATAAAGTCAAGGGTCATGGAAGTTTATCGGATAAATAATATTTCTTGAGGCACAATGAAAATATATTTTATTAGAAACATAGTAATAATGTCTCTATTATTTACACAATGTCTAGAACACATAGCAAATTAAATAAGAAGTGCTTCAACAGTAATTAAATGAAGTACTTTAAAAACTATTTAATTGGTCGTCTAACATTAACTACTAAATTAAATTTCAATTGAAATGTCACCTGGTACATACCAAAAGCAATCTACTAGAATGAAGTTCTTTGAAATAAGATAGCTTCTTCATAGCGATGCTAAGATTATTTCCTATAATTTTTGGGACGTATAATTGATTTTTGACAACTACGCGCATACTCGCTGCAATAAGACCATCCGTATCTATCGCCACGGTTCGGATGTTAAAACGCAATTTCACAATTTATAAGCAGCGTACTCAGATGCAGACACATCTGTAAGAATTTTCAATTCAATTTTTTCAGTTCAAAATTCACTTAATTATAGTTACAGATTTCATATTGTACAATACTGTCATTAATTTTAGGGATGTTTTTCTTATATAGCACCTAGCTGATTAAATCTGTATGTGCTCAAAAGATAATTAAACCAAGTATAATGACAACTATATAACACATTTTGTAAAACAATAAACAGTTTATTTATTAACATAAATAACTGGGTAATCAATACACCTTAACTAACTAAATAACCTAAAACTAAAATTAAACTAATGCTAGTTAATTATTTTCATATAAATATTTATAAAGTCATTGTATCTCTCAGTAATACAGGTTCTGCATTTTTTGTTAAACGTTTTGTAATTTTTTATATGTTTAGTGTTAACTGGTAGCATTTTGTAAACTTTAGGTTCAATATAAGTCAAAAGTCGTTGGTTTATTTATATCTTTATAGTGGACTGAAAAACGGGGAAAAAGTCGCTTCCTTCTCGACTTTTTTTTTTTTAGGGTACAACCACATGGGATCTTTACAAAATGATAGATTGGGTTCCTGGCCATCTGAAATCGGCAATTACAACATTTTTTAGTAGGGACAACATTTTTTATTGCGAAATTTGTCAAAAATTTGTCAAAACTATGTTTTATTACTTTTCACACATACCTCGCGATATCTCCGGAACCAATTTAGACATTATTATTATTTTTTTTGTAATCGATAAAGGAAGCGTGGGCGAAGATAACTGCGGTATTGTCGTTAGTATGAAAAATTTAGTTTTTTTGTCAAACTAGGAAAAACTTTGATATTTACTTTTTTGCAGCACTATTTTCAGTAAGCGAGAAACTTTTTTGTTTTAAGAAATTTTGCTATACTGTCTGTGTACCAAACAAGGCCAAAGCTTCAAAAAAGTTTTTAAAAAAAGAATCACTATTCTATGTCTTATAGTTTTCGAGTTATAGTCAGTTAAATTTGAAAGTTTCCGCAGCCGCCTTTAATTATTGTGCATCGCCTTCTAAAGAACGCACCGCGCCGGCCGGCGAGCAGACATATCCGCATCCGCATGCTACTTATAAAGTCTTGATTCACTTTGCTAATAAGTTACAAACTGTCTTTGCGTGTTAATACTACTGCGATTATATATTATTGTGTATATTTGGAGGTATGTGTCTACCCATATTTTTTTTTGTTAACAATGGAGTGTTTATTTTGTGAGCAGGCTCTACAAGAAAATGACAAACATGTGACACAAAATCCGAGATTGCAAGGATTAAAAACAATTGCAAGTGCTGCAGAAAAAAGGAAAGACATTTCTGCTCAAAAGATTTTACAACAAAAGGAAGACATTCTAGGAGGAAAGGTTAAAGTAAGATTTCATTTAACTTACAGACAAACATTTATTAGTTCGCAAAATATTGGATATGTTTCCCAAAGGAGTGAAAACGAAAATGCGTCATCGTCTCGGGTAAGATACCATAAATATTCGGAAAATGTGTCTAATATGTAACAGATCTGGAAAGAAAGTTCAAGAGCGCTTGACATCTGTGCAGACAGGTAGGTTAATAATTTTTTTTTGGGAAATTTTGTGAAAATATAATTCTTAGAAATATAAAAGCCAAATTACGTCTACTTTAAAAAATCTTGCTTCACTATATGAATTTTTATAAATTTTTAAGGGGTATTTATTTATTAAACTCAAAAATACTTGATCACATTTAGGCAAAAAACTTTTTTCCTCGTAGGTATTAGATTTTTTTTCTCATAATCCGTTAGCTGTCAAGTAAAATGCTGTTATCTGTTGTTTTTTTTTCTATTTAGGGACCGCAAAAAATACGTACTCTAAGATAATCAAAGCTGCCCAAAATCGACAAGATATTGACATGGTTTCTAAATTGGCTGGTTATGGGGACCTCTTTGCCTATGATGCTAAATATCACAAGAGCTGTTATTGTCAGTACATTGGTAAGCGAAACATCAAAGCTTGTCAAAATAATTTTGATGCTACCACAACTTCCCAACCATTGAGAGATCAAAGTATTTATCAGAATCAGACTCAACTAGCTCAGACTCAAATGTCTCTTCTAAAATAAACCCAAATGAAGATAGGCAAGAAAACAGCATTTGATATGTTATCCAAAAATATTGATTATTTAAAAGATTTAGAAAATCTTCCCTTTTTATCAGAAGATAAAGCATTGGAAGTTAGTACTAAATAGTAAATATATACTTTACTTGTATAGAAACAGAAATAAAAATATTGTTTCCTTGAATCAATTACGATGGTACCTAACAACGGAATCAAATCGCCCAGCTTCTGAGTTGCCTCCTACTGATCATGCTTTTAGACAACATGTAAAAAGGTAATAATTATTTTTCTAAGTCGTTCATGCTTAATAGAAAATATCTACATACATCTATTATTGTTTTAGGTGTCTGTATCAATTAAAAATTTGGTACAGTAGCCACATTCAAGAGATGCCAGTAGAAGATCCGACTCTATACGGATGGACATTAGAAGAAAATACTTGGCAGGCCAATTTTTCTTCTCAAGAACCAGTACCCGATGATATAAGAAAAACTTTGTCGATACGATGTTCCGACAAAACTTGTAACAATAATAGGTGTACCTGTGTTTTACAAGGATTAAAATGCTGCAGTGACTGCAAATATGCAAACTGCAGTAACAGCTTAATCAACGAAACTTCATCAGATGGCGATGATTGTTAATCTAAACTGAAGTAATAGCTATAATAATATATTTTTTAAATGTTTAGGAAGTTTTATTTACAGGTGTAATCAAGTTGACGCTCCCACAATATCGCTGTACCAACAGTATTTACACCTAGCCGCACGGCCCGGCCGGCTAAACCACACCGGCCTGCAGTTAGTCACCCCACCAACCACCCCTGCCCCCTACCCGTCGATACCTCTAAATTTTATTTTTATAAATAAATAATTACATATAACCTTCAGTTTTATATTTTGACAATATTTTTTAAAGCAGGTTTTTAGTTTATTTATTTTTTCCTGCATTAGCAAATTGAACTGTTTTCGTTCCGGCAAGAGACTCCTGAACTAAAGAGCTTTAAGCTCGATTTAAGCCAAGGCAACGCGATACCTATAAATGATATAAATTCAATAAGAAATATCACGTTTAATCAATAACAAAAAAGAGTAACTTTTTTCTAAGGTCTTCAGTCATACCACCGACTGGTTCACGTTTTATATTATATGTTTTGTATATATTTAGAACATGACTGATATATATAAATGTACTTGTACTCACTTTATATGTTTATTAGCATACACCTTAGAATTAGCTCTACAGAATGTAATATTTTAATTAATAAATGATATTTAAATGGAAATGGAAATGGCCTGCAGTTAGTACTACATGCTTAAACGGAGGCGCGGGAACTTTCAACTTTAACTAACTATAACTCGAAAACTATAAGACATAGAATAGTGATTCTTTTTTTAAAAACTTTTTTGAAGCTCTGGCCTTGTTTCGTACGCAGATAGTATAGCAACATTTCTTAAAACAAAAAAGTTTCTCGCTTACTGAAAATAGTGCTGCAAAAAAGTAAATATCAAAGTTTCTCCTAGTTTCACAAAAAAACTAAATTTTTCATACTAACGACAATACCGCAGTTATCTTCGCCCACACTTCCTCTACCGATTACAAAAAAAAAATATATCTAAATTGGTTCCAGAGATATCGCGAGGTATGTGTGAAAAGTAATAAAACATAGTTTTGACAAATTTTTGACAAATTTCGCAATAAAAAATGTTGTCCCTATTAAAAAATGTTGTAATTGCCGATTTCAGATGGCCAGGGATCTAATCTATCATTTTGTAAAGACCACATGTGGTTGTACCTTAAAAAAAATTTTTGAAACATTTTTGCTGCTTTTTCAGTCCACTATTATAAGCTCATAAGAATTTGAAGATTCATTTGTGTTTTGTTCCTAGTTTCATGCTGACGATATACATAGTTTTTAATTCTTTTTTTATGAACATATAGATATGTCATTAGAATATATAGCTCCATTAAATTACAAATAAGTTTAAATAAATGGAATGCCGAAGACTGTACCGAAAACTGAGGATTATTAAATTTTCGTTAAGATACCACTTGGTACGTAAATTTATCACCATAAATGCGTTGTTTAGTGTTTTTTGAATAAGAGCATGCCTAGTAATTACTACGTAAACAAATTTTCACATTTAATATATTGCATTTTTTTTTAGAAAAACTCATTTTGTTGAAGAGAAAGTACTTTAATACAGCATTGCGATAAAAACATTTACAAATTTTATTCTTTATTAGGATATTTGTTCACGAGCTTTACTCTATTATCTCGGTTTTCGACAGTGGTCAATAATAATATTAGCTGACGCAAGTTAACTTCCCTATTCCCATGAAACGGTTAAATTTCCTTATGTTTTGTTTATCGGTGTTAAAAATAAACAAGTTTATTAGGTCTCCAGCTATAAATTATGTCTACCGAGACTCCGACCTTATCGAGGAAAAAAAGATGACGCATCTTTCTGTTTAGTTCAGTCAGGATGTTTTCTTTCATCTTTTCATGTCATGGGTTACTGTGGTGTTTCCACCGCAGCCTTAACCCTTCCCAGATAATTTATAGCATTAATACGGATCACTGCTTAATAAATTCGTTCAGCGTCGTTCTTTGGGTATTAAATTAGTTTCAGCTTATTATTCGAACGATCTACTGAGCAAGCAGTTAAAGAGCCTGGCAGGCTAACCATGCTACAGCGTCCGGCAGTATGAATTCGTGTTCATATTCTTTGATTTGATTGCTAGTCGTATTACCTCCAATTTTATCAATAGCCCGGGAGGCAGTGACACTTTTCGTGAAATCATTTCTATAAAGCTGGATTTCTTTCCAAAGAGAGTTTAGATAGTATCTATAATGAAAACTCTTAGTCATGCATAAATGAGTAAAAAACGTTGCAAAAAAATAGTTGGGCGAAAATTTCGTTTTTCGAATTGTCAAAAATTGACGATATGCCTTCGCTCCTGCTGGCCCCAATTTTCGATTTCCACCTCGCGATTTACGTTGTACGGTCATTGCCGACCTTCTCCTCGCCATTGAGGATACTTTTTTTTCGTTTTCAATTTTTTGGTAGATATTTTTGATTCTCTAATTGCTGTTCGCTGCATGCTATTGCATTTTTTGCCGCGGAATACGTACACTAAGCATATTATAAGCGAAAAAATATACAAAAAAAGAAAATTCTAATATCAAAAACCGCTTATACAAAAAACACGCAATGCAGTAAAATCTGTCATATTGAATACATCTGAAGCCATAAAATTATGTTTTCAAAAAAATTTTCGTCCATTTTTGGAGGAAAGTTTTGCTTAGCAAAAAACTTCAATTTGTTATCTGTTTACTATTAAGTTTTATTTTACACTGTGAAATAATAGTATATTATTCAACGAGCATATAATAATAGCCATTATATGCGAGTAGAATACTATACTTTGTCCACGACTAATAAATAAAAATTTAATATTTATTTAATTCATCTTCATTTAATTTTCCCTATTTGAGAAAGATTCATAAGTCACCATATATAATTTTTCGATTTTTCGGGTAACAAGTTTAATAAGGCGATTTTTGCAGCTTCCTTTATTTCTGACGGTGTCAAAGAAATCTCGTTTTCACTGTCAGTATCAATTTATTTAATTATATTACTCTTCTTGAGTCCCTAATATGTAAAATTATCGTAAATAACGTTGGCGTTGAAATCGCACAAATTTTGACGTTTCAAATTAATTACAGAATACGCTTTGACACATTGGCATGGCTTACTAATAAAATAATACAGTTGTAGACATGTAGCTAAATGGTTTCAAAAATAAGGGATTGCCGCGTGTTGCTAATAGATGATGCTTTGAAAAAACTTACTAATGTAGCTTTTGACTGTTCATTAAAGTACCTCTTCTGCATGTACCATTTGAGTGCTTCCTAGGAAACATAGAAAGAAAACACTTGTTTTTTGGTTGCTAAAATTTTGACATTTTAAATTTTTAGTAAAAAGTCACTAATGTCATTTCTTATAAACAACTGACTGTCCTCATTATCCACTGCAATCAGTGAATAATGAAATCATGGTAGGGAATAATGGATAGCATTATCCTTGAGAAATCACATACATAATGAGTACATTATTTAATAGTCGTGGACAAAATTACTTTATTTCACACTTTCTTCTTTATTTTTCACTTGTCAATTATGACATTGTTTTGATTCATTGAAACTTTCAAATAAATGTCATTTTAGAATATGGCGTTACAAAAAAGTACTTACGTAATCTTTCATATTTGGCACCTTTTATTTAAAATATTTATTTTCTTGTCAGATGACCACTCTGTATTTTTTTTAATCAAAGTTATCAGGTTCTCTCTGTAGCAATAGTGAAAACTATATTATTATTCTCATATGTCGTTTCTTAATTAATGCATTTTTAGAGTGACTACTCTGTGAAAATAAACAGGGATGTTCTGTTTATTATGTTTAATAATTTTACCACCCACTGCGTGCATTATATAGTTGTGTCATTGTCATAAGTATGCCTAAGTTGTGCTCCACTGAGTGCACCCACGCTGGAAACGTGCTCGCTCACAGGAATTAGTTCTATCATGGAGCATCTCTAATAACAGAGTTGCTACTGAATCCAGCACTTTGCGCTTTCAAAGGAGCCGCTAACCTTTACAGGTGTATTCCGTTTATATAGAGTTACATTATTGTAATGCTGCGGCGTTATCAAGTATAAAAGTATGTAGTAAGCTAATTAGTTTGTGCTTCCTGGAATAAATGTCAGTGCATATAGTGGGTGCGGTATGAATTTTTTTGCGGCATCTCTACTCTAAAGGGTGCCATTTGGCACGGTTATTCCTTTCCCTGAAGAGATTTACTTCCGATTAGGATGCGTCAGCATTTTTTCTTAGGAATCAAGATGGCGCCCATTCAATAATAAAATTATACCTTTTCAAATTTTTCTTGTGGGGTACGATTCTTAGTTAATTTTAACATTCTAAACACAAAAATGGGGTTTGTCATTTGTTAGGGACTAATATGAACGACAAATTTAATATTAAAGTGCTGAAAATATAAAATAATCAAATATTTCTCACATGAATAATGAACATGTTGGGCATTGTTTCCGACTATGTATTGCTTCCTAAACACCAATTTTGAGTCTAAACTAATTGGCTGTCTGAACGACGTTTCAGCGGAATTTCATCTGCCATCATCAGGTTCTCACTGAAAGCTGCCTACTGCTGTCGCTGCTGCTACCGCTGCTGCTGCCGTTGTTGCCGCTGTTGCCGCTGCTACTGCTGCTCCTCGTTGCTCGAATTGTTCAACGATCTGCTCGTGCAATGAGAGCTGTGTTTTCTCGCAGTTAAGTAACTCGGCAAGTTTCTTACTGAACATTGTTGAGAAGAAAGATATCCTAAATACTTTTCTTACAGTACTCCTGGATGAAGTTTGCAAGCCATCTCCTAACAAATACGTATGCGTTTACTGTATTAATATATTTTTTCATCTGTCAAGCAAAATATCCATACATTATTAATGATACTATGCTTTCTGAGAAACTAACTCCATGGGTCCTATAGGAGCCAAATATTGTAGACTGGCACTAGTTCAAACTAATCGATTTTTTCCGTTATTCCGTTCCATATGCAACAGACGCTTCTATAGCTTTTCTTTTCTACATCCACGTCTCAGAGACGTAAAAAAATGTACAGAAAACTAAAGCGTTGGCAAATCTGATCTTTGTGCATCATCTGTCGTCGAATCTTATACTCGAAGTTTCCGGTGTTGTCCACGAGAACTCCAGGTAAACCGTCTTGTTCAGTACCTCATAATTACCTATCTTTAACGTTCCTGGATGGTTTTCATTTGCAAGTATGATTTAAGGATTTTTTTTTTAACTAATTCTTAGTTCTGGCTGAAGCCACTCATGTCTTAATCTTCCCTAGATAAACTCTGTCTCGACTCGATAGACAGCGACTTACGAATCAATAAGCGAACTATTTCAGACAATCCTATGGCGTTGTTCACTATTTTTAAATTTTCTAATTTTTTTATTATTCGAAAGCATCTAGATGTTTATTATTTGTAACATTTCTAATTAACGTTGTGTTGTTAATACCTATTCATTAACTTTTATCGAAAAACAGCTTGTCAACAATAATAGTCTTTTTAGTTTTTTCATATGTGAGATGAGTCTTGTGCTTCTTGAATTTAGTTATTATTGGACGTGGAGTTTATCGAACATGCGTCGAATTACAATCTTTATTATAACTAATTTTGTAAATCTCGAATCTCTCGAAACTGTAATTTATTTCTCGACGGATGAGCAGCTTCTCTTTTCGGTTCTCTAATTACATACCCATCTATCTCTTTTCTGTGTTTAATTGCGAGTGTGGCATATATTAATGAACCAATAAACAAAACTAAATCTATTGATTTAAATGCGTTATATGCTCCAAGGAACATCTTAATAGGCTTACATTTAATTAATTACGTATTCAAATGGATCCTACGTGGTCATTCCTGAATAGAATTATTGCTAGTTGGCCTAATTATGTTAGATTTATGACAGTTATTATATTTCCACCAACGTGATAGGGATTCTATATTAATTATAATGGTAAAGTTAGTTGAGCTAACTACATTTTGTGCTTGAATTTATCAATTATTGATCAATTTACTAAACAAATTATGTTTTCAGCTTCAACAAAGAAGTTCTTGAAATAATATTCTAAGCAGAGTAGATATTTTACCTGACAGTTTTTTTTAAGTTAAGTTGACAATTGTTGCGAATCAGCGATAATTGTACTGAAATTAAGTCGTTCGATGATTTATTAATCTAAAAAAATTTTTGAAAAAATCAGCGACCTAAAAGGACCATCACTAATAATTATAAAATAAAATTTCACTGTGCTTCATTCGATTAATTGAACTTTAAGGTTAATTGTTAATTTTTACAACACCGACGTACAAGTAAGTAATAAGATTCCGAATGACACAGGAACTCAAAAAAAATAAATAAATAACATTATCGCTGTAACAGTCTCTGTCTGGTAAGAACACATGCATGCGTATAATGCTGCTTCTATTAGATAGATAGTTTTTCACAATTTATTTGAATTAATTCATGGTATTCTAATGTAACGAGAGGTTTTATCCCATTTTAGGGCTGTTTTTGGTTTTGCGCAAAAATTTGGGGGTATAGACTATCGGCAGAATGTTGTGCTGGGACTTTCTTTAGTATTTATTTTATTCATTAATGACCTACCCGAGTTTATCAATCACTAAGACTATTTATGTATGAAGATGATACATCTATAATCATTTCAGCCAAGACTCTCGAAGAACTAGAAATTGTAACTAATTTGACCCTTGATAAATTAAATACATGGTGCTATAAAAACAGACTGATCATCAATTATGAGAAAACCGTATGTGTCTTATTCAGAACATGGACAAAACATTTTTACAAAACTGTTGATCTTATCCTAAATGGTAATCAGTTACAAATTTTCTAGGAATAATTCTGGATGAATATTTATGTTGGACTCAACATATTGATCAACTTTGTACTAGACTACGTCAATCCTCTTTTGCAATTTCAGTGTTGACAAATAGTTCAGATCGAGCTCTTTGATAGCTGTGTATTTTGCTTTGTTCTATTCAATACTATCTTAATATAATTACCTGGGGTCAAGGCATAGATCTACAGAGGGTATTTGTTCTGCAAAAGAGAGTATTGAGAATAATTTTCAATTTGGGATACCGAGAATCTTGTCGTAGTACTTTTAAAAATAATAAAATTCTCACAGTCACATGCATTTACTTATATAAATTATTTTTATATATATATAATATAAAAATTGCCCTCAAACGTTAAACTAGTCAAGAATTTTTATCTAACAATGGTTTTTACTCTCTTTGTGAATTTGAAAATTTTAGTGAATAGAAAAAACTTATTTAAATGGTCACTTTTATATATCTTAAAACTTAATATTTTAGTTAATTTTTAATTTGACGTCTGTTTATTATTTTAGTTATTCGCAAATGGTACCTACTTTTGTTATTATTTTATACAGGGTGATTCGCTAGCAATGCTCCGTAGATAATGGCTAATAGAGCGCTTCAAGGCAAGTCTAAATCAATAGGGAAAATATGTTTTTGGCCAGTGGTTAAGAAGATACAGGGTGTTTTATGCATTTGGTCTGAGAATTCAAAGAGCTATATCTCTGCAACGGTTGTCTGAGACTGGTCAGATTGGCCAAATTGGTTTTGAAAAATTCAGGGCCGGGCTTGGAAAGAATCTGCCCTCTTAGTCTTTGACCAATAAGTACATTTTTCTATCGCGTTTTTGGAAAACTATTAGCGGATTCGGAAAGATCAGAAAAAATACTATAAGATTAGATATTCAATTTTGACGACACACCGTTTCGGTAAAAAAATCACAAAACAATTTAGCGCATTAGGACTTTCTCAAAACTCGGTCACGACGTATCTATTAATTAAGAGAGATATCCACACAGTTTTGTTTTGAAATTGAAAAGAATAGTATGTATTTATCGTTATCTCTATGACAACACTAATTATTTTGACAATTTGGTGTTCTATTTAATTGTACCTCGTTTCATTCGTATTTCCAAGATTCCAACTAAGTTTACAAACGCTGCATTCGCTGATATCATTTATGTGTACGGGTTTTGCGATGGTAATACAAGGGCTGTCGTTAGGATATATCAGCAAAGATTTCCTGGTTGACGAGTACTGTCGCGCGACACTTTCAGCAGAGTTTTCCAGTTTTCTCGAGAACATGGTAGATTTCCTGGAAGTAACGAAAATATAGAACGAGTAGTTAAACCGGCCGAAGAAAACGTTTTGGAGATGGCCGAGCAAAATCATTTAACAAGCACTGGAAGAATAGCACATGCGCCAGGTATTCCTCAAATCCGTATATGGAGGGCATTAAAAGCCGAACAGCTGTATCCTTACTACATCTAAAAGGTCCAGCGTCTCGAACCAGGTGATGAAGTCGCACGTCTTACGTTCTGGCATTGGATAATCAGTTATACAAGAACTTTGCCCGGAATTCTTAGAAACTCCCAGCGCAAGTTCTCACTTAATGTATAATGTGCAGTGGTGAACGATACATTGGTAGGACCGCATTTTTTTGAAGGCCAATTGACTGGAGAAATCTACTTAAATTTCTTCAGGAACATTTTGCCCAATTTATTATTGGTGCAAAATGTCAACAGGAGAGGTCTTCATTTAAAGCATGATGGAGCACCGCCGCATTTCTCACTCCAGGTCCTGGAGCACCTCAACAATGACTTTCCTAACCGCTGTAACGGTAGCGGAGGCACTCAAGCTTGGCCAGCTAGGTCTCCTGTCCTAGCTGTTCTTGATTATTATGTTTGGGACCACATGAAACAATCGGTGTATAGCACAGAAGTTAGTTAGTTGTGTCGTCAAAATTTAATCGCTATTCTTATAGCATTTTTTCTGAACTTTCCAAATCCGCTAATAGTTTTCCAGAAATGCGATAAAAAAATGTAGTTATTGGTCAGAAATGAGGATGACAGATTCTTTTCGTGTCTGGTCCTGAAATTTTCGAAACCAGTTAGGCTAATCTGACAAGTCCCAGCTGTGAAATGTTACTGGTAAATTTCATTCGATTACATACATCTAACTGTTGCAGAGATATAGCTCTTTGAAATTTCAGACCAATTTCCCTGTTGATCTAGACTTGCCTTGAAATGCTCCATCTGCCATTAGGCTATGGTGCATTGCTAGCGAATCACCCTATATATAATGATGTATTTTATAACTTTCGTAAATTGTTGTAAAATATTTGTGATTTATTGTGTTTTCTACACATATTTTTTACTTGACATATTCTATCCAATTTTTGTAATTGGCGCACAGAATTAAAATTAAATAAATCTGTCTATCTATCTATCTATCTATCTATTTATATTTATTTATTATTTGAAATTGTTGAAATTATAATATTTTTAGGTTATTGTTTGCAGCTCCTTTACTAAGACGTTAACATTTTTACTTCCCTCGCATACCGAAGGGAAGTATCGTATTCGAGAAAAAATCACCCTCCGAGATTTTTTTGGATTCTGACGTTTCAGATCACGGAGATTACAAAAATATAGGTTTTCAATTCCGTCAGTCTGTCTGTCTGTCTGTCTGTCTGTTGGTGCATTTACTAAAAAACTACTTGACGGAGAGCAGTCAAATTTGGTAGGTAGTTGACGCTACTGTCAGCGCAGAAATGGTAGAAATTTCACTAGAAAATATACAGGGTGGACCGTCTAAACGGAAAAAATAGTGAAAACAATTTTTTTTCGCTCAAATTTAAAATTTCCACGTTTCATGACGCGCGAATCCTATTTCGGGAAAAAAAATTTTTGAAAATTTTTTTCAGCAACACTTGAAAAAATTTTTACCAAGATAAAAAAAAAATTTTTGCTCAAATTGAAAATTTCCACATTTCATGACACGCTAAACCTATTTCTGTAAAAAAAAATTTTTGAAAATTCCACGTTTCATGGCATTCTAAACCTATTTAAAAGAAAAAAATGGTTGAAAATTTTTGACCATTTTTGAAAAAATTTTTACCACTAAAATAGATGGATTTTTTTTTCTTAAAATTTTAAATTTCCATGTTTCATAGCGCTCTAAATCTATTTAAAAATACTTCCCTTCGGTATGCGAGGGAAGTAAAAATATAAAATTTTTTAAAAATTTTGAAAAAAATGTTACCACCAAAATAGAGATGGAAATTTTTTTTTCTTTGTTCAGATTTAAAATTTCCACGTTTCCATGGCATTCTAAAATTATTTAAACAAATTTAAAAATGTTTTTGAAAAATTAAAAAAAAAAAATTGAAAACATGTTTAGGTAATCTATTTATCACTATTATGAAATAGACGAAATATTTTTTTGCTCAAATTTAAAATTTCCACGTTTCATGACATTTAAAACCTATTTCGGAAAAAAAAATTTGCTACATCCTTTCACCATTTTGGAAAAAAATTTAACACTAGAATAGAGGGAAACATTTTTTTTTGCTCAAATTTAAAATTTTCGCGTTTCGTGGCATTCTAAACCTATTAAAAAAAAAAGTTTCGAATTTTTTTTATATTTTTTAACCACCACTATACTGGAATTGAAAATGTGACAGATGGCAATAATATTTGGCATATGCACCGCTATTATATACTTTTATTGAATAATGGCATCCCAAGAAATAATTCAGTCATGGTGGACATTTGTAAAGTTATTTGCGCAAGCCTTCCATATTTGGCACCTGTTAATTAGTATTGAACTTTTGCTGTTGGATGAGCACTATTTTTTTGACCAAAAGTTATCAGGTTTTTTTGTAATAATAGCAATAACTATATTCCGATCTGTATTCTCAATGTCATTTCGTAATTAATAATTTTTTAGAGTGACCGCCATGCACAAATAGCGAGGGAAGTTCTGTGTAAATAACTTTACCGATTTTTTTAATACAGTGACACATATTTGATCAATTATCACCAAATAACGAGGCTAATCGTTCAAATTTTACCATTGCTAAACATTAGTTGAGTATAAATAATCGTTAAGTAATATTAGAACGAAAAATATATGCCGAAAAGTTGAAAATAATTTTAAACAGTATTCCTGTAATTATCGCCGAAAGAGGCAAAGTGATAAAATTTAAAAAAATTAGAAGTTAGTCGAGTAAAAATAAGCGAGACGTAATTTTAATATAAAAAATATATGTCAAGAAGCTAAAAATAAATTTAAAATGTAGCTTCTGCGGAAAAAACAACATTTCAAAAACATTAGAATTTCAAACATTAATATCTAAATAAATAGGTCTAGTGGAAGGTCGTATGGTGTCTCTACGGAAATAGGAAGACTAGAATTTAGTCGTCATCGTAAATTGCGCCGGCGTAATCGGAAATTCGGGTCGGCACGAGCGAATCAAAACAGCTTTATTGAAATTTGTTATAGGTACTACAGGTAAGTTATTGACTATTGACTTTTTTTAATATCAGATTTAGTTCCAGCATCGAAAAGTACATAGGAATAACATCATCGCGTTTTGGGATCATTTTTACCGTGGGGCTGTGTTAATAACATTCAAGTATCCGTAACTCCAGAAGTAAGGCAGTTAGAGCAATATGCCCATGAAGATTTTTAATCAGAACCCCAAGATCTGCAAAATCCTGCAATATGAACAAATTTGACTGAAATTCAATTTCTATAAAACTAGTTCGGAGTCCTCTCTAACGACTTTTATAGAATATAAAAAAACAACAAATATCAGCTGGTTGTAAAAATGACGATTTTGTAAAACTACATTATTCTTGTGTAAATGTTATGTATATTATTGAATACATGAATGCAGTTGATAAGATTTTAGATTTTATTCATGATAAACAAAAACTATATAAGTAAAAGTTACGACTGTAATTCTTTTTATCGTCCTGTATAGCCTGTATAATGCTCCGTATGTTAAATTTCAATTAACTAAGTAATATAAAAAGAAAAGCTCCTTTAAAGGAGGTAGATTTAAAATTCTTTATGAACCAATGAAAAACGTACCATTAAAGACTCCATCTTAATCAGCATTACATTAATTGCAGTCAATGTAAAAAGTTCTCGATTAATAAAGGAATAACATAATTATTTGAAACAATTTGTACAATACAAGAACAAAGTTTACCTTGTGAGTACAAAGCTAAGTAATTATGAAGAAAAAAGTAAAGATAACTTATGAATTCAATCTACCGTGTTTTTTTTTGACATGCGATAATTTAAGAATCCATTTTATATTTAATGAAATATGTTCTGTTAGTTTTTGTTGAACCGTTTTCTTCAAGTCTTTCTTGCTGTTTTTTATACCCACATAATGTCTGTTGTTAAGAAAATCTCTTCCACTTGTTATGCATTGTACAGATTATCAAAATTAGCCAGTAGACAAACACTGTTAACCTACTATTATGCACACTTTTTTCAAGAATATCATATGGTATTATTTTTTGGGGTTCAACTCACAAATCTGAAAGATTATTCAGATTACAAAAAAGAGCAATTCGTTATATTTTAGGAACATCTAAATTTGAATCGTGTAAAAAGATATTTAAAGATCTACAGTTATTAACCTTGCCCTGCATCTATATTTTAGAAGTACTCGTTTACGTAAAAAATAATTTTAATTCATTTTTGCCAAGTAATTATAATCATAATTATAGTACAAGAGAAGGTCACAATTTGTTAATCCCTATACACAGTTTATCAAAATATGAGGAAAATCCAAGGTATATGGGAATAATCTTATACAACAAGCTACCTCAACAATTTAAAAATATTGGCAATGTCAGAACTTTCAAGAAATATGTTAAAATATTTTTAATTAATAACTGTTTCAACTCAGTTGAAGAATTTTTAGACATGTGAATTTTGTACTTGTTGATCTACTTATTTATTTTATTTTATTTTAATTGAAAATTCGACGCATATTCATATTAAATGTATATATTTAAAGTTATTTGTGACAATATAATTTTATATGTAAGTTGTCTTTGTTTTTAGAATATTTGTTAGTGTAATAGTTTCTATTATTTTAAGCTCTTAATTATGTCATAATCAGGGGGCACTAGCGTGGTGTCTAATCGTGTGACTAATCCTATACCACTGTTATTGGTCTTTTGGATAATAAAGTATTAAAATTATTATTATTATTATTTTATGTTCTAAGTATATATTCTTCAATAAAATATAACAAAAATGTGTTTTTTATCATGTACTTACTTTTAAACAAATGGACCATAGTTCATGTTCGTCATAAGATAACAAAATTAAAATTAAAGAGAATGAAAATTAAAAAAAAATAATTTTTTGGCAAAATTCCGACATATTAGCCTGCGATGCTGGTTGGCGGCTTCGGCGCCATTTCGTTTAGCCACTAAGGGGAGCGCCAAAAACATCTGTGCCTAGGGGCGCACAATTTCGTAAACCGGCACTGTGAGTGTCATGAAACGTATTCTTTATAGCATTTTGCAAACAGCAGAAAAAACTATCTATGAGAAGTAAAAGAAAAACTATGTGTAAAAATATTAATGAAATCTTTGCATTCTTTCGAAAACCTGAATTCTGATTATGCTAGCAAATTGAAATCCTAAAATGAATTTGTCTAATTTCTTATTTGACAATTCTAATTGCAACACTAGCATCTACATAGTCCCCTACGGCCATGCAGAATAAACTAGCAGTTACATAACCTCATGAAGATTAAGTTAAAAATGAGAACAAAGGCCTAAAATGAATATATTTACTTACCCTGTCTTAAAAATGTTTCGTCCTAATGGATTACATTTACACGAAATCTGTTTCTTAGAAATGCTTAGCATTTGAAACGTTTTTCGTCCTTATTATGGAGTTCATCAGAAAGACCAGAGCCACTCATAAAAATGTTTCATGAAAAACTAAGACAACTTACATAAATAAGTATGAAATAATTATATTTGTCACTGACTGTTAAAAACAACAGATCTTCACCTATCTATTAGCTACCTAGTATTGAAGCCTATGTACTCTATGCATGTTTGAAAGTGATTTATTATTTGTTTGCTTATGATTGTAATGAAATATATTCTTTATAGGATTTAGCAAACAGCAGAAAAAATTATCTGTGAGAACTAAAATAAATCTTTCCATTCTTTTGATAACCTGAATTTTGCTATGCTAGCAAATTAAAATCCTAAAATGAGTTAGTGTAGTTTCTTATTTGACGATTCTCATTGTAACACTAGCATCTACATAGTCCCCTACGGCAATGTAGATTAAACTAGTATCTACATAACCCCCTACAGTCATGAATATTCAGTGACATATTTCAAACACTCAATAATTAATAACGTTCACTTAACTGTAAATTATATTCCACCTATTTTTTATCAGACCGCATAGGCCTTACTATAGACAACAAGCTTTTTGAGATAGAATAGCCGCCAACTTTAACGACAATTTCGCTGTATAGGATCTGCTTGGCACCAGCTTATATAGTCTTAAAAAAGCTGTCATGAGACATTAACTATATGTGCTTTTTTCCGCTTGCGTCCTTTTAACCTTTGTTCTCTCATACTAACCACTATATGTGTGTGTTAGAGATAGTTTTTTTTTCAGGATAAGTTTTTAATGTACCAATTGGAATTTTATTTAATTCTGTAGTGTACTATGTCAAATAAAAAAATAAAAAGATTAAAAATAAATATGCCGAGTAAGTGATTTTTATAAATACGCGAATCAATTATTGATAGTTTGCCCCTTACTGGTGTCCAGACACAATTCTTCTACTATGATGGTTAGGTAAGACCACTTTTATTATGTCTTATTATTTGTGATTTTATTTGCCATGTTCTATTTTATTTCTCTTTTCTGATTTTCACTATGTTCTAGTGGATTGAATGAATACACGTAAAAGTTTTAATAATTTAATTATTAAAAAAGGCAACCTGTTAGCCGGAGGCTCCCCCAGGTCGTGAGAATTGTCGATGAAGAATTCTATCCTAATTAAATAGATACCTAATATATGGACATAGAACTACTTCATGTGACGTATGTCACGAAGCAACCTGTTCCCTTAGTGACCTTGGGTTCTGACAGTCAGCCGAGTTTGGTCGTTCTATTAGGACAATGTTGTCGATTTTTCACTATTGGCCTCTCTCTTTCTAATTTTACCTTTTCCGTATGATTTACACACTGTGGTAACCGCTCGATAACTCCAATGTAAATGTCAAGGTCAATGGCGCCATTCCTAAAAGATCAAACGTTTCCTTTATAGAATTTTGCAAACAGCGGAAAAAAAACTATCTATGAGAACTAAAAGAAAAACTATATGTAAAAAATATTAATCAAATCTCTGCATTCTTTCGATAACCTGACTTTTGGTTATGCTAGCAAAGCAAAATTCTAAAATAAATTTGTCCAATTTCTTATTTGACATTCATACTTATTCATGGATATTGCCTTTCGCTGTTTGAAAAATCCTATAAAATATATGTTTCATTACTATAAGCAAACAAATAATAAATAATTCACTTTTAAAAATCAAATGTTTGTCGCCGGCTGTCCTATTTTGTTATTTTTTTGGCAGTAACCTAACAATATAAAAAATGATCCCAATGAATTTTGGGCTTTCATCAAAAGTAGAAAAGGGTCGGCCAGTGTATCTGAAGAGATCTTCTTCGAGGGATCTTCGCTAAACAATCCCTCTGATATACTAAATGCATTTGCCAATTATTTCGGTTATTCTTATAATGAGTCTTCATTAGATATTGAACACCACATTGAGACCGATATACCTAACAATAACCCTATTGTTAGCATAAACTCTTTCAGTGAAGATGAGGTTATTCGGGCTCTAAAACGAATTAAACCCAAAATGACGACCGGTCCTGATTCCATTCCAGCTTTTTTATTAAAGGATTGCGCTATCATATTTGCATATCCTCTAACTCTAATTTTTAACTTAATCTTAAAAAACTACCTATTTCCTGACCTATGGAAATATTCCAAAGTATGTCCCATCTTCAAAAAGGGGAACAAACTAGATATTGAGAACTTTAGACCAATCTCTGTAATTTGTAACTTCTGTAAAGTCTTAGAAATATTACTTCATGATAGAATATATCATTGGATTAACACCAAAATCTCTATTAATCAACATGGATTTATGAAAGGGCGTTCAACAACAACAAATGTATTCTGTGTAACTCAATATATTTCTGAATCCTTAGATGAACGTGGGCAGGTAGATGTCATATATACCGATTTCTCCAAGGCGTTCGATAGACTTGATCACCAGTTGTTACTTAATAAATTAGAAAAAATCGGCTTCTCATATTCTTTGCTCCTTTTGTTTAAATCTTATTTAGTCAGTACGTTGCATTAAATGGGTTCAAATCGATCGAATTTGCTGCCACATATGGAGTTCCCGAGGGATCTATTCTGGGGCCCTTGTTTTTTAACATATTTATTAACGACATAGTGCACGAAATTAATTTGCCTCACCTTTTATATGCCGACGATCTAAAAATTTTCACAGTAATTGATGAAATCGATGACTGTTTTCAACTTCAGACTTCTCTTGACAAAATAAACACCTGGTGTATAGTAAATAAATTATTCATGAATCCTAGTAAATGTAACGTAATTTCCTTTTCTTTAAAAACATCCACCTTTTATTTTTGATTACAGGTTAGATAATGTCATACTTCAAAGACCTATAACATTTCGCGATCTCGGCGTAACTTTTGATAGTAAATTATCCTTCACTGATCATATCGATACCATTGTGTCCGAAGTCTCCAAAGCCCTTGTATTCATCGTTCGTACTAGTCGAGAGTTCACTAATACTGATACTCTGAAAATTCTTTATCAATCCTTCGTCAGATCGAAACTTGAGTACGCATCGCTAATTTGGAGTTCCAGTTATGATGTTCACAAGAATAACTTGGAGGCAGTTCAACGTAGATTTCTTAAATTACTGTGGTTCAAATCCGACGGTACCTATCCAGTGATTGGTTTTCCGCAAAGTAACTTGCTTGAAAGACATTCTGTGACTACTCTTGAGGATAGGCGTACGTACTTTTCTCAAATATTTTTGTTCAAATTACTACACAATGATTTTGACGCACCCGAAATAATTATTAAGCTTAATTTTCACGTTCCCAGATTAACCTCTCGTAATCACCAAGTTTTCTATTTACCTACGCCGCGTACCAACGTACTAAATAATTCACCTTTATATACGATTTGCAGTACTTCTAACAAATTATGTAACGACTTCGATATTTTTAATTGCAGCCTTAGTGACATAAAACAAAATGTTCTAAATTAAATAACCAGTGAGTCTTTGTTTTTCTTAATTTGCTTTGAATCACATATGTGTATATATGCATATATAGTTTTTATATTTAAACATTTCCCATGTTATTTTTTTCTCTTTCTTTGTATCATTAGTTATTCATAGTTCGTACATTTAAGTAATTTTACTTTCTTTCTATGTTGTTGTATATTATGTGATTAATGCTTTGTATGCCTTTATTCCTGTTCTGTAATTGGGTATCTTACCTGTTGAACAGTGTATGCAATAAATAAATAAATAAATCAATAAAAACATTTTTTATGTATGTCAAAAAAGCCTAACTCACCCGACGAAGCGACCTTTGGACCGGCCAAGTTAAAGTATACTGGACTATAAAAGTAAAACGACGCAATGAATGCAAATATAAAATCTATAATTAAACGTTTCTTTCCCTAGTGCATTCTAGGAAGATCAAACGGCCACTACCTGGTTTCATTGTGTTGCGTTTAGGCTGCTCAAAGCCATATCTATACGCTATGCCCGGGTAAAAATCAACAATTAGCTAGCTCGAGGTGATGTCAATATGACCTTTGTTCTTTATCTGCTACATGTAATTCGAGGTAGTTTATTGGAAGGACGAGCTTTATCTAAAATTTTGTAATTTTATTCCACAAAGGTGAAATGTCATCAGTACATGGCGTGATAAATGTACGAGGAAATAACGATTGTGGCCAAAGGGATTCCGGATTGTGGTGTTCTCTTATTTGATAATTAATTAGATGCAATAAGCACCTTCAGAATGAACAAATTGCGATATAGTAATTAACATTATTTTGTTTATAATACAGGGTGGACCATAAATAAAAGGCCATAGTGCAGGGGTACATTCTTTGGGTCAAGATACGAGGATGTAACCAAATATGCTTTGGTAAAATGTTGCTGTGGAAAAAGAAACAGAGTGTCAAAATTCAAATTATTTTTTCGTTTTTTTGGAATAACTCAACAGCCTCATCTTTGCCAAATTTGCTAGAAGAACTTTTCTTATTCTAATAAAAAATAATTTATGTATTACATCACGTTAGATCACAGATAAATACACAAATAAAAAGATTGTGTAAAATAAGGATCTAATCTTATTAGAAGACAAAAAAATAACATAATATTGACTTAATGACATTAGTATTTATTGTATAAACTTTCCCCCCATGCAAAAGCTCTTGTTTGCAGCAACTTAGATTAAATTTTCGATATGGTTCCCACGTACTTCTATGCCTTTTCTAATTCTTTTCATAAAAGATTTTCTTATAGACGAGTAAAATTGGGAAGCAAAGACGCTTAGTTTCCAAGAAAAAAAAACTGGCGTAGAACCAAACCAGACTTGGTTCGATTCTTTAATTAGGTGATCGTGTACATGAAACCACTTTTCACGACATTTTCCGGTGGTCAAGAACTTTTTTATTTCGAAAAAACTGTAAAAAAATGATTTTTCCATGAAACATGTTTTTTAACGTCCCCACCGTTATATCTTTAAAAATAATTGTGCTATAGAACTGATTTTGTTTTAAATTGAAATAGACACAATAGCGCTTCTAACTATGTACAATGTGATTATAAAATATATATTTTTCAATCGTTAAAATAATAGCAAACTTAAAGTTGTTATTTTCGTGAATGTATTTTTCAGCAATCGACAAAAACTTTTATTTATGAAAATATGTATATACATGCTGTGAACAAATTGAAGCCAATATATGAAAAAAGTTTTTAGAATCATAATTTTTGATGTGCAGGTTATAGTATGTAGTCAGCGATTTTTTTAAAACGGGCTAAAACATATTCTGCGGACTACGGTTGTTGGGTTCATGTGTACTAATCGGGCTTTTATTAACAGCTCCAAAATAGGTATAAACCTACCTTTTGTTCTTTTAAGGAAAAAAATAATTAAAAGCAGGTAAATATAAATCATTGTTATAAAGTAAGTACCTACCTAATAAGTAGGTTATTACACATTTTTTATTGAATTAAATCAAGACGCAGGAATAAAACAACTTTATTTTTTTGCAGCTATTTTTCTATTGACAAATGAGTATTTAATTACGTAGGCCCTGCGTTAAAAGCATTCTAGTTCGTCTGTACATTCATCGAAACCTTTAAATAACTGTTTCAAGTAGGACATTTACACTCGTTACAACATTTTAGGCCTTCTTTAACACAATCATATTTTCGATTTTCACAATTTTTATCTGAACAATAAATACTTAATGAAAATATTGTCCAAACATCGTCACTTAAATTCCGTCCTGAACCATGCGCATTTATAAGTGTAGTTGGCATATTGCTTCTGTACGATATTCGATACATAAACCTGCAATAGTTAACTAAATGTATAAGATAGGAAATCTATTGTTTAAATATATATGTTTACCTTAAAAGAAGGGGTGGTAAAAGGTACCTTCAGTTGAAGGAAGCTCCGTTTGTTGTTGTTGCTAATTTGATCCTTAGATCGTTTAATATCTGAATTTGTTTATTTTTGTTTTTGTACAGTACTAGAATCAATTTTGTAAATATTTTTAAAGCTTCGTCTTTAGACAGCAATGGCAGTTCCGATAATTTTTGAAAAACAACAATATTCTTTAAGAACATCAAACGCATATTTTTTAAATATTTTTAAAAAACCATTAGTGGTGTCGCAACCAGTAAAACAATGAAGACAAGAACAAACTGTACTTCATAAACTTTGCACTACCTTCCATATTGACAAAAATTGTCTGCTAGTGCCGTGTCCAAGTTGCATAAATAAATCAGTTCCATTTAAGTCAAAGTAAGTAAAATTAATACATCTATATCAACTGACTTCACCAATATTTGTTTGCTAAATTTAGTTTCGTACATTGCATTCAAAACCATCCTGGTATTTTCCTGTTTGCTAAATAGATTTGTGGTCATTTCTGAATGACGTTTATGTAGTGAAACTACTTTTTCTGTTAATTTAAATCCTCCATCTATTATTAATATTTCGTATTCGATTAAGTACTGTGCAGAATCTGTTGCAAATCGGCGCGGCGCGGCGACACTGTATAATTGCAAAAAACGTTCATGTTTTCAAAACATGTCTACCTATACGACAGTCTATATGATATTTTAATTAAATTTCGTCATTTAAAATATTATCTTTTCTGACACAATATTTCCGCGATGTCGTCTTTTTTCAGCACTAGATATTAGTGACAACAAACCTTGTATCCTATGTCTTGGTACCACAGATTTGTCATCATCCCGCGCAATTTTCGTACAAATAATGCACTTCATTATTTTAGAAAACTAAATTGCGAATATTCTACAGCATCGCATTTATTTAACAGTATTTATACGTATACTCTAAATCCCGCAAACTACTAATATACGATTCAAATGTATTGACCCCTTATTTTAACCGCGAATATCTCAAAAATGGCGGACCAGAGAAAATTTGAAAAAAATATGTGTTCATTATGTGTCTATTGTAAATTATTCACTGAAGTTTGAATAATGTACATTGGACGGTTTTGAGGTTCTATTAAGTTATATTGAAAAATGCCCTACTTGCAAAATTTTAGAACAAAAAATCATGAAAAAAATTCCTCGTACAAAAAATACCATGCCTTATCGGCATCTAAAATATTATTTATATAGTAGGCATATTTTCAAATATATGATGGATTTAAAACTGGTATTGTCAAAATATCCTTAAAAAGTAGGACATTTTTCAATATAACTCAATATAACAGCACTTCAAAACTGTCCAATGTACATTATACAAATTTCAGTGAATGATTTACAGTAGACACATAATTTTTTCAATTTTTACCGTTCCTCCGTTTTTGAGATATTCGCGGTTAAGGTGAGGGGGCAATACATTTAAATAGTATATTAGTTAGACGCATCTTATCCTACCTTCCATACGCGGTGTACGTACCTAGATTGTGAGCCGCAATAATACATACGACTAATTTAGTGCGCTTTAAAAAAAATCGCTGTTGCCAAATGATACACATTGGGAAAAAATAATTATATCAAAAACTTTTCTAATGTTTGGGCTACATTTGCTTCACTGTATGTATATAAAAATTTTCAAAAATAAAAAAGTTTATCGATTGGTGAAAATTGTAATACGTAAAATTAAAATATCTAGTTTTCCTAATTTTTAAGGAAATGAAAATGCGAACTGTGTAAAAACCATTAGTACAGTTAAAAGCGCTATTGTGTGTACTTTAATTTTAAAAAAAAACAACGTCGATAGCAACATTAGTTTTGAAGATATTACGGTGGAAACAAAAAAAAACACATTTTATTTAAAATACAATATTTTCCCTTTTTTTTAAATTAAAAAGATCCACCACGAAAAAATGTCGTGAAATACGATTTAATATGCCCAGTGACATGCTTAACAAAACCTACCATGTTTGACCTGGTTCTACGCCAGAAAAAAAAAACGGCACGATAGAGAATTCGCTCCTCTATTACATTGAAAAATGCTGCTTTCTGTATTTTGTCCCACAGTTCTTCTCTTGAATTGATAGTATTTGAAGACCACACGAGAAGAAGGCGATTTGTCCAATAACTCCGAAATCGAGATTTCCACACCATCTGTTAGCGAATTGCGATTACTTTAACATACACATTTACTACCACAAAGAACGCGATCCATCAGAAGATATAGGTGCTTGAAATATTACTATACATACAAAAAGGGGAGAATGTCCACGCGGAACACGGAAAGAAGGTGGAGTGTTCCTAGACTAGTTTATCTTCGTCATATTAACGATCTCATGTCAAAGATTATTGCTTGTGTTAACTCATCGAAAACTAAGCGTAATTAAACGTTTTTGTATTTAAATTTTTTGTGGTATAATGGCTGACGAAAGTTTTCGCAGTAGCAGTGCTGAAAATAATCATGTAATTATTACAAGCTTGAAAAGAAAATCTGACAATTTGCACAAACAAGCCAACGCAAGACCAAAAATGGTAAGAAATCTGAAGGTGATACCTTGTTTCGGAGGAAAGGACCAAAGAAAAGAACATCCAAGAAACAAAAGAGGTAGTTATCACTTTTTATTTCATTAATTAAACCACGAATTAAATTTTATTTTATTACTAATGCTATTATTTTTTTTACAATGAAACAAACAATGTAAGTGTATGATTTACTTGTGATTACTCCACCAATTCAGGTCATTATTGCAGCATTATTACATCAAACTGTTTGACATTTCCCTTTCTTGTCAGTTTTAATCTCAATATTTCACCTTCTTCCCCCCGTTTGTTTGGTACCTAACTTCTAAAAACATTATTGTCGGTAACAAAACTTGAATGATTACAACTTTGAAGGACATAATAGATAGTAAAATCAGTATCGATGATAGGTAATGCGTCGCAGTATTAATAACATGAAGATCGACCAAATTATGCGATCTTTAAAGCTTTAAAAACCTTTCTTGTAAAATTGTTGTTTTGACACATTTCGCCTTCGTCCGGTGTGGTCTTCATTTGCATAGACTAAGGACTTCATATGTCTTCACACATAATAATCCAAAGGATTATAATCAGGACTCATTGGTGGCCAAGCAAACTCAATTCTTTGACCGATCCATCTGTGTGGGAAAGTCTCATTAAGATAATTCCAGACTTCAATGGAGAAATGAAAGGGAGCTCCATCTTGCATAAACCAAATTCTGTTCGGTACGTCTAGCATGAAAGCATGTAATATATCAGCAAGAGTATTTTGAAGAAAAAACAAATAAGGCTGTCCATTTAAATTTGGAGGAAGGACAAATGGTCCCAATAACAGATCGTCGATAGCACCACACCAAACGTTAATCTTAAATTCGTGCTAAAAATGCATTTATTTAACGGAATGAGGATTTTCTGCTTCCCAGTAATGGGTATTTCTCCAGTTAAAAACGCCACGGCGAGTAAAAGTTGCTTCGTCGGTAAATAGAATGTTCTTAACAAAATTTCGATCTCTGTTGTGTTTATTTAGAACAAATTGACAAAATTGTAGCTTTTGTGGAAGATCCTTTCGAAGTAAGTTTTGTACAGGAGTGAAGTGATATAGGTAGAAGCGTTCTTTGCATAAGACTCTTGGAACAGATTGTTTACTCACCCCTGTTACCGCTGATAAACGAGTTGAGCTGACTTGAGGATCTTCATCCACACGAACCAAAATTTCTAGTAATTTGTATCGGTCGTTTTACATCATTTTTATGGCGAAATGAACCCGTTTCTCCCAAACGATGAAACAGATATTTGAAAATCTTATGGTCTGGCTGTATTCTATTTGGATATTGAAATGAGTATCTCCTCGCTACAGCGTGTCCGCTAAAATTTTTTGTACCTAAACACATATATCCCTCATCTCCCTGTTTGAAATATTTATACGTCGAGGTATTTTAAATAAATAAGTTAAAGAAATTAGCTCTTTATCTGTCATATTTGACAGTTTTCTTCAAATGCGAAAGTATGACCAATGGAGTCCCAGACATAGACCACTTTTTATACTATTCCTATTTTTCGTGCGCCTGTGTAATTTTTTAACAATTTATCTGACTAAAATAATTGTAACATGTTCAACAAATAATTTAGATATTAGGAAATGTTCAGCGCAAATTTCAATGCATTACGTCACGGTTTTTATAAATGGCCACAACTAAAAAATCCTGCCTCCCAATTGGTGTAAATGAAACTGTTATTTTTAAAACTGTTAGTTTTCTGTGCATTTGTAACATATACCAATCATTTTTATTTTTGGCAAAATATTGAAAAGTGAAATGCATTCGATTTTTAAAAAAAGTAGAAGAATTTCTGTCAATATCCCACCCAAAAGTACATAAAAAATCTGAAATAAAAAACGTTGTTGTAAGACTTGATGTCCTTAAGCAATCGACGATTCAATTATCGACGTTGCAATTCTTTTTCTCGTTATTATACACTTTTTAACTTGAATCTTGTTAGTTTAACTCCACAAGGGTTATACTTTTCTAAAGTTTCATTAAAATATACACATTAAAGTTATCATCAGTTGCTTAAAAACGGCCTCTCTCAAATGTTTCTACGTTTTGCAACCTGACAAATTGACCAAAAAGATTTTGACAAATGTAGTTCTTTTTGCAATTTCGTTTTGAACAACTTTTACCTCTTTCATTATTGTGATACGGGTTATACAGAGATATTTAAGACAACTGCGAAAAAGAACAATTTTGAACGTTCCTTTGTTTAAACAAAAGATTTCCACCAGACGGATTTTATCTGAAACTTTTTACTCCACTTTTGTAATATCCCCAACAAGTTCTGGCTAACAATTTCTGTAATAATAATAAGTTCCTTAAAAATTGTAGTTTTAATCCAGTAATAGAGCAATTCGAAATTGTAAACACAGCATATTTAAAATAATATCAGGAGAGGCTTGATTTAAAACTAAAGCATCGAGGAACACAACTGTTTATATCGATTCGCACAACAAATAAAACAGGAAAAGAAATAACATACTCGATTGCCTGTTTTTCTTTTAACAAGCAACAATGTTTCACCGAGAAATACGAACTCACTTGGATCCTTTGAAACTTGTTTATACAGTAATTGGCTGTATTTTAACTCTCTGTATTTTTATAGTGCATCCGTTTAAATAAATCCTGGAGAAAATTTCCTACAGAAGCAGAAATACTGAAACAAATTATTTTTAAAAACTATGTCTATATAGAGAAAAAGACGTTTAAAATAGTATATCGTGACTATAATTTTGGTCTGAAACTGTATTAGCAAATTTCAGCTAGTTCAAGCTGACATATTCCGGTTCAAATGACTAAAAAACTGACGTTGATGTTAATACACCTTGAAAGTGAGGAAGAGAATACAGTCACGAGAAGGAATTATTCACTAAAGCAGAAACGATACAAATGCTTGTATAATTATAAAACACATTCAACGTGAATGAATTAAATATTCCCTAGAAATGTTGAATGAACACGGAGCATAGAATGGAAATGAGTTCTATTTTATTGATGACTACGTAGTTTACTTTGTTTTGGTTCTATGTTTGAAAATAGTTTATTGGAGAAATACATCAAAGCAATGCATTTAAAGAACCCATATTTTTAGAATGCGGATTGCCATCGCAATGGCGATATCATAAAAATTGTTCACGCTATTGTAGATTTAGAATCGGGGTGATAAAAATTATGATTTGTTTAGAAAACATGTTTTTTTTATATTTTCTTGGTTATAGTGGACTTAAAAAGTAATTTATTAGAAAATCAGTTAGCTCTAAATGGATTTGAATCCATGCTAAAAACTGTTCTAATGGCTTTCTATAGTCATAAATTAGGCTAGACACAAATTCAAAGTAATTTGATGAACTTTAAGTTACTGCATTTATAATAACAATAATAATGTCATTTATTTTCCTTAAGACAATATATTTGTATAGGAATAGTCAGTATTTCATTCAATCACTTACTGGTATGTCAAATTTTTATAATAATTTACCCAAAGGGTCAGTAATAACAGCGTAAACTATTACATCTGCTCTTTCTAAAAAAAATTATAAAAGTCACAAAAAAAACAACTTGCAAGTTCACAACTTTGTTCTAGTTTATGTATTTTTAGGTGTGAGACTTTTTGAAACAATAGAGTATTCAAGAACCAACCTTTTCAGTGGCAAGATACCCAACAAAAAGTAAGAAAATCTGAATATGCTACAAATAAGCAATTATAGACAATAACTTACAAACTAACGAGTACAGAAAAAAATCCGATAGAGAATAAAAACATTTATTTAGTAAAAATTCTTTTAGTTTAATTTTAAACGGTCTTTTTTTCATTATTTATAATTTTTATTTCATCCGGTAATAAGTTAAAAGATTTTTGGCTCTAGGCAATGAGGAGATTTAGAAGTTGTTTTTAATTTAGCAAATGGAACATGAGTATTATGTTTTTGTCTCGTGTTTACATTATGGTAGTGGCTATTAATACAAAATCTTCTTGATTTTCAAATATATATGTGCACGTTTCAAAAATGAATACATCTGGTAAAGTTAGAATCTTATCATTTTTAAAAATTTCACAGCAGGAATGGGTATTTGAAACACCGGCAATGCACCTTACAATATGTTTTTGAGCTTTGAAAACATTAGTAGCAAAAGTGGAATTCTCCCAGAAGCAGACACCATACCTTAAACGAGAGTCAACTTGTGCGTAAGATAAACAGAGAAGTTGTTTTGTACATAGCACCGTTCTTATATTTCTAAATAAATATGTTAAATACGTAAGTTTTGAAATTACATTTTCACATTGAATTTTCCAGTTAAGATTTTTATCTAGGTGTAAGCCTAGGCATTTGACTCTATCTGCTCCGGTTCATAAAGGAGTATCATTTGTATTAAAATTTGCAACCACAACTTCTCAGCTGGCTGCTGAGGAAGCTATGAAAGCGTAGCAACCAGTTAGTTCAGGGCTGGTCGAGGGTCACTAGGTGGCGAGAAGAGTTATATATTTTTGTTTCTTAACAATTATTTGCTTGTCAAATTTACCAAACAAAACTTTAATAAACTATAAAAATTTGGACGCCAGCGTATTCAGTAAATAACACTCTTGCAAACTTTTTCAGGGGGAGAAAACAATCAAAATCAAATATAAAACAAATAATATATTAACAATATAAAAGATTGAAAATTTTACAACACTTTACAAATTACTACAAATATGGTGAAATTTGAATTAATTAACAGACAAAAAATTTAGTTGTAAAAAAAATTAAATTTGAAGATTAACAAAAAAATTACAAAAGGAAACGATCAACTGGTTTACAAGTTATCTTCTGACCAAAAGTTGAATTTTGCACGTAAATTTGGCTACTTAGCTTAGCAGAGACGTGGAATCCCGACGAGGTCTGTTCCTGAAGATGGCCGCGGGTACCCGGGAAGGAGGACGTAATATTCAGGTCCTGACAACGCTGATTTCCAGGAGACGCTGCGTCGGAATGATATCCAATACTTTTAGGATAACTCCAAATATTCAAGTTATGCCTTGTGCCTTGCTTCAATGGTGGTTTGGTTCAGGATTTTACATGAAAAAGGGGAATGTAAAGAACCAGTTGATAATATAAAAAATTTAAAATTGTGAGAAAAAAGAGATACAAGAAAACTACAAAAAACTATGGTGACGAAGGTCACTGCAAAACCAAACTATTAGCAATTTATTTAAAAACCTGAGTATTGATAAAATTTTACTTTACTCTACTACTGAAAATATATGAATAAACTACTGATTAATATAATATATGAAATTAATAAATAAGAAAACTCTACTATCATGAAATTTTAGCCGTTTACAAAATGGCTGACTGGTCATGACCAAAAATTTGAATGAAGGTAACAAAATTTAGTTAGAATTAGAAAGAAAATATCTGAATTACTATCTGAAAAAACTAATACTGTAACAAATATAGCAAACAGAATTATGGGTTTAATCTCCCAAAAAATAAACTAATAAAAAAATGATCTCTTAACCTCTTGTATTAATACGAGGTGAACTAAATGCGACTTTAGATTTCGACTTTTAATGAGATAAGATTGTCTACACACGATTAAGAAACAAAGATTCTAATTTATCCTTTGATTAATTTCCGAGTTTAATCCTCGTACACCATAATCTAAATAATGGCAAAACACCACAGTATTGTGTCTCAAGCGACCACAAAATACAAAATTGCCACGATAATTAATGAGTTAACATGTGTCCAATGGACGCCGACATCACACAAACAGGTGTGTTAATAAAAATTAATTATTACACGGAATATCCTTTAATTCCCAAAAATAACTATACAGCAACGTTAACTCAATAATATGACATCATTTAATAATCAAATATATTCAAAATATCAAAGGATTAAAGAAATAAACGTGAAAATTCGTTAAAGAACAAGTAACAGTCTTCACTCACCTAGGTCGAACTCGAAGTCAAGTAGCATGGATATTTTAAATGATGCTTCTACCGCGTATGCGCACTTGTTGACTTCCTCTCGGCATTTCCGCGGGTCGTTCAAATTTATTTAGCACGGGTGCTTCAACGAAAAAATAATTTTTTCGTTACAAATTTAACTGTTTACTCTGTTTTTGACTATTATGAAATCTTAAGCCCTGTGTTTTTTCGACATTGAAATATAATAAATTTTGGGAAAACTTAGTTTATTAAGTATGGTATTTCCGCCGAGTTCTAAACTTTCATCTGTTTTATTTGAAACAATTAAAGAGGTGTCATCAGCATACATCGTAAAGTAAGTATTAGATGATATGGAATCTAATTCATTTACATATAGTAAAAATAGCACAGGGCCCAAGGCAGAGCCTTGTGGATCTTCTAATGTCAAATAAGCCCATTCATAAGTAACCATATCAAGACCATGCTTGCTTTTATACTTAATACTAACATATTGTTTCCTATTGTCAAGAAAAGTTTTCACCCAATTTAGTGTTAATCCTCGAATCCCATAATTATCTAGTTTGGCCGATAATATCTGTTGGTCTACGTAGTCGAATGCTCTGCTGAGATCACAAAATGTTCCAACAGGGCATTCGCCACTTTATCTTTTTTCAACAAAATGAGTGTTGTAGTAGTTGACTTTCCGCTGCGAAATCCATGCCGATTCTTAGTCAAAATCTTAAATTCATCCAAATGTTTCCATAATCTATCCATAAAAGAGTATTCTAGTATTTTGCAAAAGCCTAACGGCACTGTAATAGGTCTATAATGTTCCTAAGAATTAGGGTTGCTTTTCATGAAAATAGGTACAACTTTTCCAGTTTTTAGAATGTTAAAAATGTTCCGAAATGACAGGAGAGGTTTACGAGATATGTGATTGGTTTAATGATAAAATTGTCCACCTCTTTAATTATAAACATTGGAACATTATCAGTACCAGATAATTCCTTATTTTTTAATTTATTTGTTAGTAAATCTTCCTCTGTGGTAAACGGTATAAGACATTTTTTCGAAATTTTTACTTCCCTGGCATACCGAAGGGAAGTATTTATTATATTCGAGAAAAATCACCCTCCGAGATTTTCTTGGTTTTCACGTTTCAGATCATGTAGATTACGAAAATACATGTTTTTCATTTCCGTCAGTCTGTCTGTCTGTCTGTCTGTTTGTCTGTCGGTCTGTTGGTGCATTAACTAAAAAACTGCCTGACGGAGAGCAGTCAAATTCAGTAGGTAGCTGACGACACTGACACCGAAGAAATGGTTAGACTTTCACTGGAAGATATACAGGGTGGACTGTCTAACGGGTATAGTTAATGGAAAAAAAATTTCGTTCAAATTTAAAATTTCCACTTTTCGTGACATTCTAAACTTATTAAAAAAAATGAAAATTTAAAAAAGAAAAACATTTTGAAATTTTGATTAATTTGAAAATTGATGATGGAAAGAAAATTTCCTTTGCTCAAATTTAAAATTTCCACGTTCCATGACATTTTAAACATATTTAAAAAAATTGTTTTGAAAATTTAAAACAAATTATTCTATTTTGAAATTTTTTTACCACTACAATGGCATAGATGATGGAAAAAAAATTGTTATCTTCAAATTTAAAATTTTCTTGTTTCGTTATATTTTAAACCTATTTCAACAAAAAAAATTTTTGAAACTAAAACAAAATTTTGGATTTTTTTTTCCCCCACCACTATACAGTAGATGATGGAAAAAACTTATCAGGTTCTCTCTGTAATAATAGGGCAAACTACATTGCGATTATTATTCTCATATGTCATTTCTTAATTAGCAATTTTTTAGTGTCCGTCCTATGTGAATAAAGAGGGAACTTCTTTATAAATACCTCTACCGATTTTTTCAGTGTTTTCGACACTTTCTGCGTAAATTTGTAGTTTTCAAGATTCGAACTTGAGAGACACACTGTATATTACATTTTAAATATCTTGTACATATTCGTATTTTTCTTGTGTGAAAAACTTTAGTAACATTTTGTTTAATAAGAAATGATGTATAGATAGCTTCTATACCGAAGAAGCATATGCCTTTATGCAAAGTTTAGCTTAACCTCTGACCTTTTTAATGAAAAAATCATAACCACAACCATCACCACCGAATATTAGCGAAATTGTGTTTCCTTTAAGCTTAAATTTAAGCTGTTCTGCTTTTGCGTGTTTTGAGTAAAACTTTGAAACATGTTAAAAGTTTCTGCCACGCTTACCTGACATTCAGCTTATAATATTTACTGTTCGATTTCCGTTGTTTGATTTTAAATAGCCGCCCTTCTGATTCTCAATAAATTATAAGCCCCATGGGAAAACTCCTACTACCGGAAAAATGTTTTTTGGACCTTTATCAAGGCACATTACAAATCCCACCCTTGTATTCAGAGAGTGTGAAAATAACCGTACAACATTGGTTGACATTACCAACAGATTTATGAAAATTTATGTTCGACTGATACAACCCTCTGTTTTCGTGCTAATTTTAGAAAATAAATATTTCGGATATTGTCTTTCTATATAACAGATACATTTAGAAAGTAAGTACTTATTTGACTCGTAAAGCTTTTAGGGAGAAACAGTAAAGTTTTAATAGGATAATGTCTGGGTTGAAAAAGTCGGATATCTCTTGAAAAATAAGAAAGGCAGCCTCCTGTTACTAATGCTAATACAATAAAATTGGTATCTGAGGAGTAGGGTGGCGATGTCGGAATTTTTTTAATTCTCAGCTCCCCCTAAAATCAATGAAGGTATTACAAAATAATAATATTGGGGTGAATTTACAGTCTGTGTAAATGTTATCCAAATCCATCCAAATTTTACCTACATTTTTTTTATAATACCTTTATCGAACACAGGCATGGAATATGGCTATTACTATGGTGATTTTACATATAGAAAGTGATGAGTTACACACTAGTGAGAGAATATAAAAATAGCTTTATTTGGTTTGCTAGTTCATGACTCATTTTTTAAATTAGTAATCAAGTATTAATAGTTAGAAATATCAATATTGTTATAAACCTTTAATCTTGCCTTCAGCATTGAATACTTTTTCCACATTGAAGAAGCTAAGCACTTTTCTGTACGCTAAGAAAATAAGCCATCATTTACACTTTACTTCATTTACACCAGTAATACCTCTATTTAAAAGTGAATTATTTATTATTTGTTTGCTTATAGTAATGAAACATATTCTTTATAGGATTTTGCAACAGAAGAAAGAAAAACTATCTATGAGAATTAAAGGAAACCCTATATGCAAAAATATTAATGACATCTTTGCATTCTTTCGATAACCTGACTTCTGGTTATGCTAACAAGTAAAAATCCTTATTTGCCATTCTCATTTTAACACTAGCATGCAACATAGTCCCCTACGGTTAGGCAGGTTAAACTAGTATCTACATGATCCCCTACGATATGTAAATTCAGTTAAAAATAAGAACAAAGGCCTGAAATTAATTTATTTACCTACCTTGTCTTTAAAATTTTTTTCATTCTAATGAATTATATTTTCATAAAATCTCATTCAGTTTCTTGGAAATGCTTAGCATTTGAAACGTTTTTCGTCCTTATTGTGGACTCATCAGAAAAGCCCAAAGCCACTCATAGCGATGTTCCATACAAAACCAAGACAATATCCTTGAATAAGAATGAAATATTTA
Organism: Stenurella melanura; assembly: GCA_963583905.1. NCBI lineage: Eukaryota > Metazoa > Arthropoda > Insecta > Coleoptera > Cerambycidae > Stenurella > Stenurella melanura. Next base: position 14,584,161 of record OY757313.1, read on the forward strand.
TATTTGACATTGACTGATAAAAAACAACAGATCTTCACCTATGGCAGGGTTGAAATATTTCCGACATCACTAAAATAACGGCCACCCTACTGAGGAGCTAAATATGACAAAATTGTAGCATTGATTGATTATTTTATTGTAATTAAAATTTGTTTTTAATAAGAAGTAAGAAATAATATCGATTTTTTTTTCTCGAGAACGGATCGACCGATTTTGATGAAAAAAAATGTGTTATGAATTTTGATTGACCAAACTTAGGGAAAAATTATCAAGTTCATTTAGTAGAAAACAGCGTTAAAAAGTGTTCAAGAATAAGCAATAAATGTATTTATCGGATGATCTCCACGATATTCTTAAAACACCTCCGATTTTCAATGCCATCGAGAGGGTAGGTCATATCCAAAAAATTGAAAATCTCAAGCGTAACGCGTGTTGATCGGTTCATTACAATATCTCGTCATGGATACTAACTCACAGCCACACAAAAAAAAATATTTCGCTTCCACCAACGAAACCTAGTACACCCTAGGCTTTTGGGGTTGCTGAATTCGAATCTAAGGTCGGTTTGTCGGTATCAGGTCGCGTTAAGATCATTTCAAGGTCAAATCATTAGATTTCGACAGAAAAATTTGAAAAAAATTGTACATAAGTTTTTGAGGTCAGTGAATCCAAATATGGGGTCCGTTTGTCGGTATCAGGTCTCGATAAGGTCATTTCAAGGTCAAATCATTAGATTTCGACAGTAAATTTGAAAAAAATTGTAAATGGGTTTTTGAGGTCGCTAAATCAAAATCGGAGGTCGGTTTGTCGGTATTAGGTCGCGTAAAGGTCATTTCAAGATCAAATCATTACACAGCCACACAAAAAAACGATTGCTTCCACCAACCAGACCAAGTACTTCCTAGGCTTTTGGGGTCGCGGAATCCGAATCCGAGGTTGGCTTGTCGGTATCAGGTCGCGTTAAGATCATTTCAAGGTCGAATGGTGGAAAACCTGACCAAAATATTCACCTATTATTTCGCGATTTTTCAACGAAACCTAGTATGGTTTCGTTGGTGGAAGCGAAAATTTTTTTTTTTGTGTTATTTTTAGATTTTTAAATGTTTAAGTTTCTAAGAGTATCCAGCGCACAGTTGGCTGGAATCCAAAATCTCTGGCCAAAATTCTGAAACTCCGCAAATGTACTTACTGTGCCTACTTAGGTCATTAAGGGAAAAATAGTAAAAAAAATTGACAACCTCTGGGGGTAAGATATATAGGGCTTGAAAATATAAACAATCTTCGATGTTTTTGAAACTCAGTACTTTTGATACTTAAAGTTCTATGATAAAAATAAGGGAAAGAAATTATCTACCCCTGGGGGTGAGTTACAAGGATTGAAAATATAAATAATGCACGATTTTTTTCAAACTTGGCGTACGTATTGACTGCACTTAGGTATTTATGAGGAAAGTATTTTTAAAATACCTTTTTGTTCTGCTTCTTCCGACATGTATAAGATGGCCTTATGCTTTTCATGATGAATCCACTCTTATCTGATTTTGAAAAGTATTTCACGAAAAATTGACACAACCTATAATTTCCCTTCCACTGGTTAATAGTGTACACAAGGTATATACATTTCCCCACTTGGTTGGGACTTACTATTGTATCGGTAATGAATACCTGCTGTGACACAAACACAATTAGAATTGCTTCGAGAACACTCTATTGGACTATTTTTGTAAATAGGCAGTTTCTTGCAGCAAATTTTTATGAATTTCTTATTCCACAAACATTTCCCATACGTTAAGTTGTGAATTAGAGTTAGATCTCTGTTGATACAAACTATTTTTCTACTTTTGTTTTGCTACCTTAACACGCGCGTTTGTATTACAAGCGTATAGTTAACATTTATTTTCCATAATAAGAAATAAAAATAATTGAATTTCAATGCACAGATAATATTTTACATACCTTCAGGAGTAGTCTCCATTTTTTTCGTCAAAAACACACCCTGTGATAACAAAATGCACAACACATGAACGTTGAGTATTTCGGGACCGACTCTCGTACCGCTACGCACTCGAAGGTGGCCAAGTTCCGACCGAGGTAGAACGGCAGCTATAAAACCTAGGTAGCTGTCGTTTCAGTCTTGCAGGAACCCCTGATTTACAAAACTATGTGAGTTAAAAGAGAATATAACGAACTCGGTTTTTCGGTTCTTGGCCAGAATTTTGGGATTCTAGCCTACTGTGGAGCGGTTTATTAATTATTAAATTTCTGATTAACCGTACGATATTGATATTAATTATATGAGTATTAACAAAAGCATGTTGGGCAATACTAAATTCAATATGAACATATTTAACCATATGTTCCTCGAATCTGAGATTTAGTTTGTCCAACATACCGGCGTGACAGGATCATGGTATACCCCCCTTTTCTCATTTAGTTTGGAAGATAATTGATTGAAATTTAGGATATACTACATACATAATAAGTGGAACTATTAGACATACAACTGATTTTTTTCACTTCCGGTTTCGCCGGATGTGACACTTAAATGGAACACCCTATATATTATTACATTTTTGAATTCTACATATTTTTTTGAATCCAACGATGCCAAATAAGTGACGTTTAAACATCATTTTTTTTTATAATTTGATTTTTAGTTCTCCATTTAAGTGTGCCATGACGGTTCCGAATTATTCTGAATGACCCGTGTAATGCTAAAAAAATCAAATTTCCGTTAAAACATTAAATTACGTGATTTGTTTTCAACAATTCAACAGAAAATTCTGCAGATTTTTTATTCAATTTTTTTTTCCATATGGCCTGTTGTTTTCGAAACAAAAAATGTTAAATAAAATGAAAAAACAGAATTTATAAGTATTTTCTTTTCTTTTTTAAATTGAAAATCAGTCAATTATTATCAAAGTTATGATTTTTTAAAAATCTGCGTAGTTTCCATTTTGAATTGTGAATTACTGGAGAAAAGTTCAATTTCAGAAATACCAACGTATGTGGTGATTTATATTTTCATAAAATAAAGCGTTTTGAAACTTAGCAATACACCGAAGCGCGTTGTCGTTTTTTAGCCCTATGATAAATGATAATAGACTATTTACGTCATTTTCACCCAATTTTAACAACCCTGTACTTACGTAATAGCTACGCTTCCGAATGCAAAATTCGTTATTACCCACACGAAATTAAAAATAATCCACGTGACCTCATCTCTAGAGGGTTAATTTTTACTCTCGCTCATTTTTGTAACGTAATATATAATGAAAACGATTTAATAACATTAATTGGCTTCCATTTTCAGTTTCAACTAAAATTAATTCCAGCTTCAGTTTCTCCCACGTCTCACAGGTAGAACAAATGGAAATAATTGATGGAGATATGAAAGGCTTTGATTTCCATCCAGCTGCCTGGTAATTTTCAATAAATTCATTGCGTTCATTTGTTAAACGGAAAATATGTGAAAATTAAATTGGTTTTCAATAATGAATCAGCACCTATTCAATCTAAATTTAATCTTACGGCTTTTTAGAAACCTATTCATTTGAGAGAAACAAGTGAAGACTCGCTTATTTTTATCCGTTCTATTAATTCTATTAGGTTTTTTCGAGGAATAGACCATTTAATGTGTTTTCCCATAGTTGTGGAATGCCGCACAAGAGAGGGGATTCCAATTAATTGAAGAGGTGTGCTGTCAAATTTAATGTATATGGTAGAAACCAACGCAACGCCTCAAATTTTTATATGATATCTGCCCCAAATATTATTTAAATTCTATGACCAATAATTTCCACATACTAGAGTGCAAATATAGTCAAGATTCAAGTTCAGAAGAAAGAGTTTCTCATTAACAAAGTAAATAAGCATAGGTCCATAGCATATATAGTTTACACAGTGCACCTACATTACATGAATACAAAACATAGATTACATATAAATTTTAATACAATCATTATAACAGTTAATATAAAAAGTCAGAAAAGACGATAAGATAAGATAGTAAATGCCTAATTAAAATGTGTTATTATAGTACTCGTCTAAATTATAATAGTGTTTAACAATTAACAGGCTTTTAACCGCCTTTCTGAAATTTGCATTTGAGCTCATTTCTTCAATATTATTTGGTACGTAATTGAACATCTTACAGCCATTGTAAATAATTGAGTCTTTGACTAGAGTGGATCTGGGAATTGGCAGAGGAACGTTATTGACTTGCCGAGTTACATGTATGGAGGAAGTATTTATGATATTACTTCTTTGCTTTTGAACTAAACAAACTGTTTCTAGAATGTAAATGAATATCACAGTGAGAAATCCATGTGTCAAGAATAGTGGCTTACATGATTCATGAATTCCAGCTTTGTGCAAGTAACGAATAGCACGTTTTTGAAGTACCAATATTGTTTGTATAAGATATTTACTGCATGCGCCCCAGAAGGCAAAGCTGTACCTTAAGTATGATTCGATTAGTGAAAAATAAGCAGTCTTAGCAGTTGCATAACCCAGTTTATTTGTGATCACTCTCATAGCGTAGGATCCGGATGCTAGTTTGTTACTAAGTATTTTAATGTGTTCGTTGAATTTTAACTTGCAGTCAATGTTAAGTCCAAGAAATTTTGAGCAGGGTTTATTTTCAAGAAGAAGAAGAAAATGGTTACTTAGGGAGATGTTCGTTAAATTGCACTGAAATGTAGTTATGTTTGTTTTGTTAATGTTGAATGAAAGTAAATTGGAGTCACACCACTCTTTGACCTTATTTATATCGGCCGACACCATTTGCTGAAGGACAATAGCAACTTTATTGTGCCACGGTATGGTGGTGTTGTCAGCAAATAAAGTGAATTTTCCTTCAATATTAGTTTTTATCAGGTCATTGATATATAGTAAGAAAACAATTGGGCCAAGAACGGAACCTTGGGGTATCCCAAACTATATATTTAGTTTATTAGAATAATTTGGCTTTCTAACTATTTGGTTACGATTTGATAGGTATGATTGAAATCACTTTAGAGTAGTGCCTCGAAAACCATAATGCTCAAGCTTTCGTAAGAATATTTCATGCTGGACACAATCAAAAGCTTTCGATAAGTCGCAGAAAATTTCCGCCGCTGCCTCCCCGTTATTGATTTCGGCATAAATCTGACTTAAAAATGAGAACATTGCATCATTTGTACTTTTTTCCTTTTGAAATCCGAATTGTTGGTCACTTAGTAGGTTGCTGGTGGACAAAAATTTTACAACCCTCTTTTTAATTAATTAATTAATTTTTCGAGAATTTTTGCTAATGTGGGGATTAGTGAGATGGGTGGGAACTTGATGGATTATCTATCTCTCCGCCCTTATAGAGTGGAATAACTACGGAAATTTCAAGCAACGTAACTTGATACATCTGTTAATGATTTTATACCGGGTAATCTACTAAATCTATGACAAACTTTGATGAAAAAATTGAGGTTGTAAGAAAAAAATGTTAATACCCACCTAAACAACTTATAGCAGAGTCGTTTCTGCCTCACGCATAGTGGGTCCGCGCCAATATAAAGGCGGTCGTAATTAGTTAGTTTGATGACACGGCTTTTAAACATTTATTTTTAAGATAAGTACGGTTGCTTAGGACATAAAAGACACATTTTGACACCAAAACATTAGTTTTCAAAGGGTTATATACATGTTATTAGAAGAAAGTAAGGTAAGCTCGGAACAAAACAATGATTTAAAATGAATTATTATTTAATCAAATAAAATAATATACTTATAGATAATTCTAATGTAAACGTTATACACAATTTATAGTATTTACGAACTCAATTGGAACAGCATGGAACTAGAGGATCTTACGGAGTATTGTCAATATATCGCTTCACATTGAATGAGAGAACACAGAATTTTACAGATTTATAGTCATCACTCCTCGTCTATAGTCCAAGTGGACTTGATCCGCCTGTCTCATAGAAACATAGGTGGGAGTAAATGCTTAGCGAATTTGATTTGTCAACACCAACCTTGTTCTGAGTTTTTGGATGTCATAATACATAATACAAAAAATACGTATGAACTATTTGTATTTTATGATATGTACGAGGCACTGCGGTACTTAATTCTAGTGAACATGTGAACCAATTATTAGTTCTATTACTGTGTTTGAGTGATTTTATGCAATTAATTGTTTAAGATAGCATTTTGGAGGCCTTTCGATAGTAGTGACAAAGAAACGGACGATTTTGATACAGAGCCTATACAACCGGAATTTGAAACTAAAGACTTACACGTTCAAACTCAAAGGGTTATTTTGAATATTTACTCGTGTTTAAAAGGAGAAAACATTGATTCTTCACATAATCAAATTGTGAAGAGGATTTGTGAATTAACCAAGTTTAGCAGTTCTACAATATATGTTGTTGATAATTATTACAGTTGATAATTATATTAAACGGAAAATAGTTGGACAAAAACTTAGAAAACTTGATAACGCGCCCAAAGATGTCATTCGTCGATTTGTGTATGACTTTTACAATGAACAGAAGGTGCCCACATTAGAAATGATATAATAACTGGGGGTTTATTCCCCTAATTACATGATTTAATCAGACATTACCATTGGCAGAGTACGGAGTGTCCCAATTACTTTTGCAGACTCCGTCGATATTATAGTATATCCATCGAAATCAAAACTGTGCTTACCCTTTCCCTTCTAAGTAGGTAATTACATCCTTTTTGGCGTCCCTCTACCAGGTTACTTCACAAACAAACTTTATTGAATATGGAATGAACTCAATTTGATAACAAGCAAATAAAACACGTGATTTCTCAAAACACTTAAACCACTATATTTACAGAAGAAAATGAAAGCAAATGAAAATGACAATCACAAACACTTAAACGATTAAATAAATTAACAAACGATAATTACTCTATATCCAGAAATAAAATGATTCGCGGCAATTTCAAATCTTTAACTAAATCGCGGCCGAATACTCTTAGTTCAATTACAACACATTAATTTAGGCTTATTATAACCGGCAAAATAGTGAACAAATGTGCTTAACTCTAAAATTGAAAAAGGTTCGCAAAACGACAATTTACTATACCTGTAGGTAGATGACGACCGTTCAGACGTTAAGCCAAGAGTAACGATATCCTCTGCATCGAAATAATACGATTCAAAAGTGGGCCGTAAACTTTAAACCCTCGACCAATTAGGATCTTTTTTACTTTAAACCGTACTCATTTGAAATTACCTAAAGGACCATGGTATTTATCATATGGCCTAAGTAAACATTTTAATACCAGTCCAGCAGATGGAGAAAAACCTCTTTTGTTCCTTGCTTTGCCTTTGTATAGGGGAAAAAATCTGCCTTATTTGGTCTATCTATCTTATGGTCTATTACATATGTTCCTGGAATCCTCTATCAACTGCGTTAGTCTTGAAAATCTCACTAGACCTCCCGGTGAGGCCGTATTTAACAAGTGTCCATATCTTCAAGTAAGAAAAGCGAATTGGACATAAAATAATTTGGATGGTTATTTATTGTTTCCAAGTGGCTAACGTCGACTACCTAATAAAGAGTAAAGTTAACAAAGCATGTTTCCTGGTCTCTAAAGTAAATCAGTTTGCAACATAAAGCAGATGTTCCTATGAGCAGTATTTTACGTTATTGTATTAAAGTCTCGACCCTTAAAATGTTAGCGAGATCGGAAATAATACAATGCGGTGATTCTATGCAACAGGGTCGGACTTGGCTCCCTTAATTTGACTTTTGTTACAATGATTTGGGATAAGTTACGCGACTATCCAAATTATAACTATAAATCATTAGATACTTTGCAAAACGTTTTGCTCCATTGCGGTTTTAGGTACAAAAAATTGGACAAACCAATGGTAGTTATGGAATCAGCACGCGTCGTTGATCATCGACACGACTACCTGCGTAAAATAAAAAAATACCGAGATGCAAATAGAGACATAATTTGTCTTCACGAAACATGGTTTGACACCCATGATGTAGTTCAATACGGTTGGGTAGATAACACCAAATAGTGTAATTTAAGTGCTCCATGTTCTAGGGGAAAAAGAATTATAATTTTACATGCTTTAAGTAACAACGGTTTTATTCCAAATGCGTTGTTGTTGTCTTATAAAAATATCAAGCAATCTTCTTCCGATTTCAACAAGGATATCACAACCGAATTATTTGAGAAGTGGGCAAAGGAACAGGTGTTACCAAATATCTCACCAAATTCTGTAATTGCCATGGACCATTCGAGGCAACACACAAAAATTCCGAATGCCAACACAAGAAAAGGATATAATTGAAAGTATGAAAGGGAAAGGCATGGAAATACCAGAAAAAAAAAGACTATTAAAATTGACTGCCTGAAAAAAATTTTGAAGCACACGATCATACTATTTTACGTCTGCCTCCATATTATTGCGTTTTCAACCCCATTGAAATGGTGTGGGCTGATGGAAAACAAGACTACGTCAATATAATCAATCCCCACAATTAAGTGAGTCTGTCTTAAAGAATATGAAGATAATAGTAGACGAAATAGGCAAAAGCGATATATGGAGGAAGTGTGTATCTCATGTGATAAAATAGGAAAATTAATATTCTATATCACCCATTAATCCAATTATTATTAATGTAAATACCGATTCAAGTTCTGAAAACTCGGATAGTGACTAATGAAATATTGTTTATTTAAAGTTCATAGACAAAGATTTTTGAAATTTATTTATTTAACGTCGACCTATTTCCGCTCAGTAGCGGAAATAGGTCTCAGTAGACCAATTACTGATGCCAGGAAACGAATTTCCCCTTAAAAATTTCTTCTTCTTTCCTTTATAGAATAGCAGAAATTAGAAATTTCCTACCTGCCTAACATCATGATACTGCAAAGTACATACTATCATGGCATAACATTTAATAAACAAGACAGTCGCTGCTTTACACCTCTTCGGAAGAATTCGATCCCATCTATGCAACTCCCGCCTAAGATTACATAACTTTGCCGCTAGAAGATAGAATGAGAGGTAGGTCACTAGGCACTAGACGTAGCCTTAATATATCATTCATGTGACTTATTAAATGTGATAAACATATTTTTTCATTAACCACTTCTATTGAATAAAGGTACTATAGAAATCCCTTTCTTTAACAATTAAAAATAATTATTTAGTGTTTAAAGCATTTTTATATTTCTACTGCCGCCTATGTGCCATAAAGGAGATGCCGACTTTGCTCCAAGTTTTCATTTCTATGCTATCCCAATTCATATCATATATACTATATTTTACAAATTCTTATTGTAATATAAATGTGAAAACATTACGCAACAAAAAACATGTCTGGTCACATTTAAAACCAATAATGTAATTATTTACTTGCGTATTTTAATTATTGTAGATGGGTCTATTAAAAAATATCTAAAAGGCTTATTAACATCTGAGATGACGCTTGCTGCTTCTTGCGAGGCAAGATTCGGAGACTAGTAATTAATGGATCCGAGTTAAGAAGAAGTCTATGTAGAAGGTCAGTATTAGTAACAACGCGTGACATTTTTCTGGCGTGATCACGTCTAAAAAATAATTTAATAACTTTTTTCATGCATTCTGTAGCCTCTTCAGATAATTCACCTATAGATAACAATGCGTAATCAATTACTTCATACCCATGAATTAATACCTTGTGAACCGAAGCAGGAAGACTGTACCAGGGACATTCCTGAATTAGTTGCCTGATCGTATCTAACGCGAAGTCCCTAAACTTTTTCTTATTTATGTTGTAGCCTGACGACAAGCAACTGATCAAGATACTACACATGTTAATTATATTTGTGCCAAGCCCAGTAATTTCTGCGCAAGTGGCAGAATAGGCGAAACATGTTTTAGCGGTATTTACATCATTTGACGTCCCACTTCCACCGCTACGCGGTTTATCAACAGTTAAGCCTAATCTTTCTTTAAATTGGACTTAAATGCATTTCCATCTATATGCAAAAAGAGCTTCATCTTCTGCTGATCTAATATATCATTTCTTTAGTGTAAGTCTATAAGAAAGATGTATAAAATATTCGAAAAAGCGAATCCACGAATGAAATGGCGACAAGCCAAATTCATATCTAGTTTTATCAGCTGGTTTTTAAAGACATTTATCAATATCATTAATTTATTCAGGTGATGCTCCCCAAATGTAACACCTACTTGAAGTTGATTCACTAAGACCGTTACAGACCTTCTCATCAACCATTTTAAGGAACATTGTATCCCAACCTCGTAATAGTTAAATTTGTTGATGGCTCTGCCTCCTCTTCCGAAATGTCTTGTATATGCTGTGAGCTGCGAATTCTTGAAAGATTACTTCGACGACATTCAATCATGCTGAATGCTTTTCCATGAACCGCGACTGTACGGTTACATTTCTTCTAATAATCCGTTAGATTTTTGCAAATGTAACTTATTCGGTTTTGTAAATTGTCAGTATTCACATTTTCGATGTCGGACAAGGGCTCTGTCATTATGCGTAATTGGTGGAGAGCTGTTTCCGCGTCACTCCCAGTTTTACACTGCCATAGGTCAAACACGTATTTCCTTGTAAAGGAACATTTGTAACTGTTATCTAACGACAAAGTAATAAAAAATTATCTTCAATTAGTATGTGTAGTTTCATTTATAAAATGACGACTATGACGACGTAGGGGCTGTATTTAAGAAAGCGTGCAGCTCGTGGCAGATAACTCAAAATGGTTTATATACAAGAAAGTCCAAGCTTTCAATTGTTGTATAGTTTAAGTAGGGATGCGCGGGGTAAAAGAGTTAAAAGTTTCAAACAAAGTGAATGATGTAAAACATTGTTAACATTGTTATATTATTTTCGCTTCCTGTAAATGCCACAAAACGTACATATTTTGAAAATATTTAGTTACTATATTACACCAATGTAAAGTACATACCTTCTTTCGGGAACTCCATTACAAAGCGATCACTAAAACCAAAACAATTACAAGAACTGACGATTAATAATTTAGGGTGGCAGATGGTATTTCTAACACAAGTAAGTTTTAATCACGTGTGGTCACTTTGGAAGCCGAAAATCAACTGTTTTACTTTCTTATCGGGATTTACCTTTAGACCTGCTTCAAATATAGGCGTTAAAGAAGTAACAGGTCAAATTATTCGCAATATTATTGATGTCAATATGACCGTCTTGGGAACCACAGTGCCACGTTTTGTAGGACATTATTCTAATGGTTATGTAGGAGTATATATTTTTTTAATTATTAATTCTCAATTTACTTATATCTTTATTTTTCCATTACCCGATGCTCCGATCTGTTCCATTGAGTTTTTTCAACTAAATATGAGAAGTTACACCTAAAATACATAATGCAAAGATTCTTGTTTAATATGTCAACCTCTTCTATCGGCAAAAGTGTCGGAAATCCGAATGTCGCCTTGAATTATTGCGAAACGTCTTCTACTCTTGAATAACGTTGAATGCCGTGTATTACCATGTAAAATTGCAGCTCGTATGAAATATTGATACTTTATACGGAGAAATGTCGTAGTGGATGGCGTGTGAATAGCATCAAAATTTTAAAAGCTTGTGAAAATCCATTGAGTATACACGGTATCAAAGGGGGAATCAGGGAAATGCAAGCAGCTCTCAGGTGAAAGAGCAAACAGTGAGTTAATGTTGTATATAATTTTAGCTAAACAAGTATTTCAAAATTCTTTCAAATATTTTAATTCGGGAAGGAGATACCAAAACACAGCATTTTGTTTAGTGGAATAATCATACACGGTGTCTCACCGGGAACTAAATAGATCGATACTCGGAAAAGTATGCAACGAAAAATTTTGAAAATTTTGGGAGTTACTAATGTCAGTGTGGCCATCCAACTAAAATAATAACGAGGATGTGGTACTTCCGGTTATACCGTAAGTCGATAACAACTTATTTTAAATGGAACACCCTATATATTTTCGACATCTCGAAATGACCATGAAGTTCTGAGCCGAAACATGTAGTATGCTCTATACTAAGCCCAGCAGTTTATAAATAATTTGAGAGGTGCAACAGTTTGCAATAACCGTTATAATTTTCTTCGTGTAACTCATTTGCTCTTTGGCACGTAGAAAGAACACAAGATGAGCTAGTCTCTACAATAAAATTAAATTCTATAATAATATATCAATCCTTCACGTTTCTTTCTTTATTAATTCATTTTTATAGAGCAAATATACTAATTCGTGGAAATTCTCTTCAAGTTATGTGGTAGTTATGTTCAGAGTTCCTAACAATGCAAGCGATTTCAGTATTACTGATGATTCCTACAGATTAAAAAATACTTGGTGCACAATTCTTTGCTAATTCTTGAGAAACTGCCAGTTGTGTCAGTTCCAACAAAGGCATGAAAAAAATTAATGATGCACATGTCCGATACTTAATGATTTGACGACTTTTCCTATATCTATTTCTTTTTCAGTTTTTCTTCGACTGGTTACCTTTGGTAATTGCTCATAGAAACTAACCAGAAGCACAAACATATCTATATATGGACTGTGAACAGAAAGTATGTCTTTTCCATTTTGTTGAGTTACACGTAGTATTAGCTTCTTCATGATTATTATCTTCTATGTTTATCAGCGGGATATATGAAGTTACAACATGCTTAAAATCTTTCTCAATTCCGAAATTTCCTGGCTAGGTATTCAGTGAGGTTCTTTTTGGTTTTTGTGCTGGATAAAAAACCTTTAAGGGAAATGTTTTTATTAATGGTCCATTTGAGACACGATAAGATGCGCCAGATTATTGTTGACATCTTTTTGACTTTTTGCTGTTTTTTAGCGAGTCTTCCTTTCCTGTCACACGTATTGTCTGTAATTGTTTATTTGTGGCATATTCAGGTTTTCTTACTTTTTATTGGGTATTTTGCCACTGAAAAATATTTAAAAATTTTAATGAAAAAACCTCTGCGCCAAACGGATCAGACAGAGGTTGGTTCTTGAGTACTTGACTGTTTCAAAAAGTCTCACACCTAAAAATATGTAAACTAGAACAATGTTATAAACTAAAAACTGAAAATCAAAGCTATAGGTAGTTAACGTTTCGGAACAGAATCTACTTCCGTTCTCAATACTTTTTTGGCCGTCAACCATGACAGTTCTTTGTTTATGTATTTCCATAGTCACGTGAGACATTAAATTATATTTATCTTATTTTTACTTACTTCGTCTCTAAGGATGGGCAACCAACTAGTACAAAAATCTATTGAATAATTAGAAACGCATCTATCCTCGTTTAATAAAATAATCGCGGATTCTTTAAGTTTTCTTTTAGTTCCGTTGCTCTCTTTTTCCAAAATCTTCGCCGAGTCCCATTTAATTCTATGATTATTATCCCACGCGTGTTCACAAATTTTGGATTTTTCAAATTCTCCCCTTCTAGCGAAATTTCTATGTTCACCAAGCCTTACGTTGAAAGGTCTAGATGATTCACCTACGTAATGTTTTCCGCACTCACACGGAACACTATAAACACAATTTTTTGAATTTTGAACAATATCTGGAGGTTTGGTTCTTGATAAAATCGATTTTAGCGTGGAGCCCGTTTGAAAAACCGTTCGTACGGAAAACCTATTCCCAATTTTTCGTAATTTATCCGATAAACCATGTATATATGGAATTACTGCCATTGACCTAAATACCTCAGGTTGTGATAGCATGTTCTCTCTACTACCAATGTTCAATAACTGACTATCAACAAAACTCTCAGGATATTGATTATTTAATAAGACAGTTTTTATAAATTGTATTTCGTTCCTTAATATTACATCATTTGAAGAAATAATTTTGGCTCTGTCATACAAACACTTAACAACACCTTTCTTAACACTAATATGTTGATTTCAATTGAAATTTAAGTATCTGTTAGTGTGTGTTTGTTTTCTATACACACTAGTTTGGTATGTGTTATCTAATTTTTTAATTAAAATATCTAAGAAAGGTAATTCATTATTATTCTCTATTTCTATTGTAAATTTAATTGAAGGTTCTTTTTCGTTAATCTGATTCAAAAAATTACTTAAACATTCTTTACTGTAAGGCCATATAGCAAAAATGTCATCTACATATCTCCACCATACAATGGGTTTATAAGCTAGATTATTAATATTACTTTCCTCGAAATTTTCCATGAAAATGTTACTTAATATTGGAGACAATGAAGAACCCATGGCCATCCCAAAGTCTTGTTGATAGAAGTCATTATTTAATTGAAAGTATGTTGTTTTAATGCAAAGTGTAAGTAATTCCATTATAGTTTCAATGCTTAACTTAGTTCTATTCGCCAAATTCCCATCTTGTTGCAATATGTCACACATGTTAGCAACAAAAGACTCATTGTCTAAGATTAAATCTTAGACAACCAGTCTTTAGTTGCTAGCATGTCCTTGCATGACTTTTTATAATGGGCTTTTGACACACAAAACATGTACAAAAATTAAGTTCCTTTATTATTATACTCCTCGCAAATGCAAAACAAAGAGTATATTGCATTTGATCGACACATTCCTAAAACCGATAGTAACGCTTGTAGAGAAAAAAAATCGTATCATCGTGTTGGTGATCGAATTCTGAACAACTTTTAAAATGTCCGTCCGCCCGTCCGTCTGTCTGTTTGTCCGTTAGTTTCTTGTAAGCACAATAACTTAAGAACGAAAAGTCCGATTGTATTAAAATTTAGAGAGTAAGTTAGTGTTAGCTAGATAAAGAACCCTATTGTATTTGGACAAAATCGATCAATTGATTAAAAAGTTATTAATTATTTATTTAAAAAAACCTATGTTTAATATTTTAGATTAAATTGTCTAAAGCTAATATTATTTACGATGAAGATGCGAAGAGTATTCAACAGAATGTGCAACAATTATGTAAAAATGCAGTGTAAATAATAACAGATCGTAACACGCGCTATTCAAGGAAAAACGTATATGCCTATACTAATTGAAATGGGTCGACTCAATGGTGCACGTCATATTTTTGCATATTTACAGAGTTATTTTTCAACCAACGTCTATAAATTTTTATATCGTTGGATTCGTCATAAAATTTTGCACACTTTTTTTTGAAATTTTATTCCATATGGACTAATAATTGGCCTGTTGTTTTCAAGATAAAACATGATAAATAACATTTAAAAATAAAAATTTTAGTTTTTTTGGGAATATTCCATTAGGTATTAAATATTATTAACCCTAGTATTTTTTTAGTAATTTATGTTTTTTTGTAAGCATTCATTTTTGTTAAATTGGAAATGAGTCAATTATTACCGAAGATATGATTTATTGAAAAATCGGTCTAGTCGCCATCTTGTATTGTGGATTACTGGAGAAAAATCCATTTTGAGAAATACTAACAAGGCATTTGATGATCCCGTTGGCTTATATTTTCACAAAATAAAGCGTTTTAAAACTTAGTAAGACATCGACTCGAGCGGTGGTTTTTGAGCCCTATGATAATAGACTATAAATTTATATCGTATGTGTTTTATATATTCAAACTAAAGTTTCTTGCTGCAACATTACTTTAAATAAATTACCTCTCGCACCCTTCCTATATAAAATAAACTAGCATATATACCTCTTCGTCTGGAGAATTCTTGCAATATAATTCACCATTTCACTCCCTCGCTTTATGTACGTAGCCTTTAGAAGAGTAATTTATTTTTGGTTATCTGAATCTTTTCCATTGATCCCTTTCATTCAGAGGCACTGGAACACTATCCTTCAATCAAAATGAACGAGAAAAAGAAAATGTCTTAAATCGAATTATCAAGAAAGCGGTCCCTTTACATTCACGTGACAGTGATATGGATCTAATTAAGCTGTCTCAGTTGGGTACCAACATTAAACAAATAAGGAGATTAATTTTCGTCGTTGAATTTAACATGCAACAGGAGTATTCTTATTTAACTTGACAATGCAGTGATGTAAGAATTAGAGTGCCACCGAAGCATTTCCACATACAAGGTGTCCCGTAAATAATGGATAGTCCTGAAACTGGAAATAGGCCAGGCCATGACCTATCAGAATATCACAACTTGACCTTATTGAAAACCCTACGGTTTTCGAGATATGGACACTTTCTTGAAATTTTGAAAATTTCGACTCTAGGATAGTGTTTTACATGCCAGTGCCACATTTGTTTATTCTGTTTTTAGGTGAGTATTCTAGAATCATTTTGCTATCAAACGTGTATAGGAGTTTTTAGATAACGACCACAGTATTTTCAAAAAATAAGTATTTCGTAAATTTCTGTTCCACCATGATTCCGTCTGCCGACTTTGACCTTTGATGGTGTAAAGAAAAGTGCCAAGCGAAACTTGCCGCTCGTCTTAAAAACTTGCCCACTTATTGTTATATTATAAAATGTTTAAAAATTATGAGTTTTCCTGTTAGGAAAGAAGACAGCTATTTGAATGGTGGAGGAGCTAAATTAATCCAATAAAAATTTTTAACAAGTAAGCCTATCTTTTAATTGCATTGCTTGGCCAAAGAATTCGTGGATATTCTCTTATGTGACACATGTAATTTTGTACGTTTGGTGTTAGTAGCGACCTTATGTAAATTTTTTGAGACTCGCATTTCTGTAGACTTCTCGAGAACCACAATGCCTCCGGACTATCGTGCATTTATTAGAGTACATAACGCGTACTGCGAGGGAAGGATTTCTAGCCTTCGTGGTATTGGTGGTGCCAGTGAAGGAAGACCTCGTCAAGATTTCGACGACGAAGTGCTTGATGAAATTAGCACCGATCCGTCTACTTCTGTGCGTACCATATCATGACGCACTGGTGTATCTAAAACAAGGGTGCATAGGATTTTAAAACTGTACCAACTCCATTCTTTCCATGTACAACGTGTGCAAACTCTACTACCCAGAGATTATCCCTTGAGGGTGGTATTTTTCCGGCGAATGCTGCGGATGATAGGAGAGGATCCAGATTTTTTAAATAAAATTTTGTGGTCCGACGAATCATCGTACAGAAGAGATGGCTTTGTAAATTTACATAATCTGCATAGCTGGCAGTTGGAAAATCCCCATTTGATGAGAGAAGATCGATCACAATACCAATTTAAGGTAAATTTGTGGACAGGCATCCTAAATGGTCAAGTGGTAGGCCCATTCGAACTGCCACCAACATTAACGTCAGAGAATTATTTGGAATTCCTTCAGAACAACCTACTGGCCTTACTTTCCCTTATCCCTGAGGCTGACAATGTGGCTACAGAACGACGGATGTCCTGCACATTATGGGAGAGAGGTGAGAGTATTCCAAAATTTGAATTAACCGGGCAGATGGATCGGTCGCTTAGCTCCAATTGTGTGGCCACCCAGGTCACCAGACCTAAATCCTTTAGATTTTTCTTTACTGGAGATGTATGAAGGAAAAGATGTACTTCCGACCTGTTCAATCCTCAAGTGAATTGCATAAGCGTATCGGAGTAGCAGCCGAAGAAATTAGCCGATCCGGATATTCACGCAATCTAAAACGTTCCTTTGTTAAAAGGTGCAGAGCCTGCATCAAGGCTGAAGGAGAGCAATTCGAGCATTTACTATAGTGACTTTTTCTTTTTAATAATAATATGTTTAATAAATTCAGGGGAAATTACTTTTTATTTTATTTCGATCTTTCTTCGTCCTCCTTACTCATAATTTTTAAATATTTTATAATATAACAATAAGTGGGCAAGTCTTTAAGGTAAGTGGCAAGTTTCGCTTGGCACTTTTCTTTACACCATCAAAGGTCAAAGTCGGCAGACGGAATCTTGGTGGAACAGAAATTTACGAAATACTTCTTTTTTGAAAATACTGTAGTCGTTATCTAAAAACTCCTATACACGTTTGATAGCACAACTATTCTAGAATACTCACCTAAAAACAGAATGAACAAATCTTTACTTTGTCAAGTTGTGATATTCTGAGAGGTCATGGCCTGGCCTATTTCCAGTTTCAGGATTGGGACACCCTGTATATCAAAATTGAAAATTGCACTTAAATACTAATGCTTGATACGCATTTCGTCAACTACGCTGGCATCATCGGAGGATGGTTAAAAATGAGTTTTATGTTATTGACGAAACACGCGTCAAGTATCGGTGTACACGTGTTTTGATGTTTGTGGAGATTACTAATAAAAGAACAGTAATTTGTGGTGTTCCACAGAGTACAATTATGGGTCCTCTTTTATTTACAATTTATATTAACAGTCTATTCATGCTGAATAGCTCTAGATCAGTTATTAGTTTTGCGGACGACACCGTAATATTTTACACATGTATATCATGGGAGGCCTTAAAACAAAAAGTAGAGCATGATTTAAGTTGTGGATTGGTTTAATCACACACTGTTAACAGTACATTTAAAAAAACGATGCTTTTACCATTGAGTTACGAAAAACGCAATTTACTAGTTCTTGACAGAGGAACGGTTATTAAAATGGAAATAAAGTTGAAACTATCAACAAATTGTGTAAAATACTTAGGGATATATATCGACTGCTATCTTAGGTGGGACTCTCACATATTAGGTCACAACTTTACTGTCTAGATTTAAATATTTAAGAAATATATTGAACCTATCGCATTTAAAAATGTTATATCTACTATGTATTGGTAGAATAAAGATTATCTAATGCCCTCCTGAGTTGGGGTGGAGTCGCTGCGTGTCATCTGAAAAGATTAGAGATCGTTCAGAAATTGTTTTAAAAAATACTATATAAAGAAATCGCATTTACCCAACTGATCTACTCTAGAGTGAAAGTAAAGTACTGTCAGATATATACAGATATATTTTTATAATGGTTTAATTTAGCAATTTACTTCAAAAACAGACTTGAACCACTAGATTATGTTTACCAAACAAGGAATAAAACAAATACAATTTACAGAACAGCTACCTGCCAAAGACAAATACACTGTAATTTTTTAGCATCAAGCCTGATGAAAAAAAAATGTACTTAACAGGGAAATTCAAAAAACATATAAAAAAACCGCTGCCTAAGGAACCACTACTTCCACATCCAGATTTTTCATCCAAGTCACTTTAAAGGAAATATCTTGACTATATTTGCACTCTAGTATGTGGAAATTATTGGTCATAGAATTTTAATAATATTTGGGGCAGATGTCGGAAAAGTTTTACTTATTTTCCCCTAGTTACTTCTATTAACCCCAACCCTACGTGTACTAACTTTCAAGTGAATATCTCAATTTGATGTTATCAATCCCATTAATAATGGAGCGGAGGTGGTGGAGTTTGATAAATATTAGAAAGAAATCTGAGGCCTTGGTTTCTAGTATATACACCGAATCCCAAATTTCTGTACTCTTACCAGCTTGATTTACTTATTTTCCCCTAGTTACTTCTATTAACCCCAACCCTTCTACGGAATCATCCCAAAATATAATCTAGTTCCAGATGTAGTTATAATACATACGTTTACCAAATTACAAGTGAATATCTCAATTTTATTTTATCAACCCCTTTAATAATGTAGTAAGGGTAGTGGAAGGGTTGAAAAATATTATTAAAAAATCTGAGGCCTTGGCTGCTAGGACATACACACCGAATTTCAAGATGCAGTACTCTTAATAGCTTGCCTTACTTATTGTTCCCTGTTTACCTCTACTTACCCCCACTCCTTCAACGCAATCATGTCAAAATATAATCTAGGTTCAGATATAGTTATAATACATAAATGTACTAAATTTCAAGTGAAAATTTAAATTTAATTTTATCAACTCTTTTAATAAGGGAGTGGGGGTGGTGGGGGGATGAAAAATACTAATAAAAAAACCAGAGACCTTCGCTTCTAGTATACACACCAAATCCCAAATTTCTGTACTTTTACCAGCTTGCTTTACTTATTTTCCCTTATATACCCCTATTTAACCCCCAACCCTTCAACGGAATCATCATATAATCTAGTTCCAGACGTCGTTATAATACATATGCGTTCTAAATTTCATGTGAATATCTCAATTTTATTTTATCAACCCCTTGAATAATGGAGAAGGGGTGGTGGGGGGCTGATATATTTCACTAAAAAATCTGACGCCGTCGCCTCTAGTACATACACCCAATTTCAAGTTTCTGTACTCATACCAGCTTGCCTTACTTATTTCCCCCTAATTGCCCCTAAATAACTCCCAACCCTTCAACGGAATCATCTCAAAGTATAATCTAGTTCCACATGTCGTTATAATTCATACGTGTACCAAATTTCAAACGAATATCTCAATTTTATTTTAGCAACCCTTTTAATAACGAAGTAGGGGTGGTGGGGGTTGAAAAATATTATAAATAATCTGACACCTTGGCTTCTAGTACATACACCGAATTTCAAATTTCTGTACTCATACCAGCTTACTTTACTTATTTTCCCCTATTTACCCCTATTTAACCCCCAACCCTTCAACGGAATCATCTCAAATTATAATCTAGTTTCAGACGCCGTTATAATACATACGTGTACCAAATTTCAAACGAATATATCAATTTTATTTTATCAACCCTTTTCATATTGGAGTGGGTGGTGGGGGTTGAAAAATATTGTAAAAAAATCTGACGCTTTGGCTTCTAGTACATACACCGAATTTCAAGTTTCTGTACTCTTACCAACTTGTTTTACTTATATTCCCCTATTTACCCCAAATTAACCCCCAACCATTCAACGGAATCATCTCAAAATATAATCTAATTCCAGACGTCGTTATAATACATACGTTTACGAAATTTCAAATGAATATCTCAACTTTATTTTATCAACCCCATTAATGGGATAGGGGTGGTGGGGGGTTGAAAAATATTATGAAAAAATCTGAGGCCTTAACTTCTAGTACATACACTGAATTTCAAGTTTCTGTACTCTTACAAGCTTGCTTTACTTATTTTCCCCTATTTACCCCTATTTAACCCCTAAACCTTCACCGGATATTCTCAAAAAACAATCCAGTTCCAGATCTCGTTATAATATATACGTGTACAAAATTTCAAGTCAATATCTTAAACCGTTCAGGAGAAAACGTGGGGACAAAAAAGTTACAGACAGACAGACAGACCGACCGACAGACAGACAGACAGACATTTTTTTTTTGCTCAAATTTAAAATCTCGACGTTTCATGACATTCTAAACCTATTTCACGAATAAAAATTTTTGAAATTTTTTTTGCGATTACTATACTTCCAATCCACTACGTGGATGTGGAAGTAATTATGTATTTCAATTATGAAGGAGGTATTTTCATCTTTGTCTCTCGTGCATTTTAAACCTTTAGTAATTGCTCTTTTATATGTTTATGTCTACGAGACGAATCATTTATAAACGCTATTACGTATAACAGTTTGTTGATATTGCTTTGATGGAGACATTTGACTCTTGCACAGTAAACCGAATATACATCAAACACGTGTTGAATTGTGTAGATATGCCTCCAGAGATTTCAAAGCGCATTTTTATCGTTGTTCTCTTTGGTTTGATGAAACAGTTGTTTTCACATGAATATGGTTCTTGTTATATTTCCAAATACCGAGAGATTCGGTTTTGACAAATATTACTTTCGCAATCTTCTGAACTTATCAAAATAAATTATCAATAAACATTTATTCAAAATTACAACTTTAATTACAGTTTTCTAGTTTTATATATAGTTTTGAATTGGAAGCTGCCGAACAGAGCACAATATTAAATTGCTAGAAATTATGTTTTTCATACGTGCAACTAATTAGCACCCCAATATACAGGGTGTCCAGTAATAACTTGCAAAATGAAGTTTTTTCATATAAAATTTTTCAAAATAATCCTTTCTTGTCCAGGTACACCTTAAGCGGGCGTGTAAAGAAACGTTTTTTAATTTTTATCTGGAAATACTTAACGCAATCGGAAAAAGACGAAATTATGCACATCTCGGCTATTAATGAAAATGCATAAAAAAAATTATTTCACCCATCTAGCGTGCATACATAGTGCATTCTGTGAGTCGGATTGAACCTCAAAAAACAAAAATTTTTTCTAGCCTAACGAGACTATGTCCTTCCTCCCTTATCGAGGATGTTGAAAACGATGGTAGTGGTAAAATCTCTCTCCGAGGGTCACTCCACTCCCCACCGCCAAGGACTACCCCCTAAAGGGATTAACAGCACATCCGTTCTCTCCTACCAGCCAAACCTGAGTTACCCCCCGTTATCGAGAATGCTGAGCACGATGGTGATGTCGAGACCCCCCGTTTTCGAGGGTGCTGTGCACGATGGTGTTGTCGAGATCCCGTCTCGACCCCTGTCAACCCATAAAGGGCCAAAAACTACCCCCGAAAGGGGTAAACTGCGGATAGGCCATCTCAACCAGCCAAACTTGTGTTACCACCCTTTTTCGAGGATGCTAAGCTCGAGGGTGATGTTGGATCTTCTCCACGAGATCAGTCGTGTAGGCATTAACAGTAACTGAGTTCTGGTTTTGTACCAGTGGACGCAGAGAAGGAATCTTGCACGCGGACCAGCTATGCGGAGATGTTGCGCGGGATAACGTGTATCAGATAGCATCTCTTTGTGTACTCTTCGCCGCCGCAAGCCCGCGTACTTTTGAATTAAATTCTTCCTTAAAAAAGTCAAAATATAATACTAGGATAACGATCATTTTGTCCGTTTAGTGAAAGTGTAATTATATTTTTCTCCGTTTGCTGAGTGAGGAGAGGTCGCGATATTTTTTTCATGCCCAGCATCCTCGAAAACGGGGGATAACATGGGATTAGCCGAGAGAAGACGGCCTATCCGCATTTCACCACTTTCGGGGGTGGTTCTTGGTTGTTTGGGGGTTGGCGGGGATCGAGAAGGGGTCTTGACATGAACATCATGCTCAGCATCTTCAAAATCTGGGGGTAACGTGGGTTTAGCAGAGAGAAGACGGCCTATCCGCGTTTCACCCATTTCGGGAGTTGTTATTGGCCGTTTGGGGGGTTGGCGGGGGTCGAGGAGGTATCCCGACATTACCATTGTGCTCATCTTCCTCGAAAACGGGGGTAACACATGTTTGGCTGGTAAGAGGTGACGGATACGCGGTTTACCCCTTTCGGGGGTAGTTTTTGGCCGTTTGGGGGGTGGGGTGACCTCTCATAGAGATTTAACCACCTCTATCGTGTTCAAAATCCTCGACAACGGGGGCCTGACATAGTCTCGTTAGGCCAGAAAAAAATTGTATTCCTATCCGACTTACAGAATGCACTAACAAAGGGGTGATTGACTACCCTTCTTATAATTTGGTAAATATCTTTCTGTCTTCTTTTTTTTTCAATTAAAAAAAAAACCTAAACGTTACGATTCATTTAGAAACTTTTTTACCTCTTGAAAAAATGTCGTAAAATCGACCGTTTTTGAGAAAGAGAACTACATTACACCTGCTAAGTGATTATTTAAAAGCGACGAGGGGTGTAGAGGAACAGAAAAGGCTTATTTTGACAAATTTTATATGAAGAATCCACCTTCATTTTCGATAAGGAATTGGTAGTTAAATTTTTGCACGTTATTACGGGATACTCTGTATAATAATTTATTATGAATAGGTACCTATCTAACGGAAATTATCAACATTAAATTTTCTATATCCATTGCCTATTTCGGAAGAAATAACTGAAATCCTTTCGTAGTGTACTATAAAGAAAACTTAAATAAGAACATTACAAAACCCAATTAATAGTATTTTACAATAGGCAATATTTTTCTGATGAATACGATTTTTCAAGAACGATTGAATACTAGGGTCTATTATTTAATGTTTCATAATATACAATTAAATAAAAATCAATGATCAAGTTTTCAAGCAAATATGTAACGAATTTAAATAAATATAATGATTTTTAAAGAATCTTTTACTCGGGGAAGCAATATCCTGTTGAGGTATTTTATCACAAGCCTCCTGAAAATAATAGCCTAAATCCACTACATTGTTTAGGGCTTGGGGCAAGGTGGGTAAGCCAGACAATCTCCGGAGATCGCACAAATTATCCCATTGCTGTTTCAGGCCGGTAAAATGAAAATATTTGACGGGAAGTTTCATCTTTGTGGGAAATGGTAGTTTTAAATTAACAAAAGATGTAGGGATTTTAATTTAATTTATATTGGACAATGAAAGCTGTAGCTTATAACTAGAATTAAAAAGCATAAGGTTAATTTGAAATATGAAGAAACTAGTGTTTTCCAGCACAACCTATAAAAGAATCACGAAACAGGTATTTATAATTCAAGATTAATGTTTTTTATGCTTGAAAATTCCAAAGTGTAAGAAATGGGCTGAATTAGGTCACATACAGTTTATTGAATTCTTGCAATGATTTAGATATAACTTTAAAAGTGAATTATTTATAATCTGTTTGCTTATAGTAATGAAACATATTCTTTATAGGATTTTGTAAACAGTGGAAAGAAAAGCTATCTATGAGAACTAAAGGAAAAAAGTATATATAAAAATATTAATGAAATCTTTCCATTCTTTCGATAACCTGACTTCTGGTTATGCTAACAAGTAAAAATTTTTTTAATTGTCATCCTCATTTTAACACTAGCATCCAACCTAGTCCCCTACGGCTAAGCAGGCTAAACTAGTATCTACATGATCACCTACGATATGTAAATTCAGTTAAAAATGAGAGCAAAGGCCTGAAATTAATTTATTTACGTACCTTGTCTTTAAAATTTTTTTCATACTAATGAATTACATTTTCATAAAATCTCATTCAGTTTCTTGGAAATGCTTAGCCTTTGAAACGTTTTTCGTCCTTTAGGCTTTTCTGAGTCCACAATAAGGACGAAAAACATTTCAAAGGCTAAGCATTTCCAAGAAACTGAATGAGATTTTATGAAAATGTAATTCATTAGAATGAAAAAATTTTTAAAGACAAGGTACGTAAATAAATTAATTGCTCTCATTTTTAACTGAATTTACATATCGTAGGGGATCATGTAGATACTAGTTTAGCCTGCTTAGCCGTAGGGGACTAGGTTGGATGCTAGTGTTAAAATGAGGATGGCAAATAAAAAAATTTTTACTTGTTAGCATAACCAGAGGTCAGGTTATCGAAAGAATGCAAAGATTTCATTAATATTTTTATATATAGTTTTTTCCTTTAGTTCTCATAGATAGCTTTTCTTTCCACTGTTTGCAAAATCCTATAAAGAATATGTTTCATTAGATATAAGCAATATGTGTTTTTTCGAACGAGCCAATTTAATATAATATTCTAATGATTCCAACAGATAAGTACCTAAGTATAAATAATATTATTAGTTATCTCCATTTTTGAACGCTTAATTAACATAACTGCGTGTAAATAAATAAATCTGTATGCAAATTTTTAGAATTCTGTTGAGGAGGAAAGTGGGGTCCAAAAAATCTGATAAAATTGAATTAAAGTAAGTCTATTTCCTCCATATATCGATTTTTTTTCATAATGACTCATACACTGGGTGACAAAATAAAATATAAACAATAAATAGCAAAACTTTTGAACATTCAATCCCATCAGGAAGGAAAATATGTAGACAGTAAATCTAAACATTAATGGGATTTTTTAAATTAAATACAATACAATACATAACTTTTTATATAAAAGTATACGTCACTCTGTCCGAATCAACGGTTTAAAGTCGATAAAATCGCGAACATTGGATGGAATCGCCTGGATAGATAGATACATATAATTAGAAAAAAATAGAAATTTTATGACCAAAATTAAACACGTACTTTCAAGACCATGCAGGTCCTGAAAATCTAATAAAGAATACGATTTAATAATTAATTTTTAAATTAATTTTCCATAAGACCCCTTTAGGAGGTTCCAAAAATGACCCCCCTAAGGACGAAAATAGTGTCTCGCAATTTGTGCGGTTTATTGTTGACGATTTTCTCAATAGTCGCATTTTAAATTACAACTTAAAAAACAATACTTTGTTATTATTCTTTATTAACAACTTAATGAATAATGTTAGAGTTGCTGCTTGCAAGAAACATTATATCATAGATAGTTTTTCTTTCCGCTGTTTGCAATGTTTCAAACATTATATACGTTTGACAAACAGGTGGAACATTTGAAAAACGTATAATTGAACATAAAATATCATTTTCGAAGAAAAACACTCATTTGACGACTACTTATATCCTTCACACAAATACACAATCAGTATGGCATCAAAGTTGACGTCACTTGAGAGCTTAGAAATTAATAGTTATAAAAAGTCTAGTATTTTACTTAACGATTAAACAGACGTAGATAATTCTCCGCATTGAAATTGATTTTAATTCCAGTTATTCTTAAAAGTGTAGTAGGGCGCTCATCAGATAAACTAATGTTTTAGCGAAACAATTTATTTATTTTTCAAGTAGACCATAAAACAAGGTATAGGAAACGTTAGTACATTACAGGTGAAATAATTGCAAAATTACATAAAAATAGAGCAAAAAAATATAACGATACATTAAGATAAAAGTGCAGAGACAGAATACAAATTAGTTAAATATTAAAAGAATACAAAATTATAAGATACAAAATCATTGTAGAAAACATAAAACATAAAATAGGTATACAAAATTTAGTAAAATAACAACTAAAAAAAGACATGTGTAATGCAATTTAAAATGAGTTAAGAAAAACTAAAATCCTAAATATTGTTGGGTACTATAAAAACAGGTATCAGAGAGGAGATTCAAGTTTATTTCTGGACAGATTGATATTTTCTATGTATTTTATTTCTGACATTAATTTGTTATACAATTTCATTCCTACGTACATAAGACTTCTGTTATATGGACAAACCATGTGCAGGAATTGACAACATAGACCTTTGTCTCATTTCATAACGGTGAAAATCGCCGTTAATTGTAAATGTTTCCAAATTAGTTTTAACGTGTATTAAAATTTCATGAATATATTACGTGTTAGAAAGTGTTAACAGCTTTAAATCTCTGAAATAATTTCTACATGGTACTCTTGCAGATATTCCTACTTTGCTTCTTATCGCCTTTTTGAATTTTAAATAATAATCTGTTGAAATGGCATGAGCGTCCCCAAAATATTATTCCATAACATAAGCGAGATGCAAATTGTGCATGATAAAAATATATCAAAGTAGTGTTATTACTAATATTATTTAATCTGTACAAAGAGTAACAAAACGATGCAAGCTTTTTCGAGAGATAATCTATATGCAGGTTCCAATACAAGTTGTTACCTATAAGTAAGCCAAGAAATGTTGTATTCTCCACCCAATTAATGGACTTTCCTTCAACTTTTAACAATGTCACGTGCTCTCTTCCAGTTGCCTAGCTCATAGTCTAGTGGAAACGTCATTTTAGCGCTGAGCTTAATTTCGCTTATTCTCGAGCGCCACCTTTGCAATTTTTACGTAGGGCAAAGGTCCCACATTAAACTTTAGCTCACATTTAACAGTAAAAGGCACATGTCGGTAAATAACATTAATTTATTAACACATAACAAAAATTTACAAAATTAATAAAAATGGCCAGGTATCAAAATTACGGAATTCATGATAAATAACATTAAAAACTTAAGATATGTCATTTTATTTTAAGCTAATATTTGTGACAGAAAAATATTAATAAAAAAAACGGTAAGTAATAAAACGGGCACCGTGTAAGTACCAGGCAAAAGCAAGCGTTAACCTTCAGCAATAATCATGTATAAATGAACGGTCAGAGTGTAAGTGTGAAGAACTTGGCAAAACTAAATAAAACTGATATCAAATAAATAAAACGGTTTCCGGATTCGGTGCGGTGTGTAACCTAAGTTACACTCGGATCGGAAAAATAAAACGGTTTTCAGATTCGGTATCAGCTTATGGCGGAGATTATTTTGTCTAAACGGACAGACAGGAATAATCAGAACGGTGGTATTTCGGTGTGGTTCAGAAATGTTAGAATTACATTAATACTTCGCGCGGTGTTTACCAAGTGCTTCAAACCCTACAGATGAGTGCCTTTATTAAGCAAATTTCGGTTCGGCCACGTGGTATCTTGTCGGAGTTGATGCGGAAACTTTCTGTGTATCCGAATATAGAGATATTTAATTTATTTACGGTAGCCTAGATTTTATACTCAATTCCTGGACTATAATAAATTTCTAAAAATTATTTTATAGTAATGCATTTTGTTTTAACTCGTGTCAGCACGAAATATTTGAAACAAAATGAACGGCAAACTACAATTTACAACAATAGATTTAATTTTAATTCGTATAAGTACGAAACAGTTAAAATAAAATATGCGGTAATTAAAATCTCTACCTACTCAGCAGAATAACAGAACTATAACAACTTTCACAAAAATTATTTTACAACAGATATTATTTTAACTCAACGAGAATGACAAACGGTCTAATTTAAAATAATATAAACGGTAAACGTTATTCTGGTTTTCTCTCGAAATATCATCTATGTTCTTTCCCCTCGAGAAATTCTTTGGAATCGTAGCTATTTGGATAAAATCGCGAGAATTTAACAGATCCTAAATCGAACACACCTACTTTAATAATAATTTAACTTTAAATTGAAATATTCTTGGCCAAGTCGGAACATAGTAATTATATTCTGATACATTTTATCGAAAACTATTTTAAATTATTGCTTTAATACGCGCATTTTAGTGAATTAGACTTATCGGTGTTAATATAAAAACAACTACAAGAAGCAGCGGCGATAATAAAACGGTGTGTAATTACGGCGCTGGAGATCAGAACATAATAGTCAACTTGACTATTCAACGGACCGGGCAAAAATTATATTCAAATCTGCTTTAATGAAACTCATCTGCACTGACTTACTGACCAAACGCTGGTCGTGGCAAATTTTGTAATTATTGTTAATATTGCAGATAGCCCTCTCACAACCGGGTTTATTAGATTTTCTATATAAAGTAGAATTCTGTTTCACGGTTTCAACTAGCTAAATGGGGAGAAATCTAGAAAAATGATTTTAACATATGTTCAAACGTAAACGGGGCAAATGACGAAATACATTATTAATTTATAAATTGCATTTTTGGCAACGGAAAATTCACCTCGTTATAACAAATAACTTTTATCAATTCAGGAATTACGGGCTGAAAAATTTATAAACACTGTTTTAGTTTTATTTAAACACAATTTGTTCGTATCAATCCAGTTCTTAAATTTTACAATTCAATTTTACATTTTTGAACTCACTTTGGTTATATATGAACCAGAGCCCAAATACATATTATTGTCTGCAAATATCGTTAAAGAATTTTCACAGCTAGCTACGTTAGGAAAATCACTAATAGAAATTAAGAACAGCAAGGGTCCTAAAATGGAGCCCTGTGACACTCTTATGTTTACGTTTGTCACATCTGAATATACACCATTAATTGTATTGAAACACATTCTTTATAGGATTTTGCAAACAGCAGAAAAATCTATAACTAAAAGAAAAACTATATGTAAAAATATTAATGAAATCTTTGCATTCTTTCGATAACCTGAATTCTGGTTATGCTAGCAAATTAAAATCCTAAAAGGAATTTGTCTAATTTCTTATTTGACAGTTCTCATTCTAACACTAGCGTCCACACAGTCCCCTACGGCCATGTATCTACATAACCCCCTACGATCATGAAGATTCAGCTAAAAATGAGAAAAAGGGCCTAAGATGAATGTATTTATCTACCTTGCCTTAAAATTTTTTTCATTCTAATGGATTACATTTTCATGAAATTTATCATTCTGTTTCTTGGAAATGCCTTTGAAACGTTTTTCGCCCTTATTCTGGAGCTCATCAAAGCCACTCATAAAGATGTTTCATGCAAAATCAAGACAATTTCTATGAATAAGTGTGAAATAATTATATCTGACATTGATTGATAAAAACAACAGACCTTCACCTATTTATTAGCTAACTAGTATTTAACTGAATCTTCATGATCGTAGCTGGTTATGTAGATACTAGTTTCATCTGCATGGCCGTAGGGGACTGTGTGGATGCTAGTGTTAGAATGAGAACTGTCAAATAAGTAATAAGACAAATTTATTTTAGGATTTTAATTTGCTAGCATAACCAGAACTCAGGTTATCGAAAGAATGCAAAGATTTCATTAATATTTTTACACATAGTTTTTCTATTAGTTACAGATAGTTATTTTTTCTGCTCTTTGCAAAATCCTGTAAAGAATATGTTTTAATATAATTATAAGCAAACAAATAATAATTCAATTTTAAGCATACACCATTAATATCTACAATCTGGTTTCTATCGTGAAGACTTCGAAATGCTTCCCCTGAGACCATATAAATTAAGTTTTTCTTTAAGTAAGTCACGATCGACTAAATCAAATGCCTCACTTAAGTCTATAAAAAGACCAAAAGATCTTTTACGCTCATCCAATGCTGCATATAGCCGACTAATAAACTGTATCACTGCTGATTGCATACATATCTTTTTCCTGAAGCTATGTTGGGAATCATGTAAGATATTATTAGATGTTAGAAAAAACACAATTTGATCGAAATTGCCATGTCCACGTAATATGTTGTGAAAACGTAAGAAACAGTTTACTATTTTTATTTCGTTATGTTGTGACAATATGCATTTTTACCAAATAACGGTGATCTAATTATTACTTAACTTTAAAATAGTGAAAAGCACTTCAAAATCCATTTATATAAAGCAAACTAAAGCAAATAAAATGTTAATTTCCTCTTCGGTCGTTCATAAATTGAGTGAAAGTGCCCAAGCGGGGACCGCAGTGATAAATAAAAATATGAAGGGATTAGGATTTTGTAATCATTAAGGGTGCCGCATCCCACGCTCAGTCATATTCACATGAATGAGAAAAACACAAAAGCCTCATTCTTCACATTGTGTGTTCTTAATATTGTGTAATTTGCAGGATTTATTATTTAGGATGTCTATTAAAACCCTTAAGTGGCGTCGGCCACCAAGTGATATTTTATGACATATTCTTATACAGGGTGAATCAGATCTTTTCCAAAAAACTTTAAGGAGAAGAGTATCCAAAAATATATATTTCTATTGTATTCTATTTTTATAAACGTGTAGAAATTACTCTGACTGAATTTCTTACTCAGGATAACCAACTATTAAAAATAAAAATGACCTTTTAGTTATGATACATTACAATTCAGATGCGGTGAAAAGTCAACCTAACGAGATATTTCTGTACTTCTAACGGTTTATGTAACTTCTATTAACAATCATGATTCATGGCACACTCAGTTAATTATTCTGTTGTTAACCGAGCCTATATCTACGTTTTAAAAACCGTTGCCGTTGCACTCACAAACTTTTAACGTAATATGCTCAAAATATAATCTAGTTCTAATTTATATGTGTGCCAAATAATAGAATGAGGGTATGGGGGTGAAAAATATGTAAAATTTGAGGCGTTTGCTCCTAGCATATACACAAAATTCCAAGTTTCCGGACTACTATTGCTAAAACAAACAATTATTATTATTATTATTTTTTTTTTTTTCTTGTCGGTTAATCCGTTACCGGACAGGGCTTCCGTGTTTTCAGATCG
This sequence comes from Stenurella melanura, assembly GCA_963583905.1. NCBI lineage: Eukaryota > Metazoa > Arthropoda > Insecta > Coleoptera > Cerambycidae > Stenurella > Stenurella melanura. The sequence continues at coordinate 14,615,793 of OY757313.1, forward strand.
ATACCACACGGTAGCCGCGCCGGCAATAATTACGGCCACTCCCCACGACCTGTGGGGTTAGTGACGGTATATTCCTGAATCGTGTACCCTAAGTAGACGAATGGACCCCAAGATAACCGCCTTCTGCATCTGGCCCGCAAGCCATTCGGCTGATTTCTGACAGGCCGGTATTGTCTTCAGTTCTGAGAGCAGCGTAGGCTTCATACCTCCGAGTACACCGATTATTAGGACGACCATCTTAACCGAGTAGCCCGGGTACAGTACTTGGAGCTCGTACCGGAGATCACGGTATTTGGTCCGTTTTTCCTCCTCTTTCAAAGCGATGTTTGGCTCAGCAGGCGCTGAGAACTCGATCACAAACATCACCTTGTTTGGCTTGGATTAGCCTGATTGTCGGAAACGAGAAGTTCCAATAAATTCGGCACCTCTCGTTTTCGACAACGGACTCAATGTCTCCGGGGACGTAAGGCAGCACTGATGTTTGGTCTACTCCGTACGAGTGTCGTAGATGATAGTACAGCACCCGTAACGCCGCGTTATGGCGATGGATATAGGCCGAAATCGCATATACTGGGCATGCAGACAGTAAATGCATGAGCGATTCCGGTGCCTGACGGCAGGTCCTGCGGTTAATATCAGGAACCTCTACACCCATTACGCGGCTTCGGTAGACCAACGTGTTAATTACACCACCTTGGCAGGCCACAATGAATCCCTCGGTCTCCGACTTTAGCCCAGCTGACCTTAAAAAGGCAAATGTCAGCCTTGTCGATAAACCCCGTGTTTCTAGGTTCTTATAGAATACACCGTGCATGGGTTTATCGACATGCTGCCTAAACAGATGTTCCTGTTCGGCAGCTTTTATTTGGACCTTCAGGCGAGGTGGCAGAAGTTCAGACTGACTCTGGGTCAGCACCGCGCCGGCCTCCTCGCCTGTCGTCGAATACGAGACCAAGTTCATCTGCGGCTCTTTTTGCCGCCTTCAACAATCCTGCACCCACCCCTGCATTTTCGTCATCTCTCACTAATTCCAGAAGCGGGTCTGAGCTGCTTAGGACATTGCATGCCATACTCAGTGCTACTCTGCCATGCATACACTCCAACTTCAAGAGTCCTCGGCCCCTCCGTTGACGTGGGAGGTACACACGAGGAACGGACGATCTAGGATGAATACTCCTATGGATATTCATCATCTTGCGGGTACATCTGTCTAACTGGCGCAGCTCATCCACTGTCCATTTAACTACCCCAAAGGAGTAGAGCAGAACAGGAACAGCAAGCATATTAGTCGCAGACACCTTGTTTTTCCCCGAAAGTTCGGATGACCAAATATTTCGGAGTAGGCATCTATACTTGCCGCGAAGAGATTCTTTCACTTGTTGCACATCCTGGATGTGATGTTGTTGCACACCCAGGTATGTGTAGGTCTCTCCGGCATCCAGATGTCTTAGGATGCTTCCGTCTGCGAGCTGCGCGTCTTCAGCAAAGTCCCCGCATCGTCCTCTCTTGAGATGGACGACCGCGCATTTGTCCAACCCGAACTCCATTATTGTTATTATTATTATTATTTTGTCGTAATAATAGATACGTGTACCAAATATCATATGAATGTATCAATTTTATTTTATTAACCCCTTTTATAATGGAGCGGGGTGTGGTGTGGTGGGGTTGGCAAAGCTATAAAAAAAATTGAGGCCTTTGCTTCTAGTACATACACCAAATCCCAAGGTTCTGTGTTCTTACCAGCTTACATTACTTATTATCCCTTATTTACCACCCAACCCTTCAGCGGAGTAAGCTCAAAATATAATCTAGTTCCAGATATCGTTATAATATATAAGCGTACCAAGTTTCAAGTCAATATCTTAAATCCTTCCAGGGAGAACGTGCGTACAAAAAAGTTACAGACAGACAGAGCGGCAGACAAATAATTTTTCTCGCAAAATTGATATTTGGACGTTTCATGACATTCTAAAACTATTTCAACATTTTTAATTTTTTTTTACGATTACTATACTTCCACTTCACTATAGTCACGAATCTTGTACACGTCATCAATTTATGTACTTATCAGACGTGACTATTAAATATTAGCGCACTGCAATATAAATAAGAAAAAGTCATGTTTAATGGGGCTACTACAGAAGCTCCAAGCGTAACGATGCGTTTTAGAGATGAATAATGTTTTTATTAAGTTTTGAGGATTTGCGAAAATTTTTCACGGAATTAAAAATTGTTGAAAGTTTCGATTTTTTCTATTATTTAAAAAAAATATGAACCGATTTAAATGATTCGGGCGACACATTAACTGTCTTCATATCCCCTACGAAACTTGTAACATCAAATATTGCTATTATTAATTGGCTTAGAGCTACACTTAAAAAACCCGATGTTTCATGATTTTTTGGCAAAAAAACGTTAATTAAAAAATGTTTCCCCCACTTTAAAATCTGAGGAAATTCCCAGGTGTGCTCCTTATCAATAAATACATCCACTAAACCATGTGGCTACCTGTAAGGAATTTCATCCAAGTAGCCTTCCGATGGGCTAATTCTACTGGCCTATTTGTAGTTAATCCATCCGACCGCTGAATAGTGTTGGCGAGAATATTATATTACATTATATTAAAATTGAATGAAGTTATGTGTTATTTTACAGAAAGCTCCTTCCAAATGGTACGCCCATGCATGCGATTCTGTGTAACCTTCAGTCGGTTTGATTCGGAAATTAAAAGATGATGACTTTAACGACAAGATTCATGACTACAACTATACATGGATGTGGATGTAAGCGTCCTTAATTATTTCTTGCTTTTTAACACTATATCTTTTGTAAATCTTATCGTAAATTTTTGTATGCTTTTTGCAAATTAATATATTCCCTCACTCTGCAATTGGATTTATACCGTAGGAAGTTGTGATCTAAGTAAACAATACCTAGAATCATTCGGTCTTTAATTCCTTAATTCCTTACTGTTGTGCTATTTAAACAGTAGTTTCCTATTAAATTCTACTGCTGTTGCTAACTAGAGAATTGGGTTTCAATCGGTATTTAGACTCTACTCGATGCGGATGGATGAATTATCCAATGTCATTTTCCATTATCTCCAATGCTCATATCCCCGATACGGAAATTAGGTGCTAATATTATCAAAGCCTACTACGTAAAGTTATGCAGAACCGTATTATGCATGTGCTATTGATTTTTCCGTACATTACGAACGGTAATGTGGAATTTGTACTAGAATTTCGAGGTACTTTGTCACAGGCAATTTATAACTCTAGCAATGTATTTCAATATACTGCGGTGTAAGAAGCTATTAGGTAAAATGTGATTTGAAATATTTATTGAAAACACTTACTAACAGTTGAGAAATTCTAGCATATAATAGAATAATTACTCCCACATTCACATATTGGAGTGGAAGTATAGTAAACGTAAAAAAAATATTAAAAAAAAAATAGGTTTAAAACGTCATAATATAGTAAGTAAGTATTTATTGATGTATTATACAAATGTATTTACACAAGTCAAAATGTATGTCAGTCACAAACAATAAATATAAATGTAGTAAATAAAATATAGATATCAAACAAACATAATTTAAAGGACTAACAAACATATACTTATGTTACTTACATAAAGAAGAAAAATCTGCATAAAAGAACTCGCTTAGTGAAAAGAAAGCATTCTCTATTAGAAATGAGTTCATAACAGTTTTAAAAATACAATCCAGTTCCCTGATATTATGCGTGATAAATATTTTGATTCATGCTCTTTTATATATAGGAGGCATTGCAAAATACAAATACTATAGAGAGTAGGGATCTTCAATTTTTTAAAAGATTCCTTGCACTCCTCTCTGAAACTCAAACCCGCGATCACCCGTAATGCTATTCCTTGTACAGCAAAAGCAGTTGCAGTATGTGAAGAGTGACCCCAGGCCAGAATTGCATAGATAAGTACAGAGTGAATTAGACCAAAATATACTGCTAATAAAGTATATATTTTTGGACATTTTACCACAAATGGCATCCAGGTGTTTTGCCCAGGTTAATTTAGTATCTAATTGGATGCCTAGAAACTTAACACAGTTCGTGGTTATAATTGTATCTAAAGTATGTTGTTTTAAACTAAACATCATCGACTCAGTTTTATTTTCATTTAGCATTAATCTATTTGCTATGAACCAGTCTTGAATAGTAGACTGAGCATCGCGCATACTAGAAATCAATGAGTTGACATTTGTATTGTTACATCTTGCTGGGATAGTGTTATATGGCAGGTCATTAATAAAAGTCAGGAAAAGGGTTGGGCCCAAGACGGAGCCTTGGGGGACTCCAAATTTTACACTTGTTAGTTTGGAATTCATGTTGCCATAGTTAACATACTGAAGTCTGTCTTCTAGATAAGATGATAGCAGTTTCTGACTGGTAATTGAAAATTTGTAGAAACCTAACTTTCTTATTAATGTCATGAGAGACGCAGTCGAACGCCTTACTTAGGTCTAAAAACTGAGCATACAAAAATTTACTTTGTTCGAAACCCCTATTTAACATGTCAGCCAGTGTGTTTATAGCTACCGTAGTGGAGACATTTTTGCTCTGAACCCAAACTGATGATTATTAAACAAATTGCAGTTCTCAAAATAAGATGTTATTTGCAGTTTTAACACGGTCTCAAAAATTTTTGCGAAAAAAAGTATTATGGAGATAGGCCTGTAGTTTGTTGGATCATCAACATTGCCTTTTTGTAAACTGGAGTAACTTTTGAAATTTTGAGAATTTTAGGAAATGTGTTGTTTCTTAAACATTCATTTATAAGTTTAGTTAAAGGAATAAGTATAGAGTGTTTAACGGAATTAAGTATTTCAAGGTTTGGTTTTTTAAATTGTTAAATATGTCCAGCATTTGTATGCAAGACACTTCAGAAAAACTAAATTCAGTATTATGTTCAGGAATATTAGTGTTGAGTATGAGTTTCAAAGTTGTTATTTGAAGGCGGTAACTTATTTATTATGTTTTAATAATAGTCTATTATCATAGGGCTCAAAAACGACCGCTCGCATCGATGTCCCGCTAAGGTTTAAAACGCTTTGTTTTATGAATATATAAGCCAACACGATCACCAAATGCCTTGTTGGAATTTCTGAAAGTGGATTTTTCTCCAGTAATCCACAATTCAAGATGGTGACTAGGCCGATGTTTAAAAAAATTATATCTTCCGTAATAATTGTCCAATTTTCAATTTCAAAAAAACGTAATTTATAAAAAGTAATACTACAGTTAAAAATACTTAATACCTAATGAAATATTCCCAAAAAAAATGTTTTTTTTCAATTTTATATGTCATTTCTATCTTGAAAATAATAATATGGAATAAAATTTCAAACAAAAAATGTGCAGAATTTTATGCTGGTATGAATTTTTTTTCTTTACGAGCAATAATATCGGTTTTAAAAATTTGCCGATCAAATTCAATATACTCGTTTTGCATTTGCGAAGAGTATAGTAATGGAACTTAATTTTAGTACATGTTTTTTTGTTAAAAACCCGTTGTAAAATGTTATGCAAGGATATGCCAGCAACTAAAGTCTAGTTGTCTAAGACTTAATCTTAGACATCGAGTCTTTTGTTGTTAACATGTGGGACAGGAAAGGAAGACTCGCTAAGAAACAGCACAAAGTCAAAAAGATATCAACAATACTCTGGTGCATCTTATCGTGCCTCGAATGCATCATTAATAAAAAACATTTCCCTTAAAGATTTTTTATCCAACATAAAAACCAAATGGAAGCTCACTGAATACCTCGCCAAGAAAGTTCGGAATCGAGAAAGATTTAAGCATATTGTAACTTCATATATCCCGCTAATAAACATAGAAGACAATAATCATGAAGAAGCTGATACTATTCTAATGCTTCGTGTAACTCAGTTGATGGATTTGCAGTTGATTGTTATTTTATTTTAGGGTCCATTATATTGCAACAGTATGGAGAAGTGCGAATGAAAATATCCAAAATTTGCCAGGTGCTAGTTGGTCTCTGTAGGTGGAGAAAAAGTCATGAATATATAGAACCAGTCTCCTTGCTTAACCCACACGCCTCAAGAGCTGTAAAACTAACCTGGTCAAATCTAGCTGCAAGAAGGCGAACAATGAAATGTTCCTAAAAAATTGATTAATTTGCACAGAAGCCTGTCAATGTTCTGCAGGAAGCTTATTTTGTGCAAATACCCCAGATTTAGTAACTCCATCGATCATGGAAGAATATGAAGATAAACCAGATACATTGTGGTAATTTTACTATAACATATTGCAAATAACCAAACATATTTTTTAGAGATGATGACATGTAGATAACGTAGGTCGTTAGATGATATAAGATTAAGTCAAACTATTACTTTATGATGTTATGATATTAATAATAAAAACACATTTATTTAATCCATCGCACCGTTTTTAAAAAGCTGTAATTCTTTGCCACTAAAAAAAACCGCTGCCCAAGGAATCACTACTTCCACATCCAGATTCTTCATCCAAGTCACTTTAAAGGAAACATCTCGACTATATTTGCACTCTACTATGTGGAAATTATTGGTCATAGAATTTTAATAATATTTGGGGCAGATGTCATAGAAAAGTTTGAGGAGTTGGTTTCTACCATATACGTTAAAAATGAAGTTTCTAGTTCACCCTACTTATTTTCTACTATTCACAACTTACCACCTCCCACCCCTCCAATGGAGTCATTTCAATCAGATGTCACTACAATACATACGTGTACTAATTTTCAAGTGAATATCTCAACTTGATGTTATCAATCCCATTAATAATGAAGATTGTGGAGTGGAGGTGGTGGAGTTTGAAAAATATTAGAAAGAAATCTGAGGCCTTGGTTTCTAGTATATACACCGAATCCCAAATTTCTGTACTCTTATCAGCTTGATTTACTTATTTTCCCCTAGTCACTCCTATTAACCCCAACCCTTCTACGGAATCATCCCAAAATATAATCTAGTTTCAGTTGTCGTTATAATACATACGTCTACCAAATTACAAGTGAATATCTCAATTTTATTTTATCAACCCGTTTAATAATGTAGTAAGGGTAGTGGAAGGGTTGAAAATATTATTAAAAAATTTGAGACCTTGGCTTCTACGACATATACCGAATTTCATGTTGCAGTACTCTTACGAGCTTGCTTTACTTATTTTTCCCGATTTACCTCTACTTACCCCCACTCTATCAACGCAATCATGTCAAAATATAATCTAGTTTCAAGTGAAAAAAATTTAATTTTATCAACTCTTTTAATAAGGGAGTGGGGGTGGTGGGGGAAGGAAAATACTAATAAAAAACCTGAGACCTTCGCTTCTAGTACATACACCAAATCTCAAATTTCTGTTCTTTTACCAGCTTGATTTACTTATTTTCCCTTATATACTCATATTTAACCCCCAACCCTTCAACGGAATCATCTCAAAATATAATCTAGTTCCAGATGTCGTTATAATACATATGAGTACTAAATTTCATGTAAATATCTCAATTTTATTTTATCAACCCCTTGAATAATGGAGTAGGGGTGGTGAGGGGCTGAAATATATTATTAAAAAATCTGAGGCCTTGGCTTCTAGTACATACACCGAATTTCAAGTTTCTGTACTCATACCAGCTTGCTTTACTTATTTTCCCCTACTTACCCCTAAATAACACCCAACCCTTCAACGAAATCATCTCAAAGTATAATCTAGTTCCAGATGTTATAAGTCATACGTGAACCAAATTTCAAATGAATATCTCAATTTTGTTATATTTTATCAACCCTTCTAATAATGAAGTACGGGTGGTGGGGGTTGAAAAATATTATAAGTAATCTGAGACCTTGGTTTCTAGTACATACACCGAATTTCAAGTTTCTATAGTCTTACCAGCTTGCTTTACTTATTTTCCCCTATGTACCCCTATATAACCCCCAACCCTTCAACGGAATCATCTCAAAATATAATCTAGTTCCAGATGTCGTTATAATACATACGTGTACCAAATTTCAAATGAATATCTCAATTTTATTTTATCAACCCTTTTCATATTGAAGTAGGGGTGGTAGGGGTTGAAAAATATTACAAAAAAATCTGACGCTTTGGCTTCTAGTACATACACCGAATTTCAAGTCTTACCAGCTTGCTTTACTTATTTTCCCCTATATACCCGTATTTAACCCCCAACCCTTCAACGGAATCATCTCAAATTATAATCTACTTCCAGATGTCGTTATAATACATACGTGTACCAAATTTCAAATGAATATCTCAATTTTATTTTATCAACCCTTTTCATATTGGAGTAGGGGTGGTGGGGGTTGAAAAATATTATAAAAAAATCTGACGCTTTGGCTTCTAGTACATACACCGAATTTCAGGTTTCTGTACTCATCTTACCAACTTGTTTTACTTATATTCCCCTATTTACCCCCAACCCTTCAACGGAATCATCTCAAAATATTTTCTAATTTCAGACGTCGTTATAATACATACGTGTACGAAATTTCAAATGAAAATCTCAACTTTATATTATCAGCCCTATTAATGGGGTAGGGGTGGTGGGGGGGTTGAAAAATATTATGAAAAAATCTGAGGCCTTAACTTCTAGTACATACACCGAATTTCAAGTTTCTGTACTCTTACAAGCTTGCTTTATTTATTTTCCCCTATTTACCCCTATTTACCCCTATTTAACCCCCAACCCTTCCTTCACCGGATATCCTCAAAAAAACAATCCAGTTCCAGATCTCGTTATAATATATACGTGTACAAAATTTCAAGTCAATATCTTAAACCGTTCTGGAGAAAACGTGCGGACAAAAAAAAAAAAAAAGTTACAGACAGACAGACAGACAGACAGACAGACAGACAGACAGACAGACAGACAGACCGACAGACAAACAGACAGACAGACAGACAGACAGACAGACAGACAGACAGAAATTTTTTTTCGCTCAAATTTAAAATCTCGACGGTTCATGACATTCTAAACCTGTTTCACGAATAAAAATTTTTGAAAATTTTTTTGCGATTACTATACTTCCAATCCACTACGTGGATGTGGAAGTAATTGAAAACGTTTCTGACATGGCCCGAATGCAGTTTACAACTTAGAGGAGCTATATTATCGTATAAGAATCCCATTAATTAACTGAGTGCCCGACCAAACTCACCTTGCGCACCGCAATATTCTTCCACAATACCTGTAATGTTTAAATTTTAGAGCATTATTGTTTAACCAACGCTCAATAAACTATATATCGTTGCATTCAGCATTAAATTCTACACATTTTTCGTTTAAACTGTTTTTCCATTTAACTTATTGCCTTTCAAATATAAAATATTTAGAATAGTTTGTTAGAAAACGAAAATCTTTCTTTTTTTGCACAATTTTCAGTTAGATTTTAAATATTTTTAGATCTTGTATTTTTATAGTAAAACAAATACTTTTTGAAATATTTCCTTTTTTAAAATAAAAGATCGGACAACTACGACGGGAGATATGAATTTCATTCAAATCGCCCTATCCACCATCTTGATTTGTGTATTACTGAAGAAGAATCCATTTTTATTCAGTGATCCAGTAGACCTAAGTAATCATAAAATAAAGAGTTTTCAAATTTAGCACGACGACGCGCGACGATGCGAGCGGATCCTATGAGACTAGACTATAAAGCGATTTCCGTCTTTACATTTTATTTAAACATACGATCTTCCATCTATTTCCATAATATTTACCCATGTTCTTCTATTATTATAGAATTTTCCTATACATTAGATTTATTTATATCAATTAATTTATTTTGATTGTCTCCTGATTACTTTGTATAGCTACTCACTGTGTGTTGTTCATCTCAGTATACCTAGAAATATGTCTTACTTCTAAATCGTTTTGGTTCGCTTACAGTTTTTGTTTTACAACATACGACTATTATGCTTGTAATAGATACTTTACAAAAAAATCTTCAACAGTAAGTACTGATACATATGTCTTTGTAGAGCTGGTTGAAATCATATTTTACTTGTTGTAGTTGTTTTCTAATTTCTTAGAGAATGTTAAGTTTCTTTACCCATTATTTTTTACCCAAATTTGCATTGAATTCTTGGGTTTAAGAAGACGAACAAAAAATGGCAGATGGTAGTAGAAAGAGCATACGTTAAAAACACAAAAGGGCATACTCAAGTAGCACTTAATCGAGTGGGGCTTCTTAATGATGTCGTTGTATTGTCCGCTGTCCTTTTCCACAGGACTAAAAAATGAGATCCAAATAAAAGCAACCAGTAAATTAGATTTCTTTAGATTACTGTAATTTTTCACATTTTTTTAATTTTCAAAGCGCTCTATATAGTGTAGTTACTGTTGTTAATGTTTTCTTTAAAGCTCTTTACGTACATTTAAATTGTTAGAGCCGTAATATTTTTGTTATTAAACTTCTATAAAGCAGATTTTATTTTCATTTTAAAGAACCTTAAGTTCGCCAAGGCCAAATATATTGAAATGATACATATTCTTTGTAGGATTTTGCAAACAGCAGAAAAATACCGCTGCCTAAGGAATCACTACTTGGTCATATAATTTTAATAACATTTGAGGCAGATGTTATAAAACATTTGAGGTGTTTGTTTCTAGCATAAAATGTTCCTACATTCACCCCTATTAAACTCCCACCACTTCAATGGAATGATCTCTAAATATAATCTAATTCCAGGTGAATATCTCTTTCTCAGTTCAGTTCGAGCAACGAGGAGCAGCAGTAGCACCGGCAGCAGCAGCAGCAGCAGCAGTAGCGGTGGCAGCAGCAGCAGCAGCAATAGGAAGCCGCCAGCTAGAACCTCAGGATGGCAGATGAGATTCCGCCGAAACGTCGTTCAGACAAGCATGGCTCCCACAGGAGCCTACCAACTACACGGGAAAATACCCGGAAGCACACCAACACTTCATAATAATTATAATCTCCATGCTCACACATGTATAAGTTTTTAAACAGGGGCCCTAATTGAACCATGAAAATGGCCAACGATTTTCCGGTCTGTGGTTGAGTTTTCCGGATTCGTGATCAGATACCCAAAAAATCAATTTTTTTTTTTCAAGAAATAACATCTAATATTAGGGGGTAGAAATGGGTCAATTTTGGCGTTCTGGGGGTGAAGGAGGTGCATTGACAAGTAGTTATCTAGTCACGAATGACTTTTGGGATTCATAAAACATCATGCGAACAAAATTTTTTTCGATTCCATCTTCTGTAACATTTTTACATATTCGGCCTTTTTCTCCAGCTTACAGCCTAGACTATTTATGCAATTCGGATTTTGGATATATTTTATTTACATTAATAATCTGTTTCCTTACCAATAATAGGCGTCCTCCGTTGTATTCCTGCCTTAACAGAGCCAAACATCCTAAAATATCCAATAGGCGTTTTACAGTGTTTGGTGATAGTTTCTGTTTTTGTGGGTATCGAGTAGTAAATATGATACATGTACTTGATATTACTTTATCACACTCCTATAAATAATAAACAAATTTGAAAAGTCTCCGTGGGTGTAATTTAAACTTGCTGGAATTTCTTGACATAAGGGAATGTCTGAAAATGATGGTTATTTCCAATCATGGTTAAGTTAATGGCAATGTTTAGTAAAAGTTCTTGTACATTTAAGAAAATCGCGAATATTTCAGAAAGTTGTAACTTTAAACCCTACAATGCGTATACTAAAGAAAGAAGAATTTAACTTTGCACAACTTGGCGTAAAGATATTTGAATTTCACAAAATGTAACATGAAGAATGGAAGACTTGGTATACTATTATGGAATTTATTTTAATGTAGATTGTAGCTCACCTTGTGTTCTTTCTATGTGCCAAAGAACAAATGAGAATCTCCTATACGAAGATAGTACTTTGTGTAACAAGAGTGGATATGATATCCACATCGTACGAGAAAGAAGACTGAGCACGACGCCGTAAACGGAGTGCCTCGAGTGCGATATGAATAAACCACTCGAGTTATACAGTATGCTTTTTCTACGACTAGCTTAAGAAAAAACTAAAAAAAAATAAAAGATGTATTAAACATTAACATACACACACACACTGAGGATTACTTTGGCAGCTTATGCACTAACTTGAATTTTTTAAAACGAGTAGTTGGCTATGTATTTAATACACGAACTGTGATTGGTGGATTTTATATCCATCCTAGATAGGATATGAAATATATCCGTTCAGATAACTGGAATGGCCTACTTATCCATTCTACAGACTGTACAAAAAACAGCAAATATACATAAGGGAATAGAAAAAAGTTATAACGATTTAGGCACCTCAAATTTTATGCTCATTTCGAAAAGTCGAGAATATATAGGGTTGTTCTATTTAAAATAAGCAAGTTGGTGTCGACTTCCGATATAACCAGAATTACCACCTGCTTGTAGTTATTTGGCCCCGCTGACTTTAATAACTCCCAATATTTTCAAAATGATTTATTGCATGCTTTTCCCTGTATCGATAGATTCACTTCCCGATAATACACCCTATATACACACACGTACAGACTTTCTATTTATTATTAACCTTCTAATCTATACAAATATAACCCTTTCTTGTGGCCAAAAGTTGTACAATTATGGTAGACTTACTGGGTGCGCTAAGTTGAATATTTAACTTAACGGTATATCTATCTGGATTTATTAAAATAGGTACAATAATATGGAGTATTTTTTAGTGAAATGACTTAACTATTATTGCTGCTGGCGCGTGTACTAGAATAAGACTGATAACCCATCCTGAGCGTAATAAGAAATCTTCCCAATGATTATTGTTTTAATTTTGTTGAAGTAAATTTATAGTAATTAAATGGCCTCTGACCTTAAGCATTTAGCAATCACACTAAAGTCGAATTGAAGAAGCTATAAACGTATTTTATCGCTTTATGTCTACGTGCATCCGAAATTAAAATCATCTGAAGGAGGTTGGTAATAAGAATAGGTAGACAATAAAGTTTCTCTTAATGCTGTAGGCCACTGTGAACAGGATAATGTTTATTTAATTCGGGTAGTAAATTTTAAGTAACGGACTAAGACGTTGAAGGTCATTCCTTAGTACTCCCACTGATAGTTAAAGTAAAGCAAACCTGTAATGAAACATATTCTTTATAGGATTTTGCAAACAGCGGAAAAAAACTATCTATGAGAACTAAAAGAAAAACTACATGTAAAAATGGTAATGAAATCTTTACATTCTTTCGATAACCTGACTTTTGGTTACGCTAGCAAGTTAAAATCCTAAAATAAATTTGTGCAATTTCTTATTTGACATTCTCGTTGTAACACTAGCATCCAACATAGTCCCTTACGGCTATGCAGATTAAACTAGTATCTACATGAGACCCTGCGGTATGAAGATTCAGTTCAAAATGAGAACAAATGCCTGAAATGAATTTATTTACCTACCTTGTCTTAAAAATTTTTAATTCTAATGGATTACATTTTCATAAAATCTCTCATTCAGTTTCTTGGAAATGCTTAGCCTTTGAAACATTCTTCGCCTTATTCTGAGCTCATCAGAAATGCACAAAGCCACTCATAACGATGTTTCATGCAAAACCAAGGTAATATCAAATAGAGCACTAGCAGTGACGTCACAGTATTGCCAGCTGTCAGTTGCCTGGGAGGTAAATTCAGAAATTTGACATTTGAGTTGGGGTCAATTTTCGTTCAATATAAATTAAAGTGGAGGATTTCTTAACATCAGATAGATGTAGTGATGTTTATAAATATATATTTTTTAAATCTACTGTGAGAGAAAATTTTATATATACTTTATTAGTGTTGATTTTATCAGTGTAAAGTCTGGTGTCAAGAACGTTGACATCTTTGTGAACCCATAAATTAGTGAAAATAAAGGCTATATTGGATTTTTTACATTTTTTGTACATATATAATATCAAGACATATATTAGTAAATGTTTAATTAATATACGCTCAGTTACAGCTAGGCCAGTGACATAGGTTAGGTAGTATTATTACACTAGGTTAAAAGTTATCAAAATACTCATTGATTTATGCCAATATATCAATCATATATTAATGGTTTTATAAACCTATTGTAAAATCTACGTTTTTTGACGATTTAAAATATTTCCCTTCAACTTTTTATTGATTTATATCTTATTTTTGTTAGGCTCAAAAGTTTGTAACGAGTTTAAGTGTTTATCACATTAATAACAACAATTAGAGGTTTGCATTATGAAATGCAGGAGTAATAGTAAATCTAATAAAAAGATATGACTGTGAGATCATTTCAGTTTCCATTTAATTTAAATTGCGAGCAAATATGCAACATAATACGCTCCGAATACTTTACATAGCTATATACCTAGTTTGGTATCTGTTCTGATTCTTACAATTATAATTACAGAGGTTCAAAATATTGATAATGTACACAAATAAAATACCAGTGAAGGTAAGTGAGCTAAAACACAACAGAATTTAACAAATAACACGCTTTTAACAGCATCGTCTACCATCATTGAATGTTTCAAATTATACATATTATACATAATTATAAGGGTAAGTATGAATAATAATAGTCTTATAGTTTAGATATAAATTTTATTTACAAGAAGGGTCACAATGGTTCATTAATTCAATGCTATATTATATTTTTGAAAAATCATCCAACGGTATAGTTTCAATCTCTCACTTTTAAATCATATAGGTTGGCTCCATTAATACATTTCAGCTTAGGAATGTAATGAGGGGACTCCTAAAATGTAGAATATAAATAAATTTATAATAAATTCACTGAAATTCACTTACCATATCGAAAATTAATAACTTTTGACAGGTACGCAAGATAACACGCCGGTTGAAAAACACCAATAAAACACTAAATTAAAGTCAGATCAATAAATCGCGAAATGTATAATAGACGAAAAACACCCAAAATTGATGTGACACGAAAAAAACGTTTAAAAAAGCACTACAAATTCTTTAAAAACTCGAATTAATCAGAAAGCACACAAATGCAAAACTAGGTTATTACCACCCAGGCAACTTTGGAACCATGTTGTGACGTCAGCTGCTACTGCTCTCTTAAGATATCGTCTTAAGGTATACATATGAAAAACGAGATTTGGAACTAAATTATATTTTGAGCTTATCTCGTTAAAAGGTAAATAAGTAAATCAAGCTATTAAGAGACCAGAAACTTGAAATTTGGTGTATATACTAGATAGTACAGGTAAGTTAGTCATTTCGGGTAACAATAAAAAATTAAAGGATCATATCCGGGATTTAAGTAGGTAATAACTTGGAGAATGAGACGATGCATTCTTTGCACTTCCAAGTTCCGGAAAAATTCCAAAAAATAAAAAAAAAACTTTTTTATTTTCGGTTCTTTTGCTCTAGCGGCCAAAATAATGAAAATAGAGAAAAAAAGTTTTCAGCAAAAGTTGTAGCTCGTCTCTTTCTCTACTAGAAAGGTTCTCAACATTTTTGTCTTACTTAAGCCAGTTTAGAAGATAAATCGAGTTTTCCACATACAGTTTGGAGCCGATTCGAAATGTGCGAAAAATGAGAATTCTCTGGGGGTTTCGTACGACCGGACTCATCGTTCGATAATTCTTACTATTCAGAGCCCCTAAAAAAATGAAAATAACATAAAATGTAGAAAAAAGTCTCAGATTTAATGTAGAACTAATCACAAAATTTATAAACAAATTTATCATAGAGAAAAAGTGTTAGAAGGTGGCTTAGTAAACTTTTTGCAGTTGATCCACAGATTTATTCATATCCGGAAGTCGTTAGAATGATAATTCATTTTGCTAATATATTGTTGTATAATGATATATTAATCCAATTAACATTTTATTTCAATTGCTTTTGTTGGAAAAATATGCCTTGCGATTAAAGTATTCCTCACCTATGAGTCACCTCCAAATTTTGTATTTCAATTCGCTATGTCTTAATTAATAATAATAGCACAGTCTTCATTTTTAGATTGTAAATACAATAAAATATATCCTTTCGAATGACTTTAGAGTTTTTTAAATGAGTGCACTATTTTTTGAATTTGTCTACGTTATTCATACACGTTCAGAGAATGCACAATTATACAGTAAAACATATACAACTTGTTTGTTTCTTAACATTCCTAAATGAGATTTTCACGAAGTATTGATTAAAGTACGTGGAATCAAATCTATGCAGTGAAAAAGCACCTGTTGTTACGGGAGAAATAGGGAGGATGCATAAGACTCAAAGATATGAATAAATCAACTGTATAAAGTTTACTAAGCCATCTTCTAACACTTTTTTCTGTATGATAAAAATTTGTATGAATTTTGTGATGAGTTCCACATTAAAGAGACTTTTGTCTACACTTTACATCATTTTAATTTTTTTTAGTAGCGCTGAATAGTAAGAATTATTTTTTGTAGAGAAAGACGACGAGCTACAACTTTTGTTGAAAACTTTTTTCCTATTTTCATTATTTCACCCTAGAGCAAAAAAACCGAAAATCAAAAAGTTTTTACACATTCTTTTTCAATTTTCCTTGAACTTGGAAGTGCAGAGAATGCATCATTTCATTCTACATGATATTACCTACTTAAATCCCGGAGATGATTCATTTATTATTTTTTGTGAGGTTTTTACAAAATGTTGCCCTCATTGCCTGTACTAAGAAGCCATTGACTCAATTATTTTATGACATCTGCCACCCCACCACTAACATCTCCACTCAAAGATTAAACGAGTTAACAAAATAGAACTGATTTAGCGCGTATGTGAGAATAAGAGTTCTCGAAAAATGTGTTGACATTCGCCACCCTCATTACCACCTTGAGGCAGACGAATCGAAAATGAAATATAAAACAAACTTAATTTATGACCCTCTTTTATCGAATTAATTTGATAAAATCTCTGTACTATACTGGGTGTTGCATTTTCTACGTCACTCAGTATCTCTATACGTCTTTCGACCTATTATTATCACATTTTTACTAAATAAATATTGGTTTTATCCGCTAATTGTGATTGCGTTTTTATATCATATCAGTGCTAATTTTTTTTCAATAATGTAATCTTCTGCAAATAAATAAAATCATTGTAATCAGCTTATATAAATCAATCAAAAACCACATGTTTTCGCATGATTTTATGACACTTTAGGAAGCAATAACGCTTATAAAAATAATAAACTGCATGATGTAAATACATGTTTATCATTTACGCAGTGTTACCATATTGCAGGAATTATTTTAAGTATTACACATACTAATTAAAAATTATTCCAATTAACACTGACTAATTTCGTTGGAATAAAGTGAGACAATTGTAGTTTAAAAAAATGTGTTAGAAAGCTCTTGATATTTATACAGCATGTCTAGAAAAGATACCGCCAAATTTTGGTGGGTGATAGAGAACACCAAAACAAGCAAATTTTGTTAACATAGCGATCGCCTAAAGTAAGCCGTTTTGTCAGTAGAAATTATTCGAACTCACAGCAGTTGGCCAAATGAATGCATATTTACTACTATACATAGATTACATCGTCAGTTCATGGATTGATGGACCCTATGAATATATGTCTCTCCGAATGTAGAAATTTCATATATCGGAGATATCACAAAACCACGAAAGAAAAAATCGGGGGGGACTAAGGTCGGAAGATCGAGTGGACCAAGCTATAGCTATAATTCAGCTGTTTAGAAACGGCTGATCCAGACACTGATGCACATTCAAACTGAAGAGTGGAGATGTTCCGTTATTGTAAATCCACATGTCTCATCTTATCTCCAAACGAACAAACTGTAAAATTTCCGAAAAACATTTGCAACTAAGGGTAAATGTGGCCGCCCAAACGGGGTGGCAGCAAGTTCCCTTCCACAATACCGGGTCATCTATAAGGTCTTCAAATTTATCTGCATCTTTTCGGGATATCCTTTATAATTTTGCATCAGGGGGTTCCACAAATATCAAGTGGTAGGCTTTGTTTAACCAATAAATTAATTAAACGTTAGTTATAGATATAACAATAATAAAAAGTTTATTACATTCATTAAAACAGATAAGATTAGTAAGCTTTTAATTCTATAATTATATTGGAAAACTAGATACTGTCAAGTTCATTTTGCATACTATGCTTATAATCTGTTCCATGAGAAAAATTCTTAATTTTTCAATCAAGAAATTGTTTCACTGTTTTAATCCATGAATAGATAAGACTTCGTTCATCGCTTAAAGTGTACACAAAAGTATTGTGCTTGTGAAACTAGTAAAGAAAAATGACACAATTTTAACCCATTCTTCCGGCTAATCGAACACTATTGCCTAATACTGAAGATAAAGAGAAATG
Source organism: Stenurella melanura (assembly GCA_963583905.1). NCBI lineage: Eukaryota > Metazoa > Arthropoda > Insecta > Coleoptera > Cerambycidae > Stenurella > Stenurella melanura. The sequence goes on from OY757313.1 coordinate 14,634,195, forward strand.
TGTTTATTTTCTTTCGTACTAAATGTATATCAGCTAGTAATAACCGAGATATGGATAGGCATGTAGATGGCAGCAATCTGTCTATACTGACAGACGACAGATATACTGACGACAGAGAGGCAGCAGACAGACGACAGACAAGAGTCAGACAGACAGACAGGCGACAGACAAGAGTCAGACAGACAGACAGACAGACAGACAAATGACTGACAGACAGAAGACCGATAGATAAACGTCAGACAGACGATAGATAAGCAAGGCAGATACACATCTTGATCAAATTGAGCAACCTTAATGTTCATAATTTACAAAGAAATATGTGATATAAAGACAGCTCGGAGAGCTTCTTCTCTTCGGTAGATGACGAAAGTAGAACATAATATATTGTCTGTCAGTTTTTTCCTAATAAACATTGACAATGAAGTGTTAATCAATAGTTACACAAGGAGGAACAAAGAAGAGTACAAATTAAAAGTAAGATGCAAATAAGAAATTACTAGTTTCTGGGCTCCTAGCATGTTATATTCGTTATCGTCATACCTCTCTCATAAGTATACTTGTGGCGTATGGTGTTTCCCTTATATCTCACCGCCACATCATTTGGCCGCTCATATATACAGTGTGTTTCACTTCTCGTGAAGACACCCCTGTATCTTCTTTATTTGTGGCCCAATTAATTTCAAATTTTTACGAGGTATACAACTCTGTAAGGCGACTTTAATCAACACATAAATGTCGTTTAGATATAAAACCTCGGCTTACTGCGATAAAAAGAAAATCGAGATTTTCGAGAAATCATAGTAGGCTTAGATATAGACGAAAATTTTATTAATAAAAGTTGTTCAGAATCACTAGATATGCCCCCCTATAAAATTTGGTGAAAATCGGAATACTTTGAAAAAAAAATTTTTGTTTCACTTCTCGTGAAGACACCCCTGTATCTTCTTTATTTGTGGCCGAATTAATTTCAAATTTTTATGAGGTATACAACTCTGTAAGGCGACTTTAATCAACACATAAATGTCGTTTAGATATAAAACCTCGGCTTACTGCGATAAAAAGAAAATCGAGATTTTCGAGAAATCATAGTAGGCTTAGATATAGACGAAAATTTTATTAATAATAGTTGTTCAGAATCACTAGATATGCCCCCCTATAAAATTTGGTGAAAATCGGAATACTTTGAAAAAAAAATTTTTGTTTCACTTCTCGTGAAGACACCCCTGTATCTTCTTTATTTGTGGCCGAATTAATTTCAAATTTTTATGAGGTATACAACTCTGTAAGGCGACTTTAATCAACACATGAATGTCGTTTAGATATAAAACCTCGACTTACTGCGATAAAAAGAAAATCGCAATTTTCGAGAAATCATAGTAGGCTTAGATATAGACGAAAATTATGTTAATAATAGTTGTTCAGAATCACTAGATATGCCCCCCTATAAAATTTGGTGAAAATCGGAAAACTTTGAAAAAAATTTTTTTTTTCATCTCGTGAAGACACCCCATCTTTTTTTTATTTGTGATCGAATTTTAAGACTAATTTATTTTAAAAAATGTATCAATTATACAACTCTATAAAATGACTTTATCCAACCCACAGAGAGAACTTTTTCCAACAAACGAAAGTCGTGAACAAAAATCATGATTCAATAAAACGCTAAAAGGGCCACTTTTTATTACATATCAAGTTGTAACACTGTTCCTTTTTTTTTGTTTTTTTCGTTGTCAATGTTCTTGAGGAGTAACTTTCCATCATATCCTTCTTATCGACTCAGAATTTTAGGAACATTAGGGGTTTTTTGATTTTTTGTTTTAAATGTTAAGAGTGCCGTGAAATTAACTGTCAATAACTATTTTGTTTATTTCTCCATTCTTACTTTTATGACAGAAGTGATTATTGTTATTTATTGTTCAGTTCGTAAGTTTAATTATTTAATTTTTTTAATCATAATGGTTAGAATTCTTTTAACCACTGATGAAAAAGTAGAAATAATAAAGATAGTCGGTGAAAATGTACGTTCTTCAAGAGAAGCTGCAGAAGAATTTAATTTAAGACATCCTCTAAGACGACCAATACACCATGGTACCGTTGCAAGAATATGTCACTTGTTCAATACAACTGGTAATGTGCTTAAACCGAGAGTACATCTCAGTCGAAGACATGGAGAGGATGACGTTATATTAGCGGCGTTTAACGCCAATCCCACTACCAGCCTTAGAAATATGGCTCGTGACCTCAATTTGTCGGCGTCAAAAATTTGGAGATGTTTAAAACGCCATAAGTTACAACCGTTTAAACCAAAATTTGTACATACCTTGGAGGAAGGTGATGAAGAGAGAAGACTAGAATATTGTTTATGGATCCAAGGTAATTATTTAAATAATAGAGACTTCTTGAAGAAAGTAATTTTCACGGACGAAGCAACTTTCTCCACCAACGGGGTAGTATCATCACAAAATTCTAGATACTGGGCAGTAGAAAATCCTGATTGGATAATAAATTGTAAAAGGCAATATTCCCAGAAGGTAAATGTGTGGTGTGGAATTTTTAATGAAACAATAATAGGGCCGTTCTTCTTTTTTCAAAATATAAATGCGTTACATATGCTACAATTTTTAAATAATGATCTGTGGAATGCAATAGTCGATTTTCCTTTGGAACAATTGTATTTCCAACTCGACGGAGCATCTATCCATAATTCCGTAGTAGTAAGAGCATGGATGAACGAACATTTTCCCCAAAGATGGATAGGACGAAATAGCCCTCTAATACATTGGCCACCCAGATCTCCTGATCTCACTCCCATGGATTTTTATTTTTGGGGTCATATTAAAAATAAAGTTTATAAGACCAGACCTCAAAATGTGGAGCAGCTTTGTGTGAGGATAAGGCACGCGTGTTTAGAAGTTACGGCTCAAGAACTGCGAAGAGTTGTAATAAATAACAGAAAGCGGATTGAGAAGTGTATTACACTTGAGGGTGGGTTAGTAGAAAGGGGCCGAATATAATAGTATAATAAGTGGCATTTTAGTCATTCACTGTAAATACTGTTTCATTACCTTTTATTTAATAAATAATTTTAATAATAATTGTGCACGACTCATTTGTTGGAAAAAGTTCTCTCCGTATGTTTGGACAATATCGCTGTGTAACTGATAATTTTTTTAAAATAAATTAGTCTTGAAATTCTGTAACAAATAAAAAAGATACGTGTTTTCACGAGAAGTGAAACAAAAATTTTTTTTTCAACATATTCCAATTTTCACCAAATTTTATAGGGTGGCATATCTAGTGATTCTGAACAACTATTATTAACAAAATTTTCGTCTATATCTAAGCCTACTATGATTTCTGGAAAATTGCGATTTTCTTTTTATCGCAGTAAGCCGAGGTTTTATATCTAAACGACATTTATGTGTTGATTAAAGTGGCATTATAGAGTTGTATACCTCATAAAAATTTGAAATTAATTCGGCTATAAATAAAGAAGATACAGGGGTGTCTTCACGAGAAGTGAAACAAAAAAATTTTTTTTCAACGTATTCCAATTTTCACCAAATTTTATAGGGTGGCATATCTAGTGATTCTGGACAACTTTTATTAACAAAATTTTCGTCTATATCTAAGCCTACTATGATTTCTCGAAAATTGCGATTTTCTTTTTATCGCAGTAAGCCGAGGTTTTATATCTAAACGACATTTATGTGTTGATTAAAGTCGCCTTACAGAGTTGTATACCTCATAAAATTTTGAAATTAATTCGGCCACAAATAAAGAAGATACAGGGGTGTCTTCACGAGAAGTGAAACACACTGTATACTTAGTGGGCCAAATAATGTGGCGGTGAGATATAAGGGAAACGCCACACGCCACACCATTCCCCCACCAGTGACAAAGTCACGAGAAACCTGATAGTAGAAGAAGAACGATGGATAAACTGGATAGGAACCAAGCGAGTACCCCACTCATTACTTGACGCACTCTACCCACATCAGCTCAATCCTAGGAGAAGGGCTAAGCAACGCAATGTTCGAGGAGCAAATATCTCTTCGTAGGGTGTAGAGTAGTTTTAGAGTACATCGTAAATCATGTTGCATGTTCAGATCACGTCGGGGTCACCAATATGGAGTTAAAAAATGTTAGCATTTCGTTCCGTGGCTACTCCGTGAACTCGTCAGTAAGGCTGGAGTAGCCACTGCCTTATACGCTTTTCCAACGAACTCAACTTGGCCGCTCGTATATATACTTAGTGGGCCAAATGATGTGGCGGCGAGATATAAGGGAAACGCCACACGCCACAATACTCTAATTCATTGTTTTTCGATCGTAAGTGACGCTTCATGTATCAAATACTTAGTGCCATTGACAATGGTCGTTATTTATCATAACGTTCTTAAGTAAATTAAGTAATTTTGGGAGAATTTTCTCTTATATAAGTATAAGTATTAAATGCTATAAGTGAGCAACGACCTAAATAATCATATTAGCTTACCTTTATCAACAAACGTGCGTAATCTGATGCTTCGAATAGAAATTTGTTCATAGCTTCTCTTGTAAATACACAAGATTTTTTAGCTTTTAAACCAACATTCTTTCGCTTAAGTAGAAAAAAAACCTTAAAGACAGGTGTGCCTCAGGGCTCCATATTAGGACCGTTACTTTTTTTATTCACATTAATAATATGCTTTCGGCAAGAAAATGCCTCACGTATATTCTGTGCTCAGATGACACTACAATCTCCATTAGATCAGATAATTTAATTAACGTTGAAGTAAAAAAAGTAGAATTCAGTCACTCTAATAATCTAATTTGTAATAAAACTAAATCACAAGATATGATCTTCACGTTACGCAAGATTTCTACTGATGTAGTATCTGGTGTAAAATTTTTAGGTGTTTACTTGGATCCTCATTAGAGGTGTAATATGTACATTGACAACATTTGTCGAAAATTGAGTAGCAGAGTTTTCGTTATTCTTAACCTATCGAGTACTGGGTCCACAGATACGTTGAATTTAGCTTACTTTGCATTGTGTTATTCAGTCATGAGTCATGCTATACTAGTGTGGGGAGATGCTGCTGACTTTAACGAGGTATTTGCTATACTGAGGAAATTATTTAGAATTATAGCATGCTTAGGATATACTGAGGATTGTAAAAATGCTTTTATTGAATTTGGCGAATTAACATTACCTTCTCTGTATGTTTTGGAATGTTTAACATATATTGAATTAAATTCAAATGGCTACCTATATGAACCAACACATTAATAATAGCAAGACTAAAAATAATGTAATTACTCCATATTATAGATTAAATAAGTCACAGAATAGACCAAATTATTTAGCAATTCAAATGATTAATAAATTACCATCAAATATAAAAAACGTTGAAAACCTAAACAATTTTCTAATGGCAATTAGAAATGTGCTCATTGAAAAGACATTCTACCACTACAGGGAATTTTTGGACTATGATTTTTTGACATTGAATGTACCTAGTAACAGTATTCGTTTGTAAAAATTTGTTATATATACACTCTGTTTTACGTTCGTTAACATATGTTTCATTTGTTGTTTACACTCTTTTTAATTTGTGTTACGTAATAGTTATCATTACTTAGCTGATTTGTTGACTTCTGTAAGTACTCTTGTACATTAACACTATTAAATTATTATATTGTCTGTAATTGTTTATTTGTGGCATATTCAGATTTTCTTACTTTTTATTGGGTATTTTGCCACTGAAAAATATTTAAAAATTTTAATGAAAAAACCTCTGCGCCAAACGGATCAGACAGAGGTTGGTTTTTGAGTACTTGACTGTTTCAAAAAGTCTCACACCTAAAAACATATAAACTAGAACAATGTTATAAACTAAAAACTGAAAATCAAAGCTATAGGTAGTTAACGTTTCGGAAGAGAATCTACTTCCGTTCTCAAAACTTTTTTGGCCGTCAACCGTGACAGTTCTTTGTTTATGTATTTCCATAGTCACGTGAGACATTAAATTATATTTATCTTATTTTTACTTACTTCGTCTCTAAGGATGGGCAACCAACTAGTACAAAAATATATTGAATAATTAGAAACGCATCTATCCTCGTTTAATAAAATAATCGCGGATTCTTTAAGTTTTCTTTTAGTTCCGTTGCTCTCTATTCCCAAAATCTTCGCCGAGTCCCATTTAATTCTATGATTATTATCCCACGCGTGTTCACAAATTTTGGATTTTTCAAATTCTCCCCTTCTAGCGTAATTTCTATGTTCACCAAGCCTTACGTTGAAAGGTCTAGATGATTCACCTACGTAATGTTTTCCGCACTCACACGGAACACTATAAATAGAATATACTATCACAACCTGAGGTATTTAGGTCAATGGCAGTAATTCCAGATATACATGGTTTATCGGATAAATTACGAAAAATTGTGAACAGGTTTTCCGTACGAACGGTTTTTCAAACGGGCTCCACGCTAAGATCGGTTTTATCAAGAACCAAACCTCCAAATATTGTTCAAAGTTCAAAAAATTGTATTTTGAATGACGGCTTCCATTAAAATCCTTTTATTTTGTTGACGATTGCCATGGATTTTCCAAGCATCCCTACTTTTACTATTTGATTAGTAAATAATATGAAATCTTACTCAAACAGTTATAGTTTTCCACTAGTTTTTCACAAGTTTTTTCTAGTTTAATGATTCGTGGATATGACCAAAAATATGATATGCATCGCGGGTTCAGTACAGTGCGATTTTTTGGTTTCGAATATTTGCAAACCTCGGCCTTACGGGCCTCGGATTGAAAGCTGTATACTCTCCCAAAAAAATGCGCTTACGACCCATGGTACATAAATAACTATTATGCAATTTATTTATATATTTTAAATTATTTTGTTATAACAATTCATTTAAATTTGTTTCTCAAATAATTAAAGAAACTTTACATATCCAGACAAGACTTGCTAACTGATAAGGCGATAGTAAATTTAGTTGACTGAATTTCAAAACCATCCTGTATACTCTATATATGTAAAAGAATAAATTACAATTTTTATGGTACACCTAGTACGTAAAATATTGAATAATAAAAAGTAAATGGACATACGCAATTTATGAAGTAGCCGAAAAAGGCCATTGATGGAATGGGTTCCCCATCTACAAGTATCACGCTAGTGACTTTTGGTATTAAACTAGCACATAACTTCATTTTTAAGGCTTCAACGACACCGCGGAGAATCTCATCAAAGTACTCTAGCGTAGAAGAAAAATGTAGGAGGTAAATATACCCGAGGAAATCTCCTAACAGATTGGAAATTAACGCCAGTTTGCATATGACGTAAGCTTTTATGATTTCAACTTCTACTTTATAGAGAAAGTTTACTGTAAAAGGTTGTTTTGTTGTATGTTAAATTAATTGTGGAGCTGGAGGCTGCTCTATTACAAAGGGCTGTGCTTGAAAATATTAGGGCTTTGAAATTAAATTGCACACTACATCTTCGATATATACCGTTAAGATGGTTATTTTTAATTAGTGTGGGTAGAAACGAACGGAGAATTTTTACTGGGAAACATTTACAAAGGAATCACAAAGAGATAGCAATTAGTAAGTTACATGTACATTGCATAGTGCGGTCAACATATATGGAATAATTAATTATAAGTGTAATTATGAAGTTTTATGAAAAATCCTGAGACACATCGAATTTTAATTTAAAATTGCAATTTTCAGCATGAAAATAGTGCCTTTTGCGTTCACACAATTCAGAGGTGGCTCTGAATTGTGACTGCCACCACGAATATGTTAAATTGGAAAAGGGGTGGTGCGACATCTCCTTCGAGACTGATTCTTCTCATGCTAGGAAGAAAAATCAAAATTGGTTTTAAAGGGGACATACAATACTCATTTCTGTTTTCATTTTGGATGGCTATTGTTATTTATTAATGTATAAAAATAACAATATATTATAGTTACCTCTTGATTTTTGCACTTTTAACTATTCACAGGCCCATAAAGAACAGTTGACTTTAATATAAGTTATAAATGCATTATCTTTTAGTTCAAGGTAGTACTTCAATGCAGAAAAAGTTAGGAATAAAAATATTCACATTTACAAATTTACCAGAATGTTGAAGTTAGCCAAAATTTGGCCAATTCTTTATTGTTCCCTAAAAATAAAAAAAGACTAAAACATCTTGAAAATTCTGCTCAAACATTTTTTTTTTTGAGTTTATATATCATATAACTAGTGTTTCTAATCATTTAATAATTAAACAAATATCATCAAAAAATTGAATGCAGCCTTTTTAGATTTTTACTTTGGCTAAGTCTAACATGCTGCTTTTGTAAATTTGAATATTTTTATTCCTTACTATTTCTGCTTTTAAGTACTACCTTAAAATAAAAGATGATGCATTTATAATTTATATTATAGTCTGTTATTTTTTATTGGCCTGTGAATAGTAAGATGCACAAAAATCAATAGATAACTATATAATATTGTTATTTTTATATATTAGTAAATATCAATAGCCCTCAAAAATGGCAACACAGGAGAGTGTTTTATATCTGCTGTAAAACCCATTTTGATTTTTCTTCCTAGCTTGTTTGGTTTTCGAGCAATTCATCTTTTTCTATAGGCCGCGACCAAAAAATTTCAAATTAACGAAAATTCGCACGCAATAAAAATACAAATTTTGCAAATTTTGACAATATCGATTTTCTCGAAAACCATGGCATTTACAAGAAAATTACAAGAGGACTTATTTTAATCAATTTGGCAAGTTTTCTTTTTTATGATGAGCAATTTTTTTGTATCTTCAACGGTTAACGAGTTTTACTTCCCTCGCATACCGAAGGGAAGTATTGTATTCGAGAAAAAATCACCCTCCGATATTTTTATGGATTCTGACGTTTCAGATCACGGAGATTACGAAAAATATAGGTTTTTCAATTCCGTCAGTCTGTCTGTCGGTCTGTCTGTCTGTCTGTCTGTTAGTGCATTTACTAAAAAACTACTTGACGGAGAGCAGTCAAATTTGGTAGGTAGTTGACGCTACTGTCAGCGCAGAAATGGTAGAAATTTCACTGGAAAATATACAGGGTGGACCGTCTAAACGGAATAAATAGTGAAAATTTTTTTTTTCGCTCAAATTTAAAATTTCCACGTTTCATGACGCGCTAATCCTATTTCGGGAAAAAAAAATTTGAAAATTTTTTTCACCAACATTTTTGAAAAAATTTTTACCAATAAAAAGATTGTTTTTCTTTGTTCAAATTTAAAATTTCCACTTTTCGTGGCATTCTAAACCTATTTAAAAGAAAAAAAATTTTGAAAATTTTTTACCAACATTTTTGAAAAAATTTTTACCACTAAAACAGATGGAAATTTTTTTCTTAAAATTTTAAATTTCCACGTTTCATAGCGCTCTAAATCTATTTAAAAAAAAAATTGAAAATTTTTTAAAAATTTCGAAAAAAATTTTACCACTAAAATAGACGGATTTTTTTTTTCTTTGTTCAGATTTACAATTTCCACGTTTCCATGGCATTCTAAAATTATTCAAACAAATTTCAAAATGTTTTTGAAACATTTTAAAAAATATTTGAAAACATCTTTAGGTAATCTATTTATCACTATTATAGAATAGACGAAATATTTATTTTTTTTCAAATTTAAAATTTCCACATTTCATGACATTTAAAACCTATTTCGGAAAAAAAATTGCCACATCCTTTCACCATTTTGGAAAAAAATGTAACACTGGAATAGAGCGAAAAAATTTTTTTTTTCTCAAATTTAAAATTTTCGCGTTTCGTGACATTCTAAACCTATTCAAAAAAAAAGTTTTGAAAATTTTTTATATTTTTAACCACCACTATACTTCCACTCCATTACGTGAATGTGGAATTGAAAATGTGACAGATGGCAATAATATTTGGCATAAGCACCTATTATATACTTTTATTGAATAATGGCATCCCAAGAAATAATTCAGTCATGGTGGACATTTGTAAATGTATTTGCGCAAGCCTTCCATATTTGGCACCTGCGTTATTTAGTATTGAACTTTTGCTGTTGGATGAGCACTCTGTATATTTTTTTGACCAAAAGTTATCAGGTTTTTTTGTAATAATAGCAATAACTATATTCCGATCTGTATTCTCAATGTCATTTCGTAATTAATAATTTTTTAGAGTGACCGCCATCCACAAATAACGAGGGAAGTTCTGTGTAAGTAACTTTACCGATTTTTTTTTCCTTTCTTCAATTCTTTGGGACTTTGCCACATGTATGTTTTCTTTTTAAGCGGTGCTCGCGGAATCTACAAAATATCACCATTAACCAGTATGTTACTGGTAAATAACCTCTACGCCTGTGACTTTTACGTCAAAGGTTCAGTTAGATGTTTCTTTTTTTAAATAAACAACACAAATAAGTATAAAAACTTGAAATTAAATATGTCACCAACGTTTCGGAAATCTAATCTGTTTCTTTTTTCAAGGCTTTTTTTGAAAAATCTTTTTTGCTGTTTCTGATAAATACACAGCTCTAAGAATGTTTGTTATGTTCAATATCCATAGATATTTACTATTTACATAGAACTGTTGATATAGTTAACAGTTTTTATACAATGTTAAATTTGTGAAGTTATTCTTTTAACATTGGCAACCAAGTTGTACAGACATCTACGGAACAATTCGACACGCCATCTATCCTCATTCAATAATGTTATCGCGGATTCTTTAATTTTTATTTTTTTGCTATCTGCCTCTTTTTTTAAAATTTTTGCCGAGTACCAGTTTATTCTATGTAGGAAAATAAGGACACCTCTAACTGATCCTTTGACGTAAAAGTCACAGGCGTAGAGGTTATTTACCAGTAACATACTGGTTAATTGTAATATTTTGTAGATTCCCTGGTCACCGCTTAAAAAGAAAACATACATGTGGCAGGAAGTCCCAAAGAATTGATGAAAGGAAAAAAATTAAGATACGCCACAAACAACATTTAGAAAATATTTGTTAACGAGTTATTAAATATTAAATAAGGCTTTTTTCACCGAAGGGGTGGTTTTTTTAGGGGTTGCGCGGCACCTCCAGAACTGATTTTTGTGGTTTGGTGATGTTCAATCCTCACACTAACAGTTACTTAAGAAAAATCTCAGATAACATTTTTTGCGAGTTTTTGGTATATTTTTTATTTTACCGACTGGACTAGTCAGCGAACTAGCAGCAGCGTTTGATTCAGTGTCAACAACTACAACCAGAGTCTGACTCTGACACTAAGTGAGCAGCTGTCAATAAAAGTGCAGAGAGTAAAGGGGAACTATTTCACTACGCGCTAAAACTATTGCAGTTGAAATTAAGTCACTAACAGCTGAAGATTAGCGAAAGATAATTAGAAATTAGCAGCCCTAGAAACAGATTAAAGTTTCTATTAACTTGGAGTATTTAATTTTCTTGTATGTTTTATAAAGACATTACTTTATTATTTTCATTACACCTTTACACTTAGAGATCTAATTTATTTCGGCTCTGCCATTCCATAAGTCTCTATTACCCTTTCTAATTATACTGTTTGAAACAACTACGTTCCTTAGAGACAGACCCAACTAGAATATTTAACCGTTGCTCCACAGTGTAAATAAATGAAGGCTAATAAAGATACTTTTCCGTTGAAAGCTTTTTTACATTTGTAAGGAGCCACGCTTTTATTAAAATCCGAATCTCACAAGGGGTATTAAATGGTAATTCCATTTTGTTATCCATTTTTTTTAAACCGTCGACTTTCGTTTAACATAATTTCGGACCTTATATAACAGTAGTAATTTTTGTCGCCTCGTTAATTTTTACCCTGAATTTGCTGCAAATATTAACACAATCTTTGTATACTGAGGACATCGTGTAGCTCTAAGAGTAAAAATCCAGTGGAGTAAACTTTGAGCTAGCTGACCAAAGAACGCCGGCTTAGTAACAGAAGAGAATAATCATAATTTTGGATAGACATAATTTTCGTTCCAACATTTTGGAAGGTCAGGGGAAGAACTGTATATTCGTAGGATTGGTATGGCAGAACTCCTGAGACATTTGGTCTCCATTATTCACCGATTTCACGAGGAAAACTCTGTTTGGCAACAACAACATCGACAAATATTTTGGCAAAAGCGTTAGACCAGACAGTATTCTGTATATTTGATTGATGACGTTGGAATTGAATGTTTGTGTGAACGTTTAACAGAGAATGTAAAGGTAAATGTAAAGGTAGATGTAAAGACAGGAGAAGCAGAAAAAGTATTTACTGCGGAAGATTAAGTTTCTGAAATTACTAATGGAACCAATTTTAGCGAATCTCATATTTATTGTCAAAAATCAGCTGCAGTTGTGCTCGTTGCAGATCCACTTCGAAATCGAAAATAATCTATATACTTTCTTTTAATATTTTCTAATCTATATATTTTCTTTCATGTCCTGAAAATGGTAAGTGTGTATTCTTTCGCAGTGAGACATCAATTATATAAAACAGGAGTGTCAGAAACGGACAGCATAGAGAATGCTGTCAATACGGTTAAAAAATTGCCACATTTAATAATTAGTTCTTTTGCCTCGAGATAGTTGGTGTGCTATTACTGATTCTAAAAATAGGATATACCAAGTAGGATCTTCAGCTGGGCGGATTAAATCTTGATTCAACCGAGCAGATTTAATGAGCGCCAATGAAACGCCACATGTAAGATATTAAGGGCAACGTGTTGTGTGTACATATTTGCATTTTATTGGAATTGTTTAAGAAATGACCCTTCAAAGGCGTCCTTGTGTCTCAAAACCCCCTGTATAGAGGGTGATTTGGCGACGAGAGGGTATTTATAGTTCTTAGACGTGGATAGTGCACCACTACTACGTACTTTTCCAAGTCCACCTAATTTCATACGAAATATGAAATGAAAAATATAATTTCTATGATGTATTGGTGTGGAAGTGAATGGGAGCGGCAAGCGGTGGTGTTGGTGGGGACGGTCTAGCGTAGGCGGATTCGGTCGAGACTTCGACGTTCGCCGGCGTTGGTTTTAGTTGTGAGCCGTCTCCAGCGTCGAAAACACAATCCACCAGCCGCCAGAGCTTTGCGCGGGCCCTCGTCCAGAAACAGGCGCTCCGAGTGGGGTGTAAACCATCGGCAGCTAGAGCAACAAGTTGAGGCCGCGCGGTGTGCTAGACTCGATGTTTCGACGCGATGATAACCTAATCCTGTGAGAGTGTGTGCCCTAGGCATGTGGGCCGTGGTAGCGGCTTGTTTGTGGGTGTGCGTTGTGGCCACTCCGCAGCCGCTGCACCTAGAAAGGGACTCTTATAGAAGGCCTGCGGCTTGGCAGAAGAGAGTCTCCGACCAGCAAAGTCCCCCTGAAGATTATTCCGATTATTCGCAGCACATTCCTCAGCTCTCCGCTGTCAATTCGCAGCTGATGTTACGATCTCCACGAGGCCAACGTCAGTATGACGTCCCCCAAATAGGTAGGAATTGTTAGAAATCTGGGGAAAGGGGCAGCGGTGGGGCAAATTTGATGTGCATGAAAATGTATGTTTCTTTGTTGTTATTTTATTGATGTGGGTGACATTTTTGTCATAACCACCATACTTGGCGATGAGGGGACCACGAAGTACCTCTGACGAAAGAAATGTCAAAATTACATAAAAATTGCACTAGAAATTTCATGTTTTGTAAATAGGTCTGAAACCATATCATATAAAGTCGATTAGTAAGAGAATATTGATTTTACTGTTAACGCTCACATCATGGTCACTGGACAATCCACACCTCGACTACCTGCATCTTAGCGGAATATTATCCAAAACACACCACTCTGGGTGAAATCAGACTTATTGATGTTTTGTGATAGGAATTTTATATTTCCACTAGGCCCCGCCTAAATATCTATTAACCCGCTCTGTTTATTAGAGAGAAATTTAGGAAGTGAAATGTATTAGAACTAAGTTTTGTTAAACAGCCGAGATAAATTTCGAATTTATATTTGCTAAAAGTTTGCTTGTACGCGGCGCAATCTTAAGCGGAGTGCCTTTCCCAATAAAGCAGAAAATAGTTAGAAAGATTCCAGGATAGAATCAGATTGCACTACAAATCACACTAAATAAATCAGTCATACCTGTACATTGTCATACTGCCCCCTGTGTTTTTCTGTTTTTCTTCAGAATATAACCGGGATTGCCGGTGACAAATTACAACAGTTTTTTCTGTGAAATTGTTACAAACGAAATTTAGATACATATTTTTTAAACATGCAGGGCAGATATCGTTAGACTATTTAGTATTTTGAGTAAATAGAATTTCAGATTTTTCAAGTGAGTAAAGGCACCCTTATAAAACGATTCGTTTGTTCGTCCGTCTATCATAGTATTTTATCTCTAAAACCATTATTGCTATAACAAGAAATGTCATTTTAAGTTAGAGGTAGGTATTGCGCAGGCAACCCAGGTATGGATGCTCCAAAAATATTTTCCGTCGTGCCTCTGTGAACCAAAATGTACGGTATTAAACACTTTCTTTATCCAGACCAGCAAGGTGTCAGTTAAAAAGTATAAATGTAAAAAAAATATTTCTGAAAATTCGTTAACATATTCATTACAAATTTGAAATCTACTGCAATGTAGCCTTTTTTACTTTTGAAAATATTCTGAAATACCAGGGATAATGATGAACTATGAGGAAATCTATAAAGCAAGTTTTTAATAGAACTTGTATAATTTACATTTTTTATTAAAAACTTCGGCAAAAGAAGTACTTTTTCAGGGTTCCGAACCCAAAATATATAAAAAATTAAGATTTAAAAGTCGACGAAACATTTTATGAAATAAAATAGTATAGAATGTAGTGAATATTTATTGTTGGTACACGCAACTACATACAGGGTGTTTTGGAATTTCGGTAACAAATCATATCTCCGTTATTTGAGTAGATACAAATTGCAACTAAAAAGGATTGTGAAAGACATCAAGGAGTTCTTCTGATTATACCTTGAAAACTGCCTTTCTTCTTCTAACCATTAAGCGACCGCTCGCAATTTTTGCTTTTAAGTTGCACCCAATAAAATTTTCCACTGCAGTAAAATCCCTACTTCATTGTTAATACATCAAGTATTATTCTTTTTGGCATCATGACCCAGGGTGGATCTTTGCATTTCTGGCTATTTTCTTCCATTCTGTTCTCTCTTGAGTTTCTCTTCTCCAGTTTCCAATACTCATAGCTCTCAGGTCATCTTCTACATCATCTATCCGTCTCATACAAGCATTATACCAATGGTATACCATTTTCAATATTATAGATATGATTTTTCTAATAGCAAACAATAAATTTCCATTCAATCACACTGGCTATAACTACAGATAGTACACGATAAATAATGTTACCCTTCAATTTCCGTGGGTTCAGAAATTATAACAAGGGACAAACACTAACACTGCTTATTTGTTAACTTACTGAAACTTTCACAATACTTATTAATTAAAATACACTTTTGCTGACTAAAATAACCAATAAAAATGTTTATTACTTGATATTTACACTTTGTGTTCACTTCGGATTATCTAATTTGCAATTTCCTTAAAAAGTCCACCTGTTTGCATTAGCTTATATACTCTAAAAATGCTTCTGGATTCATCTAGAAATCTTCTAGTCAAATCTTGAATATTGTAGAGAACTCGATCCTCCTCCTTTATTACTAATGTCTCAGAGATGGCGTGCATGAACTCAGGTGTGCATGGTATTGCAGTTACCTACACCATTACTACTTAACCATTCATGAGCTTTCAGCTCCAGTCCCTAGGGGGCGCAAACGCGTCATGATAAAAACACCTTTATTCCTGAAAGCTATCGAGTATCCGTGTGCGGAAGTAGCACATTTAGGGACAAGGAACACACACCTGATAATCGCGTATACTGAGATTAATTTGTTCTTCTGAAAACATCTCTGTGCTATGGCCGGGAATCGAACCCAGCATTACGGGGTGAGGGCCAAGTGTGTAATCATATAAAGATACTTGCACATTGGGGCCTGTTTGGACAGTTTAAAACTTGCTTGGAGTCCAGAGAAGCACAATTTGATAATTATAATAAAACAGGGTGTGTGCACTTTTTTTTTAAGTAGAAAAATATAAAATACTCGTGGTATATATTATAGCTGAAACAATTTTTTTTAATAATTTTAAAAGAAATTTAGATTCAAATGAAATATTCGCCACCTAAAAAGACATGTCACGACACTCTACACATAACTAAAGCAGCATCGTGTACTAGAGATAGGGCAAAGGGCAATTTTTTAAATTTGTTAATCACAGTTATCGCTACGGTGATCGCTCAGCAATCACTGCTCTTTGTAGCAGTGATTATGTCACTCTTTAGATCGCTTCTATCATTTCTTACCAATCGCTGTTAGCAATTGCTCAGTTGACAGAACAGATGATAAGTATCAGTGACGGTGACCGCTGTCTCTATTTTGTACTATTAGTCCCACCAAATTAGTCAAAAAATCGCTGTGTTATGGAAAAACTTCCTACAGCTATGAGATCGGTAAAAAGTGAAACATATATGGGTTGCCTAAGCATCATTCTCACCCCCCCGCAGTTCTAAAAAAGGGTGGTTTTTGAGAAATATATACACATATATGAATTTTAGGGCTGTTTCGCCTTACTCTCTATTTTGAACAAAAACTATGCATTTTGGTGAAAAATACCGGGAGAGTAAAGTTGTACAACATAAAATTTGTCTCTATATTTTTGTCCGAATTCCCTATAGTTTCACCGCTAGATGGCGCAAAAAAATATTTATATGTATAGACTTTTGCGCCTGTTTTAGATCTTGAGCCAAAATTATGCATTTTGGTGAAAAATATCAGGACAGCAAAGTTGCACAGCATAAAATTTCCAACAAATTTTGTCTCTACATTTTTTACGTTTTTTTTTTTTCGAATTTTGCATAATTGCGCCGCTGTAGGGCGCGAAGGAAAAATATATATATTTTCGCGCCCTCTAGAGAATTATGTGGAATTCGGAAAGAAATGTAGAGACAAAATTTGTAGTAAATTTTATGTTGTACAACTTTGCTCTCCTGATGTTTTTTACCAAAATGCATAATTTTTCCTCAACATCGAGAAGGCGAAAAGGCGCTATAATTCATATAATATATGTATATATTTCTCAAAAGCCACCCTTTTTTAGAAGTGCGGAGAGTGAATATCATGTTTAGACAACCCAAATGCTTCACTTTTAACAGGTCTCATAGCTGTAGGAAAAATGTCTTTAATTTCTACTAATTTGAAGGCCATATATAGTCGTACTATATACAACCAATCACAAAAGAATACAAATGTAAACAATTAGAGATGAGTAGCTAGCAGTTTAACCTTGTTTTTAAAAAATAACATGTTTTATCCATCTCTAAAAAACAAAACAATAAGTTGTGTGCCCTCCACGCCACCAGCGTGACGTCAACCGAAAATGATCTATTCTGCTTTCTTTTCAGGTTAGATTAACTTAAATAATCGCAAATAAACCAAATTATTAAATTTAATATAATGTATAATAACACGAAATCTAAATCATAGATTTAAGAATAATATTAGGCTAATATAGCTATATTTATAGAAACACGACTAATTATACTCACAAATATGTCAGCAATTTGTCAGAAACATATCATATACGAGACTACGTCACCAGTATCGTTATCTAATAAGGTTGCGTTTTCGAAATCTTGAAAATATTTGAATTTCAGGTCGATTTGTTGAATAAATATTTTAATCTGATGATATGATTAACATAAATGCGTTCAAGCTTTCATATCTATGTATTACTTCATATTAATACTTCATTTGAAGTGAATTGTTATATATGGCAAACGCCCCGTTGTAAAAGGCCTTGTTGCCATTGCATTTGTATATTTATAATGAACTGGGGGATTCCATTACAGTATAAAAGATTGCCGGTTTCCATTTGGAAAACAAAAGTAATCGACGATTTCCTAAAGGTTGTAAGAAACAAGATGGTTTCAAGTGTGTAATCAGAAGAATTCTGTGATTCCTTTCACAATCCCTTTTAGTAAATTTTTTTTCTTCTTAAATAACGGGGGTATGGCTTGGTAATAAAATTCTTAGGCACACTGTATATTATTCGCAGTACCTTCGGTAGGTGAGTCCGACTCGCACTTGACCGATTTTTGTAGACAATAAATTAGGAAATATAAAAGCATATTCGAATATTAACAAAACCCTCACATATAAATACATTTCTAGCAGGGGTTCTCTTGTTTTTATATTAATTCATTGGCATCTACAAGATATGCAATTTATTTAACTTTGTGATGAATTTAAATTTACACTAATAATCCAATCATGCCTCCAGTTAATCCTAATGGGCTGCAACCACTATAAATTTGGTCAGATATGGTGCACAAGAATTGAAGAAACTAAGTCCATTAGATTTCTTTATGAGAATAACGTTAGGCTGATGTTATCAAGAAGTCGATAGTGACACTGTGCGCCTAGCAGGCAACCACGTCAGATGACAGGGCGCTGTCAGACGCACTATACAGCAAACGGAGACCGTTTAAAATAGTGTAGGGATCACAAAACGTCTGTCAAGACACTGTAAATAAGAAGAAGTACAATCCTTCGAACATTAAAAGGCTTTTATTACATTTTTTTTTCAAAATCTTGAAATTTGATCACGACAGGGTAAAAAACTTATACATACTCTTTTTGTGGAGCATAGAACTTTCTACAAAAAATGATTCTAGCAGTTGTCTTTAACAAATGAACCGTTAAATACAATTTTTTTGTATGTTACTTTATTCATTTTATTGATGTGAACAGAAAAAGATATTTCTTGTTATAACACCTTGTCGCACAAGCAAGATTCATATCATTAAATCTGTCTAAAGGCCTTAAGAGAATATACTTCTGCTGTACGTACAGGGCCGTCGAGAGAAAATCGGGTAGTAACCTACGGGCCTCGATTTTTCCGGTTCGCAATCAAAACTTTCATATGCATTTCCAACTTTTTTCGGATTTCAGAAACTCAGGTGGAATTCGGGCCGACCTTAAAAACACGACCCCCCTTCTCGTCGGACCTGCGTTCGTACATGCTTTAAGAATGTTCTTAAATCTTGAATGTGAGTGGCTTTGTGCCTTTCTGATGAGCTCCAGAAGAAGGGCGAAAAGCGTTTCAAAGGCTAAGCATTTCCAAGAAACAGAATGATAGATTTCATGAAAATGTAATCCATTTGAACGAAAAATTTACAAAAGATGAGTTATGTAAATAAATTCATTTTAGCCCTTTGTTCTCATTTTAACTCAATCTTCATGGTCGTAGGGGGTTATGTGGATGCCTGTTTTACTCTGCATAGCCATAGGGGACTGTGTGGAAATTAGTGCTAAAATGAGAATTGTCGAATAAGAAAGACAAATTCATTTTAGGATTTTAATTGCTAGCATAACCAGAATTCAGGTTGTCGAATGAATGCAAAGAGTGTAAATCAATCATTTTAAACATAGTTTTTCTTTTAGTTCTCATAGGGTTTTATCTGCTGTTTGCAAAATACTGTAAAGAATATGTTTCATTGAATCAGAGAATTGTGAATCACAAGTTTTCGCAAAATTATAAAATTAAAAGTACAATTTAATTACACCGTTTGTAATTTTTAGTTACCATGTTTAATTCCAGTATATAGTGACAAATCGTTTTATTTATAGACGGAATTGTATTTAAATTTTTAATTAAGTCCTGCAAAGTAATCCGTATATTACTGCATCGCACTTTGTACCAATTTTCATTTAATTTGCTGTATAATCTAGTATGTTTAAATGCACCAATAAGCGCTAATCGATTCCGTTTCACTGCCTGTATTAAATTAGTTATTTATTAGCGCCTAACGGCGTAGGTAATTAACTTTATTTCTGCTTATAAAAAATATACTAAAAAAGAGGACATTAACTCAGTATTTTCCAAACACTTCTTTCTAACTCTTATACACTCTGACGTATTGAAATGCTAAAAATATTTGTCAGCGATAACACATTAGAGAGTGTCCATTTTAAATTTAGTAGTAATTTTTCCCATGATTTTTTTTACTATGACCATTTAGTAACAGCGAATAAAGTGATAAATTCGATGTAATGACATGTTAATACTAGATTGCCTAAAACTTCAGTCATAGGTAGCAACGTAATTTTTTTTAATGCAAATAATCCATATACAATTAAACTGGATTTATAAATAACCAGTTATAGATTTATAGATTTTATAGTCTGTAAAATATTACGTCCTCTTTATTACTGTTCTGTTTTTCACAGATGATTTGACACAATTTAATGTTTCTTGTCATAATTCAGCCGGTTTATCCTAAAAAATAAATCAAAAAACAAATTTTGGGTATTTTTTGTTAAGAGAGTATTTTTCGACTTAATTTTAAATAATTACATTTTCTTTCTAAAATAATGAAGCTAAAAATAGCATGTATCTTTTCAAATAACAGCATTTACATTTCTTATCAAAATTTGTATTCAAATAGATATTTACTAAAAAGAGCCCAAAGATACTATCTCCCCTATTTGCCACCCCCTAGCCCGATAAGTACGCGATTCACTTAAAGTTCCTTTTTGCAAAGTATACATCACCTACGACTGAAAATACTGCCATGTATTTATACATAATTCAAAACTATTTATCACGTCCATTAGCTATTTAACGCAGTCCTCAGAAGCTAGGATTGAATAATCCTCATGAGAACTTTAGATTTGTTTGATAGGTCTTTAGTAGTAGAAAAGTATTGTAAAAAATCGGTAAAGGTATTTACACAGAACTTCCCTCTTTATTTGTGCATGGCGGTCACTCTAAAAAATTAATAATTACGAAGTGACATTGAAAATAATCGGAATATAGTTATCACTATTAGTACAAAGAACTCCTGATAAGTTTTGGTCAAAAAAATATACAGAGTGCTCATCCAACCGCAAAATTTCAATACTAAATAACAGGTGCCAAATATGGCAGGCTTGGGCAAATACCTTTATAAATGTCCACCATGACTGAATTATTTCTTGGGATGACCACCCTGTACATTTTTCAATAATAGTATAATAGGTGCATATGCCTAATATTATTGCCATCAGTCACATTTCCAATTCCACATATACGTAATGGAGTAGAAGCATCGTGGTGGGTATTTTTTTTTAATTTTTCAAAAATGTTTTTAAAAAAATTTTCAAAATTTGTTTCTTCTGAAATAGGTTTAGAATGCCATGAGACGTGGAAATTTTTAATTTGAGCAAAAAGGAAAGTTTCCTTCTATTCTACAGTGGCATTTTTTTTTTTTGAAATTGGTTTAGAATGCCATGAAACGTGAAAATTTTAAATTTGAGGAAAGAAAAAAAATTTCCATCTATTTTAGTGGTAAAAATTTTTTCAAAAATGTTGGTGAAAAAATTTTCAAATTTGTTTTTTCTCAACGTGAAAATTTTAAATTTGAGGAAAAAAAATTTCTGTCTATTCCAGTGGTATATTTTTTTCCAAAATGGTAAAAAAAATGTTGCAAATTTTCTTTTCCGAAATAGGTCATGAAACATGGAAATTTTAAATTTAAGCGAAAGATAAGTTATTTCATCTATTCTATACCTAGTGATAAATAGATTAAAAATTTAAAAAAAAAAATTTTTTTTCAAAAAAATGTTTAGTAAAAATAATTTTTAAATTTGTTTGAATTGGTTTAGAATGCCATGAAAACGTGAAAATTTTAAATTTGAATAATGAAAAAAAAATTCAGTCTGTATTAGTGGTAAAATTTTTTCAAAAATAGTAAAAAAAATTTCTAAAAATTTTTTTTTAAATAGGTTTAGAACGCTATGAAACGTGGAAATTTGAAATTTGAACAAAGAAAAAAAAATTCCATCTATTTTAGTGGTAAATTTTTTTTTCAAAAATGGTAAAAAAATTTCCAAATTTTTTTTTGAGATAGGTTTAGAATGCCATGAAACGTGGAAATTTTAAATTTGAACAAAGACAAAAAAATTTTTTAGTGATAAAAATTTTTCAAAATTTTTTCTGAAATAGATTTGGCGTGTCATGAAACGTGGAAATTTTAAATTTGAGCAAAAAAAAATTATTTTCATTATTTATTTCCTTTAGACGATCCACCCGGTATATTTTCCAGTGAAAGTTCTACCATTTCTTCGCTGACAGTAGGGTCAACTACCTACCAAATGTGACTGCTCTCCGTCAAGTAGTTTTTTAGTTAATGTACCAACAGACAGACAGATAGACAGACTGACGGAATTGAAAAACCTATATTTTCGAAATCTACGTGATCTGAAACGTCAGAATCCGAAAGAATCTGGGAGGGTAATATTTTCTCGAATACAATACAAAAAGTACTTCGGTATGCGAGGGAAGTAAAAATGATGAATGCTACCGTGGCGGCGGCCATCTTGGATTTACAATGTTAATGAATATACATAATTGTATTATCATCAGAACTAAAGGTGTGTACCAAATTTTAGATCAATCGGTCAACAGGAAGGGGATAAAATTACAATTACTAGATTTGGCGATTTAGACCATGATTCTATATGTATTTTTGGGTGCTGAAACTGAATTTTCAATTTAAAAAATTTGTTACCGCGTAGGTTTCTAGTAAATCCCGGCTTTTATTGCCAAAATATGGTTTTGTCAGTAAGAACCGGGATTTACTCGAAATTTACGTGGTAGACATTTACATAAGGCATGGATAGGTTCAGTCTTTGGAACGGAACTATTTTTTTTTGTAGAGCTGCGCGCAGACGTCTATTATGTGCCCCAAAACGTAGCTGTCATAAAAAAATTTATAAAATTAATAATTAATGTCGCCTCGGAAGTGGACTTTATGCTTTTTTTTTGGATCGTTGATCATGAATCCTAGGTCCAATTTAAACCATTCCATATTCCAGTATGGAATTCGTGCCATTTTTAGATGGAAATACCACTTTTTCGGGCGGAAATTTAAATATGAATATTTTGCTGCAAAGGAGTGCTCCATGGAGTTCTTTTGGTCGCTGATAACGATTCCGAGGTACAAACTGAGCGATTCCATATTCCAGAGAGGAATACGTGCCATGAAAAATTCCATTTTTTCAGAAAAAATTGAAATAATAACATTTTTCCACCAGAATGTGCTCAGGGGGTCTTTTGGTCACTGATCACAATTTTGAGGTCCAAATTTAAGAATTCCATATCCCAGACTGGAATGTGTGCCATGGAATATTCCATTTTTTTAGAAGGAATTTAAATATTAACATTTTTCCACGAAAATATGCTCTAAGGGTTTTTTTGGTCCCTGGTCACGATTTTGAGGATTCATAATCAGCGACCCAAAAAACCCCCGAGTCGAAATATTAATTTTATTAATTTATTTATGATAGCTACTTTTTGGGGCACTTAAACCCCCTAACATTTTCATTAGCGCAGGGGTAAATGTTAATGAATGTTCCTGGGGGTCTAGGAAACATCTGAAAAAGGAATTTTTCAAATCGGTGCCGTTCCACCACTTCTCTATATTTTACACTTTTATCAAGCTTATTTACTAGCTTACATCATTTTTCAAAAGGTTATTAAAATTTTTGTGCCTACGTATGGTAAATGCTATGGCTATCTACACGAAATTTTTTGTAATTTTTTTTATAAATCTTTCTGTTCATCATTTTTGTCTCCATGACAGTTTTGTATTTTTCCAATTTTAAAAGTTCCAAAAAAACGAACCCTTTTTAGTTTGACGCCATTTTGTATTCTCTTTCGCTCACGCGCCGCCACAAAATGGCGGATTACATATTTTTTCAACCCCCTCCATATGGGTATCAAATTAAAGGGCTTAACTAGTAGAATACAGTACACCATAAAAAGATTCAAAATCCAAGATGGCCGCCACCACAAAATGGCGGATTACTTTTTTCAGTCTCCTCAATATGGGTATCAAATGAAAGGGCTTAACAAGTAGAATACAGTACACTTTAGAAGTAACTAAAATAATAAACTAAGAAACTAAAAACTTGAAAATGAAATAAGTAAAAAAAATGTTTAAGTTAAACGGTTTTATTTTAAAGAAATATAATAATGATGCAGATAACATACTAAAGGCTACAAAACAATTAGGTTGGTACCAGGTACCAATCATCACACCACTCTCCTCATCTATCTAGAGCATAGACTAAAATAAAATCGTGGGGCGTGGATTAACCTGAGTAAATACGTAAATGATCGTTCTGCGATGTCGCACGATGATAGTGACGGATTTACTTTTACACACGTTTTGCATAAGTTGTCTATTGAGAAGATGTATCCAAAGCATACCTATAATGATATGAGTCATTGACTGTAAATAATAGAAATTCGACTCGCCCCACGACTTTATTTTAGTCTGATCAATGCTCTAGATTGATGAGGAGAGTGGTGTGATGACTGGTGCCTGGTACCTATCTTATTATTCTTTAGCTACTAGTACATTATCTGCATCATTATTATGTTTCTTTACAATAAAACCGTTTAACCTAAAAAAAATGTGTACTTATTTTATTATCTCATATCGTTCTATGGCGAGTAAGTTGAAATCCTTCGCCACATGTCGCAAAATAAGACTTAAAGAATACCATTTTGTTCTGTAAACTGAAAACAAAAACGTTGAAAATATTTATACTCGTATTAAATGGATTACATAAAAAGCGAAAGCTCCATAAAAATGTTTTCCTGCAAATTTAAATTAGATTGGCAAGTCAGTATACTCTTAGTACAAAAACAATTCGTGATTGTCTCAGATTGCACATTTCCCTGAGGCACAAACTCTCTTCAGAGACAAACAGGGTCCTTATTAAGTTGACATTTAATTTTTTTTTAAATTAGGCATTTAGATCTTTTTAAAAATGTATAATTTGGTTTCGTTTCCTATTAGCATCATCTGGACGACAAAGGAAAGTGTTTAGGGGCATAAATTTTATAAGTGGGTAAACGAAAATATATTACATTTTTGTTGTGACAAAGTAATAATGGAATTTTTCCTCAATGTAAGAAGCCTCAAGCTTTGCTTTGTCGTAGGAAATAACAAGACGGAAGAATTTAAGTAAAAAGGGCCAGTTATTATTTTTATATTGCTCTTAACAAAATCCCATCCAAGCTCCTTTCTGTTACCGAAAGGATATTATAAAAATTCAATAATGAGGAGATCACTGCCATTGCTTATTTAGTTCCAAGCCTCGATTTAAGAGTAATTTCAGGGAATCCTGGTTATTTACAAAGCATAAATATTTCTTTGAAGTTCTGAAATTATGCTTTCCTTCGAAAGACGTACAAAAAGTCAATATTAGTATTGCAATCGTATTAAATTAAAATTATTTTTTCTTTTGAAAAGAAATAGTATGTGGTTTGTAAAGTCATTTCAGAACCTCATCGTTCGTCCCCATTACTACTTAATGGATGAACTTTTAAAAAGATTAGTTCTTAGTGTTGAATAGTATGGGAGCGACACATTTCTATTAAGAGTCTTAAAAAAAATCCCTCTACATAGCGTGCTTCAGGTGTGTGATCTTTAATTTCTAGGGGTAATTCTACAACAAATAATATGAAAATAGTTCATATACACATGGGTGCAGAAATCCCTTGTAAGCACGCTGCGGGGTTCTGAAGGGAGCACTGAAAATTGACATTTTATTTAATATCTTAGGAACCCTTTGAACTATAGTGACTAGTTTTTGCACGTGATTCGATATTAATAAAGGTCATTATTTGATATAATCCACCAATGCTAAATTCAATCAGGGTTTCACAAAATTGGGGTAGGGGGACTTACTTCTCTCTCAAATTTTTTGTTATGAATTATCTGTGACTATAAATACCCAAAAAAAGGTTAGGTTTTTGTAACGCTATAGGACAAACCGGTTTTGAGTTATTTGAATCTAAAGTAGAACTTGGCTTTCTATTACTTAATTTGGTGCCCCCTCCAGAGGCCCGCAATGCGTTTGGGAGGGAGTTCCGAACCCATGTTTATACGAACTTTTTTTCATATTTACGTAGTCACGCCTAGAAATTAATGACCGCATGCCTGAAATACCATGTGTATTTAATTTAATATAATTTAATTTTCTTTAATTTAATATCAGCTATAGCAGCGTATTAATGACGATGAGGGGTGTTCTCCAATGATCTACTCTTAGCCCATCTTGTTCGTTATTTATATAAATTATTTAGCTGGTTATATGAATTCACGTAGGTACCATAAATATACAGACTGTCTATTTTACGAGGGCCACACCAAATATCTCGCTTAATATCTATTGTAGAAGAATAAAGTTTTAGAAACAGTTATCCCATTTGTTGTGAGCTATATTTCAGTAAAAAGAAATTTGAAATCCATAGCCTACTTTATGAGATATATTACAGAAACCTGAAAAATAGGACAACCACAAACGGTTATAGCTTCCTTATTTGAGGAGATACGAAAAAAGTTAAAGGAATGAAAGTTGACGGCGAAGACAATAAGAATAATAACGTGTAACAAAAAAATCGAAAAATGCAGTTGGCTTTGACATACGCTATTGTGCAAAAATGAAAAATACATATCTCAAAGTAGGCCATGACGCCATTAATTCGGTTATTTTTTTCTCATTCCAACGATATAAAACATGTCACAGAAATTTTAACCGATAGTGTCAATATTTAATATTTTACGAATACCACAATTCATATAATTGAATCGTAACAATCAGCTGTGCCATAATAGTAAAAATTCACTTTATAATAATTATAATTCCGTAATTATTTATTACAATTTAATACAAACCAATAAATATCTCATAAATGAAAATACAAGTACAAAACGAACATCCAAAGAAAAAAACGAAAAACTATGTATAACAGTACTACCTACTACTATATTGAAAAGAAATTGTGTGTATTTATTTTTCTAACTACAAATGCTCAAATTGTACACCATGCATTCTGACACATAAACGTGCTCTACGAGACACGTCACGCATTACATTTTTGAGCATTTCAGGAGTAATTGCCTCACATGCGTTTCGAATTCTGGTTTTGATGTCCTCAATATTTTCAGGGGCAGTTTGAAATACCTTATCTTTAATGTAACCCCAGACGAAAAAATCCAAGGGAATAATATCTGGTGATCGAGCTGGCCATAGAATGGGTCCATAGGTGCCTATCCAGCTATCTGGCATAACTTGATTTAAATAATTTGTACATATTACAGCAGTGTGAGGTGGAGCCCCATCTTGTTGAAAATATGAATAATTAATCTTTCTGCCACTGTTAATTCATAAAAAAAATCTTGAAATTCGTTTTGCAGGAAATTAAGGTATCTACGAGCGGTTAATTTGCCATCATAAAAATAAGGTCCAATTACTTTAGTCCCTAAAAGACCCAACCAAACATTCGTAGAAAATCTTTCTTGGAAAGCAGTCTCTCTGCACCAATGTGTATTTTCTCGTGTCCACTTATAATGCATATTTCTATTGAAAAATCCATTATTAGAAAAATTTGATTCGTCGGACCAAAGAATTTTGCTACATATCAGCGCGTCATTCCTTTTCTTATTTAATAACCATCTACAAAATCTTACTCTCCTTGGCTTATCTCCCTCATTTAAATGTTCAACTTTCCTCATTTTGTAGCATCGAAATCCGTTTTTTTTCAATATTTTTCTTGCACTGTCTTTTTTTATGCGACAGTTTCTCTGAATTTGTCTCAAAGAGGTTTCCTCATTTTGGTTAACATAATTCATTACTCTATTCACTTTTCTTACATTATCCGCAACATGCGCTCGCCTTACTACTTTTTTTTAAAATGAACCGTGCGTTTTTAGATTTTGAACTAACTTCCTAAACATAGTTCGATTTGGCTGCGGAGCATCTGGAAATCTATCTCCGTAAACCGTGACTGCCATCTCAGCGTCAAAATTGCACTGACAAATGCTAATCATATCGAATTGGTTATTATTGGTGTACACCATAATTACTGATATAAAATTTGTCTTAGAACTCGACAACGCAACATACAACATACAACAGTGACAATCTGTCAAATTTATTAATAACTGTATACATTGTTTTTCACTAATTATGGCACAGCTGATTGTTACGATTCAATTATATGAATTGTGGTATTCGTAAAATATTAAATATTGACACTATCGGTTAAAATTTCTGTGACATGTTTTATATCGTTGGAATGAGAAAAAAATAACGGAATTAATGGCGTCATGGCCTACTTTGAGATATGTATTTTTCATTTTTGCACAATAGCGTATGTCAAAGACAACTGCATTTTTCGATTTTTTTGTTACACGTTATTATTCTTATTGTCTTTGCCGTCAAAATTCATTCTTTTAACTTTTTTCGTATCTCTAAATAAGGAAGCTATAACCGTTTGTGGTTTTCCTATTTTTCAGGTTTTTCTAATATATCTCATAAAGTAGGCTATGGATTTCAAATTTCTTTTTACTGAAATATAGCTCACAAAAAATGGGATAACTGTTTCTAAAACTTTATTCTTCTACAATAGATATTAAGCGAGATATTTGGTGTGGCCCTCGTAAAATAGACAGTCTGTATATGATGTACGTAACTCTTATGTACGCTGACATCTTTTTTGTCACAAAAACTAATGTCATGACTGAGCCAATAGCTACCGAAATAGTGGAAGACGTTCAGCACTTACTTATATGAAACAAGTTGTTTTTCAACGAATATAGAACAATTATTGCCAATTTTGAAATAAGACAGAATATGTTAAATGAACATATACAATTTTGAGCATTTTTAAAATAACACAATGTTATATTCTTTAATAGTTTTTCGTAATTGAATTCAACCAAAATCAATATTAGAACTTTTACCACCCATATGCATACAGGGTGCGCCATTTAAAATGCCCCAGACTTTTAACTTTCTTATTTTTTAAGTGACGGCCATGTTGAGTAGATCAAATTGTAGATTTGTTTAAGGCATTTAAACATTGGTACATTATATAGGGAGTGGCATTTTTTAAAATTGTTAAGAGAGGAGAGTTAGTTTCCTTCAATATTTTTACCTCACCCTGTATACGAACTATGTTATTGTTTTCTTATGAAGGTTTTATTTAGCTCCAATTTATGTTATTACGTCATATTCGAAATTCTGTTTGGTCTGTACTATTTCTCTTAAATTTAGTAAATCAACCATCTTTGGTACTATTAATATGCATGTATACATATTTTAAGACAGCCATGGAAGTATTGATATGTCATATTGAAACAAAAATCACAGCTGTGTCAATTTATTAGTTGTGTCATAGTTAAATATAATTGCCCGTCACTCGAGCCAAAAATTGTCATGGTTCAGTATGCAACTGTACAAAAAAAATAGTTTTGGTTGATTCATGGTGAAATTAAGCGTAACGCTAGAAAAGCATGCAAAGTGTATTCCCAAAGGTTTCCTGGTAGATGATATCCTGACCATAAAACAATTAAATTATTAGTTGATAATATTAAAATGTATAGTACTTTTTACTAAACCTAAGAGAAATAGAAGAAGACTTGAGAAAAGAAAATAATGTAAATGAAGTTATCCCTGCAGTTAACGAGAATCCACACACCTCAGCAAGAGCCATCAGTACTAGTACACATTTCTTCTACTAGAGTTAGACGAGTCGTCAAAGGTACACGATACCACGATTATAAGATTGTTATAGTACAACAACCAAGGTGATTATCAACGGCGACTGAATTTTATAGCAGAAAAGTCAGTACTGAAAAATATAAGCAGAAATAAAATTCTTTGGAGTGACGAAGCGACATTTAATGAAAGCGGCAGTGTCAATAGACACAACATGCACTACTGGAGTGACATAAATCCTCGATGGATGCGGCAAAGAAATTTTCAGGTAAAGTATAAAGTTAACGTGTGGATAGGTATTCTTGGAGGGGATAGGTATTCTTGGAGGCAGAATAATAGGACTACTTTTTTAAACTAACTTAAACAGCGTAATGTATCTAGATTTTTTACGACTTACCTACCTATTTAGATGAAGTTCTCGTGGAAGATAGAGGAAATATGTGGTTCCATCAAGATTGTGCTCCATAACGTCAATATCGTTTCTGATTATTTGAACACGATGTTTGAAAATCAGTGGATAGGTAATTCGAATCATTGCGATGGCCAGCTAGATCGCCAGATTTAAATCCGCTGGGTTTCTTTTTGCGGGGTTACCTTAAGACATTTGTGTATGAAACACAACCTCTTAACGCAGAAGATTTGAAGAATAAAATACGGAATGGATGTACTGCAATTCGACGTACAGTTAATGACGAATTAATAAAGAGAATGAGTTACTGTGTTCGCGTTAATGGACAACATTTTGAACAATATTTGTAATGCACAACTGTAATGCCTAGACCTTTTTTACCTGGTTGAATAAACTTTAAGAATTGACATTTATTATAAAGTTGGCATTATTGCAAGCTTTTAATTAAAATGCATTTTTCAGTTTGGGTCAAATATTGTAATTCAATTTTCCCCTTAAGGGAAAAAAGGCATCCCTTTACCTAGAAATTTTGCATTTTTCATTTAGTACATTTTAATAATAGCTTGTTTTAAAAAATATGTACTACTTTTGTTTCTTGTTGCTGTCTTGTTCCTTTAAATATTGCCTGATATGCCTTTTACAAGTAAAGCATAAAATTATTATTTACAATCATTTCAAAGTTATTTAAGAAGAATTCAGTTTGAAATTGGAAGGAATGTTTTTAATTTATTTCTCTCTCTTCTTTGTTATATAACTTCATGGCCTACTGTTGACTGAAATCACAGAGGTCAGACGAATATTAAATAGTTGTCTTCGAAGAAAGGTGTCCCATGAAACTGAATAAAATCTAACTAAAGAAAAAAGAGCAGAAACGAGCAACTATTTCTAGCATATAACAACAAAGACAATATCCACTTGGAGTAGTTAGGCGCACAACCAGTTGAACTCTGAAGTAGTTTCCACAGAAAACACTTCAGCACTACACTTAAAAACTGTCACTTGACTCGAGTTTCACCAACAATGTTGGCAGTATCTGGTGATGAGTAAAACAATGGTGTATCTATCTGAAAACATACCCATATCTATATAAAATATTACCATGGCCGATTGTAACCATTATGAACCGCATCTTTTATAACAACTTATGTCTCAGAGGTTTGAAGGAGATGACGAAAACTAGCTTGTTCATTTCATGGATAATTCTAACACACCAAAAATGTTTTAACTGGCAATAGTTAAGTGTTCTAATACTATAAATAATGTTATTGTTATAGGAAAATAGTGACAACAGTTTTATAGTACTTCTATTGTCAATTTAAAAATTCGGTTTAAAACGTTGCTACAAGGATAAAGCATTACAAAACCTGTTTGTGTTAAAATAACACCCGAGACCATGCTTGAATATTGCAAACGATGTCCGTATACGAATATAGTTAACCAGATATGTTACTGCTTACCTCAAACGAAAGTAGTTGACTGTTTACCCGGCTCACCATTACAAGTCCGTTACCTGTTCTTCGTTCATTCTTAATATTGCCGGTAGCATAGCCGTAGGTTAAATGATATTTATTTAGTTTTATTGAATCGTTTATGGAGTTACTCATTAAACTAACATTATTAATTATAAATAAATAATTTACATCATGCCTATCAATCAATATAAGGCAGTAAAACAATATTTACAGTAACTGAAAAGTGATTCTAAAAATTATCGGTCGGCGCTCATAACATCGCTCGTATTACCAACTATTCAAAGGAATAGTCGGTCTTTTCTTATGATTTTCAAACTGACTTTAAATAAACTATAGTTTATAATAAAGGTATACCTTTATGTATGTTTAATATCGTAAATATCAGTTATCCGCTTATACCTTTTCTGGGCTTACCTAATAGCACAAATTCTAAGTAGTGGAGGTAAAGCGTTAAGTAACCTAATAATATCGTAAACCTCTAAATCAGGCTTAATGAAACTCTATACACGCATATTATTAAATATTCAAATTATGAGGTAAATATTTAATGGTTCTTAATGCATTTGATGGTCTGAAAGTTATCGATTTTCTATAAATAGATTTATGTTAAAGAATTCCGTCAATAATAATAATAATAATGCATTTTTTAATAAGGGTGTTTTCAATTTAAAAGTGTACTGAGTTCCAATACTCATATTTTTACAAAACTTGTGCGAAATAGATCGTACGTTTGTTGTTAGTTTCAATCCACCAAAACTTTTCTGTGAGACTAACCCATACATATTTATTGTTCTTATTCACATTTTGCCAAATGTTTTGTGATTCATGTATTATTATTTTACTTGACTTCTCTTTGTTGTATGGGACGACCGATAGCATCACGTAATCTATGAATTTTAGGTGGAAATCATCTCAACTTGTTCTAATAGTGGCATTGGTAGAGATTATAGAAGATAGATGCTAAGAACACATTTTATGAAAAATTCTACATTTCTTGACATTTTCATGACTTAGTAAATAGGGATTACTAAAAGGTACATCAGATAAGTCAAACGCCCTCGACCACGGATTTTAAAATATACCTGATCGGATCTAGGGACTAAAAAATAAGATCTAGAGGGTCCGTACATCAAAATTGCCTCCTGACCTCTGTAGGTCCAAAAAGGGCTCATTTTGGTTTTTGTTATTTCTTTTCACAAAAATGGAAGCAATTTAAACTTCTGAGGAATTAATGTCTATAGTAGCCCTAAAAAACGTAAACCTCATTTTTGGGCGTCATTAAAGCATCTAAGATTTTTGAAAATTTTTAAAGTTGAATATTTTTCTATGTTAAAGAGGTGCGGAAAATTTTATTTCATCATATTATTTGTGGCTAAAATACGCAAATTTTAAGATAGTTTAGAAATTTCCAAATCTCGTGCATCAGAAACAAAATTTAATTTTTACATTTTTTTAACGAAAAATCACGTTTGATAGATAGGAGGGGGTTGCTTTGAAAGCTTAGGTAATGAATCACACCCGCTGGAGTAAGGGACACCTCCATGGAACCAAAAGTCATCAACTTGGGGTAAAAACATACCCCCTTCTTTCGTAAAAAGTTACCCTCTTGGAGTCAAAGTCATCTTGTATGGGTGAATACTGAATAGTCTCCCAGGCAGCGAAAAGGCAATAACTGGAGTCGAAGGTCATCGAAGTGAGCTCCGCTAGGTCAAGAGTCATCCAGAATTTGTAAATAGTAACCCATGGGGGTCAAGATTCATATAGTATGAGTAGCAAGTAGGCTGGTTATTTCCTCGTTATGTGACCAATAAAATGCAATGCAAACCGTGAAAGAGAAACAACTTATTAATAATATACAGCAAAAAGAGTAAAAAATATGGTATACAAGCAATTAGGAAATTCAGAAGTGCTATAGGAAACAGCATCCAATAGAAATACCTCTAATTTTTTCTTTATTAATTTAATATCTACCACATCTTTTAAATCCGGGGTTAATTTGTTACATCATTCGACAAACCTATCTAGATCTTTTTCTAGGCTTTGTTTATATATGTGATAGACAGCAAAGTTCCTTGTTCCATAATTGTGAAAATTATATTTGATGAACCTACTTAGATTATACTCGTCAAATTAGACTTAAAAAAATTGAAACTCCTTGATATTCTTTTTATATAGTTTTTACACTTTTTCATATAGTACTCGATATTCTCATTATACACTTAAAATTTCGTATTATTAACTTTTTCCGTTCTCGAGATATAAGGAGTTGAAATTGGTAATAGTTGCAAAAACCGAGGGCTCATATGTGACGTCGCTATACGTAAGTGACGTAAGAAAAATGGCTTCTGGGATCTTTCAAATTTAACCTGAAAAGTCGAAAAACATGGAATTTTTAAACGCTGGTAACTAAATAAATACGTCGAGTGAAAGTTCGTTCTATGTCTCTAAGGAAAGGAGAAGGTCGGCGATCAATTCTAATCGTAAATTGCATGGTCAAAATCGAAAATTCGTCCCGGCAGGAGCGATAGAAAATTGTAATTATTTGACATTTCACCAAATTGTATTCCCCTACTGTCAAGTAGTAAACAAAACAAACAATACTTTGACAACACTTATAATTATAACAAGTAAGGAGCATCAAGTCTACTGAGATCGCTGAGTCTATGCGTATAGTGACGTAGCGCCTGGCCACGCCCCATTTTCGTGAGATGGAGATTTGTAATAGTTTTTAAGATACTAAACGAGCGAATAAGATTCTAATTTTTTGCAGATCCATTAATTTATACTTGCACTTTCGATTTATGAAATAAAAAAAAAAAGCTGAACAAGCCCATTCGCATAGAGCTGAAAATTGGTACAGTCCACTATTAAAAATGAAAAATCAAAATTCCTCACCGCTCCCACGTCGGATAAAAATTTTATTCA
The DNA here is from genome assembly GCA_963583905.1 of Stenurella melanura. Classification (NCBI taxonomy): domain Eukaryota; kingdom Metazoa; phylum Arthropoda; class Insecta; order Coleoptera; family Cerambycidae; genus Stenurella; species Stenurella melanura. The sequence continues at coordinate 14,668,692 of OY757313.1, forward strand.
AGGTCAAAAGTCACAAGTTTTTGCGTATTTCTCGTAAACAATAAGTCTTATCGTAAAAATAGTTCATAGAAAGTTTGTAGGCCAGTATTACTCCAATGTTGAACCAAATACAACAGATGAGAATTCTTATGGTATCAATGAGGAGATGACTGATCCATTATATTTCTTACAACAATTTAGAAAAATCCAGCAAGGAGAGGAAGAAGATGACGGTAATTAAGAAAGCGAAGAAGAAGATTATTAATCATACAACGATTGTTAAGTCAACAATAATCCGTTAATAATTAAGAAAGCGAAGTAGTAGAGTGCAAATTAATTTCTATCTTTCCCCCCGTTGGCACTTTTAGAGTAAAATATATAACCTTACCAGATATGTTACTTATGCCCTGTAGATTATGAATCCACTTGTCGTCAAAAAATCGTCACGAATATAAGGGCACAAATCAAAATTTTCTAACTAACCACACCACGCGATAGAGTCAATCTTGAAGCGTATTTTATCCAAAAATCATTAAATTCTCTGTAGAATTTCTATTTTTAAAATAAATAAAGAAGCGAACTTTTACATAGGCTTATATGGCAGTAAAATCAAAAATCCTCATTTTCTCTGTTCGACTACGGCTGAAAATTAATTAATTTTCGTCTACTTTTCCATTCCCACGACGATATCTCCCAAACTATTATATTTATCAAAAAAATATATTCTTTATAAAATATTTGCCATATATTCCAGATTACAATGGTTTTTAAATCAGATTTTTTGAGAATTTAATAACCATGATATTTAATAATGTGTAGCGCGATATCAATTTTCGAAGCTTATCAGCGGCATGCGTTCGCTAAAGATTCTCGCTCTCCCACTCTTTAAAACTGTTTCAACACACCCCACTTCGCACCCGCTCTGGCCTACCGTTATGTAAGTATATTTGTAGAATATTAATTCAGTGTTACATGGACTTACCTAAAAATTATGGCCTGCCTAAAATTATTGTGTAATAGATTAACACATTATAAAAAAACTCCCTATAGTTCACTGTTTGCAAGATACTTTCAACTGGTATGTATTTTAAATTTTCTACCATATAGGTAACTGAAGAAGAAATAAAAATGGAAAGTACTACTGATAGCGCAAGTTCGGAAAGTGAGATTGAGACAAAAATAAAATTTAAAGAAAAATAGATTCGTAAAATATTATGCTTAAATTGTATGAAACCGGGCCCTGTAAACAAAGGTTTTGATAAATCGTTTGCAATATTTATTGATTGTTTAAAACTCCGTGAAAAAATAAGTAACCAAAGAGAAGATGATGTATATTCTAGAACTATGCGATTTCGAAAAACAAATCATTTTGGCTGTTTGGTTTGGCACCGAAATTGCTGTTCTAGTTTTACTGGCAAAGGAAATATGGAACATTGAAGGAGAAAAATGGAGAATGAGAAAAAAATTAAAAACAGTTCAGATGGATAGAGTGCATGTCCAATAACTTCTTCAGGCGTGTCCTTGCGTAAAATGAATTTTTTTCAATAAAATAGCTTTTTCAAGTAATGATCAGGAACACAGAAAGAAAAATAAGACTATTGCCCACCAAAATCCCACAATTTTCTAAAGAATTTGTGCTAACGATTTAAATGCTATAGAAACTAAATATCATGTTTAATATTTCCAAAGTCACAATAGAAAATGCAAAGTTTCATGCCTCGTTTTCTGAATTAACATATTTTTCATTTCTCTTTGTAGATTTAACAATTTTGACTACTTTGCCGGTAAATGTATTTATAAGTAGTCTACTGATCTCTCTTTTAGACCTATATCTATCCATTCTAGATACTTCTCATCATAAATTGACGACATACCATACCCTTTTTGCTTTAGAAACCGTTTCTCAAGAATTTTACATATTTTAGTAGAACCTCCGTTCGTTGTCTGTCCGTTTTCCACTTTTATTTTTATTCTTAGATAGACCTCTGCATTTTATATAGCGATTTTAGAAACATGAAATTTGATATTCAATTTCCATAGGTATTAAATCGTTAGCACAAATTTTTTCGAAAATTATGGGATTCTGGTGGGCTAGTAGTCTTACTTTTCTTTCTGGTTCCGTGGTCATTACTTGAGAAAACTTTATTGTTGTACTTCTGACAAAAGTACATTCCTCTATTTAAAAAAATTATTTTACGAAAATACACATAGGAAAAAGTTGATGGGCAGGCATTGGATCCATCTGAACTCTTTTCTAGTAAAACTAGAATAGCAATTTCGGTGCCAAACCAGTCAAAATTGTTTGTTTTTTTGAATGACGTAATGCTAGGATATAGATCATCTTCTCCTTGGTTACTTATTTTTTCATAGATTTTTAAACAATCAGTAAATGTTGCAAACGATTTCTCAAAACCTTTGATTACAGGGCCCGGTTTCATACAAATTAACCTAATATGTTACGAATCTGTTTTACATTCAACTATATTTTTCTCAATCTCACTTTCAGAACCTGTGCTATCAGTAGTACTTTTCATTTTAATTTCTTCTAAAAAGCATATACATCAGTTACCTATATGGTAGAAAATTTAAAATACATACCAGCTAAAAATATCTTGCAAACAGTGAACTATAGGGAGTTTTTTATAATGTGTTAATCTATTACACAATAATTTTAGGCAGGCCATAATTTTTATGTAAGTCCACACTGAATTAATATTCTACAAATATACTTACATTTATTTCGTAGTAATAATCATTTTCAAGATATAAATTTCATAATATTATGAACCACGAGAGCTATTATGCACCAATCTATCCAACGGTTGGCCAGAGCGGGTGCGAAGTGGGGTGTGTTGAAACAGTTTTAAAGAGTGGGAGAGAGCGAGAATTTGCAACGAACGCATGCCGCTGATAAGCTTCGAAAATTAATATCACGCTACACATTATTAAATATTTTGGTTATTAAATTCTCAAGAACTCTGATTTAAAAACCATTGTAATCTGGAATATATGGCAAATATTTTATAAAGAATATATTTTTTTGATAAATATAATAGTTTGGGAGATATCGTCGTGGGAATGGAAAAGTAGACGAAAAATAATTAATTTTCAGCCGTAGTCGAACAGAGAAAATGAGGATTTTTGATTATTACTGCCATATAAGCCTATGCAAAAGTTCGTTTCCTTATTTATTTTAAAAATAGAAATTCTACAGAGAATTTAATGATTTTTGGATAAAATACGCTTCATGATTGATTCTATTGCGTGGTGTAGTTAATTAGAAAATTTTGATTTGCGCCCTTATATTCATGACGATTCTTTGACGACAAGTGGATTCGTAATCCACAGGGCATAAGTAACATATCTGACAAGGTCATACATTTTACTCTAAAAGTGCCAACGGGATCGAAAACTAAGCGACTTATGTCAACGCGAGCACTCTACTAAAGGAGAAGATTATTAATCATACAACGATTGTTAAGTTAACAATAATCCGTTCCACTTTGTTAATTACCAACAGTACCATTTTTTAATCAATAGGAAACTGTCTGATCAGACTTGCTTAATAATCGATAGATGGATTATGCCTACTGATGGATTATGCCTACGTAGGAAAAAATATTCTAATAGTTTTTGTAGATAATTACATGATCTACAAACTTTATATGAACAACTTTACGATAATATTTATCGTTTACGAGAAATACGGGAAAAACTGATATTTGTGATCTTTGACCTTGAATACAATTTTAATCGACATGAGATCGGTAGGGGCTTTACATGTAATTTGCAAATGAAAATAGATGACAATGTTAGTAATTTTGATTTGTCAAAATACAGCTCACGCGATGTTCCTTAACATATTTCATTTTTCAATATTTCTTACGCGCAATTTTTAATAACTGTAATTCCAGCCATCAAACACAATTCTAAATTTAACGCTCATATGGTTTCATAAATATTGCGTTAGGGAATAATCAGGCTCATAAAATAAAGCAAAAAACAATGTTAAAATTCCTAAGGGGTAATGAAAATTAGCTGTGTTTGTTTATTTTTATTCAGATTTACAGGAGATTCATGCTGGAGTGGTTACTCCGACGAAATCATATTACTTATAAACTGTGTAATATCCATTAGTATCGGTTATCTCCTTTTTACGTCTTGCGGATCTTCCAAAAAGTGTTTACAGTCGTAGGTCTGGGATGTTCTCCCTATGTATAACTCAATTTCTCGAGGATTTCTAGGGTTTCAGAAGTGCGGAAAATTGGAATTGGACTCCAATTTTATCAAGCTCGGAAACAGTAATTGTACACTTCTGATTAAATTAGCTACCAGATTTATTTTTCACATTCTAAATCCCACACAAGAGATAGGATCTACCCCAGAATAGGAAATTATTTTACAGATACACAGTAACTGCTCGAAATTGAGCTTATATAAAACTTCCGTGATAGTTTATTTCTGAAGTCTATACCGGGCGTAACATGATCATGGTATACCCCCTTTTCTCCTTTAGGTAATTGATTGAAATTCAGGATATACTAGATACATAATAAGCGGCACCTATTGACATACAACAGTTTTTTTTCACTTCCGGTTTCGCCGGAAGGGACACTAATTTTCCATTTTTAAATGGAACACCCTATATATTATGGCATTCTTGAATTCTGCATAATTTTCTGAATCCAACGATGCCAAATAAGTGACATTTCAAATATCAGTTTTTTTTATAATATAATTTTTAGTATTTCATTTAAGTGTGTCATGACGATTTCGATTTATTCAATTTCACCCGTGTAATGCTAACAAATCGAAATCCCGTTAAAAACACGAAATTATGTGATTTGTGAGCAAATAAAATTCACCAAAATTGTTTTTGGGGCAAATCTCAATTTTTCCAAATGGAACCATATTGGTACCGTGGTACCATTTATTAGTACTATTAATATGGAATTTATTCATATGTCGTATTAAAATGTGCAATATATACAAACAAAACTACAGCTAAAGGAAAATAAGAAAATACAATTTTGTTCTAATTAAGTGTTAAGAAGTAGCTAAAGGTGGCTTTGAAAACAATGAAATATTTAGCTTGTCAAACATTTGTTGGTTTAACGGGGTTTTATTGTGTCTTTAAAAATTGTTCAAAGTTCTTGTTGATTGTGTTCAAAATGCCGCAAATTTATACAAGAGATGAAAAAGTGGATATGTTAATTATTTATGGGGAAAGTAAAAATAAATGCAATTGCAGCTATGGACCTCTATGGCTGACGATATTTTGATAAACAATGTCCAGTGAAAAGCACAAAAATTATCCCGAAGAAAACTTCATTCTTGACGAAGGAACGGAAATTAATGTTTTGACACCAATAGAAATTGATAAAACTGTTTCTTTAAGGCAAGTTGGGTTTGAATTGAACATTAGTCACCAAACAGTAAGCCGAATTTTGCACAAATACCACTATAAATCTTTTAAATACCAATTGCACCAGAATTTGTACGAAAGTGATTACGAACGTAGGATGGAATATTGCAATTGGATTTTGTATAATAACGTGAAGCCAAACAATGAATTTTTGGGACTGATTTTATTTTCGGACGAGTCAAGCTTTACAAATTTGGGATTATTTAACCAATAAAATACAAATTATTGGTCACAAGAAAATCAAAATTTATTGCTGGAGGGTAACTTTCAAGTGCGGTTCGGTTTCAATGTTTGGCTTGGAATAATCGGTAGTAGAATCATTGGTCCAATAATATTTGAAAGACGTCTGACTGGTGCCAGATACTTGAGTTTCCTGGAAAATGAGATTGAGGACATATTAGCTGAGTTATCTTTAGATTTGGGACAGGGGATGTATTTTCAACAAGATGGCGCTCCTCCCCATAATTCAAGGATAGTAATTGATTACCTTCAACGGAGATTCGGAGGAAACGATATTTCGACGAATGGTCCTGCGAAGTGGCCTCCAAGGTCACCTGATTTAATGCCCCTTGATTTCTTTGTTTGGGGTCATTAAAAAAATATTTTCTATGCAACCGCCATTACAACCCATGAAGACCTGGAGCTACGAGTAAGACGAGCAATTAATAGCATAACGGGCCAGCAATTGGCGAACGTTCTTCGAGAAACAGCTATGCGAGTTCAGAAGTGCATTCACGTTAATGGACAGTATTTTGAACGAGTGTTGTAATGTTTTGTGTTAAATTTTTGTATTCCAAAATCACCTTATGTGTAACAAGGTAATTAGAACATAATTGTATTGTCTTATTTTCTTTTAGCTGTAATTTTGTTTGTATTTATCGCACATTTTAATACGACCTATGAATAAATTTCTTATTAATAGTATTAATAAATGGTACCACGGTACCGATATGGTTCCATTTGAAAGAATTGAGTTTTGCCCCAAAAACAATTTTGGTGAATTTTATTTGCTGATACATCACGTAAGTAATTTAGTGTTTTTAACGGGATTTCGATTTTTGTAGCATTGCACGGGTCATTTAGAATAATTCAGAACCGTCATGGCACACTTAAATGAAAAACTAAAAACAATATTATAAAAAAAATGATGTTTGAAATGTAAATAAAAAAAGTTATAAATTTTTTTAATTAAAAAATTTTTTTTAACTTAATTTCTTTTATGTTTTGTAATTAAACTAAAAATGTCTAAAACTAATATTATTGCGAAGAGTATCCTACAGAATGTGCAACAATTATATAAAAAGTGCAGTAAATCGGCGAAGAGGATAACGGTTAGCTTGTTATATTTTATCACTACTATAGTCCATAGTTGGAATATACTGAATATGACATGTTGCTAGTATCCATAACTTCGTAAACATTATGCTTATGGAAAAACAGCTTTGATAAAAGTTGTTCTATCTCTTTTCTTCAATTCATGTAAAATAATATTAACTGAAACAGTAACATTTGAAGCTTTAACGATATCATTAATATAGGAAGGACAGTTTAATTACTTTATTGCATACTTTACATTTCCCAATTTAAATCAGCTTCGTACATTTACATCACATCACTCAAAGGCATGCCTAATAATCCACCAGTGATTTTTCAGCCCATGTTTGAACATATTGAAATTGTATGTACAAATTAATTCACGATCTCCGTGGTTTGTTTAACAAATAAATACAAAGTCAGGAAATTGAGGGTAATACATCAATGTAATATTTGTTTTGATCGACTTTGGCCCTTGGAGAACTCTGTTACTGAAGAGCCATTAATCAATTTCATTTCGACACGAGCACTGGTATTCAACAGGGAATTAAAAATTACAAGTTTTCTCACAGAGATAATAATCTCCACAGCAATATAACTTTGTCAAAGATCTTATGAGGAATGATAAAGGCGTTTCTTATTTTCATCACGACTGGCATTCGTGCCAGTGACGTTTCGATTAATTATCTATGTTCATGAGTTATTAAAAGACTACTGACTAGTAATTTATGTAAGCTTCAGTGGATTTTTTTAATATCGGTATGTGTGTTTGTTTAAAGAGTGACCGCAGAAAACGCTGTTTTTCGCCTATTTTTGGGTAGTTGATTGGGAAAGTTTAGCAGGTCTCAAATTAATTGTCATTAAAAATGAAAAGAGGCATTTTTCTTGTTTTTTTTAACATTTCCAATAATACCCCTATTCAGAGGTTGAAATTAACAAATCTAAGAACAATTCTATTTGCATTATCTCTATTAAATCAATCCTAAAAAAGCAAAATTATGTATTTTCTATCAAGAAGGGTTAAAAATTCACCCGTAGGTCTTCGAAGGGGTGAAATAATCTCCCAAATATCAAGAAAATCTAAAATATTTTAAAAAATTCGGAAAATAAAATATTTAATGTTATGACAAATGAGAAAGTATTTTTATTGATAATTCTGACGAAAGCGCACCTACTAAGGACTGAACGTAACTACAAAAGAGTAACATTATAAAGAATAAAAAAATTCTATTGAAGTTCTTTTTTCATGATTTGAAATATTTAAATAATAATAATAATAATAATAATACTTTATTTACGGACAAAAAATCCATTACAAATATTTTACCTTCAGAATTTTTAAGAATATTTTTAATCTTTTTGATATTTTGGGGATGATTTCACCCCATTCAAAGGCCTATGGGTGAATTTTTAACCCTTAGAATATTATTTTACAGAAAATACATAATTTCGCTTTTTTAAGATTGACAATAGAAATAGTACTAATAGAATTGTTTTTAAATTTATTCATTTCAACCCCTGAATATGGGTAATTACTGAACATTTTCAAAAAACCAAGAACAATGTCTCTTTTGGGATAGTAGCTCAGTCGGCTAAACGTCTTAGTGGCGAGCGCGCTTGGTCAGACTGCCTAACGTGTACTGGGTTCGATCCCCAGCACCGGCATACGGCACCGGCAATGTTGCTGGGTAATGGTTGTTGTCTGCGTTTTTTCAAATGTGCAACCTCCTTCCGGACATAGTTCGGTGGGTAAAGTAAAAATACGTTGGTGCGAGGATTAAACATCACAAAACCACAAATATCAGTTTTGGGGTACTGCGCAACCCCCCAAAAAAAAACACCCCTTGAGTGAGAAAAGCCTTATTTTACTGATAACTCGTTAACCGTTGAAGATATAAAAGAATTGCTTATCATAAAAAGAAAGCTTGACTAATTGCTTCTTGCAGTTTTCTTTTTATATGCCATGGTTTTCGAGAAAATCGATATTGACCAAAATTGCAAAATTTGTATTTTTAATGCGTGCAACTTTTCGTTGCTCAAAAATCAAACAAGCTAGGAAGAAAAATCAAAATGGGTTTTAAAGGGGATATAAAATACTCTCTTATGTTGCCATTTTTGGGGGCTATTGATATTTATTAGCATATAAAAATAGCAATATAATGAATGTAGTTATCTCTTAATTTTTTGTGCATCTAACTATTCACAGGCCAATAAAAAACAGCTGACTATAAATGCATTATCTTTTAGTTCAGAGTAGTACTTCAATGCAGAAAAGTTAGGAATAAAAAAATTCACATTTACAAATTTAGCAGCATGTTAACGTTAGCCAAAAAAAATCCAAAAAAGGCTACATATTCAATTTTTTTATCATATTTTTTTAACTATTAAATGATTATAAACATTAGTTATATGGTGTATAAACTGAAAAAAAATGTTTGAGCTAAATTTTCAAGATGTTTGGGTCTTTTTTTTATTTAATAAAAATTAGCTAAAATTTAGCTAACCTCAACATGCTGGTAAATTTGTAAATGTGAATATTCTTATTCCTAACTTTTTCTGCATTGAAGTACTACCTTGAACTAAAAGATAATGCATTTATAACTTATATTAAAGTCAGTTGTTTTTTATGGCCCTTTGATTAGTTAAAAGTGCAAAAAATCAAGAGGTAACTATATGATATTGTCATTTTCATATTTTAATAGATATCAATAGTCATCAAAAATGGAACCACAAACGAGTATTTTATATCCCCTTCAAAACCCATTTTGATTTTTGTTCCTAGCATGTTTGGTTTTCGAGCAATTCAATTTTTTCTATAGGCCGCGCGCAAGAAATTTCAAATAAACGAAAATTCATGGGCATTAAAAATATAAATTTTGCAATTTTTTTCAATATCGATTTTCTCGAAAACCATGGCATATACAAGAAAATTACAAGAGGACTTTTTTCTAGGCAATTAGTCAAGCTTTCTTTATCGTGATGAGCAATTTATATTTTCAACGGTTAACGAGTTATCAGTAAAATAAGGCTTTCTTGGGTGGTTTCTTGGGTGGGGACGGGGGTTTACGCGGTGTCCCCAGAACTGATTTTTGTGGTTTTGTGATATATAATCATTTCACTAACAGTTACTGATGGAAAATCTCAGATAATATTTTTTTTTTTTGAAATCTTTATAATTATTGGACGAATAGCTTACGAGAGGCTTTGGATTTAAGGGTTGTCTACTAGGTGTAGTGTTTACATATGTATGTATGTTATTAATTTTCAGACCTGCTAAACGTTTTTGCGCAGAAATAAACAGGTTATAGAACGGGAACTAGGTGACTACTTTCGAAACCCATATTTACAAGAAAATCATGACAAATTATACTTCTGGCTGCAAGCCGGTCAGCTTAGCCGTAATTTAAGATTTAGATAAGATGGGAAATAGATCATCGTTACAAGGATTATCTTTTAATTATCTATAATTTTCATGCTTATATATAACAATATCGCCAGATAGTGCGCTTCTTCAGAAAACGCAGCCAGAATGGTCAATGTTTAAAAAAAATTGAGTTACAACTCGTCATCGTTAAGCGTTCTTTGATTGCTTGTTTAAACATTTAAACATTTTGAATATAGCAACATATTTCCAGAATGAGATTCCTGCTGGTTTAACTAGTCAGAAAGATAACTGTGTTCAACTTTTGAGGAAATTCGGATTTTTGTGGTATATTTTACCGGAGAACTCTAAACTCATCGCCAAGCCCTTTCTCCTTTTTGACATGTAAAGATAAGCTTCCTTAACAACAAAATAACTTTCCCCGAAAGTTTGCTGATAAACAAAAGTACTACACACCCTGATCTGCAGAAGAGTTTAACCAAAGTTTAGTTTCTACCTCGTTAAATGTATTACAGCATTATTAAAACGCCAATCTTGAGTTTAATAATTTGTCCTAAGTCTACCAAATTAAAAAGTATGCACCTGAAGGCCAATTTCCCATCGCAGCTATTTCAACACGTATACTTGCACTTATACAGGGTATCCCTGATTTAAACGAATATACTCTAGTGGAAGGTAGAGCACACTCAGATGAGTTTAAAACATTCCTATACTTACCGTTACTGTTGTTGTTTTTTTTTCACATTCAGTGCAACATAAAACTTTTTCAGCGGCATATCAAATTAGTGGGGAACATGGACAATTTCCGTCAATCACAAAGCATGAACATGTTCCCAGATCTTTTCCACAAGAAGAGCAAATATTACTGGTTGTGGAAAATAATCCATTCATAGGTGTTAGAAAAATAAGTAATGAGTTAGCAGTACCTCAGAGAAGAGTATGGTGTACATTAAAGAAGGAAAATTTGTGTCCATTTCATGTTGAAATAGTTCAACGCGTAGAAGACGGCGACGACGTTCCCCGCTTAACATTTTGTAGGTGGATTTTGAGTCACAGAAGAATCGAGAGTTCTATTCACGGATGAAGCCCAATTCACACGTGACGCAATTAACAACTATAGAAATCAGCATGTTTGGGCGACCGAAAATCTACATGCAGTGATTCAGAAACATTCCCAATACTGATTTAATATTAATGTGTGGTGTGGTATTTACAATAACCATCTAATAGGGTCCCACATTTTTGAAGAAAGGCTAACTGGTGAAGTTTATTTAAACTTTCTTAGAGATATCTTGCCAGATTTATTAGAAGGCATCAATACTAGGGGTGTGTGGTTTCAGCACGATGGTGCTGGACCCAATTTTTCTGTACCGACCCAGGATCATCTGAACCAGCATTACACCAAAAGATGGATTGGTCGCGGAGGTCCGATAAAATGGCCACCGAGATCTCCTGATCTTACACCTCTAGATTATTTTTTATGGGGTCATCTCAAGTCAGAAGTATACAATGAAAAGTTCAGTACACGAGGACAGCTTCTAGAAATAATTACTACTGTATGTGATAACATTAGAAATAACCCGGACGTGATTGATAAGTCAGTGAAAATTATATTAAAGCGTTCTCGAAAATATGTTGACGCAGGGAGCATTCATTTTGAAAACCTGTTATAGTTTTAATTATTTGCACCGTTTTTAATTTTTTTTTCTTTCAATTATTTAAAGTTCTAAATAAATTTGTTTTGTCAAAATAAAATTGCAAACTTTTGTCTTTAATATTTTCAAGTTATTCTCAAAAGGTGTTTAATGTTTTTTTTAATTGTGCTTGTTAATTTAAGCCTCTTCACTAACATTATTTTTCTTTCATGAAAGAAATAGAATGTGTATTATTTTGGATGAAATTTAAACTAAAATAAGCTTAGAAACACTGAATATATCAAACAAGTATGGGGAGATAAAACAAAACCGGAAATTAACGTCTAACCTGGCGAGATCAAGTTAAATTTCTCAAATTCAGGTCATTTATTCAATTCAAAATATATTAACGCCTTGGAAAAGCATTTTCTTAAGCTTACTTTTGAACGAATGACTGGGTAGCCGTTTCATGTCATCCGGAACCTTATTATATAGCAACATTATGTGAATATGACGATTGGAAGAGAGCTGTGCGATGGTGGGGAATTGTGATATTACCTTTTCGAGGTACATTTATATTGTGCAAATATGTACGAAACTTGATTTTGTTGTAAAGGTATGAAGGTTTCTGCTGGGTTATAATTTTGTGAAAAAGAACGCAACTGTGCAGTATTCCTCTCTGTTCTATATTCAGCCATCCTAAGTCTTTTAAATGGTTCGCAACATGGTCGCGTCTCCCTAAGCATTCAAGATAATCCACATAAATAAGACAAGCTGCCGCCGATAATGATGTTAGTAGAACGTCCGTATTGCAACGGGTGCCTAGTTTGAACATTTGAATTAAACTGTTTCATGTTCTTTTGTTTACTTAGTAACATTAGAAATGTAATTTTGCCAATAGAAAAATAGTGGAATTCAAAGAACCTGATATTACTGATTAGATAATTAAAAACCCTTTCAAATGAGCTATCACAAACAACCTCGTTCCATTTATAAATGTTAAAGGGGTAACTGTGACTCCAAGGGGTTGAAGGGGGGCATGAAAATTTCATTTTAGAATTAAAAATTGCCGTGTTTTAGATAGTTAATTTATCAGTTGCATATGGACCTCACTGTATAAACAGCCTAAATACCTAGCGTTTCATGTATTTATCCAATTCAGCCAGCACATAAATTTTAAATTTTTGCCGGAGTCGCCGGGGATAAAACACAACCCTTTTTTGTATTCAACGTGGAAGTGGTTCTTTGACTTACAAGATTAGACCTAAACCGACTGACAAATATGCGAAGTTGAATAGAAGCTTGTTAAAATCGAACACATCTGACATAATGATACTTTAATTCAATTTAGAAAATCCACCGGTTGCAAAAAAATTGAAATCAAATTTAAAAATGTATAACACACTGTCGTATATATATGGTAATTTCCTACTTTGCTTGTGAAAACAATTTTATACAGCTCTGCTCTTTCAAGCGTGTATGTATGTAAAAGTATGTTAGCTGAATTTTAATTATAACAGATTTGCATTTTAAATGTAAACTTTTGTGGCAAAAACACTGTGGACATTATTAAGCAGGAACCCTGGTGGTATATTTTTGGACTACCTTTTTTTAATGGACAATTAATATACACTAAAATGAAAATTTTGCCCGGCAGTTATTTTTTGCTTAATAGGATGTTACATAATGTCGCTTTTAATCGGTATCATCGTTAAAATTCATGCAATTCATTTTGTTTTTTGTATTTACACAGTACTTAAACTCGACAGAATTAGGGAATGTAATAAAAAATCTTCGACATGTCAATTTTAATTTTTTCTTTCTGCTCATCTTGTGATGCTGATGTTATGATCTATATATTTTTTAAAGAAATGATACGGCAAGGGACATCTCTTTCGAAAGCCTCACAACACTTACGCAGAACGTCAGTTTCTCCTTTCCTCGCTTACCAAAGGTAACTATTGTAACTGTGGACAAATCACTTTCCTTGATTTCATCAGATTTTCACATTTTACGTTATGTAGATTATGACAAATTATTTTCGTATTGCTTTGTATTAGATTAAAAATTATAGCAGAATGTTACTTTGAAATTATAATAAACCATAGTTTGGCTAGAGGTTTACTAAACGAAATATTTCTGCCGAGCTCTTCTAAGAAGCTATTCTCCGCCAAGCGTTGGGTTACGAATTGCAACCTTGGTGCTTAAGTGTAAAAACTAACACCAGCCATAATATTTATTCCTAATTCAATTTTTACGCTTAACGCTTCAGGCTTGCACTTCGTAAACCGGCGCTCAGCGGGACGTATAGTCCGGAGAATAGCTGTTGAGTTGCAGTTGGATGATTGTCCTTATGGAAATAAGGATTCATAGAGGAGTTCGACAGAAATATTTCGTATAAGTTTGTCTTGTTTTGCAAGATACTTTGTACGCCTAAAGAAGTATTCTGTCGTGATATTTCATGTGTTTGAAATCTGAAAAAATATCTTTATTTATTTATTTTATGGGTACTTAATTGTTATTTTAGATAAATTTCGTAACATTCCTTTTTTCATATTTGTGAAAAGAGAAATAAGTTATGTGGCTATCAAAGAAATATTAATTAAAACCCAACTTTCCTCGATTTAGATATGCTTCTGACGTAACATCTAATTAAGACACCGAAGAGTTAAAGTTCTAATCAGCTTTTCACCAAAGTAATGTAAAACCGTTGGGTAAAAATGCCGGCAATAAAGAAAGCAATTTTTTGCCACGCTTGAGCTAATCGTTCTTTTGATGCTGATTCCCCTTTTTATGAAAACGCCAAAAAAATAACTGTGTAAATTAGAAACGTTAAAAACATCAAAGAATATAATTTTTTTAAGCTTATTATATTGGTTTGTCAGAAAGTGGTATTTTTGTTTGCGGTTGACGTCAGCAATTTACAAAATAATATGTATATACAAAGCGGATTTTAGGAGATATTGACCATGTCTTCCAAATATTGTTAAATATTTACAGCAGATACTACGGCAGAGTTATGGAACTTCTACTTATTTATTCAGTATGTTTTAGGCAACCCACGATCTACCTAAATTGATGTTGGCTTTATGATGTATGATGTAGACACATCTTAAATAATACCAAATCAACAATGTTATTTCATTATATTTAGTTAGCGTTTTTTGTAATGTGGTTCAGTTTAATCAAACCCTTTTTTCGTCTCTTTTAATGGTCAGATATGTAGTTTCTATAAACTATTTTTAAGTTTTAACGTCAGACTCGTTATATAAGAATCATCCCATCTCCATATATCGAGTTTCATGTAAATTTGCAAAAGATTTTGAAATTAAAATTAAATTCTAGGTCAGCTGTTTTATAAATATTTAACTACCAATTTTAATACAAATTCAACGAAATTTCAAATTTATTTCAAAGTTTCTACTGGTACATCGGCTATATTACTTCCACATCCACGTAGTGGATTGGAAGTATAGTAATCGCAAAAAAATTTTCAAAAATTTTTATTCGTGAAATAGGTTTAGAATGTCATGAAACGTCCAGATTTTAAATTTGAGCGAAAAAAAATTTTCTGTCTGTCTGTCGGTCTGTCTGTCTGTCTGTCTGTCGGTCTGTCTGTCTGTCTGTCGGTCTGTCTGTCTGTAACTTTTTTGTCCGCACGCTTTCTCCGGAACGGTTTAAGATATTGACCTGAAATTTTGTACACGTATATATTATAACGAGATCTGGAACTGGATTGTTTTTTGAGGAAGTCCGGTGAAGGGTTGGGGGTTAAATAGGGGTAAATAGGGGAAAATAAGTAAAGCAAGGTTGTAAGAGTACAGAAACTTGATATTCGGTCTATGTACTAGAAGTTAAGGCCTCAGATTTTTTTATAATATTTTTCAACTCCCCACCACCCCTACCCCATTAATGGGGTTGATAAAATAAAGTTGAGATATTCATTTGAAATTTCGTACACGTATGTATTATAACGATGTCTAGAATTAGATTATATTTTGGGATGATTCCGTTGAAGGGTTGGGGGTTAATTTGGGGTAAATAGAGGAATATAAGTAAAACAAGTTGGTAAGAGTACAGAAACTTGAAATTCGGTGTATATACTAGAAGCCAAAGCGTCAGATTTTTAATAATATTTTTCAACCCCCACCACCCCTACTCCAATTTGAAAAGGGTTGGTAAAATAAAATTGAGATATTCATTTGAAATTTTCTACACGTATGTATTATAACGACATCTGGAACTAGATTATATTTTGAGATAATTCCGTTGAAGGGTTGGGGGTTAAATAGGGGTAAATAGGGGAAAATAAGTAAAGCAAGCTGGTAAGACTACAGAAACTTGAAATTCGGTGTATGTACTAGAAGCCAAGGTCTCAGATTATTTATAATATTTTTCAACCCCCACCACCCCTACTTCATTATTAAAAGGGTTGATAAAATAAAATCGAGATATTCATTTGAAATTTGGTACACGTATGAATTATAACGACATCTGGAACTAGATTATACTTTGAGATGATTCCGTTGAAGGGTTGGGGGTTATTTAGGGGTCAATAGGGGGAAATAAGTAAAGCAAGCTGGTATGAGTACAGAAACTTGAAATTCGGTGTATGTACAAGAAGTTAAGGCCTCAGATTTTTTTATAATATTTTTCAACCCCCGCACCACCCCTACCCCATTAATGGGGTTGACAAAATAAAGTTGAGATGTTTATTTGAAATTTCGTACACGTATGTATTATAACGACGTCTGGAATTAGTTTATATTTTGAGATGATTCCGTTGAAGGGTTGGGGGTTCATTTGGGGTAAATAGAGGAATATAAGTAAAACGTTGGTAAGACTACAGAAACTTGAAATTCGGTGTATGTACTAGAAGCCACAGCGTCAGATTTTCTTATAATATTTTTCAACCCAACCACCCCTACTCCAATACGAAAAGGGTTGATAAAATAAAATTGGGATATTCATTTGAAATTTGGTACACGTATGTATTATAACGACGTCTGAAACTAGATCATAATTTGAGATGATTCCGTTGAAGGGTTGGAGGTTAAATAGGGGCAAATAGGGGAAAATAAGTAAAGCAAGCTGGTAAGACTACAGAAATTTGCTATTCGGTGTATATACTAGAAACCAAGGCCTTAGATTTCTTTCTAATATATTTCAAACTCTACCATCTCCGCTTCATTATTAATGGGATTGATAACATCAAATTGATATATTCACTTGAAAGTTAGTACACGTATGTATTGTAGTGACATCTGATTGAGATGACTCCATTGAGGTGGTAGGTTGTAAATAGAGGAAAATAAGTACGGTAAACTAGAAACTTCATTTTTAACGTATATGGTAGAAACCAACTCCTCAAACTTTTCTATGACATCTACCCCAAATATTATTAAAATTCTATGACCAATAATTTCCACATACTAGAGTGCAAATATAGTCAAGATGTTTCCTTTAAAGTGACTTGGACGAATAATCTGGATGTGGAAGTAGTGATTCCTTAGGCAGCGGTTTTTTCCTCTTTAAATATTTGTACAATCTGTTGAAGAATATATGCAGAATCAGTACACAAAATTTGTACTAAGTCCTAAAAAATTCATTAACGCCAATGAGGTTTAAAACATATTTTTACAAGAATGAATCGACATTATTAAAGAGCAATTGGTAATGTAATAGGCATTTTAAGACAAAACATGTTTGAAGTAGAATTATTCACAGCTTATAGGGTTTATACATACAGCCGCCATTTTATTTCCAGACGTCGAGGAATATAACGGTCAGCTATATTGGGAATATCCCAGAACGAACAGAAAAATGTAATTTGTAACTAATAGAAATGTTTTACAAAAACAATTCACATATACTAAACCATATTATGGACAGATGCTAAAGCTCTCTTTACTTTTTAAGTCACAAAAAAAGTATTTACATATTTCTTAAGAATTCTGTTCTTAGGGAATTTTCAAAAAATATCTTAATATCTACTAATACATGTTCGTTGAAAATTTTAGCTCACTATAAGTAGTCCCATCAATTTATTACAAGTAGTCCATCTTTAACCGTATTTCTGAACTGTTATTAGTAGTCGCCAATATATAACTATAGCGACCCATAGTGCATGAAGAATAGATTTATTTGCATTTGTATTTACGTCATTAAATGCAGAATGTCTGCTCAAAGTAGTTGTGTGTGTCTTCTAAGTTTTGATATAGTTCCTATCCTAAACCAAGCATGGTTATATCTTCAGATACTCTTGGAGTAAAGCTTTCGATAATTCATTAAAACTTGAAAGTTTTATTAGTAGTTTTAAAAAGAGGCACGTAGGCCCTTCTCTATATGGGCCTCTGTACTCTTATAAAGGTTTTAAATCGGCTTCATAGACTCCTACCAAACTATTTACTTTTATAAGTAGTCTTGGAAATATTTTAAAACTGTAATTGTTACTTGGGCGTATACATACAATATAGCGAAAACACACATTTGTCTGCCTATATATAATACAAAGCACTGTATCCAGGTATAAATTTCGGAGCGGGATCATTAGCTTCGCTCGACTCCGATTGTACTTTTGTTATGTTGTGTATGATTTATAGAGTAAATATCATTTATAATAATTATTTTCTACTATTTCCTCTAACAAATATTGTTTAATAATGAAATATTCATAAAATATTTCTTACCTGAGAAACAAAGGCTGGCGTGCTGAGCGAAAATAAATTACTGACATAGCAGCGTGTGCAATTTTCACATAACAAACAGTTCTGTGTAGAGTTAAGATGTAACGAAATTTCATAGGCAAAATTTCAAATCAAGCTTTCTACTGATACAATATTTTATGCGTACAAAGAGAACTGACTCGAATTGAACAGCAATACATGCTTTAATTTGAATATAAAGTATTCAAAACAAAATGAGCACGAAACCTTCTTAAAGGATAGTATTTATCGAAGGAAATGTAATTCAGCGTCTGCGAAAGGAATATAAATAACTGATTGCATATTTATCAGGACATCTTTCGAATTCTCGAATTGAATAATAAACATTTCCCTTGTTAGCTCCCCACAGTATTGTTGAAACACAATATTTTCCAATAATTATTTATTAAACAGATAAACTTCAGCTTCTTGTCTCCTTCTTCCTGTTCAAAACAGACTTGCTGATGTACAGAAGAGTACAGAATTATGTGTTTTGGGCCAGCACGGTATCTGTTAAGAAATATGAAAGTTAAATACATTGTGAATAAGAAGTTAGAGGTATTTCGTGTCTTCATGAACAGATTTGATAAGAAATAGAAATTCGCTCGTACTCGCTTCGGTGAAAGATGTATAGTTCTTTAGATCTACATAGTGCGTTGAGAAAATTGCAAAGAAAGACGAAACTCCGCCTCTCGCTTTAAATGAGGGGCAAGTGGTGTCATGCGCATATGTAATTTGAGATATGAATAATAATTACATCGTATGTTACCTTTATAGCTTAAAATACGCGACGAATAATACGAATGATACTTCAATAATAATTAATTGTTTGTGTCAAATAGAGAAGTGTTAAAAGAAATAACCTGTTTATACACAAGGCCATATATCGCACTATGTGATACAGGAGATGGGGACGACCTGCGCAATACTATAGAAATATATGATGTAAAATATTTCCATAGAAATCGCGTAATCAATTCTAGAGAAACTAATATAAAAAATATGCAGTTCATATCACAATTGTTGTCGTTCTCGTCATCATCTTCTAATTTCTGAATCAAATCGACGAAGTTCATACATAATGGCACGGATGAGCGTACCATTTGAAAGGAGTTTTCAGTAAAATAACAATGATTATTACTTCATACCATTTTATTATTATAACATATTCTCGCCAAGCGACAACATTACTTCAGATAGATAGACTGGTTATAGATAGACTAACTATAAAATCAACAAAATCAACTACGCCACAGACTTACTTTCAGAGTACATATTATAAATTATATCTCTCACATCCATCTTCCTTGACCCCACCAAGTCCTTAGTTTTATTTATTTTTCTGGGTCTACATTTTGACACAGTACTATTTGGAGGAGCAGCTAAAATCTGAAACAAGAGCCACCTACTGCGCATGCGACAGCTGATCATACACATGACAATTGACAGACGGCATATCGGTGTATGTATGTAATATGTATTTGAGGACTCTAATATGAATTCTTTTATTCAATCTCTTCTTTAATATTGTTTTTTCAATAATTCAGTATCTTTATAAGACACTTGTCGTTTAAAATGATACAATTAAATAATAATTCATAATGTGTTTCTAATTTATAAACATCAGAAATCGCTAAACAGGCATTTAGAAGAATCGAGCATAAGGTAGAAAGACATTAAATATAATTTTAGCATAGGTATGTTGTATAAAGCTAAAAGTATGAATTGCAAGGGATTTTCTATTCGAATTATAAGTGATTTACGAATCAAATAGCTTCTAAGCATGGTTTAGAAAGTGAAATTCATGTACTTGAATTTAATTAAATAGAAGGTATGATTTTATTATTTGTGCTGTCTCAGCAAATTTATGATTCAATTACATCGAATTATTTTATTATAATTTTAAAAACGGTTGGATTCGAAATCTTTGAAAGATAATGTAGATTATTGCAAGCAGGTTAGAACCCAAAAAACAAATCTTAGATACTCAAACTGTAATAGAAGTGCATATACAATAATATACATATATTAATAATACCAAAACTAAGTAAACGCTTAACAAAATCTTTATTAAAAATATCTCAAAGATCCTGTAAATTGAATTTGTTATGTACAAATTAAATTGAAGTGAATAATTTTTTTTAAAATTATTTACACGACTTATTTGACATATCGGTAAATATCTATACTTTGTTTTGAAATGACAGCACAACACATAGCTCAGAGCTCATATTTTACTTCCGCATCCACATAGTGGAGTAGAAGTAAGTATAGTAATCGTAAAAAAATTTTTTTTGTTGAAATAGGTTTAGAATATCATGAAACGTCGAGAATTTAAATTTGAGCGAAAAAAAATTCTGTCTGTCGGTCTGTAACTTTTTTTTGTGAGCACGATATCTCTGGAAGGGTTTAAGATATCGACTTGAAATTTTATACACGTATATAATATAACGCGATCTGGAACTGGATTAATTAATCTTTAAATGAGTTGACTTCCAAGTTTGTAACTATTATTAATCAATTATTATGCGCCTTTGTTTATAAAAATTAAATTAACTTTCTATTTATTTTTAAATAAACAATTGCGACTTTCAGATATTTTATCACTTAACAAAATTGCCTTGAAGGTCCATTACCGTATCTACATTATTTGATAAGCTAGAAGTAATAAAATATTCAGAAACGTCGAAGAAACATTTCATTTTTAGAAACAAATGCGCATAATAACTGATGAATAATAGTTACCAACTTGGAAGTCAACTCATTTAAAGATTAATTAATCCTCTATAAAGACGACTTGAATGTCTATTGTGATATCTCTAATAATTTAAAAGTTATACCAGTTTTTTTTAGTTGACAAATCAAGTGGCTGTTACAACTTCTGTATCGTGTAATATTGAAAAACGCTATAAAAAATACAAAAAAACTGTTTTCAATATGTTGTTTCATATGGCTGTTTATATAGTTTTTTTAAGATTTAGAAAAAAAATATTAGGATTGTCAGAATTTGTTTATAACAAATTGTTAAGTTAATAAACAATGAAATTGTTTAAAAGTGAATTATTTATTATTTGTTTGCTTATAGTAATGAAACATATTCTTTATAGGATTTTGCAAACAGTGGAAAGAACTAAAGGAAAAACTATATACAAAAATATTAATGAAATCTTTGCATTCTTTCGATAACCTGACTTCTGGTTATGATAACAAGTAAAAATTCTCATTTGCCATTCTCATTTTACCACTAGCAAATAATAAATAATTCACTTTTAAACATGCATAGAGTATATAGGCTCCAATACTAGTTAGCTAATAGATAGGTGAAGATCTGTTGTTTTTTATCAGTCAATGTCAGTTATAATTATTTTATCCTTGTTCATGGATATTGTCTTAGTTTTGCATGGAACATCGTTATGAGTGGTTTTAGGCTTTTCTGATGAGTCCACAATAAGGACGAAAAACGTTTCAAGGCTAAGCATTTCCAAGAAACTGAATGAGATTTTATGAAAATGTAATTCATTAGAGTGAAAAAAATTTTAAAGACAAGGTACGTAAATAAATTAATTTCAGGACTTTGTTCTCATTTTTAACTGAATTTACATGTAGATACTAGTTTAGCCTGCTTAGCCGTAGGGGACTAGGTTGGATGCTAGTGTTAAAATGAGAATGGCAAATAAGAATTTTTACTTGTTAGCATAACCAGAAGTCAGGTTATCGAAAGAATGCAAAGATTTCATTAATATTTTTGTATATAGTTTTTCCTTTAGTTCTCACAGATAGCTTTTCACTGTTTGCAAAATTCTATAAAGAATATGTTTCATTAATGAAATTGTTGATAAACATTTTTTTTTGTTACTTTATTGAGGATTGCCAATTATGATTTTTAAGAAAAAAATAATTTCTTAACTAATTATTTAAATGATGGATAATTAAAAAAGAACGATTTTGAATAAGAAGATAATATTTTTAGGAAAAATTTTTTTCTAAATCATAATGTTTTCACGATAACAAAATTGCAAAAAAAAAATAATAATATAAACAAATGGCGTAAATAATTTTTTTAACGTTGATGAATGCCTTTCTTCAATGCATAAACAGTAATATGATGACGAATTTGAAAAAAAAATAATTTTTAAATCTCTACTTTGGTTTCTAATTTTTTGTTTATTTTAAAAAATTATAATAAACAAAATAAACAATTTTTAAAAACTTTTATAACGTGATCTTATTAAGTATATGTATATGAAATGCACCAAGAAGCCAAAATTTTATAGTCCAATTATTTAAGAAAAAAATTGTCGCCAGTGACAACGGAGGTCCGTTAACAGCCTAACTTGTTGAAAAATAAACTTTAATATTTTTTTCCAACGGGACCTTATTCTTTGAAGTGTTAAGAATACACCATATTTTTTTTGGAAATTTTTAACTGATATTTAATAGTATAAAAAAATCATTTTATGTGATGTACTCTATTTTGAGGCGGCGCGCGCACCCTGCAGCAACCGCGCGAAGCCCTATTTTCAGCGTAAAATTAAAATTATAAATAATGGATATAGAGTTCCGGGATTTAGGACTTTTTTATTGGAAAATTCCTCATCTTTAAGAATCTTTTTTCGGATTTCCGTCATCGCTTATAGTTTTTGAGTTATAAGCGAAAAACTAAATGCGATTTTTTTTTCATCTTAACTTGTTTATGACTTTTGCAACTTTTTGTGTGCTAATAAAACATTTTAACACATTTTTCTAGACGTCGTTCCGAATCTAATGAGCTATCACTCATATTTTTAGGAGCTAATTCAAGAATTAACGCCTTTTTTGAACTTGTGAATTAGACTATCCGCCTCTGTATTTTTACATTCGGTTAAAAAGGGCACCGCTTATTAATAAACAAAACCCTGACCATCTGATTTAATGAATAAAATATCAAATTATCCTGCTTTTAGAACCAGTGGATGGAGTTCATCAAGTATTTCTTTTAGGCATTACCCTGCAAAAATCAATTTGTTGGATAATTATTTTAAAATTTAAAAGCTCCTTCAAAACATTTTCGCATCGCCGGAAATTGATAATTAGAAGTTCTTAAGGTAAGTGAGGTTTGGAAGGAAACAAATCACCTTTGTTACAGCGGTGGGGTATTTTCGGATGGTAAATTTATTAAAATTTCCGCGAGAGGTTGCGAAATACTCCAACCATAATTTACCGCCTGACCAAGTTTAATGATTAACTCATTAAAGTTAAAAGACCAAAATCCCTGGTTTCTCTTAATATAAAGTTTTAGGGAATTTATTCATGAGTCTTTGTCATTCGTACAATCTGTGTTTTTATGCAAACAGTAAAGTATGTTTTAGTTATAGTATATGAGACTAAGAAAATGCCCGTGCCTCGTTATGTCTATGTTTTATGGTATATGAAAGGGTGCAAAGTAAGGCGTCGTACGATTCAATGAATTGAAACGGAATACAAAATAACAGCTACATATAGAGTGAGTCGGAAGGAAGGTGTCAAATAGACTAGTCTGAAAGGCACTGTTTAAAAAAAAAATTTCAACCGGAGATTTTCACCGGAAATACGTACCTCTCAGTATGTACAACTTGTACTATTGTTGTACTGTGCAACTACAACTTCTCAGCTGGGTGCTGAGGAAGCTATGAAAGAGTAGAAACCGGTTAGCTCAGGGCTGGTCGAGGGTCACTCGGTGGCGAGAAGTTATATATTTTTCTGAACCATTATTTGCTTGTCAAATTAGCCAAACAAAACTTTAATAAACTACAAAAAATTCGGACGCCAGCGTATTCAGTAAATAACATTCTTGCAAACTTTATCAGGGGAGAAAACAATCAAAATCAAATATAAAACAAATAATATATTAACATAAGTATAAGTAAAAATTTTTCAACACTTTACAAATGACTACAAATATTTAAGTATGGTGAAATTTGAATTAATTAATTAACAGACAAAAAACTTAGTTAAAAAAAAATTAAATTTGAAGATTAACAAAAAAAATTACAATAAGAAACAATCAACTGATTTACAATTTTTCTTCTGACCAAAAGTTGAATTTTGCACATAAATTTGGGCTACTTAGCTTAGCGGAGACGTGGAATCCCGACGAGGTCTGATGCTGAAGACGGCCACGGGTACCCTGGAAGAAGCACGTAATATTCAGGTCCTGACAACGCTGATTTCCGGGAGACGCTGCGTCGGAATAATATCCAATACTTTGAGGATAACTCCAAATATTTAATCTATGCCTTGTGCCTTGCTTCAATGCTGGTTGGGTCCAGGATTTTACATGAAAAGGGAGTAATGTAAAGAACCAGTTGATAATATAAAAAATTTAAATTATGAGCAAAAAGAAATACAAGAAAACTACAAAAAGCTATTGTGACGAAGGTCACTGCAAAACCAAACTATTAGCAATTTAACAAAAAACCTGAGTATTGATCAAATGTTACTTCTGAAAATATGTGAATAAGCTACTGATTAATATAATAAATGAAATGAATAAGTGAGAAAACTCTACTTTCATGAAATTTTAGCCGTTCACAAAATGGCTGACTGGTTATGACCAAAAATTTTAATAAAGGTAACAAAATTTAGTTAGAATTAGAGAAAAAATATCTGAATTACTAACTGAAAAACCGCTGCCTAAGGAATCACTACTTCCACATCCAGATTCTTCATCCAAATCGTTTTAAAGGAAACATCTTGACTATATTTGCACTCTAGTATGTGGAAATTATTGGTCATAGAATTTTAATAATATTTGGGGCAGATGTCATAGAAGAGTTTGAGGAGTTGGTTTCTACCATATACGTTAAAAATGAAGTTTTTAGTTCACCCTACTTATTTTCTGCTATTCACCTCCCACCCCTTCAATGGAGGCATCTCAATCAGATGTCACTACAATACATACGTGTACTAATCTCAAGTAAATATCTCAATTTGATGTTATCAATCCCATTAATAATGAAGCGGAGGTGGTGGAGTTTGAAAAATATTAGAAAGAAATCTGAGGCCTTGGTTTCTAGTATATACACCAAATCCCAAATTTCTGTACTCTTATCACCTTGATTTACTTATTTTCCCCTAGTCACTCCTATTAACCCTAACCCTTCTACGGAATCATCCCAAAATATAATCTAGTTCCAGATGTCGTTATAATACATACGTCTACCAAATTACAAGTGAATATCTCAATATTATTTTATCAACCCCTTTAATAATGTAGTAAGTGTAGTGGAAGGGTTGAAACATATGTTAAAAAATTTGAAGTCTTGGCTTCTAGGACATGCACCGAATTTCAAATTGCAATACTCTTACCAGCTTGCTTTACTTATTTTTCCCTATTTACCTCTACTTACCCCCACTCCTTCAACGCAATCATGTCAAAATATAATTTAGTTTCAGATATAATTATAATATATAAATGTACCAAATTTCAAGTGAAAATTTAAATTTAATTTTATCAACTCTTAATAAGGGAGTGGGGGTGGTGGGGAGAAATAGAAAAGACTAATAAAAAAACCTGAGACCTTCGCTTCTAGTACATACACCTAATTTCAAGTTTCTGTAGTCTTACCAGCTTGCTTTACTTATTTTCCCCTATTTACCCCTATTTAACCTCCAACCCTTCAACGGAATCATCTCAAAATATAATCTAGTTCCAGATGTCGTTATGATATATATGCGTACTAAATTTCATGTGAATATCTCAATTTTATTTTATCAACCCCTTGAATAATGGAGTAGGGGTGGCGGGGGCTGAAATAAATTATCAAAAAATCTGGGGCCTTTGCCTCTTGTACATACACCGAATTTCAATTTTCTGTAGTCATACCTGCTTGCTTTACTAATTTCCCCCTATTTACCCCTAAA
The DNA here is from genome assembly GCA_963583905.1 of Stenurella melanura. Classification (NCBI taxonomy): domain Eukaryota; kingdom Metazoa; phylum Arthropoda; class Insecta; order Coleoptera; family Cerambycidae; genus Stenurella; species Stenurella melanura. Next base: position 14,695,011 of record OY757313.1, read on the forward strand.
TAACCCCGAACCCTTCAAAGGAACCATCTCAAAGAATAATCTAGTTCCAGATGTCGTTATAATTCATACGTGTATCAAATTTCAAATGAATATCTCAATTTTATTTTATCAACCCTTGTAATAATGAAGTAGGGGTGGTGGGGGTTGAAAAATATTATAAATAATCTGAGACCTTGGCTTCTAGTATATACACCGAATTTAAAGTTTCTGTAGTCTTACCAGCTTGCTTTACTGATTTTCCCCTATTTACCCCTATTTAACCCCCAACCCTTCAACGGAATCATCTCAAATTATAATCTAGTTCCAGATGTCGTTATAATAGTTACGTGTACCAAATTTCAAATGAATATCTCAATTTTATTTAATCAACCCTTTTCATATTTTAGTAGGGGTGGTGGGGGTTGAAAAATATTATAAAAAAATCTGACGCTTTGGCTTCTAGTACATACACCGAATTTCAAGTTTCTGTGGTCTTACCAGCTTGCTTTACTTATTTTCCCCTATTTACCCCTATTTAACCCCCAACTCTTCAACGGAATCATTTCAAATTATAATCTAGTTCCAGATGTCGTCATAATACATACGTGTACCAAACTTCAAATTAATATCTCAATTTTATTTAATCAACCCTTTTCATATTGGAGTAGGGGTGGTGGGGGTTGAAAAATATTATAAAAAAATCTGACTCCTTGGCTTCTAGTACGTATACCGAATTTCAAGTTTCTGTACTCTTACCAACTTGTTTTACTTATATTCCCCTATTTACCCCAAATTAACCCCCAACCCTTCAACGGAATCATCTCAAAATATAATCTAATTTCAGACGTCGTTATAATACATACGTGTACGAAATTTCAAATGAAAATCTCAACTTTATTTTATCAACCCCATTAATGGGGTAGGGGTGGTGGGGGGTTGAAAGATGTTATAAAAAAATCTTAGGCCTTAACTTCTAGTACATACACCAAATTTCAAGTGTCTTAACCTCTTGTACTAACACGAAGTTAACTAAATGCGACAAAACAACTTTCGACTTTTAATGAGATAAGAGATAAGATTGTCTACACACGATTAAGAAACAAAGATTTTAATTTATCCCTTGAATAATTTCCGAGTTTAATCCTCGTCCACAATAATCTAAATAATGACAAGACACTACGGTATTGTGTTTCAGGCGACCACAAAATACAAAATTGCCGCGATAATTAATGAGTTAACATGTGTCCAATGGACGCGGAAATCGTACAAACACGTGCGTTAATAAAAATTAATTATTACACGGAATATCCTTTAATTTCCAAAAATAACTATACAGCAACGTTAACTCAATAATATGACATCATTTTATAACTAAATATATTCAAAATATCAAAGTATTAAAGAAATAAACGTAAAAATCCTTTAAAAAATAAGTAAACGATCTTAACTCACCAGTGTCGAAAGCGAAAGTGAAGTAGCATGGATATTTAAAATGGCCTCAGTTCTGTTCCTACCGCGTATGCTCACTTGTTGACTTCTCGTCGGCATTGGCGCGGATAACTCAAATTTATATAGCACGGGTGCTTCAACGAAAATATATTTTTTTCGTTACAACTCCTGCGAGCAAAAAAAATAGGACAACCATTTTTTTTCTAATGTAAGTCTGTCTATTTGATTATGTAGTGAATAGCCGAAATAAAACAATTAGCACTATTATTATATTTTTAATTGTAATGTTGTAGTTATTGCCGAAGCAAAAGATGGATTGTCAATGAGACATATTGCACTGCGTTGTAACATTAACAAAAATTCTGTGTTTAACATTTTTAAAAATTGAAGAATTAACGGTACGATTAGTAGAAACCCTAGATCATTTCAACAGAGCATATCCAACTTAACAAGAAACTAGCTACTAATATTTTGTTATTGCACTATTTCTGTTTATAACTTCTAAGTCTGTTTGGCAGATAATTAAATAAACTTATACAATAATTATTAGTAATAATATTTTCCCAATATTATTTACTACTTTCAGTAATTCTTGGCCATTGAATTCTTCTTATGAGTAGTCCCAATACGTCTTCCACAGGGTTAAGATCTGGACTATAACTGGGCCAGCTAAGAATATTAATGTTTTTAGATTGAAACCAGTTAGTCGAGATATGAGCAGTATGAATTGAACAATTATCTAGCTGAAATATGAATTTATTTTTAGGAAATAATCGCGACACAGAAGGGAGCATAATATTGTCTAAAGTCCTGATACACGTTTCACTAGTAAATCGTTCCTCAATATGCCACAAAACAAAAGGACCACGTGCCGATATCCAAGCCCACTACCATTTTTGCCATTGTTAGATAAGTATATTCTTCTCATCGAATCCAGTATTCGGAGGTCGGTAAATAAGAATACAACCACTGTGTGTAGACTGGAAAGTTTTTCATCTGTAAAGATTACAGCGTTCCAAAAATTTACATCATGCACTAAATATTCAAGCGCAGGCCTGTCGAGAGAGGGGGGGGGTCGGTGGGATCGGGGGTGCTTCCCTCTGGGCCCGGCGGTTTTTTAAAGGAGCCGGCGATTTTGAGGGGGCCCGGGTTTCGCCCAAAGTTTGAGATTTGGAGGTTAGCATTTGCATTAGGTAAAACGAGAGAGGTATATTTGTAAATTATTAATATGAATGCAAATAATAACGAGGTCCGAATGACTTGTATTATGTATAATGAGATAAATATGTTTGTTCTTGCTTTTTAAAATTTCTATGCTGATAAATATTTTCAGTCTTAGGGAATATCATCCCCGCTTTTTAAAATTTCGATTGATATAAATATTGAAACTTGGGAGGAATGACACCCACTCGCTCTTTAACATTGTGATCGACGTAGATATTTAATCTTGAGGAATATCCCCCTCCCGCTTTTCAAAATGTCGGCCGAGATAAATATTCAATTTTCAGCAATGTCACCCCCGCTCTTCAAAATTTCGACCGTGAAAAATATTAATTTCTGAGGAATATCCCCCCCCCCCCAACTTTTTGAAATTTTGATAGAGATAAATAGTTTATTATTAAGAATGCCACCCCCATTTATCGAAATTTATATTGAAGATTGGTGGGAGTTGTATGTTACAACCCCCCGGGCCCCGATTTTCTCTCGACGGCCCTGTTCAAGCGCAAATCCCAGTCGAGCTTCTTTATGTTCAGCTTTAAGTAGGTATTTCTGTGCTGCTGGATGACAGCGTAGCTCCGATTCTCTTACTCGCCGGCGACCAGTACTACTCGATCCAGGGATATTTGTTCCTTCACCAGCCTAAGTTACTGAGTGAAATGGATTTTCTAGTAATTTATTTACCAATTGCAAATCTTGCTGTTGAGTTGATATGTTTCGTCGCCCTGATCCAGGATTTCTAATAATCGTACCGCTTATTTTCCACTTCTTTAAAATGTTAAACACAGAATTTTTGTTAATATTATAACGCAGTGCAATTTGTCTCATTGACAATACATCTTCTGCTTTAGCAATAACTACAGCTTTAACTAAATCGCTTAGATGGGGCATATTAGTTTTGGCACACTTGTAATGAATTTTGATAAATAACTGACAATGTCACAAAAATTAAAGTTAAATGTACACAACCAGATTTTTACTTCCCTCGCATACCGAAGGGAAGTATTGCATTCGAGAAGAAAATCACCCTCCGAGATTTTTTCCAATTTTGACGTTTCAGATCACGTAGATTGCGAAAATATAGGTTTTTTCCAATTCCGTCAGTCTGTCTGTCTGTCTGTCTGTCTGTCTGTTGGTGCATTGACTAAAAGCTGCTTGACGGAGAGCCGTAAAATTTGGTAGGTAGTTGACCCTACTGTCAGTGAAGAAATGGTTAAACTTTCACTTTAAAACATACAGGGTGGATCGTCTAAAGGGAATAAATAATGAAAAAATTTTTTCTTTGCTCACATTTTAAATTTCCACGTTTCATGACACGCTAAACCTATTTCAGAGAAAAAAAAAATTGAAAATTTTTTTCACCAACATTTTTGAAAAAATTTTTACCACTAAAAGAGATGGAAAATATTTTTTTCTTTGTTCAAATTTAGAATTTCCACGTTTTATAGCGTTCTAAACCTTATAAAAAATAACAGAAATTTTTTTTACGATTTCTGAAAAAAATGTACCTACCACTAATATAGATGTATTTTTTTTCTTTGTTCAAATTTAAAATTTTCACGTTTTCATGTCATTTTAAACCTACTCAAATAAATTTAAAACATTTTTTGATTAAAAATTTGTTTGAAAATTTTTTTAATCTATTTATCAATACTTGCTATAGAATAGACGAAAAACTTTTTCTGCTCAAATTCCCTATTTCAGACAAAAAAAATTGAAAATTTTTGAAAAAAATCACCATTTTGAAAAAAAAAATACTTCCCTTCGGTATGCGAGGGAAGTAATAATTACCACTGGAATAGATGGAAAAATTTATTTTCCTCAAATTAAAAATTTTCACGTTTCATGACATTCTAAACCTACTACAGAAAAAAAAAATTACATTTTTTTCACCAACATTTTTGAAGAAATTTTTACCACTAAAAGAGACGACATTTTTTTTTCTTTGCTCAAATTTAAAATTTCCACGTTTCATGGCATTCTAAACCTACTTCAGAAGATACAAATTTGGAAAAAATTTTTACCAACATTTTTGAAAAATTTTAAAAAAATGAAATTTTTTAACCACCACTATACTTCCACTCCACTACGTGAATGTGGAATTTAAAATGTGACAGATGGCAATAATATTTGGCATATGCACCTATTATACTTTTATTGAAAGATGTACAGGGTGGTCATCCCAAGAAATAATTCAGTCATGGTGGATATTTATAAAGGTATTTGCGCAAGCCTTCCATATTTGGCACCTGTTATTTAATATTGAACTTTTGATGTTGGATGAGCACTCTGTATGTTTTTTTGACCAAAACTAATCAGGTTTTCTTTGTAATAATAGTGATAACTATATTCCGATTATTATTTTCAATGTCACTTCGTGATTATTAATTTTTTAGTGACCGCCATGCACAAATAAAGAGGGAAGTTCTGTGTAAACACCTTTACTGATTTTTTTTGCTCACGAAAGTACCTAAAATCAATTAGCTGAAAATTAGTGCGACTATGTTTGTTTAATTAACAAGTAAAGTTACGGAAAACTTTGGGTTATACGATGTTATGTCCGTTGTAGAAGTTATAGATATTAAAAATGTCTACAAAATGAGTCTAACGTCATTAAAATCTGTATAATTTTTCAACAAAATGCAAAATTCTGCTAGAAAACGCTGCTTTTTAATTAACTTTTAACTTTAAAAATATTGAACGTAGACGTAACAAACTTTGATAGATTATAGGTTTTGCTGTGTACGATGAGTGGGTTTTTGTTGGAAATGTGTACTTTTATATAACTTTTGCAAAAAAGCATTTGCTTATTTGAAACGCACTTTTTTGAAAATAATTTCTACATTTTAGGGATTTCGCATGTTCTAGCGTAACTTGGTTGGGTTTATTTTCTTCCTCGAAAGTTGTACTACTGACAACAGCAACATCAAAACTGACATCAACAATTGCAACACAAATAACAATAATTGGGCAGAGACACGTGCCGAGGAAGAAAAAGTTAAAAGAGGTCTGCCCAACCAGCGTATGGTTCACAAGGCACTAAAAACCCTAACCTTAGCTGGGGGATATTTTTGCCAAATAAAATCCCCCCAAACCATCCCTTTAGGGATTACATATTTTTTTTAGATCTTCATGTTTATATATTTTTCTTATAAATATTAAGAACCGTCCCTTGGGTATGTTAATACAGTAGAAAATACGAAAAATTTGAGTTTGGTTCGTCTTGATCCAATCATTATTAATAATGTTATTAACAATAACCAACTATTTTTCAACCGTGCTTTGTTCCAAATATTGCTATAATAGGTATGTCTTTCTTGGTTTCTAAAAATCAATAAGGGATGGAACAATGATATGCAAGTTTCCATCTAATACTTACAAGAGTTGTCTGTTCGTGTTTTTGTTTCTAACATTATTGACTTTGATAAGTTCTTATTTTATCATTACTAATCAGATTGTGTGAAAGTCTGTAACACAATTGGATACGTATTATTTACCTACATTTATTCATATAAAATTATAAATTACAATGAAAACAGTTCGAATTGAAGTAAGCTCTAATGTCTAATTGAAATAATAATACATATTCTGTTATATTGTCTATAACAAAGGATGACATTTGGTTTAGGGAAATATTATTTACGTCACTAACCGCTTTTATCATATTTATTCTTATACTACTTATTCCTGTTGGACGGTGACTGTTTCCGTCAGTTTTATACAATAATTTCTTTTATATTGTCGTAACTTGAGGTTGTATGATTTGGCTGACCTTTAAGAAAATATTTCCTCTGCTTTGATGTCAAATAGAATTACATATGTGGTCAGGATTGACTATGTGTAGTCAATCCTGACCACATATTGAGATTATTTATATTAAGGAATGCTGTCAATTTTTGGAATAATGTGTAATACTTTCTCTGTGTATGCAAAAAGCCATCATTATCAATGTTCTGTATTTTACATTATTCCAGAGGTTAAATATAGGTATTTCACATAATTTGATTTTAAGGAAATTAAAAATTTAAAACAAGAATGTTAATATATGCAAGGAATATAATATATATTAAGAGAGAGGGAAAGAGATATTTAGTAAACGGTTTATTGGCTTTTTGTTCTTCAAGGAGGATAGTTTTGAATAAAATAGTATACAAACCTTGGTGAAATGTTTCATTGCGTCTCGAGAATTAGTTAACCTCGCCGCTTCGCGCCTCGGTCAATTTTCTTATCTATCGACAACAATGAAACATTTTCCACCTCGATGTGTAATATACTGTTGTTAAACAGGTTTCAGATCAGCTCGTGAGAAATTGTACTATACTGTACTCTAGCTGCAAGAGCTGGTATATTAAGATGATTTTGTGAGAAAGATTTTTTTTACTGGGTTGATGATGGGGAAAACTTACATACGAAAAAAACAAATTTAACTTCCATACAAGTTTAGTGTAAATGTGTGGCCAACTGTCATCGGCAGAAATTTCATAGGCCCGTACTATCTTCCAAATTACAACTTTTGTAGAATGAGCTGCCAGATACTTTGGACAACATGCCATTAAATGTAAGAGACAGAATGAAATTTCAAAATGACGCATGTCCAGTTCATTTCCGACTTACTTTGAAAAACTGTTTAAATAAAAGATTTCTTAATCATTGGATCGGAAGATATACACTAGTATTATGGCTACCGAGATTCCCAGACTTGACACTTTTCGACTTTCGAACTATTAAACAAAGAAAAGAAATGTGAGACATTCATTTATATTGACTGCAATATATATTATCATTATTATTTTTACTATTGTTAGTTAGTACCCAGACTTACTTATATAAAGCTGATTCTGACTCGTGTAAATTGAATTACCAACTTAATTCAATTAAGGAGTGTGTGCATTTTATTATATCTACAGTCAAAAAATTTACTTTTCCTCAACTGTTCAAAACTGTCGCTACCCTCTGTAAAGAAACCCCCCAACGAAAAGCTTGAGCAGGACTAGACGAAGACCTGCATAAAGAACGTGGCCCCTCGAGAATGCCGCGTAATTTCCGGAAACGACTCCATTACCCGTGAATTCATTACCACACACGCTAGCCTCGTTTTAATTTAACAATAGCTCGATACCTCTTAGTTTTGATGCTGATAACAACTATATTTAGCTATGAGCGGCTTTTATTTTAAACATTCCTATTCGGAAATATTTTCATATTTACGGTTAACAAAATTCTTTTTATATCGAATATGACCACGCGTACATTTGAGAAATTATAATCAAGTACATCGAGCTATCAGATGGATCCAATATTTATTGACACGTCATGTCAGTGTGCCACTAATTAGTGGTTAAAAGTAAATCTCTTTGAAATATATATAAAAATGTTCCAATCTGTATGCAGGGGTAAATAAATTATCTATTATGTTTTTCATAGAAGTTACTGATAATTTTCTACCAATTAGTAATAAAAAATGCTATGCTAAATAATTACTCACACTAGGACATTTTGAATTTATTTAACATTCATGGACAGTGCGACAAAATAATGAGTACAACATGCAAACAATTTAGTGAAATATATCCTGAATTATCATCAATTATCCACAAAAGTCCACATATAGAAGAAATAATAACCAAACTCACAACAAAGAATATTTTTGTTGAATTGATACTACCCACAGTAGGACTATTATAGGCAAGTTTTCACATTAACATTATTGTTCTGTGTCCATATACTTCTAATAGATGATCAGAATTAATCATCTGTAATATGTGATTAAATTAGATAAGTACAATACGTCCTGCACTTTGTAACTTATGTTTAGAGAACCGCTAAGGAATCCCTACTTCCACATTCTGATTTCCTATCCAACTCTCGTTAAACGAAAGCATCTTGATATTGTATGATTTGCAATCCAGTATTTGAAAATAGTTGGTCATAGAATTCTAATATATATGTAAGTTTCTGGACTCTTACTAGTTTGCTTTACCTGTTAACCCCTATATCAACCCCAACTCTTCAACGGAATCATCTCAAATTATAATCTGGTTCTATATATCATTATAATACATCGTCGTCTTCATCATCCTTGGCCCTGCAACCCAGTATGAATCTTAGCTTGTTCCAAGATTAGTTCCATTCTTGCCTATTTCTTGCTTTGTGTCTCCAATTTCTGATTCTAAGCGTTATGAAGCTATCTTCTACCTGGTCCTTGAACCTGGTTGTGGGCATACCTCTCTTTCGAGTTCCTGCTAGTATTTGGTGGAATATTTGCTCTGGAGGTTCTATCACATCCATCCTTTCCAGTTGGCCAAGCCACCTTAATCTGTTGAATTTGGTGGATCGGGCAATATCAGGCACTTCATAGAGGCCGTAGAATTCGAAATTATAACGTTTGCGCCACGTACTGTTCTCCTGCACACCTCTGTATATATGAAGAAGTATATTTCGTTCAAAAGAACTCAGCAGCTCCTCATCGCTTTTTGTCATTGCCCATGTTTCTGGTGCGTAGGTGAGGTCAGTTTTAAGAAATGTTTTATATATTAATGCCTTAGTTCTTTTGGTTATTATGCTTGCTATTAGATGCTTTTTTAACCCAAAGCATGCTCTGTTAGCCAGGTACATTCTTCTCTTTATTTCAGCACTTTTTATGTTATTTTCATTTATTTGAGATCCAAGATGTATAAACTCTCTTACTCCTTCAAATGTATATGTTTCTATCACCAGATCTTCGGGAGGCGCTAAACTGTTATATTTGAAACTTTCATATGCTATGTTTTAGCAACGTTAATCTTTAACCCCACTTTCTCCGCAGCTGCATCTAATGCTTTGAAGCTTTGTATTAGGTCCCCTTTTAATCCTACTATTATATCAATGCCAAAATATTTACCCTTAACATTATACCTGATTTTCTTACGGCTATTTCTAGCGCTATTTTATATAACAAGTATGATAGACTATCTCCATGTCGTAGTCCTGTGTGGGTTTGAAGGACCTTGACATGTTGTTTTAGACTTTAACTTTGCATTTGAGTTTTGAGAGGGTTTCCTTCACTAATTCTATTAGGAGTATTGGGATATTAAGTTTTATTATGGCATTATAAAGTGACTTTCTATCTATGCTATCATAGGCGCTTCTGAAATCTGTGAATAAGTGGTGGGTATCAATCCCGTGTTCGTATGTCTCTTCTAGCACTTGTCTAAGGAGAAATATTTGGTCAGTTGTTGACTTTTCTTTACGAAATCCACTTTGATACTTGCCTATTATATCTTCGCTATATGCTATTCGGTTTTCAGTGAAATCGTGCGCCCAAACAGTTAGACAGACCCACAGACAGACAGACTATTTTTCTCTACGTTCTTGACATTCTACTAAACCTATTTCAACAAAAATATATTGAAATTTTTACCATGAATACATTACACTTCCACTCCACTAATTGGATGTGGAAATAAAATAAATGGAGCCACAAGTAGCGAATACCTACATGCATATATTGGCACTATTTAGATTTATCAAATTTTAATATACAGACTGTCTATTTTACGAGGGCCACACCAAATATCTCGCTTAATATCTATTGTAGAAGAATAAAGTTCTAGAAACAGCTATCCCATTTTTTGTGAGCTATATTTCAGTAAAAAGAAATTTGAAATCCATAGCCTACTTTATGATATATATTACAAAAACCTGAAAAATAGGAAAACCACAAACGGTTATAGCTTCCTTATTTGAGGAGATACGAAAAAAGTTAGAGGAATGAAAGTTGACGGCAAAGACAATAAGAATAATAACGTGTAACAAAAAAATCGAAAAATGCAGTTGGCTTTGACATACGCTATTGTGCAAAAATGAAAAATACATATCTTAAAGTAGGCCATGACGCCATTAATTCCGTTATTTTTTTCTCATTCCAACGATATAAAACATGTCACAGAAATTTTAACCGATAGTGTCAATATTTAATATTTTACGAATACCACAATTCATATAATTGAATCGTAACAATCAGCTGTGCCATAATTAGTGAAAAACAATGTATACAGTTATTAATAAATTTGACAGATTGTCACTGTTGTATGTTGTATGTTGCGTTGTCGAGTTCTAAGACAAATTTTATATCAGTAATTATGGTGTACACCAATAATAACAAATTCGATATGATTAGCATTTATTGTCAGTGCAATTTTGACGCTGAGATGGCAGTCACGGTTTACGGAGATAGATTTCCAGATGCTCCGCAGCGAAATCGAACTATGTTTAGGAAGTTAGTTCAAAATCTAAAAACGCACGGTTCATTTTCAAAAAAAGTAGTAAGGCGAGCGCATGTTGCGGATAATGTAAGAAAAGTGAATAGAGTAATGAATTATGTTAACCAAAATGAGGAAACCCCTTTGAGACAAATTCAGAGAAACTGTCGCATAAAAAAAGACAGTGCTAGAAAAATATTGAAAAAAAACGGATTTCGATGCTACAAAATGAGGAAAGTTCAACATTTAAATGAGGGAGATAAGCCAAGGAGAGTAAGATTTTGTAGATGGTTATTAAATAAGAAAAGGAATGACGCGCTGATATGTAGCAAAATTCTTTGGTCGGACGAATCAAAGTTTTCTAATAATGGATTTTTCAATAGAAATATGCATTATAAGTGGACACGAGAAATACACATTGGTGCAGAGAGACTGCTTTCCAAGAAAGATTTTCTACGAATTTTTGGTTGGGTCTTTTAGGGACTAAAGTAATTGGACCTTATTTTTATGATGGCAAATTAACCGCTCGTAGATACCTTAATTTCCTGCAAAACGAATTTCAAGATTTTCTTTATGAATTAACAGTGGCAGAAAGATTAAATTATTCATATTTTCAACAAGATGGGGCTCCACCTCACACTGCTGTAATATGTACAAATTATTTAAATCAAGTTATGCCAGATAGCTGGATAGGCACCTATGGTCCTATTCTATGGCCAGCTCGATCACCAGATATTACTCCCTTGGATTTTTTCGTCTGGGGTTACATTAAAGACAAGGTATTTCAAACTGCCCCTGAAAATATTGAGGACATCAAAACCAGAATTCGAAACGCATGTGAGGCAATTACTCCTGAAATGCTCCAAAATGTAATGCGTGACGTGTCTCGTAGAGCACGTTTATGTGTCAGAATGCATGGTGCACAATTTGAGCATTTGTAGTTAGAAAAATAAATACACACAATTTCTTTTCAATATAGTAGTAGGTAGTACTGTTATACATAGTTTTTCGTTTTTTTCTTTGGATGTTCGTTTTGTACTTGTATTTTTATTTATGAGATATTTATTGGTTTGTATTAAATTGTAATAAATAATTACGGAATTATAATTATTATAAAGTGAATTTTTACTATTATGGCACAGCTGATTGTTACGATTCAATTATATGAATATCGGTTAAAATTTCTGTGACATGTTTTACATCGTTGGAATGAGGAAAAAATAACGGAATTAATGGCGTCATGGCCTATTTTGAGATATGTATTTTTCATTTTTGCACAATAGCGTATGTCAAAGCCAACTGCATTTTTCGATTTTTTTGTTACACGTTATTATTCTTATTGTCTTTGCCGTCAACTTTCATTCCTTTAACTTTTTTCGTATCTCCTCAAATAAGGAAGCTATAACCGTTTGTGGTTTTCCTATTTTTCAGGTTTTTGTAATATATCTCATAAAGTAGGCTATGGATTTCAAATTTCTTTTTACTGAAATATAGCTCACAAAAAATGGGATAACTGTTTCTAAAACTTTATTCTTCTACAATAGATATTAAGCGAGATATTTGGTGTGGCCCTCGTAAAATAGACAGTCTGTATGTATTCATTACGATTATTTATCTCAATCAAATTTCAAAAAACCAGTGACGTAAACAGGCTCGCCTACTTTAATTCTTCAAATACAATTCCTAAAATTTACTTCCAGTTCCATCATATTATGTCGAAACAAACAGGAACTTAGCCATATGTTGTTTTTTGTAAACTCTCAATAAATACATTTTTATTTACTTGCTGTCATATACTGGTTTGTCAGTTGCTGTTTTTCTTATCACCTGTCTACCTACATCCATTCCGCTGACGATTTGGTTGCCATTTCAATTATAATGTTATCGCTACTTTTAGACAATTCGTTCATCTATGATAAGTGCGTCAAACGTGCTAAATCCACGTTTACTGGAAAAATCCCTCGCCTTTCTCAAAATGATTACTTTTAATATACAAAATTATTCCGCTTATACAATAAATTCTGAAAAGCTTTCCATCATCAATTAGTTAATTGACACATTAATTACGAATTTCATCTACCTTTGTGACGTGATTTATATTACTTCACATTATTTTAATTAATATCTCCTCCACGTGCCGGTTCGTTGTAACGCGTTTTTAATGTCCCCCAAAATAAGCTTTTTGTGATACAACATATTGATCGCCAAAGAAAACGTGATAGAATAAAATCCCTACCAATAATATAGTTAGTCAGCATATGAGTACAAAAATTTAGAGGATTCTTTCTGTTCAGATAAAATGAAATAAAAAGATTCTTGTATAATAATAATAATAATAATACTTTTTTATTAATTTACAAAATATTCTTACAATTTACAAATGTTCTGCAAATTGCAGACATACAATGTACTGAAATAGCGAAATCTCGCTCAGTGAGCGTTTTTATATCTCTAGAAAGAAACTGTTACCTACCTTCAAAGGCAAAAAATCGTAAAGTTAATTATCACTATCTTGATATCGTATAAAATAATAGAGGACTACAAAATTAAATCGAAATATACCTTTGACCAGATCAGGTGCAATATATGTTTTTGGAGTCACTTAAACTGCATCCGAAATCCATCCTGCCCCATCACCTCTGGTTTTTCTCATAATAATAATAATAACTCATTTTTATTATAATCAAGAAAAAAGTATTACAATACTATAAAATAATAAACAATTGATTATAAAGGGCAGAGATTAGTGAATTTAAAATAAATTCTCTGCCCTTCCACTCAACCCAGAGAGAAAACAATAGTAGTAATAAATTACTAATTTTTACATACCACAGTATTTTAACTAAAAATGGACAGCAAGCCTAGCGTTAGAAGTTTTACTACGAATTTTTTAGAAATATATATTTTTTTTAATTGTGTTTTAAATTTTGTATATGGTAGTACCTTGAGATCTTCAGGAATGTCATGTCAAGAGAAGCCATACGATATGAGAATTCTCCACGAGATTCGGCAGTTTCATGTCTTGATGATAATTGATGTGTCTTATATTTAAGTTATGTACCTCTATTCTATATGTAATTTTATTATACAAGTAAGGAGGTGACTTAGGAAATATTATGTTGTGAATGAATGAGCAGCTATGGAGCATATTTCTGTTCTTAATATTAAGCCAGCCAATTTCTTTCAAACTCAAGGTTACCGGATCGTACTTTCTTATACTAAAAATTAGTCTAACACAACTATTTTATAACCGTTGTAATCGCTGTGCATCAACTTGGCGTAAGAGAGAGAAATACACAACTGAAGCATAGTTTATATGAGAGAGGACCAGAGCTTCACATAAAATTGTTTTAGTTTTTTTGGTCAAAATATCTTTACTTGCACAAATTAATTTTAAGTTAGCAAAAGATTTCTTAATAATATAATTAATATGCTTAGTAAATTTTAGACTTGAATCAATATATAATCCTAAATTCTTTGACATATGTATGAGCTCAAGGTGCTCATCGTTAATCTGTATGTTGACGTTTTCCACACACTTACCTCTGGTGTCCCTCCTACTAAATAACATTACTTTGAATTTTGTTGCATTTATGGAAAGACAGAAAGCATTAGAAAGAGATGTTATGTAATGGTTAATGAGTCTACAAGCATTTTCAATATTAGTCTTTTTAAAAGAATGGTAGAGCTGGGTATCATTGGCATAACAATGTGATTTACAGTTTTTCTGCTATATACAATGTATACATAAGAGGCCCCAGAACTGAACTTTGTGGCACACCTTGATTTACTCTGGTAGCATGTCAGAATTTCTCCATTAATGGTGACTCTTTGGTGTCTGCCAGTTATATACTGCTTCATTAATTCTATGGATCTGGGACAGAATCCAAAATAATGTAAAACTGCTAGAAGTAGTCGATGATCTATACGATCAAACGCCTTACTGTTATCAAATAACACTAAGATTATAGCCTCATTGTTGTCCGATGATCGTACAATGTTATCGACTACTTCAAGCAGTGCACTAGTTGTGCTGTATCCCTTACGAAATCCAGACTGGTTAATAGGTAATATATTATTTATTTTCACGTGCTCACATAATTTCAAAAACTAGGAAAAAAGCATTGAAATTCAAAATTTTTTAAAAGAGTCAAGTGCTGTGGAAAAATCTAAAAAAATTCAAGGTACGTTGGAAGGAGAAATAAATCGAACGACGGAAACGGCAACTTTTATACTTTGCTTTATCTTGGCGGGCCGGTATACAATATGTCTCAAATATTCTCTCGGGGCTATTCCTGGCGCTCTCACTGTAAATGGCTATTTACCTGCGGAGTGGTTAATAAATAAAAGTGGACAGGAGGTGCTTACTGCTATATTCAGAAACAGAAGACTATGAAGAAGAATGAATAGGAAGATGATGTTAGGTCGAAACTTAAAAGAAACATTTCACAAACACCTACAGTTCCTATCCTTTATTCCTATCCCATGCGTCACGTGACTCTCGTTGCTGACAATAAGCATGTCCCATATCTAATCCAGCGTATGCAGTCGGTCCGGCGGTATATAAAACATCCAGATTGGATGTCGGGATGCGGCAGCAATGCCTACCTTACCCTAGCAAATCAATCAATCTGTCTTATTATCTATATTAGGTACTGAGGTTCAATAGACCGAACGGCGCTACGATGTTATTTCGCAATTTTTAGTGACTACTTCTTTTAAAGGCAGTCAGTTATTTTTTTTTCCTTATTACTGACATCATCAGGTAAATAAATTTTGTAGAAACAATCTGATATAGTCTAGCTATATCCTTTTCTTACTATTAAGGTATAAAGGTTACCTAGACATATACATTGTTTATAGTTATAAATATAAACACAACTCGAACATCCGGATACGGAACACATAACTGTAATTTCAAGGTGTGGTAATTCAGTATAATCGGCCCTTGCTGATTTGGTTTCATCCATATCTGTTACAACCCTGCCCAATTGAGTGAGAATATCCTAAATCCACTTAAAGACCTCGCTTTACAACCCTTACCACTTGGAAATGAATTCATGCGAGTTATTTTTTCTTACATTCAGAGAACAGCTATAAAATTTATTTTGGGTAAACAGCATCTGCGAAGATGTAAATCTTTTCTCTAAAAACCGTATATCAATACGAATGCCTAATCCGATTAAGATGTTTTTATTTTCTTGACCGTTGTTATCAAATTAGCTTGAAGTAAATGTTGGGATTTTTCAGTCAGTTTAAATGAAAATTACTCGTACATTCATACGTTTCGGCTTATTTAACCATCGTCACAGAAGAAAATTATTGTGGCATTTAAATAGTTCTACAGTATTATACCATTTTATACCTACTTCTGTTGTATATTTTAACGCAACTTGCGCAGTTCTGTTCTGTTCCTTGATCACCTGGTACTCCTGATCTGATTTTTACTTATGGGATATCACAATCTCTGGATTATCATTGGCTGAAAGTGTTTTCAATGTTGACTCTATCAATCAAAATCTAATATGGCTATTACCAATTCCACCAAATTTATACCGTTTATGCATCCGAGAAATCATTCTTTCACTAGAAGAAGAAGGTAGGAGACTGTCGTGCCATCTAATAAACTGACGTTATTGTAAGCACATCACACCTCTTACCACTACCCTACCATAACACTTATTTTTAATTAAATTTAAACAAATCTAAACAAACAATCTCTAAGAAATAAGGAATTTGCCATATTTTTTTATTTTCTGTTGTCATTTTTAATAAAAACATACAATTTTTTCATCTTCGAATTTGAATCTTCCTAATGTAATTCTTGTGTTCATCTAATTTTATGTTGAAAGGTCTATATGATTCACTCACATAATGTTTGCTACACGCACTCGCAATAGTGTATGTAAATGTAGTTTTTTAAAAATTTTGCTTAAAAATTATCCATAGCACCTGCTTATATATCCAGGTTAGATCCGTATTAATTATAAGGCAAACAAGCTAATAAAGGATTTGATTTGATGTACTTTTTTAAAATTTTGTACTGAGTAGTGCTTTACCAATTAAGTTGACATCATGAAATTAAATATTTCCAAAACTATCATTATTTAGAAAAAAAAAACTGCGGAGAGTATCCCATAGAATATGCAAGAGATATAAAAAGGTTAGTACACGATCGAAGAGAATGTTCATTCTAGTTTTTAGAAGTGAAAGTAAAATATGGTTTTTAGGAGTCATTTTGGGTTAAAAGCTGACATGGAATTCCTAAATCGAAAAAGTCACACAGAAAATAACAACATCCCTTGTAAGGTGCAGGCAGATGTCTGGAATCAATTGGGGGTTAACTCCTAAAACGACCCTATGATTATATACTAGGGTAGTAATACCTATGATAAATAACCTACCTATCAGTAAAATGGTAGACTAAGACAATTGTGAGCAATAAGGCTGTTAAGTGGCGTTCAAAGGTTTGCTTGCCTGTGCGCCATAGGGGCCATAAAAACTGCTCCAACAGCTGCATTGGAAGCCCTTCTGAACTTACCAGCACCACACATATTTGTCCAAGAAGAAGCTTGTTCAGGGGTGCATATGCTAATGCAAGGCTCTATACCAATAAGGCAACAGCACGGAGCAGAGCACCAGAATTTATACTTGGAGCTAAAATCGGATCCTATTCTAGGATTGCCCACAGACATTACAGTCCCAAAGTATAACTTCAATAAGAATTTCAAAATTAAACTACCAGAGAGGAAAGACTGGACAAACGGTCCCCTAATACCGTCAAAAACACTCTAGTATACAAACGGTTCTGCGCCAATATTCTTGACTAAAGATGACGGTCTCGGATGATTAGGGGTCGAGCTTGGGCTCATTGCCCCAATAAACGCTGTAGACCTGGACCCCCTCGTAAGGGGTGGGCCTTCTATTTTCGCCTATCCCCCCCGCAAATGCGGACGGTATTGGCGATGTTAGCAAACCTCCCCTAGTCCTGGTTGCCAGCTGGGTCGTTTCTACTGGCGCTCTTCTGTCTTGGTCTTCTTTCTTCGCTGGCATGTATAGGCTCCCGGGAGCGTCTTTCGTCTATCGTGAGAGCAGACGGTTCTAAGATAGAACAAGGAGTCCGAGCTGGGATTTACGGAATAAAGTCAAAAACGAAAATCCCAATGAGTCTAGGAAAATACGCCACAGTATTCCAGAGTGAAGTGGCCGAAATACAGTGATGCGCAGAGGAAATTATAAGGCAATGAACTGTTAATCAATCAGTTGCCATTTTTCCTATGGTCATACTGCGCTAAAAGTAATGGGTTCGATGCAAGTCGAATCGAGATTTGTATGAATGCCCTTATTGCCCTTGACCTAGACAGTCAGAATAAAGTGACCGTGGCGTAGATACCAGGACACAAGGGAATTGAAAAAGCTGATGAGCTGGCCAAAGAAGACGCCCTTATAGGATCCTAACCCTTTTGCGGTGTGGCCAAGCCATGCATACGAGTATCCATTGAATAACTCTCTGGAATGTTAAAAAAGTTTCTCACGACAAAGACAGGCCAAAGAGTTTATTAACCGGTCACTGTCGACTTAATAGACATCTGAGTGTAATGGGTCTGGTAGAGGACGCAACATGCAGATTTTGCCAAGAGTCAGAGGAAACCTCAGTTCATGTATTGTGCCATTATGAAGGTCTTGCTAGAGTAAGATTCCAACTACTTGGTGATCAAGGCTGCGGAGTTTGATACAGAGGATATAGCTAGATAAGGAAAACAAACGGGAGCACCACAATAAAACCAATAAGAAAAGAATCGCTGCTTAAGGAATCACTGCTTTCAGATCTAGATTTCCTATCCAAGTCTCTTTAAACGAGAGTATCTTAATATTATATTTGCACTCTAGTATGTGGATATAATTGCTCATGGAGTTTTAATAATATAATATTTGAAATAGTCTGACCCAAAACCACATAAAGCGATCAGCCACCTTGATACTTTTTTAACTGATCGACGTTTAATGAGGACGAGGGAAATTTTTTCGAAAACTGTTGCCCTCATACATACTAAATCGCAATTTTATTATGATCTAAAGGAAGCGTACGCCCAAAAAAGTTACAGACAGACTAACACACAGACAGACACTTTTTTTTTACTCCAATGTAAAAATGTCGACGTTTCATAACATTCTAAACTTTAAAAGTGAATTAATTTTTATTTGTTTGCTTAGTAATGAAACATATTTTTATAGGATTTTGCAAGTAGCGGGAAAAAATTATCTATGATAACTAAAAGAAAAACTGCATGTAAAAATATTAATGAAATCTTTGTATTCTTTCGATAACCTGACTTCTGATTATGCTATCAAGTTAAAATCCTAAAATAAATTTGTCCAATTTCTTATTTGACATTCTCTTTACAACACTAGCATCCAGCATAGTCCCCTACGGTTATGCAGATTAAACTAGTATCTAAATGACCCCCTACGGTATGAAGATTCAGTTAAAAATGAGAACAAAGGCCTGAAATGAATTTATTTACCTACCTTGTCTTAATTTTTTTTTCATTCTAATGGATTACATTTTCATAAAACCTCTTATTCAGTTTCTTGGAAATGCTTAGCCTTTGAAAGGTTTTTCGCCCTTATTCTGAGGTCATCAGAAAGGCACAAAGCGATCTACATGACCCCCTATGGTATGAAGATTCAGTTAAAAATGTGTGCTCAGAATAAGGGCGAAAAACGTTTCAAAGAAACTGACATCCAAGAATCTGAATGAGAGCTTTTATGAAAATGTAATTCATTAGAATGAAAACATTTTTAAGACAAGGTAGGTAAATAAATTCATTTCAGGCCTTTGTTCTCATTTTTAACTGAATCTTGATACCGTAGGGGCTCATGTAGATACTAGTTTAATCTGTAGTAGGGGACTATGTTGGATGCTAGTGTTATAATGAGAATGTCAAATAAGAAATTTGACAAATTTATTTTAGGATTTTAACTTGCTAGCATAACTATAAGTCAGGTTATCGAAAGAATGCAAATATTTCATTAATATTTTTACACACAGTTTTTCTTTTAGTTCTCTAGATAATTTTTTTCCGTTGCTTGCAAAATCCTATAAAGAATATGTTTCATTCTAAATTTATTTCAACAAAAATAATTTTTCAATGTTTTATCATACTTCCAATCCACTACGTAACTGTGGAAGTAAAATTGTATACAGCATATTATTCTTCATAAAGTTATAGAGATTTGAGGGTAAATTTCGTTTAACACCCTGTGCACTGATTATCGAAGTTCGGTTATGAAAATTAGTCTACGCCCATGGGGCCAGACTAAGTACAGGTAGTAAACAACCCTTGAATATGGAAAGAGTTCCTCGGATGAATCATATGCAAATGGATGTATTCCCCCAAGCATAATACACCTATATGACCTAAAGTTTTTATGTGTCTGCGGTCCTGTTACTTCCAGCATGTTTGCGTTACTTACAATTCACTCTCATAAAAAATTAACTGCTCCTAAAACAATGCCTCAACCCAACAAAGGAAATCAAACTACATGGAAACATCTTACAGTTTCACGTCCCTTGGGAGGTTTATTTAGCAAGGGGATATTTTTTCCTTTCAAAGAGGTTGCTCGGGAGATTCGATAAAACACAGACGCGTTTAAAATACCCTGGAAATTTATTGAAAACATGGGTTATTTGTTTATATTCCATAAAACGGATTCGCAATGTTTGTTTATGCCGAAAATACTCGGCGCAATTCTAGCAGAGGGAGGATTTTACGTTGCAGATAATTTTAAATTGAATTGTTTTTATACCTATTTGTAAGGTAGGTACATTATGCCTTAGGTAAATTGTTATAAAATGAATACTCTGTTGTTAACAGGTGAACATAACAGTAATAGCACACCTGGAACGCATATATTTGTCGAAGAGGCCAGAGGCGGGGGGCGATTTAGGGCGGATCTATTAGGTTTGGGCCACATATTGATAAACACAACACAAACACTTAAATAACACCTAAATAACAAAGTAACATGAGCTACGGTTTATCTAAACGGGTAAATATCAAATAATAATATCTTTCTTATTGTTGAAAATGTAAACAATACGAGCAAATACTGGAGCTAGCAGTCCGCTAGCACTGTCTAGTCCCGCGATCTGAGACTATATCTACAAAGGTTATACTTAGACTAATCGATGGAACTCTCAAGGGGACTTGTTCAGCACACGAGAGGGTGCCTCCGAGGGTACTCCAGTGGTCAGTGTGATTTACCAATAATTGTGGTAGATAGTTTTCCAAAAAATGAAGATGAATATCTCCAGTCAATGTACCATCAAAGAAATGTAGCCCTATTACATATTCTCCAATAATTCCTCCCCAAACGTTCATAGACCATATGTGTTTGTTATTAACTTGCATAAAAAAGTGAGGATTTTTCGAAGCATAATAATGGAAATTGTGCCTATTAGCAAATCCATTTTTATGAAAAGTTGCGTCAACAGTGAATAAAACATTATTGAAGAAGTTGACATCATCTTGCATTTTACCTCTGGCCTAATTACAAAATTGTAGGCGCTTTTGAAAATGGTAATCAGATAATTCCTGGTGCATTTAAATATGATATGCATGCAACTTATTTGTTTTTTTAAGATTCGACCCACAGACCGTCTACTTATTCCTACTAATGAGTTCACTTCTCTTTGACTAACATGGGGATTCTCAACCAGAATCACAGAAACCTCATTTTCTTCGTTCCCAACACGTTTCATTCTTTCACTTTTTTATATTCGACATTTCCAGTTTCCAAAAATCTATCGAGAAGGTTTTGGAAGCTGCTAATATCAGGAATCCCTCTTTCAGGATAACGTGGGCGATAAATTCTATTGGCAAGTAAACAATTTCTGTCCGACTCGCCCAAAATAAAAGTCATGTCTACAAGTCCCGCTTTATTAAAATTCATATTGTACAATTCTAAATATTTTAAATTCAATACAAATTGTAACTAACGACCGATAAGTGTGATAAATGCTCCGTTGTACACGACCATTTACACCAAACTGAGGTTTTGTTGCTTGTCGAATAACGAAAACGGCAAAAAATGTACAAAAAACATTAAAGTAAAGGACCTGTTAAATACCGTTTACTCATTTCAATGGATTGAAAGAAATGGTCCCACTAAATGGCCTCTTTTCAAACTTGCATAAAGATGTGTGTCAATCAAAATGGGCAACACGTCGAACACCTATTATAAATTTTTTTAAAGAATTATTTGAGGGAACCTCTTTTTTTAAGTTTATTCTTGAATTTGACACTTATTTATTTATAAAAGGAAAATGGTTGCAATTAGCCATAGGGAAGTACTGACAAAAAATGTTTGTTTTTCATTTATACATCACATTATTAAAAAATATACAGGGTGTTCTATTTGAAAAAATTAAGAAAATTCAATTTAAGGAGTTCGTAATTGAAAAATAATTTTTGACCACCCTGTATATTTTTAGGAAATGGAAATGATTCAAAAACATTAATTAGATGTCTCATAAGTGGTATTCATATAAGTTTTTCTCAAAACCCATAATTGTGACTCTGGTGATTTTTTTAATATCCATCTGCAGATTGCATTATTTTAACAAAAAAATTCAATACATCCAAGTGGTTGGGAGATATTCAATGTTGATATAGGAATGAATGGAGTCTAGAAAGAGGCTTAAAAAATGTACTGATATACATAGCATTCCATTTAGAAAAAAGGCACTTGGTCCTGTAATTACTTAAGATTAAATTCAGAGGGGTAGAAATTGCCAAAAATCACTTTTGATCTAAATTAGTGATATTATTTTTGGAGCCTATCGTCATTCCTAAAATAACATGAGTATGTAGTTAAAAAATGCATAATCCTTATTTATTAAAAAAAATGTCAAAGCGGGTTTAAAAAATATTTTTTTCGCAATTCTGACTAAAAATTGGTCTTCTCAGTCCAGCTCCTTTTATTTAATAATTTTTAATCGCCGTTTTTGAACGTGCTTCAGCTTTATTTATCCCCTTGACGACCTAAAGTGACTTTCTGTTGTAGCGGACTACATATATCACGATAAAGGACAGGTAATAATGTTTTGTAAAACTCTGTGATTAAAGTTTGCTGACATAAAAAACTACTAATCTCTGTCATTCGGTGTACATTTTTTAAATTTCTTGACTTTCGCTACTTCTAAAACGATATAGACATAATAACGTACCTGATGCATTAACAAAATGAAAAACGAAAATTAGATATGTATGGAAAAGGTGGATAACGAAGACTTCCTCTGTCGAGAAAAGCTAATGGCATTAAAGAAAACACCCGAATATAAACTGACAAATGTGTGTGTAGTGAGCAAAGTTGAGGCAAACTTGGGGAATAATTCGTCTCGCAGTTTAGAGACGGGTGGCGGCGAAGGGTTGGAAGAGAAATACTTTGATACCTTGTTTTTGACACAAACATGTAGATAGCATCGATTCCTCTTTAATGGCCAATGAACTTTATCGGTGGGGAAATTTATTTTCGGATGGTAGCGCGTTGGCGGTGCCATTTAAGGTGAACAGATCGCGTAATCGACTCTTGGTTAATAATGCAGTCATTACGGGTAATGGGGTTTCCGCTAATTTGAAAAAATGCAGCGCCGGGAAAATTAGAAGCCATTTATCGGCTTTCGCAAATGGCGAGGTTCATTAAGTTTAAAGAATGCTTAAGTCTTACTTTACACACTTTTATGTTGATATATCACTTTGATCACATAAATAACTATACGATAACAATGGCGTTGTTTTAGAAGAACGCATTTAGATTTTTCTCCAGAAATTCTCTGAACTTGTTAAAACTTTTAGACGATATTCTCAAAATTGGTAGACATGATAACCAGAAAGGTTTACGAAGCTAGTTCCAGTGCAATTTTTTTAGCATAATTTTATACCTCTCTATTCAGCCCTTTGGAGAGACAGCTACCTCTTTATAAAAAATTCATGGAACGAGGGTGCGTGTGACAGCTCATTTGAAAGGGTTTCTATTTCTCTATCTAGCAATATAAAGTTTTTTGAAGACGCGGTGAAATTGAGTGGCCTGCTCGTTCTCCCGATTTGAGCTCGCTTGACTATTTTTTATAGAGTTACTTAAAATCGAAAGTATACTTCAACACACTAAATAACGTCGATCATTTAGAAATAATTGCAAATAATTCTGTTCATTTAATATCTCTCGAATAATGGTAAGAAAATTAAATGCGAGTAAATTTTACATAGAACATGTATTTTGTTATTTTATCACTAGAGAAAATCTATTGTGGCTAGAAATTTCTAACGCCCGAAAATCGCTCAACAACCGCTTGTAAACATTTCATATTGTAGTCACCAGATAGGATAAGGCTGCTCGAAAGACGAGTCCTAGCCATACCATCCTAAACATATAACACCAATTGTAGCAAACGTGGACTGTTATGCAGGAACCAAATGCAAGTACACATAAGCATTGCATATCCATTTTTGTTATTCAAGGAATTTGAAAATGCCACTGCAAGTTTCAAAATGAAATGAAAATAAAAAATGAAATCAATACATTTATGTAGGTATAACAAGATATAGGGGTGAGGTTCGAGAGTAACTGAAGTCGAGAATGAGTGTGCCGTGGGATGCTCCTAAAGAAAACGCAAAAAGAACCGGTTAAAGGTCCGTTAAACTCCGTAAGGTAAAAAAATTCTGCGTAAAGTGAAGTGTAATAATAGAAGAACAAGGCACACGCTGAATTAATAATTGAAAATTACTGGTAAAGTGTTTGGTAATAGTACCAAAAATAAAGTAAAGTAAACATGTGCCTAATGCGGTGTTTAGTTGAGCCGTCGTCAACCGATCCATGTATTTCTACCTGAGACCCTTTCACGTGGATGATTATTGGCAAAGATATGTATTTATAAAGCAATATAGACATATTAGCTGTGTTGTGGCTTAAAAATTATAAAACTCCAACTGGAACTATTCGTGGAAAGTAGAGTGTGGGAATCCTACAGAAACGCAAGTTTCTGGGAACCATGATAGCTTCATGCTTCCCAGAACTTGCGTTTCTGTAGGACGCAAGCGGGCGGGAGAGAATGCACACTGCTAGATGCAGAAACAGAAAAAACATAAGACTAGGGAGAAGAATTAAAAGAAGCATGGAAACCTAATAGAAGCATCTCACAAATACCTACACTTCTTCATCTAAATTCCTATCACATGCGTCATATAGCTGGGCAACAAGCCCCATATCCAATCCGGCGTATGGCCGGTCTGGTAGGATATAAAAATATTCAAATTGGATATCCCGGATGCGGCGGCAACGCCTACCATACGCAGCTAATCAATCAATTTAACAGGAAATAGGGGTGATCCACCACTGACTTCCTAGACAAAATACGAAAAACGCCATACTTCAAATCAAGGAAACTTGACTATTTATACTGTTCAAATTTTATTACAATCGATAAAGTAGTTTTCAAGTTATTAACAAAAAACTTTTTCAGAATTCGACATTTAAGAATGAATAGATCCGAAAAGGGTCGCCCTAGGAAGTTTTCTTTAGGTATTTTTAGTATTATTTTAACCCAAACTGTACGCTCCGGAAGTATTGCCCCATAGTCCAGGGACGCCCTGTATATAAGAACTTAACCTATTTTCAAACTTCGTTTTATTTTCTTTAGAATTGTTTTTAACCAAACTTAAGTTGGAATCGAATACAGAATTTTATGATTTTCTGAAAAAATGTGCTTTGGTTTCTGTTGAGAATAGAAAAAGCTATTTTTGAAAACCCAAATAGAGGTTATTCCACTGGAATAAGTTCAATTAATTGTTGTAAGTAGTTGCTAAAACTGTCTCCAGAAATGTACAGATTTGTGGTAATAATTCCGTCACGAATACTGAGCGTCAAGCCACTTGCAAATGCTTCAACGTTCGCGGTGGCTTTAAAAGGAACAAATGGAACATTGATTTTCGGTTAAGTACTTGGTGGCCGGACATCTCACTCTAGTAAATTACACAATACAACTACTTTGAAATTATGGCTGACTTGGCGTACTAAATTTGTTTGTTTACTGCATTTTATAATAGCTTTGAGCGCCTTCGATGTAAAAACGTATCGCGTAAGCATTTCTCCGGTTTTTCTTAATTGTTATTGCAGTCATTCCTGGTCTGTTCTATTTATAGGAGCAAATCCGGGTACACAAAAGCTGACGAGGAA
This sequence comes from Stenurella melanura, assembly GCA_963583905.1. Lineage (NCBI taxonomy): Eukaryota > Metazoa > Arthropoda > Insecta > Coleoptera > Cerambycidae > Stenurella > Stenurella melanura. Next base: position 14,721,134 of record OY757313.1, read on the forward strand.
AAGTTACTTACACTATAGCTACATTAGTTTCTGGGCTTGACTGGCTAGAGGCGCGTTGGTGGAGATTTGTGTGGGATTTATATCCAGAGATAAAGGTAAACTGCGCGCAAAGTTTTGGTACCCTCTCATGGGTGGTGCGGAGTTTTACATATATCTTTCAGGGGATAAATGTAACTAAGTTTATCTTGCAATAAGTACTTGGTCAATGTTAGCAGAATCTTGCAGCTCGTGGATGTTTATTTCAATACAACATTCAACAGTCGAGATACAATGCCGTATGGGAAAATACAGTTCTAAATAATAATTAAAATAATAATAATAATAACAATAATAATGGGGTTTCTTCGTCTACTTAGGGCACAAGATTCAGGAATTTACTGTCACTAACCCACAGGTCGTGGGGAGTGGCTGTAATTATTGCCGGCGCGGCTACCGTGTGGTATCGGTCGGAAAATACGGAAGCCCTGTCCGGTAACGGGTTAACCGAAATAATAATAATAATAATAATATATTAGTAATAGCATAAGCTAGATTTCATACATTTTTTTTACATTACTAAAAGAAATTAATTATATCAATGAAATCTGAAGTTAATCATATGTATAAACTTAAATATTAAATAGTGATTTTTGATAAATAGTATAGTGTGTATCTAGTAATAAAAGCAATACATTTCCGGACGACGAAGTAAATTGTTGGCCGATTTGTTAGCCGAGGTCAATAAGCATTTAAGTTTTCACAATTTCTTACAGAAATTGGTAGTTTATAATACTGTTTAAATCCATTGTGTATTAGGTTAACCTGGCTATATCTTGCATGTACTGTTGGAATATATACATTTTCTCTTCTCTTGAGTCGTTCCTCACGAAGGTACAACATTTTGATAAACTCATGTAATATTTTGTAGATAAAAGTGATTGTATTTATAGTTATAATTTGCTTTACTCCCAGTAACTTCGCAGCTTCAAAATTTAATTTTATATTTTTTATGGTTTAGAATAATTCGTAATGCTTGGTTTTGTTTTTTTGTAACATATTTATTTCATCATTACTAAGTAGAAAAATTATTGTTAAATAGTAGTTGAAATGTACTAAAATCTCATAAAACTAACTTCTTTAGCTATTTTTTAAACATAAAGAGCATGTCCTTAGAACGTTAACCGATCGTCAATAATTACACCTAAATACCTTAATGGTCACTCCTTGGCTATTTACCGTCTACTCATCTATATTTACTTTTAATTACCATAAAATTAGTGTTGTCTGTATTTAAGCTAAGGCTATTCATATACAACCATTTTTCATTTTCTTTATGCTCACTGTTTGATATGTTTATAGTCGAGTCACATTATCACCAAGTATATCAATATGTCGTCGACAAATATTTTTAACATACTTCATAATGTCACTTACCTACAGAACAAACAGTTTAGGTCTCATAGCGGTTCCTTGCGGTACACCGAATATTGTCCCTTTTGGTAAGGATATGTCCCTTTTTAACTTTAATAGTAATAATCGTTTATCTACAAGAGCTTTGCGGATGGGTATATGCTCCTCATATCGAATTGCCTTATTTTTCTTCTCTATGGGTATTACTGTTGATGTTTTCCAAGTGTCTGGGAATATTCCTGTTTCTTAACTGATATGTTTTATGATGTTTTTTAAACTTTTATTTCAGTACTTTGAATTTTTCAAGTTAACAATTAGTCTTCTCCATATTATCCAATGTCGTTTTATAATGCTTATTTTAATCGGAATAATTTTACTGTAATTTGTCCTATACCTTCTAGAAGAGAGAACCTAAATTCCTCAGCTATTACTTTATGTCTGTAATTAGTTCGTTGTTAAAAATTGTTCCGTTATTATTATCATTTATTTTTTCAGTTACAAGTACTTTTAGTGTCTTTCACATTTCATTTGAGTTTCCTTTAACATCATCAATTTTTCTCTGATAATATATTTGTCTTTGTTGTCTAATACGTGTCTACCATGTTTTCTTTTATTTTAAATTCATTCCAGTGTTGCTCGTTACCTTTTCATATAGCTGTTTTATATAAACTATCGCTCTGTTTTATTTTTTGGCTATTCATTCGTCCACCACTTTTTATTTGGATTACTTATCTCTCTTACTGGCGCATGCTTCCCCTATTATATTATTTCTAAGGGACAACTTTATTGTTAGAAGTTTTACTAATGAAAAATTAAGTTTTTGTTTAGAAAAAAATCTTAAACTTAGTGACAATGCTGGCTAAATAATAATTGAATTTCTTTTTAAAGTCTCGTTGCTGTAGGAGTAAAATAATAGCTGGCTTTTATATGTTGCAGTTTTATTTAATGAGATTTATCATCGCTTGCATTATCATTCGCCTTAAGCATTCCGTAGACTGTTACTAATTTGAACTGCGTTTAATTCGAGATAGAAGTATATAATGAATATTAAATATGAATGGATTAAGTGCATACAGTTTATCATTAAGTCCCAGTTAAATTTGGGAATTTAATTCATGTTCTATTAGTCCATTCGACATAACTTTTTAATGGTCTATTTTTTGTTATTCCCAAGAATTAGTTAACAAATGAAAAACAGAAATGGGTGATGTAACATTTCACAATATTTCATGATTTATTTCTCCTAATTTTCAAATTTCAATACAATTTTTTTTTTGATCGCTGACATATACATTTTTTTTTTTTTTAGAATAACTATTCATAAGCCGTAGAGTTGAATGTACCGTATGCAGAAAAATGTGCTCTTTCAAATGACATTTTAAAAATGGGGCTGCCATTAAAAAGAATTGACGATCACGCCATGACTTAAAAAAAAAATGTTTGTAGAAATTTTCTTTCACATAAACATACTGACAAATGCATTTCAAAATCGACGTGTCTGAGCGAATTTTTGTCACTTGTTTTGTAACGATTTTAATAAATTTATTCCAACCTGTACGAGCTCACTTTACAGAGCGAACAAAATGTTGTTACGGTGGAAGATGCGACCAGTTCCATGACAAATTAACTGTGCATATTTCGATTCTAGAACGGCTACGGAACCCTATGGTGAGTACCAAACACGCTCGGTTTTTTGTCTTTCATTTGGTGTGAAATAATGAAAAACTAAATTCATCAAAAATCACTTTTACACCTTTTCAAACATGTTTATGTTATATCACTAGCCACAATATTTATTCGGTAGGTTATTTTTGGTTCTTTATATCAAACTAAACTACTAAAAGTTTTTTCCTTGTTACCTCGAATATCCAAATATATTATATAAGTATTCCTTGTGTCCCACATCAAAAATTAATAAAACGGTATAGATTCGCCATTATCTTCTCTTTGTATTATAAAAAATACATGTTTAAGGTATATTTTAGGCAGCCGACAAGAAAGCAATGCTTCAGCAATTCAAGTAATCGTAAACAATTTACTTCAATTATTTAGTAGTCTGAACTATTTATAGTTATTTTTTTTAAGCGAGTAAGTTTTTTTATGGTGAAATACTTCTTTGTATCAGGACAAACTATGATAATTCTAATAGGAAAATTATAGTCTAAAAAATTAATGTTGGTTTTGTTCGCTTATGCGTCGTGTTTGTCTGTATTAAGAACTAATATACGATTCAAATGTATTGACCCCTCACTTTAACCGCGAATATCTCACAAATGGGGGTGTAGAAAAAATTAAAAAAATTATGTGTTCATTATGTGTCTATTTTTTCTTCACAAAATTCCAACCGTTTGAAATTGTCCTCGGAAAATATTTTTTGCGTTGTTTGAACTTTAAAATAACTGTACCCATTTCTTTTTAAAATATTTCTTACGGTTCTTTCCTTCATGTCAACTTAATCAGCAATTTGCCTACTAGAATAAGGTTCACTAGTTTCAACAAGTGCACAAACATTACTTTCGCGAATTTCACGTTCTTCGCTCATTTGTTGATGACGGGGTTCGGGTTGACAGCATTTTATACAATAATTCACGACACACCCGAAATTCTTAAATTTTTTAATAATATATGAAATTATGCTAGCTGAGGGGATTGGTCTGTCTTGATATAATAATAATAATAATAATAAACGGCTTTATTCAAAGGGTGTAGATGTACATTTACAAGTACATTACAAATAGCAATTTACAAGGCGAAGTTTAGCCATGTGGCTATTCTTACACTTAACCTTATAAATCACTTACCTAATTAAGTTAAAAATAAAACATTAAAATACAAAAATACAATACAATATTACAATAGTCCAATGTAATAGGCGGACGGTATACACTTTATAAAATATATTTATAGAAATACTAAAAAATTAATTACTCAAAATAACTAAATAAAAAATCGATCATAAACACAGTGCAAAATGGTGCCCAAGAATATCTTCTAGTTTTTGTTGGAATTAATGAACCAGGCTTTGATTTTTTTACGGAAGATATTAACTGTCGATAGATTTTTGTATATGGGATCAATAGAATTATATAAGGCTGCGGATGTGTAAGAAAAGCTACGTTGGAAGAGGGCTGTACGATGTTGTGGCACTGTTAGCACGTACCGATGTCTGATGTTTACAGTATGTACTGACGATCTGAAAATTAACTTGTCTCTTAAGTAACTTGGAATAGAATATTTTATTAAAGAAAATAAGAAAACTGCATAGTGGAATTTAACGAGTTGTTCCATTTTTAACCAACGCAACTCAACATATTTGCTTGAAACATGATCAAATTTTCTTAAGTTGTAAATAAAACGACAACAACAGTTTTGCAAAACTTGTAGTCGATTTTTTGTAGCTTGATCCAGGCAGTAAAAATACATAAAATTTGCAATAATTGAATACAGGCATGACTAAAGTTTCACAAAGTTTTTTACGTTGTTTAAAGTTCAAGATATGCCTGTTTGCATACAGTACTTTTAGCCGGGAGTAAAATTTTTGTAAAAGAATTTTTATGTGCTGCATAAAACGTAATTTTTCGTCTATTATTATCCCAAGATTTTTGGCATGAGTAGAAAATGACAAATTTTCTTGATTAATATTTAGTTGAATAGAAGCCTTTAAGTGATCTCGAGTATGTTCTGAGCAGAATAGAATAACAACTGATTTGGTAGGGTTAATTTTAAGGTTATGTTGATGCGAATATTGATAGATGTTGTCTAAATCTTGGTTGATCAAATTAGTGGCAATAGCTGCATTAGATGGCTCAAAACAGTGAAGAAGTTGGGTATCGTCAGCATATGCTTGCACATGCGAACTAGTTACTACATTAAATATATCTGCTGTATATACAAGAAACAAAAGAGGACCAAGAATGGAACCTTGAGGAACACCTGACGAAATAATTTTAAAATCAGATATATTTCCTGCGACTGATACGCATTGGCGACGTTCGCTCAAATAAGAATTGAAAAACCGCAGGGATATCGCGTCGAAACCATAGTAATTTAGCTTTGCACAAAGAAGCGTGCCACAGTAAATAAATTTATTGTGCCTTCAGTGGAATAGCCCCCGAAGTACCACTTCACAATTTGCACTTTTTCAGCAGTTGTGTAAACACACGGCATTTTAATAACGAAATTGAGATTAATTTATTTTATTCCCACACGTCTAAACAGCTACGCTATTAAAACCGGAATGGGTGCGCTATTCTCAACTCGAGCTATGGCGCTATTGTTTTATACCAATGCCCTGCATTGTTCTACGACAAAGCATGGTTTATCTGCGCAGAAACAAGTTTACGTACTTTAAACTAAATTTGCTGAATCTGTATGTCAATGTAATTTTCTTCTCTGTCTTGGTAAATGTAAATTTCATTTTCGGCGGGATGTTCTATAGTTGGATATCTTATTTTGTTCTGTTCTATATCTCTATTTCCTCTTTCCTAAACTCGTAATTTATTCTTGCTTCTGTTTTTGAGGGCAATTTCTAAGGCTGGTGTGCATCCTGGCTGTAATTACCAATTGGTAATTAATCAATTGCAAAGAAATAAGCTTGATACTTATTTGTCATGCCCAATGACATAGCTTACAGTTCTAGGATATCTGCCTCTCCACCTCCACTAACCGGGACGTATGTCAATCATGTTTTTGTATTCACAAAAATCATTCCCTTGATACACTTGATGTTGATGTTATCCATACTGGACAAAAGTAGTACTTCGTCCCTCCCAGGTTGGCCAAATAAAGAAATGGTGATAACACATATTGTAGATGACTGGATGCTTAACAAGTCTTATTTAAATTTTTTTTGTAAAATAAAAAAAATTCAGAAAAATGTAAGAATCAAATTTTGATGACAATTTCAGAAATCTAAAGAGAAAATATCTACAAATTTCCTTCCTTTTATCATTTCTCTTCTGAAACATTTAAGTGTATGCTCTATCCAGAATAACAAGGAAAATTTTCCTATTCTCATAATTTTACAGTCTCTCAAATGTCAACGTTTTTTAGCGTCAATGGACTTCACTAATTAAAAATAAGAAATATTTTATGCTGAAAAAATTAATCAGTTAAATCACAAACTAATTAGGTAAAAAAGTAAAACATAACTAAAAAGCAAAACCACGGTAGTAAAGCAGCTTTTATCGTAGTTTTATTGTCAAGAGAAATGTTTCAAGTTTTAAATAAGCCCTCGAATTTAGTCCAATTAAATTTTAAAAATATGACTCCAAAGCCCTTTAAAAACCGGGATAAATCTGAACTTCAGTGGATAAGTGAGCTTTATAATCTATGTCGATTACAGGATGCCTTGCTTTTTAAAGACTGTATCAGCGAGTTCATCTAGAAATTAGATCTGATGTTAACTTTTATGTGGATTTTCAACTTGGCTAGCCCATTATTATTAAGAAGATTTTACAAGTACTCCATAAATCACTATTCTCTCTTTAATGCGAATTTATATAGGATTATAGTTGGGATTCGATTTACTGCCTCAGATTTGGGTCGTTCTATGCTCTTGCTGTATAAGATCATGTCAATAAGTAGATTGTGCAATTTTATTTCTGTAAATGCATGAGCATCCAAAATGAAGAAGTTCTATACTTCATTTTTCTTGCAGCGATAACAAATTCTGTAATTAGAACAGAATGCAACCCCTGTCTTATACGGGGAAAGTCATTTGACAGAAAATTCATCAGCAACTTGATTCGTGCGAAGTTTATTATCAATGAACTCTAAGTGTGATTGCAATTTTTCCTTCTTTTGCGAAATAGAATTGATCGACTGCTGAAATTAGCAACTCTCTTACTTACTAAAAGTAACATAATGCATGAAATCAATTATGTACCGATATTATGTAAAGTAAGTTTCTATCTGTGGATATAGACAGTTGCTGCCCCCGACACACAGTGGTGCTCTTTCTAAAAACAGACGACAAATTAAATATTAAAATTATTAAAATTCATTCATCAGAACTATGATAATCATAAAAAACATACAGATGTCCACACATACGCTACAAGAAATAAAAACGATATCTATATTGATAAATTTAATCATACCTTTTATAAAAAATCTCCATACCTTGCCGGTTTTACATATTATAATATGCTATCTCCTGAACTAACAGGTATTAAATCATTACAATTATTTACAAAGAAATTGAAAAAAATATTATTGGAGAAATGCTTCTATAACTTGGCAGAATTTGAGGAATACTTTAAAAATGTGTAAATTCTGTATTATGTAGAAATTTTTATATACGTACGTCTAACTTATTTGTTTCTTACACAGATTGTAAATGCTTTAATATTATTTAATGTAGATGTCGTTATTGTAACATTTTAACACAACATTTAGCTTACTTATTTGACAATTCTACTTGTAGTAGAATGCAATTCTGTTCTGTATCTTATTTTGATCGCAAAAAAAAAACCTGTGTGCATGTGCCCGACACTATCATTTCTCTTACTTTTAATGACAAAACTAATCCATAATTGTATGGCTACAAAGTTGAATAAATAATTTGAATTTGAATTTAAATCCATTGAATTTTTCCTTTTAGAGGTACATTCAGTCTCTAAACTCCGTTAATTTGGTACTTAAATAAAAATTCATGAGGCCACTAATATTATTAATGATAATTCGGAAATGTTTGGTAAATGTTGAGGAAAGTGTTTTGAAGTAATTAAGATAACTTTGGACATCTATTAAAGTAATTTGTATGATGAAGCTTTTTACTGTGTTGTGGAAGGTTAAACAAAATTTTCAGTTTTGTTTCAAATGTACCCCCGTTCGAAAACTATGCTAACCTGATGAAGAACAGTAACCCCGAAACCCTAATGATTGTAGTCATTCCTCTGTCGAGGATAAATATCACAAGTTATTTTTTTGTTCCATTACTTGCTCTCGTGATATCTCACTCCATTACACACTTTATAATGCAAATAAAAATGTAAGATTGAGACTCATATGTTGTTTAAACCGTCTCTGTCAACGTATGACTGAGTGGTTGTAATGCCCTATATTTTTACTATGTATCCAATTTGAACATTAAATTCAATTTATTGCTATAAAACCATTCGTCCCTTTTAAATACAAAACCACTTACCGTAACAAAATTTATGACAAAAATCATATTTGGTCATTTTTGGGAGCATTTTACCAATAAAAGCTGTTCAGAATTATCCAAATAGCATAAATCTAAAGTTTCACCAAACTTAGGAAATATTCATATCTGCAGAATGTATACAGAACACGCAAGAAATAAAAATGGCAACAAAACGCTTTAAGTCTTTGTTATTCGTTTATCGTAGTGTATTTCGTCAAGCAGTAAATATTAAAGCCATAGCATTTTTGAATACAGAATGGAAAAGCCTTTCAAATGAGTTACCACAAGCCTCTGCTCCCATTTAAGAGTTTAGGGTTTACGTTTCTTTTTTTCAAACAAAATTGCCACAGCACATTTCAAAATGTAAAAACCCATAAATTAAATTTTCGGACTTTTCGAATTTTTTTATAAAACCACTTTAAGCGTAGGAAAAAAGTATATGAATATACAATTATTCGCCCATTTTCAGACTGCGTTTTACTACTTATATAGCACATAAAAAACTCAATGCTACCAACCGAGCAAATTAAAGTGGATACCGGAGCATGCTGCATTTGTCTACAATTTATTAAATAACAAGCTAACCATTATACTCTTCGCCGATTTGCGGCACTTTTTATATAATCGTTGCACATTCTGTAGGATACTCTTCGTAGTTATTTTTATAAATAATATCAGTTTTAGATTTTTCTAGTTTAAATACAAAATATTAAAAAATGTATTTAAAAAATTAATAACTTTTTATTTACTGATAGATGTTAAAAATAATAGAGTTCTTCTTCTAGCTAACAGTAACTTACTGTCCAAATTTCGATACAATGGGACTTTTCGTTTTTAATTTATCGTGCTTAGAAGAAACGGGACAGACGGACAGACGGACGGACGGACGGACGGACGGACATTTTGAAAGAATTCTATGACCAACACAGTGATATGAATTTTTTTTCTCTACGAGCAATATTACCGGTTTTAGAAATATGCCGATCGAATGCAATATACTCTTCGTTTTGTATTTGCGAAGAGTATAATAAATGTATTGCTTTATAGATGAAACATCACTACTCTTATGTAAAGTATTTTCTGACATGATTAAAATAGGAAATGAACGAAAACACGTCTCTAACTAGAACGCCATACCTTACTTTGAATTTATCTGTCATTGTCGCGAAGGACGGGCAATGCATAAGTTATAACGCAAAACAGGGGAAGATATTTATTTAATTTACCAGAAATATCATTATGCTTCTATCGAAATCACGATTTTTAAATCTCTAGTATTATTTGGTTCATTCTAATACGTAATAATTTAAAGAAACTTTCTGTAGTACTCTTGTCAGCAGTCATTGTACCGATGGCCGGTTTGTATGGTCTTTTTTATGTGCCCTAAAGAAATGGAGACAAGTATATTATTCCTGTTTGAACACAAGAGATCGCTTACTGAAAGTTTCTTGATCTGGAAATGCTATTTGGAAATTACATTTTGCTATTATCGTTGCCAATTTTCTCCGCTCCTTCCTTTCTTAAACAAAAAAAAAAATGAAACATTTTTCACTGGTGTATATCATTATTATTTGTCGACGATTCTTGACAACACCTTGTGTATCATCACGTATTATGCCAATATAATGTCGTAAACCACCAGCTCGGTGGCGCAATGCTGAAGGTGTTTGGCTTGCGACCACGGAGTCCCGGGTTCGAATCCTGGCCAGGGTATGGATGTTGGTGGCGTTTTTTCATGTGTTACCGAGATGGTAGCAGTGACCTAGACCGCTGTTGGGTGGCACAACATGTCTAGTCACTGTTATCTCTCCTGAGTTCGAGTCTCAGCTGCGGTAGATGGCAATATCGCAGGGAATGGTTGTTGTGTCGATGTCTATGTGTACGTGTCCTGGTTGAGTGGTAGAGCAGCAATTAGCTGAACTCCTCCAGGACGTTAATATAAATAAGGCATTAAAATAAAAATAAAAGATACTGATTTAAAAGTAATAAGTAGCAAAAATACATTTCATCACAACCTGCAATTAAATGTGTACTTGCTGTAAATAATATGTGAAATAAACCAAATTTAATGAAACTGGTATCAACAATTAGAAAGAACAACTAATTAGTTTTATTAGAAAGTTAAATATGCAACTGCGAAGGATCTTTACGTAAGGAGTTTACTAATATATTTGGTCTCCTCTGGAGATTTGAAAGGTTGTTTGATAATCCAATTAACCGATTTCAGATGGTTGGTTTTCTGGATCGTTGATTTTTATGTGCCTTCTAGAAGTTCTAAATGATACTTGACGTCCTCTTAAAAGTTTTTTGCTGTCGGTAGGGGTCAGTCAATTTCTTAATTCGCAGGACACTATTAGGTTCGTTAGCCGCATTTTCCGTTTCAGTTGACGTGGTGCCTTAGCAAGTGAATGTATTTACTTGGTAATTCCGGTGATAATGAAATACATAAATTAATTGTATTTGCATGCTATATAAAGCGGTTAAAGAATTTAAAGCGTTCATTAGAAATATATTTTAAATATTAATGCTCCAATGATTTCAAAATTATTTACCAGGCGAACCACAAAAAGGATTAAAAAATCGTGACTATGTATAACGCCTGTTAAGTCGGTTTTCGGTAGCTTTTCATTTGAAAACGGTTAACCAAACGAAAAGAAGAGAACAAAATTTAAAAAAGTAAGTATATAATTGAATTGTACATCAAATACCTGCAAGATACCTAAAGAGTCATAGGCGTACCACTAAAAGAGTGAGGAGGGGTTGTTTACCTCCAAATCAGCTTTTCGGAAAACACTTGCACAATATTAAAAAAATCGCTGGTTAAGGAATCATTACTTTCACATCCAGATTTCCCATCCGAGTCTCTTTAAAGGAAAACATCTTACAATACATAAGTGTACCAAATAATTTCAAGTGAATATCTCAATTTAATTTTTTCAACCCCTTTAATAATGGAGTGGATATGGTGGAGGGTTGCAAAATACTATAAATAAATCTGAGGCCTTTTCTTCTAGTATATACACCAAATTCCAAGTTTCTGTACCCTTACCAGCTTGCTTTATTTGTTTTCCTATATTTATCCACCAACCCTTCAACGGAATCACCTCAAAGTATAATCTCATTCCCATATCGTAAACCATTCCTGAGAAAATGCGCGCACAAAAAAAAGTTAAAGACCGACCGACAGACAGACGGACCGACAGACAGAATTTTCTTCGCCTCAAATTTAATATCTCTACTTTTATAACATTCTAACCTATTTCAACAAAAAAAAACTTGACCTTTTTTACTAATACTATACTTCCACTCCACTACGTGGAATTATTATTTTTTTTCTACACCTATTTAATTATATGACAATAATAAACATTTTCTTGGTAAAAAATCGTACCCACAGTTCACTGTAGTTAATTATCGATTCATAATTCGCCGCAACTGATCAATTACAAATACAAATTAAAAAATGATTACGTTTTCAACTTATTTCGGGTAGGTATACCGATTAAGGCTATCAACTTTCAGTATAATTTATTTGTTTAATCGTATAGAAAAAGCATAGTATTGCATTCGCGACTATAACCATTATTCACTCATTTGTGCCACTCGCCTTCGGCTCGTGAGCTCAACCATCATCTTCGTGAATAATGGCTATCATAATCGCACATATAATGATATACTATTAATTCCAACTTTAGGGGGCTGTATCTTCATGGGGATGTAATTTTGGAGAGAGATAAATTAGGTTCAATCAACTTTTTTTGATGTACGAGTCCATGGTGAAGTGATTGACAAGCTTTTTAGAAACACCCTGTATACCAGGACAAATGTTTCGGGACTAGGTAATACTGTTTGTTTAATTCTGTAGGTCTCTCTACAACTGACAAAGGATGTATGTTTATTGGACTTTAAAAAAAAAAAAATGAGTTTTCATTTCAACTCATATCTACCTTTTTTTTTCATTCAATCATTACTCCGAATTAGCATTTTTTAGTCGCAAATTCGGTAAATGTCGTAGTGATAACAGAAAGGGATTCATAATATTTTATTTATATAATTTTAATTGGCGATGGTTTCATGTAGTTGTTTGTTCGAGCTGCGACTAGTGTACGGTGGGTAGGACTATTAAAGACTACGGAAAATTTTGATTTTGCATTAAAATTGATAGTTAGGTATTTTCTGGCTGGTACTAAATCGATTTTAAAAGTAAAAATGACAAAATGACGAATTGGATGTGACGGATATTTGTTTTTACTGTGTGGAAGCTACCACAAGAGGCTAATAATACGAGTGAAAATAAATGTTTGATAGAGATACAACGGCTCTTAAAAAACGACCGCCAAAAAATATGAAATCAAATTTTACCGTCATAAGGATTTTTTTAAAGATGGTTTAATGATTCCAAAAATAGTTTTCGCTCCTCTTAGTGGTATCTTATTTGGTCCCTAGGATGTAAAAGACAAAATTTGTCTTTTTAAATTATATTATACAACAATATTTTTACATTTTTCCATCAAGTCCACACGATAATTCTTAAAATATCATATTTCACATCACCAGCCATTAACGAAAACTTCAAGCCTAAGATCCATAAATTAAATTGTATCAATAGTGATATGAACAAACCTTTAAGTACAACACAGACCAGAAAACAGGCAATACATTTTTTAGTTTTTAGTTGCATTAAAACTTTTAACTGAAACAAACTTTATGGTATAGTTGTGAAACAATTTGTTAAAATCACAATAAATGTAAATAAGGAAATTGAAGTTGTAAACTTGCATAAAACACTCGTACTTTATTATAAATATTGTAGTATTTTCCTCTGAAGATGGTTAATTAAACCAAAACGTAAGGAAATTTGACAATTTTCATTTAAAACTGACCGAAAAATCCCAGAATATACATGAGGCTAATTGGATGATAAAACTGCTTTTCCTGTGGTTATTCATCTGCAGTTGATTTGAATGTTCTTTGTAGCTTTGTAGAATGAATTACCCTAAGTGATGACATAATTTGACTAAATGAGAGATACCATTTTTATTATAAATGCTTTGATAATATTCAAATATGGAGGAAATTAATTTTAAAAATAATCCTTATAATCCAGTCGGCAAAGTAAAAAATACACCAGAAGCTCGCAAAAAATTGTATCTGAGATTTTCCTGCCGCAACTGTTAGTGCGAGGATTATACATCACAAAACCACAAAAATCAGTTCTGGGGGTGCCGCGCAACCCTCCAAAAAAACCACCCCTTCGGTGAAGAAAGAATTATTTTACTGATAACTCGTTAACCGTTGAAGATATAAAAAATTGCTCATCATAAAAGAAAGCTTGACTAACTGTCTAAAAAAAGTCCTCTCGTAATTTTCTTGTATATGCCATAGTATTCGAGAATATCGATATTGACAAAAATTGCAAAATGTATATTTTTAATGCGCGCAAATTTTCGTTTATTTGAAATTTCTTTCGCGCGGCCAATAGAAAAAATTGCATTGCTGGAAAACCAAACAAGCTAGGAAGAAAAATCAAAATGGATTGTAAAGGGGATATAAAATACTCTCTTGTGTTGTCATTTTCGAGGGCTATTGATATTTATTAGTATATAAAAATAAGAATACAATATAGTTGCCTCTTGATTCTCTGTGCATCTAACTATTCACAGGCCCATAAAAAGTTACTAACTATAGTATGACTTGTAAATGCACTATCTTTTAGTTCAAGGTATTACTTTAATGCAGAAAAAGTTAGGAGAAGACATATTCACATTTAAAAATTTAGCAGCAAGTTAAAGTTAGCCAAAGAGAAAATCCAAAAAAGGCTGCATGTTAAATTTTTTGATGATATTTTTTAATACAATTTTTTAACTATTAAAGGTTAGAAACAATAGTTATATGATACATAAACTAAAAAAAAAAATTGAGCTAAATTGTCAATATGTTTTGGTCTTTTTTTATTTTTAGGAAACAATTAAAAATTGGCCAAAAATTTGGCTAACTTCAACATGCTGGTGAATTTGTAAATGTGAATATTCTTATTCCTAACTTTTTCTGCATTGAAGTACTACCTTGAACTAAAAGATAATGCATTTATAACTTATATTAAAGTCAGCTATTTTTTATGGGCATGTGAATAGTTAAAATTGCAAAAAATCAAGAGGTAGCTATATTATATTATTTTTATATACTAATAAATATCAATAGCCATCAAAAATGAAAACACAGAAGAGTATTTTATATCCCCTTTAAAACCCATTTTGATTTTTCTTCCTAGCATGTCTATACAAATTTTGCAATTTTTTTCAATACCGATTTTCTCGAAAACTATGATACATATATAAGGAAATTACAAGAGGACTGTTTTTTAGGCAATTAGTCAAGCTTTCATTTTTATGATGAGCAATTTTTTTTATATCTTCAGCGGTTAACGTATCAGTAAAATAAGGCTTTCTTCACCGAAGGGGTGGTTTCTTGTGGGGATTGCGTGGTGCCCATAGAACTGATTTTTGTGGTTTTGTAATGTATCATCCCTCCACTAACATTTCCTGAAGGAAAATCTCAGATAACAATTTTTGTTATGGAAATCTTTATAGTTATTGGACTATTACGCCATTTTGCTTGCGATTCGGGGGCCCGCACCAACCCCACCCCAGTTGATTTTTGATAGGACTACAAGTACATCATAACGAAAGAAAAAATGCACCAGCTCTTGATACACAAAGAATTGTTAATTTTATTGGCAACCATAAAGTAAATGCGGTAATTTCTGAATGCTTAAAGCATCCAGAAATTACCCCTAATAATAAAAGCTTGTAGAGTGCCATCACCGTCAGTGTGAAGTTGTATCTATTTTAGTTTTATTACCTTCCCCCCAGACCCATAATCGTAAAATGTATGGAGTGTGGCGAAATTTGCAGTAATTCTTATGTATGCAGTGAATATTGCCGGTGAGTTTATGTAAATTTACGGACACGAGACAGAGGTATTCGAGTATAAATGACAATTAGTGGCTAGTATACATTTAATTAACTTGTTGATTTCACGGTACACTAGCATGTAGTTGTATAATAAACGAACTGTTTAAATGGTCAATCTGGTCTCTCCTTCACCGCCTTTAATACATAGGGTGCTATAGATATTATTAGCGGTATCTAACTTATGAGAGTAGAACATCTATAACAATAAAGAATAATAATAATAATAATAATAAAGAATTTATTGCCCAACAAAATCCTCCAGTTGCAGGACAATTTTACAAAATAGAACTAAATCACATAAATGCAAAGTATACAATATGAAATATAAAATATAGAAAATAAAAGTATAAAGAAGTGTATAAATAAAGTATTAAAAAAAAGTTTAAAATATAAAAGTATAAAATAAAAAATTATTGAAAACATAAAAGTGTCAAATAATTATTTTGTTTAGGGTAGCTTAATATTACGGTTGTGTATTTAAATGTAGGTTACAATCTATTTCGAACACATAGTTTTATGGTCTTGGAGTAATTATTTAAAGAAAGACTAAACTTGCCACAATGGTCACTAATAGAGTTTATTTCCATCATGGAATAAATGGGTGATTTAGCAAGGATATTTGTTCTTTTAGATGGTAGTGCAAAAGTAAAGGTTTGACGCGGGCCTACACATGAATCCTGAAATTTATTTGAGATAGGAGTTCTGGGAAGTCTATTGTCTATTGTCTATCAGCTTGTAAATGAACATTAACAATGTGAGATAATTCTTCTGTTTTCTAACGAATCCAAGTTAAACCGTGTTAACATTATGTAATTTGGATATCCCTTTTCGGGGTATTGGTGTTCTATTTTAAAAGACAAATATTTAATAAATTTTCATTGGACAGATTCTAATGATTGTGAATATTTCTCATAAATACGATTCCATATTGCTGAACCATACTCCAATTTCGAACGAACAAAACACAAATATAATGTGTTTAGTGCTTCTGTATTAGTAACATTTCTTGAATTTCTTATAATAAAATCGAGTGTTTTTAAAGCAGACTTAGTTATCGAGTTAATGTGTCCTATGAACTCGCACCTGGAGTCAAAGAGTATACCCAAATCTTTAATACTCTCACAACGTGTTAAAGAGATTTCGTTGAAACTATGTGAATATTCAACCGGAATTACCTTTCGTGAATAAGTCGTAACTTTGTATTTAAATACGTTCATTAATAATTTATTCACTAGGCACCAATTTTCAATGACATTAAACTGTTTTTGTAATCTTGCACAAACCTCTAGGGTATTAATTTCACTGAATAATTTCAGATCATCCGCAAAAAGAAGTTTGTTGCAATCCTGTCTATCACATAAGTCATTAATAAATACCAAAAATAGGAGCGAACCCAAATTTGAACCTTGAGGTACGCCAGAAATTACGACATATGTATTTGATTTAAAGCCGTTGTACTGAATGTATTGTAATCGGCTTTGTAAATAAGACTCAAAAAATTTAACAAGTGTATCACTAAAACCAAAGTTTCCAAGTTTATTTATTAAAAATCGATGGGGTCAAAGCATTCGAGAAGTCAATGTACACTACCTCTACCTGCCCTCGTTTGTCTAGTAAATTGGAAATAAATAAATAAATAAATATGTGTAATTATGTATGCGTAATAATACATATTTATGAATAACAGATATTCTCCATACTCACTTATTTCTGGCATATTCATAATTTCATTCCCTTTATTAGAATCTCGCCACTTCTACTAATAGTGAAGTCAATAGAGGTTTTAACTCTGGAAAAATTCCGGGAAGCGGTAACTTTTGAGAATATATTCCTGAACATGTGAGGAATAGCATACCAAAAGTTACCAACAGTCCTTGAGCGTCATTTGTTATTAAACAAATTATTTGCAAAATAGCAGTTTTTGTCAAACATCTCTTAAAATATTTTTTTCTTAAAAAGAACTAATTACATCATTCAAAGTACGGGAAATTTTACATCAAAAATATGTATGACGTTTTTTTGAACGATCAAAAATGTAGGCTCCATATTTTTTTATTTAAAGCACGAAAATGGAACGCGGCGAGCGCGGCCTCCGGCGTGCTACACTTAATTTGTTATTACTTTTAAATTAATGAAATTGAACTCAACAAACCCTAAATGAAAGAAGAAACATTGGATTATTATTATTTCAAATAAAAAAATTAGTGCATGCAGGAATAATACATATATGAAATCGGAACATAAAGAGATTTCCGACGAAATCGGTAAAACTCTACCATTTCTACAATTTTTAAGATAAGAGCCTGAAACTTTTACATATTTCTCTTGTAATAAAGTATAAAAAATCCTGCTTATTACGTATGCTAAATACACTTTTTATAAAAGCTATTTTACGTTTATTTTACTTTCACGAATTTTGGACCAAGAAATTTTTTTTATATTTTTGTAAAATAAAGAGGGTTCATTTAATTTGTGAGGTAAATCCCCTTGAAGCATCTTAAAGTATATATTTCAAGCTTTAAAACTCACACCTACTGATATCTAACAATCTGATTTAAACTAGAGTAATAGGTGGAAAATATTAGTGATACATATCAAGTTTTATCACTTTATTAAAATTTTGAAATTTTGGAAGTGTACATCTTCAAAAATAAATTTTTGAGATTTTTCCCACCCACCGGATCTTTCCATACATTACTTCAAGAGTAATACGTAAAAGTTTCAAGTTCTTGTCTTAAAAATTGTAGAAATGGTAGAGCCTTTACCGATTTCACGAATGTCTCTTTATGTTCCGGTTTCATATATATACTATTCCTACATACATTATTTTTTGCTTCCACATCCATGTAGTAATCGTAAAACAATTTTCAAAAATTTTTATTGTTGAGAGAGGCTCAGAATGTCATAAAACATCGAGATCTTCTGTCTGTTTGTCGGTAACTTCTTTTTTGTGCGCACGCTTTCTCGACAATGGTTTTAGATACATAAACTTGAAATTTGGTGTATATACCAGAAGCCAAGGCCTCAGATTTTTTTATAATATTTTTCAACTCGCCCAACCTCGCCACTGCATTATTAAAGGGGTTGATACAATAGAATTGAGATAGGCACTTGAAATTTGATACACGTATGTATCGTAAAGACATCTGATTGAGATGATTCCGTTAAAGGGGGGAGGGGGCAATGAAAAATAACTAGAGGAAGCTAATATGACTCTAGATACTTAATTTTTTACGTATATGCTAGAAAGCAACGCTTCAAGTTTTTTAATGACATCTGCCTCACATGTTATTAAAATTCTATGACCAATTATTTCGACATGCTAGAATGCAAATATAATCAAGATGTTTTCCTTTGAAGAGATTTATATGGAAAATCGGGATGTGGAAGTAGGGATTCCTTAGGCAGCGGTTTTTTATTGAAAGTATAATAATCCAATAGCTACATGTTTCTTTTTTCGTTTAGTGTTTGTTTAGCTCTAGTTCACTAATTAGTTCAAAAATTACAACAAATTTAGTGTGGCGCATCAAAGGCCGCGCATGCTTCGCGTGCTGTACTTACGTGTGGCTGTGTTCCATTTTCGTGCGTTAAACAAAAAAATCTGAAGCCTACATTTTTGATCATACAAAAAAACTTTATACATTTTTAATAAGAAATTTCCCTTACTTTCGAATGGCGTAATTTGTTCTTTTAAGACAAAAGTATTTGACAAAAACTGGTATTTTGCAACTAATTTGTTTATTAACAAATGACGCTCAAGGACTATTCTTGGTAACTTTTGGTATGTTGCTCTGACATGTTCAGAGATGTATTTTCAAAAGTTACCGCTTTCCGGAATTATTCCAAAATAATGCATATATTCAGCCTCTGTTGACTCCCCTATAAAGTGTTTAAAATTAATGAAAGTTGTCTCAGGGGTTAGTGGATCAAACAGAGGTTGGCTTTTAAATAGTTACCACAAAATTTCTCATACTTAAAAAGTCCTCTTATTCGCATCAGCTTGCCAGACGTTTATGAACCATGAATTTTTTTAGTTCGCCTCCGTTTGTTGCATGGCACGTCTGATGGCATCCCGGTATGTATTGCGCAGATCTCATCAAAGCTTTTTCCCATTAGCTCCTTGAAGTGCGTCCCCTTCACGCCTTTGATTCTGATTCGCCCCGAATTATTGACAGTTACATATTATTCTTTCTTCGGCCATGTGTCCAAAAAATTAAAAGATTTACACATATTTGACCCTGATTGTTTCTAAATAACAGACTATGATAATTTTGCCCAAATTAACTCATGATATTTTTTGTTATCATTTGTGGAAGTTTTAAAACTAGATTTTCCAAATGACTCAAATCATTCATTGAAATGTAGTACCTACTATAATTTTGCTTATATAATTTTATAATTCTTTTGCAACACACGTGTTAAGAAAAAAATTGTCAAAAATAATAAACATAATAATGCAGATTTTCTTATAAGTTAAAATTTGTTGTCTCGCAATTTAATTATTACAATGTATTGTACCGTTTTTGCTTGGGTGCTTTTGATAAAAACAGGATATGCATCCTTCAGAACTCATGTATGCGCTTCACTCTGTCAATGTTTATCTACTAAAATAACCCACAGAACAGACATATAAATATTAGAAATATGCTACTGCTATAAATAGCAAAATATAAATATGTTGTTTGGGAAATTGGTTTAGTTACAATTATATACAGGGCGCCCCTTAATGACGTGCTGATATTTCAGGGTGTGATTCCTTAGGTCATTTTATGAAGAATAGTTCATATGAACATACAGGGTGTTGAATTTTCTTATTTAGAAACGTTGGTATCTGTTAATAGGATATAAAACCACATATTTTAGTTAGAAAATTATTTTATAGCTTCGCCAATGGCGTCCCTGCAAACATGTCCTCTGACATTTTTTACCAAAAAGTGGTACGTCACTGAGATTTTTTTATGTGGATATTTTTTCTGATTAGTTTGGTCAATTCTACATGAAAACGGTCTCTTGCGTTTTTCTCGTCAGATGCTCAGTTCGTGATTAAGACAATTAAATTCAAATTGAAACTGATTATTATTGACATTTGTAATGGAACAATTTGAATTTAATTATTTAATCAAGAACTGTGCGTCTGACGAGAAAAACGCAAGATACCGCTTTTTTCGTAAAAAAATATCAGAGGACATGTTTGAAGAGACACCACTGGTGAAGCTATAAAATAACTTTTCTAAGATATGTGGTTTTATATCCTATTAACATAAACTGAAATTGAAAATAATGCCTAAAGTACTTTTTGAGATATAAAAAAATAATTACACAAAAAAATCAACACAAAATGACCTAAGGAATCATACCCTGAAACATTAGCACGTCATTAAGGAACACCCTGTATAACTCGTCGTTTCAGCCCGAAAATATGCTTTGATTTGATCTCCCTTTTAATACAAGTTGAATAGGGTGTTGAACTGGAAAATGGGCCTAGTACGAAGTCGATAAACCTTTCTGTTCCCCCTCCACAGAAGCAAGAGCGTTGTTATCAGGTCTAACTCCCATCCTGATCATCCTATTGCCATGATTTTGGTATTGAAAATACTACTGGGCGCTTGATATAGGACCTATCTTACGAAAAACGTATCTAGAGCGGCAGATCTGTCTAGGCCGCTGCGCCGGGCTTGTAGTAGAGTAACAAACTGCTTCTATTGTGTCATTCAGTTTGCAATGTATTGCTAAAAGCTACGACCTATTTTAAACGATGCCCCATCAAAGGAGAAGAAGATTTGACTTGGTCGTCGAAAAATCGCCCTGTACAAGGGGTTGCAGGGGGTGATTTTCCGAAAAAGTCAACAAAATTTTTGTTGTATATTTGAAATTTACAACACGTCAGCTTTGTTTTCACGTAATATTATGTACATATCTGAATACTTAATATTTTTTTCTAATTATTCAATATTGTCTGCGCTATGCTTTCTTATGTAGCGCCTTGATGAATTAACGTTTGCCCTGACACGTATCAATTCACAAATCCTTTAACCCATCATAACTCGAAGCGCTAATGGTACCTAATGCAAATGGTGAAAATAGCTATCATCCTAGCCATCCATCCTTAGACTCCAAGAGCAATACAGTTGTATCTGGTATTTTCAATAGGCTTAAGATACATGCGAAGATGCAAGATCTGTGATTTTTTTTTTAATGAAAGAGAAAAAAGTGCCTCCGTATCCAAAAGAAAATTAAAAAAAAAAAACTTTATTTCGTTCAAAAAACGCGATTTGAAGTCAGTGCAAAATCGTTTAACGGGTGTAGCTTCGCAATTTTTTTCAAAAATCAAAAACTGTTTTTACCTTTGGAAGTTGATGGGCTTATGAGCAAAGATCCATCATTTTGTCGAGTTCTTAGGCGAAGTTACGTAGCTCTGGGAAGTTTTTCCCTTTCTCCGTCCCTCCCTAACTCCCCCTCCCTAACTCCCCCTCCAACTACCCCACAATTAAGCTTTAGACTTTTCTTACATCCACCAAAAATTTCAGGTCCTTAACATCCTTCTTTTCTGCAGAAATCATCGGTTTAACACTTGAAAACACCGACAAAAAACTTTTTCCGAGAATTCTTCAGTTGCGCATAACTCGAGATCTAATTAATATTTTTGGACAAACCTTGGCTCAGATCACACATTTTTAAGTTCTCTTTAACTTTGAATTAGACTTTTTTTGTCATACACATATTATTTTCCGAGTTATCGCCGAAAAAGTAGTTTTCGCAAACTTTGTGTTCAAGTATCTGTCTCCCTCCTCTTGAGTATGAGTCAGATCCGCTCTGCTATGAGTGATTTCTTAATCTCTGTATTTTCAAACAGAGTATACGTGAGATAAAAAATATTTTCTCTTTTAACAAATTATGCTCAAAAATTATATAAATGCACTGTACCACATAAATTATTGCTTTATTCAAAGTACTCTGAAATGAATCCTGTCCATTAATTTCAATTAGCAACTTGTAAATTAGCGCAATGTGTCATGTTTATAGTTATATAGGTCATTAACAGTTACAAAGGGAAACATTTCATGAATTCCAGTTAGCTCCGTATTAACAGCTTTGGTGTACGTAGCTTTAGGAAAATATTAAAAATTTAACTTAAAATCCGTGAGTCAACACATCATCGCATGACTCGCCAGTTCATATTCACATAATCTAAATTGGAAAATACAATTTGGTTAAACGTAGTTGACGGCGAAATTAGCGGCCATGTGAAATAGTATTTAATTTATCATTTTTTCAACTGGCGTGCAAATTGTAGGTAAAGTTATTTTTGCTGATGATGTCACTTTTTGTAAGTATTCTTACGAACTTCGAAATATATTTGGAAGTCCGCTTGAAAATGTTTAAACAAAAAGTAGTCATTGTTTTGTTTTCCACAATTTGGCTTTATAGAAAACTATTTTTTTGACATCTGTACATATTGTGGCGTTGTTTTGAAAGGTTTTATTCGATGTTAAAATATTGCCCAAGTTGTTCAAGTGTGGGCCACCCTACGAGTGCCGTGGTTAGCGTCATTGGTTTAACCTGGCTAGCGCAGCAAAGATAAGGAGAGCAAAAGGGTGTTGAATTCAAGGCTTGGGCACCATTGATTACTTAGTATAATCAAGGAAAATTAAAGATAAAGATAAACAAAAGACGAAAGTTACATATGTACAATAGTACTATATTACAAAAATATTATATTACAAAAAGTGAAACTATCACAGCATCAACGATACTGTATAGCAAAATACCAGACAGAAATATGTACAAAGGAAACTATGTTAAACAATATACTATACTACAAGATACAGTATATTACAAATTGCTCAACGGCAAGGCAATTTTGAGGCGTGTACGAGAACCAAAAATATGTTAACTACAAAATATAGGTCTCGTAACTTTTACCTCAATACTAAAATTCATATATTACAACAAAATTAGGTTGACTTGAGATTCTTTACGAGAGACAGAATAACTATATTACAAAAGATAAGTCTCGTAAATTTACCTCAATATTAAAGATCATATATTACTAAATTAGAAACTTGAGATCCTTTACGAGAGACAAAATACTGTATTACAACAAATATGTCTCGTAACATCATCTCAAAGTTCATAAACTTTAAACACTCTCGTTACCATAAAAATGAACCACGACTTACTATGTTACCAACAGAAATGCATTACAATGCTAAAATGAAATATTTACAGTAAGAAATCACGATAAAATTAACCACGAAATTAATACTACGATGAAATATGTGCGACAATGAATTTAAGATATAAGTAACTATGAATTAATGTACGACAACGGATTAATTATAACAGCGTATTTAAAATATAATCTAACAAAAATTTATAATAGATTTAGCTTGAATCTTATATTTTAAATTTAGACACTTGGCTTTTATGACCCAAAACTACAATCATGTGAAAATAATCCCTTTTACATGTAACAATCAAAAGTTTACTTTGTTATCCTGATTAAGGAAATTTCTAAATCTGATCCTGTTCTCCGATGATTATGGATCTAAAAGTTATGTTTCACATGTGGCTGCCTTAATCCCATTTTGAGGTTATGAAACGTAGAAACGTTCGTACAAGATTTATCAAGATAAAATGAAGAAAATTTCATCGCTCAGAATGTTTTCGTATATCCCAATTCAAAATGTAGTATAGAAAGGTTGACTTCATATGAATATTGCTTGCTTAGTGGATAACGTAGTAGGTATCGCAATTTGAATGTACATAATCTCAAATCTTGCTCAAAGCAATTAATGTAACGTTGAAATACTTCTACGTTAAAATCACTAGACATGGATAAGTTTTGTTATTAAGAAATTAATTCTTAATTTATAAGAATATGAGAAAAACCTAAAACAATATTTCAAATGTTAGACGGTATTTACCGGTATAATAATTAAAACGTTACCTCATGTGATCATCACGAGGTTTTTCAAATTCTAAGATCCCCATTACAGGTCAAACAAAAGCATAAATACGTCTAATTAGTTCAATGGTTCAACGAGAAAGAGTTTCACCCGGCGTTATTTAGTTGAAATATCATCCCTGGTGCGCTATCTAGTATTCGCCAGCGTTAACTGCTGACAGATGATGTATGTTCATCATAGTCTAAGGAGTAAGTGCACTCTATTAGTACTAAAGTTTGTGCGAATAATATTTCCGATAACTCATAATTATTTTAATAAATATTAACAGTGTAACGTAGGATGCTATTGAGCATTCCGCATGTTACAATATTAAATAATAATATTTTTCTACACCTATTCAATTCTATGACAATATTAGCACTTTTTTGGTGTAAAAATCGTACCTATAATTCAGTGTAGTGAATTTTCGATTCATAATTCGCTGCATCCGGCCAGTCACAAATACAAATTCAAAAATCACAGTTTCACTGTTTCAATGATATTTTAAATCGACCGCGATCAACTCTAGGATCTAAAAAAATAGTCATGAAATTAACATAGTGGGCACATCATGTGTTGTGTGATAAATACATATTTGTTTTTGTGTAATTTCGATGCATTGAGGTTTACTCAAGAAAATAGATCTGTGTTTATTGATATAACGACAATATTGAAATTTGTGCCGTATGTATAGCCATAAGTAACAGAGAATATGAGGTAATTATAGCATATAGGCCCCCCGATGGTAATATTGATATATTTAACATTATTTTGACGGCAGCCTTTCTTTTACATTGGAATATTGCATTTAGAATATCTAGTAGTGTCGTTCTCTGCAGTGATCTAAATATTGATATAAATTAAGCTGGACGCTCTGCAAATACATTAGTCGACATACTTGATTCATTTGATTTAAAAGTCTCTACTACAGAACCAACAAGGGTATCTACTAATGTCCATGGACGTACTAGTTCCTCTACAATTTACCTGATAATATGTATACCTGCGAAATATGTAATCCAAATATTGGGGATCACTAAGATTATATTTTGTCAATAACCTACACAGATAAGATGAATGATGATGAAAACATCGTCAGAATAATTGAAACTGGATCTATTAACGAACAACACAACATACCTAATTAGTTGAAATGTATTGTAATAGTTAAACAAAATAAAAAATGTTAAAATGGAAAATGGAAATGGATCTATTAACGACAACAACATTTCTAATTTTCTATTCAATCTTAATAAATTAAACTGGGCAGAATTATATAATTTTGATGTTGATGAATCTTTTCAATTTTTCGTTTTGATAATATTACTTTGTGCTATAACGTTAGTTGTCCTCTAGGAAGAATTAAATTGAAATCGAACGACAACAGTACTAAAGAATAGCTAACAAATGAGTTAATACAGCAAAGCAATAATATGAAAATATATTTTGGCTAATGACTAACCTTGAAACGGCTGAGAGTAAAAAACTTTGTAAAACTGAGAATACTTAATTAAGATACAATATAAAAATGGCTAAATTTAACTACGCCAATACAATTAAAAATACTCCAAATAAAAGTAAAGCTATCTGGAATATAGTCAACACAAGATTGGGTGGGAATAAATATGACAATAATATCACAACTCTGATGTACAATGGTGAACACATTACTGACACAAACACTATAACTAATTTATTTGCACTCTCCTACAATCGCTAGAACTAAATTGGACCAGCATTTTGGCCTAAACCTCTCGTTACCGTGTACTACTTCTGTATACCGGGAGCAATCTATGGCTTTTGAGCCCATTACAAATGATGAGGTCTTTAAGGCTATTGATAAATTAAGTAAAAAAAATCTGTGGGGTTTGATAATCTGACTGCACAATTATTGAAAACTATAAAAGGGAGTATAATCCATTATTTAACATACATATTTAATATCTCAATAACTGATAGTATTTTTCCAAATGTACTAAAACAATCAATTGTTGTACCTACTACTCTATAAAAAAGGTCCTCCTGATCAAATAGAAAGTTACAGACAAATATTTTTATTAAGTGCTGTATCTAGAGTATTAGAAAGAATTGTGTATGATAGGGTGGCTTTATATTGTGAAATAAACAACATTCTGACTACATCGCAGCATGGATTTCGAACAGGAAAATCCACTGAAACAGCCTGCTACCATTTTTTGGAATACTTGTATAAGTCACTGGATACTGGTAAATATGTAGTATCGTTAATGTTTGGCTTGGCAAAAGCCTTCGACGTCATTGACCATAAGCTACTTTAACAAAAACTATATAGTATTAGCATAAAAGAGACAATATTGACATGAATCTTATCTTATATGGAAAGTAGTTCCGCAAGGGTCTGTACTGGAACCGCTACTTTTTTATTGTTCGTCAACAATGTGCCTGAAAATATAACTACAGGGCAACTGGCAATAATCGCTGATTATCTAGCAGTTACAGTGGTGACAGACACACTTGAGGAACTGCCGGCACTTATTGATGAGACAATGGAGGAAGTTAGTGGGCCCAGCGAGATAAGCTTATACTTAAATGATAGTAAAACAATATTTATGAACTACACAATACAACGGCCTTTGACAGAAAGTCTTGTAACATACGACAATATTACATCATCACATAGTACGAAACTGCTAGGCACATATATAGACTATCACTTACTCTGGGATGTGCATATAAAATATGTTTGTGAAAAATTAAACAAAACGTACTTTGCTATATTGCAAATGCGAGATAACTTAGATCAAACAGGCCTTATAAATATTTATTATGCCCTAGAATACTCTTATATCTTGTATAATGTAATGATTTGGGGAAGCTCCAGAGACAGAGAGAACGTATTTATAGGGCAGAAAAGAATCATGCCATAAAATTTTTAAATTAAAATAATCCACTAATACCAATAAATAATGTAAATCAACTGAGAAACGGTATTAATGAAGCCGCACAACAAACACATGTCGCAGGAAGTGCAAGACGGATAAAAATATCTTTTTTTAAAAATGCCGCGCTTGTATTCGACATATTTCTTGATTTTCATTTCTGTTTTAGTTAGTTTTTAATAAATACAAGTGCTTTCATTCGAAGTCCAAATTATTGAAATAATTTCACAATAAGCTCCGTTTGCAGTAAAATAGCAATATCTCTTTTTCTACAGTAAAACATAGATACCTAATCTTATATAATTTAGAAACTACACCAAATGAGGATTTTTTAAAAATAACTTGCCAGATTTGAGTGGTAATTTATTTTACGGTTTGAAGCGAAGTTAGCTAACACAGAAACTCATGAATCGGGCAAAAATGTTTTTTTTCCAAAGGTATGGGAATATTAGTTTTATTTAGGATCGTGATCAATAGTAGTGTTATTCAGGGTTGCATAACAAAAATTTGAATCTTAAAATATGGAATTTTGTACGTGTGGCACGCGAAGAACTGATCTAACGTCGATTTTCACGAAATTCTATTCTTCATATTTTGACAGTCTGGTCAGTCATGAGCTGGCCTATCAGCCCTTCTTGGGATTACGTTGAGTTTTTAGAACACCCTGTATAACAAAGAAAATTCTTTCTTATGGCTCCACAGTTGTATTTAGTATTTAACTATAAATACGATGTTGAAAAATCAGTTGAGCACAAAGTATTAACATTAGTTTTCCTTTTAATAGTACACAAATAAATTATTATTTCCTTTCTAGGTAAGCTACCCAACCGCATGAAGGTCTAATAAACGTAAGTAATATTATTAATTTTTTCGTTTCGTTATAACGTATATAAGAACTGAAATATATTAAAGCTTGGCAGAGGCTATTACGCAAAACAACTCATCCTATAGCGCACAGCAAGACGGTCCCATTGTGACACCCATAGGACATATTACCCTACTCTCTATTTTATTACATACGCTGGTCGCGTCAAATATATTAGAAAAAATGCTTCCATTAGGTGTTTGAAATGAAAATAAGAGAAATATACTGTGGACACAGAGATAATGTACGAATCGTGAGAGAGTATGTAACGATCCGAGGCACCACATGTGAGTTGTTATTAATTTATAATAGTAGCAAGTAAAAAACTAGATGTCACAGTTCGCTACATGTATTTAAGGCACATAAAAGCTGACTAAATCACTGCTTTTGTTAAATAAATAGTTATTTCGTAAAGTGATAAATTTTAAAAAAAATTCTGTTTTGCTTATGTCAAGATAAGAATTATATCTTATAAGTATATTTGTGGACCATGGACAAATTCTATATTCCATGATACACTGACAATATTAAGTGCGACTCTGTAGAGGGTAGGGTTTACATATCTGCTGTAAATCGTTACAACTTAAAGTAATTTCGGTAGAGGGGAGTCGGGTAACTGTATCAAAATAATATGGAATTGTAATTGAAACAGGTGTGTTTCCATTAATTCCTTATTATAATCATGCCAGAACATACTTTACATGAGAACAATGTTATTATATGTATTAAGTAATACATTATATTTCTGATTTACCATTTTCTACGAATATATAGCATGCCCCGCTCTTCCATCTATACTAAGGGGCAGTTTTGAGGTTCTTTATGTGCCTTAAATAGATTAATAGATAGATAAACCTATTAGCAGTTTCTACTATACAAAGAGACAATACAATACTACAATATAAAACTTAGCCTAGATAATAATTAGTCTACAATAATTTGGAATTACAAATATACTGTATGTACGTTATATAACGTAAACCTAAAATTACAATTTTATAACTACTTCATTTTTGTATCAACAAGATAATATTTATTAGATACATTTACTAATTTCAACCATTTCCTGACAAGAAACATTTTTATTTATTTATAGTCCAGTCGATAAAGTAAAAAATACACCAGAAGCTCGCAAAAAAAGTTATCTGAGATTTTGCTTCCGTAACTTTTAGTGCGAGGATTAGACATCATAAAACCACAAAAAACAGTGCTGGGCGTACCGCGCAACCCCCCAAAAGAACCACTCCTTCGTAAAAGAAGCATTATTTTATTGATAACTCGTTAGAAGATATAAAAAAATTGCTCATCATAAAAAATAAAGCTTGACTAATTGCCTAAAAAAAAGTCCTCCTGTAATTTTCTTGTATATACCACGGGAAAATCGAGAAAATCGATATTGACAAAAATTGCAAAAATTTGTATCTTTAATGCGCACGAATTTTCGTTTATTTGAATTTTTTTACGCGCGGCCTATAGAAAAAATTGATTTGCTTGAAAACCAAACAAGCTAGGAAGAAAAATCAAAATGGGTTTTAAAGGGGATATAAAATACTCTCTTGTCTTGCTATTTTTGAGGGCTATTGATATTTATTAGTATATAAAAATAACAATATAGTATAGTTATCTCTTGAATTTCTGTGCATCTCACTAATCATAGGCCCATAAAAAATAACTGACTATAATATAAGTTATGAACGCATTATCTTTTAGTCGAAGGTAGTACTTCTATGCAGAAAAAGTTAGGAATAAAAATATTCACATTTGCAAATTTAGCAGCATGTTAAAGTTAGCCAAAAAAAAATCCAAAAAAGGCTGCATGTTCTATTATTTTACGATATTTTTTTAATGCAATTTTTTAACTATTAAATGATTAGAAATAATAGTTATATGATACATAAACTCAAAATTGTGAGCTAAATTTTCAAGATGTTTGGGTCTTTTTTTATTTTTATTAAACAATAAAAAATTGGCCAAACTTTGGCTAAATTCAACATGCTGGTAAATTTGTAAATGTGAATATTTTTATTCCTAACCTTTTCTGCATTAAAGTACTACATTGAACTAAAAGATAATGCATTTATAACTTATATTAAAGTCAGTTAGTTTTTATGGGCCTGTGAAGAGTTAAAAGTGCAAAAAATCAAGAGGTAACTATATTATATTGGTATTTTTATATACTAATAGATATCAAAAGCCATCAAAAATGGAAACAAAAAAGAGTATTTTATATCCCCCTTAAGACCCATTTTGATTTTTCTTCCTAGCGTGTTTGGTTTTCGAACAATTCAATTTTTTCGATAGGCCACGCGCAAAAATTTCAAATAAATGAAAATTCGTACACATTAAAAATACAACTTTGTAGTTTCTGTCAACATCGATTTTCTCGAAAACCGTGGCATGCACAGGAAAATTACAAGTGGACTTTTTTTAGGCAATTAGTCAAGCTTTTTTTCTTATTTTTATGATGAGCAATTTTTTCATATCTTCAACGGTATAATGTGTTATCAGTAAAATAAGGCTTTTTTCACCGAAGGGGTGGTTTTTTGGGGGCGTTGCGCGGTACCCCCAGAACCAATTTTTGTGGTTTTGTGATGTATAATCCCTCCACTAACAGTTACTGAAGGAAAATCTCAGACAACATTTTTTGTTATGGAAATCTTTATAATTATGGAACTATTAGCTTTGGACGTAAGTCATAAGTCTACGTGGTTCTTCAGCATTTTTTTAAATTTAAAATAGCTGTCAGAATTTTTTTATTTCTGTTGGTAGTGTATTAAACATTTATGTAATATCGTTTTATTAAATAATGATGGCTGTGTCTACAAAAAAGTTATTTTGTTATGTACAGTTATTAGATTACTACCTACAAATCGTTAATGAAAAGGTGTAGCTATTACCAATCCTTCTATAAGACTAACAAAAATCAGTAGAAACTTTTGCAACCGGGTATATTACATACCTGTATAACTTTACTTTTCATTTTTGCGAGAGTATTGCTAAGTTTGTGATTACTTTTTTCATTGCACAATATAACATTCTTTAAATCTGCTTGGTTCCAATTTTAAAAACTGATGACGAAAATATGTATTTTTGCTTTCATTAAAAATCATTAAACGGTGCACAACTGAATGTCATTCATTAAACTCTCAATCAATATCTAAAAATTTAAACAATATAACTAATTATTTCAGTCTATTCCCAGTTCTTGAGTACTGCACAGTATATTTTTGTAGATTTACAGAAGTTCTTCGACACAGTTCATATACCAACGTTATAAAAACATTAACCCCCTAGCAGCAATGTTCAAAAGAATATCAAATATTTTAATAGGTAGTACCAAAAAAAGTCAATAATTTACACTCTCAGTTAATTTATATGTTGCCTGTTTGGATCGCCACAATTAAAACAATTCTAGGTTTTCTACAGGGTACACAAAATACATCAATTCGACGTCTTTCAGATCAAACTCATATTCAGTTAAATCTATTTATAATATATGTAACTCTCTTAAAATAGCACGTTATAAAATCATAACATTCATCCAATTATCCATATATGAAACGCCAAAGAAATGACAATACTGCAACCTTTCAACACTTATGGCAAAATTACTACACGTGTTACGCGCTAAAATTATTTAATTGGTTGCCTCACCAAGCAAAGTCGTATAATACCTTGCCGTCAATTAAAAAATGTGTAAAACAGATTCTCTTTATTTTACCACATGCATAATAAAATACATAAATTAAATGCATTATGTTGCGATTTAACAAAGTAGAATAAAAATTGAGACCTTGGCGTCTATAGTTTGTATTTAAACCAGGAGGAGCGTTTTAAATCTACTGCGGTAAATCATACATCTGTGATTAGATACTAGTTCGCCAATTTTACACATGGTAAACTTTGACATATTTTAAAAATTTCATTTCATGTCTTAAATTATTTTATTTCAATTTCTATTTTATCGTTTGCACATTGTAAATCAGTTTTTAATTTCTTTTGTATAAATCTGAGGGTAAAAGTGGCTAATTACTTGGTGCCTTTATATTGCGTAAATATATAGTACCTATATTGTTCTATATATACCATATCCCAAGTTTCTGGTCTCTTACTTGCTTGCTTAACATATTTCCCCTATTTAGCCCCCCCCCCACCCTTTACCGGAGTAAGCTCAAAATATAACAGTTCCAGATTTCGTTACAAGACATATGTGTACCAAATTTCAAGTCATTATCTTCAACCATTCCAGAGAAAACGTACCCACGAGAAAATAACAGACCGACCGACAGACAGAATTTTTTTCTCTCAAATTTATAACGTTGACGTTACATGACACTCTAAACCGTTTTGAATAAAAATATGTTTTAATTTTTCAATTTCTATACGTTCACTCCACTACTTGTACGTGGAAGTCAAATTATCCAAAATTAGTCAAATGGTCAAGAAAGGCAATTGATTGTAAGAAAAAAATTAATTCACAAAATCTTTAAATTATTAACCTTTAGATACGTTTTTCATTGAAATAAACAAATTCGTAAGTATAATATTTTTATGTTTAGAAAAAATATAGATTGGGTTCTGAACAACAATAATAATCTTTTACTTTGATTGACACATATTTACCAAAAACACATATATCAATCTCGCTACCATAAATTAAGTATCATCAAGTTTATTTTCAGTTGCGCCCCTGGTAGTGTGTTCGCTTTCATATACAAAAAGAACAAATAATAATAATGTCACGCATCCTTTGTGTACATAGCTTTGTCCCTTATGGTTAAATTAATATCGTTAGTTTCCCAGAATTAATACGTGTTTTGAATTTGTCTTCTAAATGAGTTTCCTAATCACGTAATGCATTACATTGTTTGCGTATACCGAGAGTACTTTTCAAATGTACCCAGATAGAACTTTGGAGGCAATCAGTATTTGATTTTTATGAGACGGTTTTTCTTTGACAAGTTAAGTCACACCAGAGTCGAATTGGTCGCCACATAAATTACTAAAATAAATAATAAGAAAATAAATAAAAAACGCGCTCTTAAACACAACCTGAAAGTTTTAAAAAATTCACTATGAAGAAGAAAATAATGTTAATAATAACAATATGTCTGTTAATAAACCTGAAGGCGTGGTAGGCAATAGATGACTAATGTTTTTCCAGTATTTTCGGTGTCCCACTTTCACGTTTATTAACATAATTATTGTTGTTATTAACAGAATTTTCAGTTTTTTGTGCATATTTCAACAGTTTCAGTTTGTGTATAAAAACTTTTTGATCCAATTAACTGAGTGGGTTTTTTCGATAAAATTCCTTCACTATAACCCAGATACCGATTTTCGTACGAATCAGACCAATTCAAAATGGCAGCGTGAAAATGACGGACAAGTTCTGTAAACTTATCCACCATCTTGACACCGCTATTTTGAGTTGTTGAATTTGGACCGAATTGGGATTCCCTGGATATTTTTAGATTTTTTGCATACAACGGTATTAATTTCACGACTGCTTATAACCCGGGAGGCAGCGACAGATTTTCGCGTTAATATCTATAAAGCTAGATTTTTTTCCAAAGAGAGTTTAGATAGTATCTATAATGAATGTGAAATTTTACCAAACTCATAGTGGTGCATAAATGAGTAAAAAATTAAACATATTGCAAAAAATAGAGGGACGAAAATTTCGTTTTTCGAATTGTCACGAATTGTCAAATAATGACCATTCGCCTTCGCTCCTGCCGTCCCCAATTTTCGCTTTTCACCTCGCGATTCACGTTGTACGGTCACTGCTGACGTTCTCCTCGCCATCGAGACATAGAACAGGTCTCCGATCGCCGTATTTATTCAGTTCTTAAATATGAAAAATTGACTTGCAGTCGTGCTAATCGGCGACTATTTTCAAGTGGTTTCCCGAGTTCGAATCCCGACCGGGGATACTTTTTTTTTTCGTTTTCAATTTTTTGCAGATATTTTTGATTCTATAATTGCTATTCACTCCGTTCTATTGCATTTCTCGGAGAAGTTTTGCATTTTCCGCCGCGGAATATTAATCTGCACTATTTCGATAAAAAATCACATTATTCCTACGCTACAGGGTGGCTAAATCGTTGGTAGACGTTCCAAAAACGGCAATACGTAGTCAAACCGCGACAATTATATTCCTCATTAGTATTAATGAACAGACGGTATTTTTATAGATTACCTACTGTCAAAAATAAATGAAATAAATTCAGAATAATTTGTGGTTTTACATGACATAAATTCGAGAAAATCATCAGCTTAACTCATAAAACAGTTATTCAGGCCACCAGAAAATATGCCCCATAAGCTTATACTGCTCTCTAGAAGCAGCGTTGTACCACGCACACCAATATTTCACTAAAGAATGAGAATCAATGGTGCTTCTCACGGTCTAGCTATATTAAAGGTATGTGAAGCACACATGCTTCTCAATGCAGTCAACGAGTTAATAATGGCTGCAAAAAAGAAAGTGCTTTCGATTCACTCAAAATAAGATTGCATTATCTCTGACATTTCTATCCACGACGTCTCTATGCCATCTGAAATTTTTATACATGCTTTTTACTAGCGAAAAAGAAGGAATTGAAATGATGGGAAGTAAATTTTTTATGCAATCGGGAAATAAATTCAGAACGTTGCAAATCATTTTATTAAACTTTTTTATGCCCTGTGATTTCAGCAACGTCTACCAAAGATTTAGCCACCCTATAGAGGAGGTAGAATGTGATTTTTAATCGAAATAGATCAGATTATTATTCCGCGGTGGGAAATGCAAAACTTCTCCCAGAAATGC
Organism: Stenurella melanura; assembly: GCA_963583905.1. Lineage (NCBI taxonomy): Eukaryota > Metazoa > Arthropoda > Insecta > Coleoptera > Cerambycidae > Stenurella > Stenurella melanura. The sequence goes on from OY757313.1 coordinate 14,756,192, forward strand.
AATAGAATGGAGTAAATAGCAATTATAGAATCAAAAATATCTGCCAAAAAATTGAAAATGAAAAAAGTATCCCCGGGCGGGATTCGAACTCGGGAAACCAGTTAGAAATAGTCGCTGATTAGGACCACCGCAAGTCAATTTTTCAAACGTAATAACTGTATAAATACGGCGATCGGAGACCTGTTCTATATCTGGATGGCCAGGAAAAGGTCAGCAGTGACCGTGCAACGTGAAACGCGAGGTGAAAATCGAAAATTGGGGCCGGCAGGAGCGAAGGCGAATCGTCATTTTTTGACAATTCGTGAGAATGCGAAAAACGAAATTTTCACACATCACAATTACACCTTCATTATAGATACCATCTAAACTCTCTTTGGAAAATATCTAGCTTTATAGAAATGATGCCACGAAAACTGTCGCTGCCGCCCGGGCTTTTATGACATTGTGTTTTTACAGCTAATTTTAATTTTCAATCTAGTGCGCCGCGACCCACCTGAAATTATTCTAATATTCATAAATAATTAATTGAAGAAAAATAACTATTGGATTTTTTGTTATTTATCTTTGTTGCAGGAAGTTCAAAAATTGAAAAACGTCAATTTTTTTAGAGTGACTTAAAATGGTCAAATAGGGTATATCACTTTAATACCAACTAAGTGTATTTCACGAAGCTAACCATGTATTACAACACAATATTCAGCCACGTTTTCATTTTCTGTTACCGCTGGATTCAAAATCTGTCAATGTATCAAATATGCCTTAGTAGCCTAAATTAAAACAAATGAAGAATAACGGAAACCGTAGGAGCTTAACATGACAAGTTTCATCTCGATTCGTTTATTTCACGAACATTCAAAAGTTTATTGAATATAAACTGAGAGTCACTCTTATAGGCCGATTTATCAGCGTTCTCTTGTGGATATTATTTAAAAGTCTGCTTTTTATACAAACCGCAACTGGCATTTTTAAAATATCTTCAAGTAAGGAAATATTTTCGGTAAAATTGCCTGCTTACTATACAGGAGTGATACCATGTAAAAGCGAGAGAAAAAAGTTAAAAATTATGTCATATCCAACCACTTGAATTCGTGTCATTTTGTTGGATTTATAACCCCCTCACGCCAAGTCAAGTGCCTTCTCGATCGGTTAACTTTTTGTTTATTTCAAACACAAACAATCAAATAATAATTCACTTTTAAATCTTTGTTTACTTACTGAACATATAAAAATGATTCTTCATCGCATATGTTGAATAAATAGAGTTAACCGGTCAAACAGGCGCTTGATTTGTGGTAAGAGGATAGTAAATCCAACAAAATGTCACCAATTTCAAGAGCTTTGGGTTCGACATAATTTTTTATTATTTTCTTTCGGCTTCTACATGGAATCACTCCTGTATAGCAAGCAGGTAATTTTACCGAAATTTTTATATTTAATTACTTGAAGATATTTCACAAATTCCTATCAGTTGGGGCTTGTATACAAAGTAGACTTTAGAATAATCCCCACTACAGGGAAACGCTGAGGGAACACCTTATAATTTTCAACAGAGTACCTCGATACCTTTCTGAATTGGCCTATAAAAATGACTGTCAGTTTACATGCAACAAACTTTTGGCTCTTGGAATAGTTAAACAATATAGAGGTGATCGCCGAAAAGTGATCTTGTATCAACATATCTGTTGAAAACAATCTGTATAATGTATATGTATCCTCAATGTTAGCTCTCTGTTTTAACTCGTAGCTGTCAACAATGAATTGAAAAAGTATTCAAAACATTTTCATCTCACTTTCATTGTTTCGGATGTTTCTGTTTTGCGCACCTGATGCACAATGTGGCTTTTCAATTGTTTCTCGAAAAAAAGCTATGTAGGAATGAGATATTGCATTGCTCATATGTTGACGCCAGTTACTACATGGTCGACGTGGGCAATCGTCGATGCTCTGGTAAATTTGCTGACGGACAACAGAACTTTCTATGATACTTTTATGCTTATAGTTTATTCCATTTACTTTACTGGACAATTCTTTTGATTTTAGGATTTTAACTACTAGCATAACCTGAATTCAGATTATCGAAAGAATGCAAAGATTATAAATCAATAATTTATAGAAATAGGTTTTATTTTAGTTCTCGTAGATATTTTTTCTGCTGTTTGCAAAATCCTATAAAGAATATGTTTCATGAAATGACATGTTCCTAAATATTCGCCGTTTATGTTTGTTCCAGAATTAAAGTTAATATATTGATTTAAAACTGAATTTTCAGAATTGTATGATCCTTGATCAAATCTAAATTAATTTTCTTAATTTTTGTACAATACATTAATCCATATATTTTAAGACAATCACTGACCTCAAATTACTTCTAGTATATTGTGTACTTCCAACCGACCATGTAGACAAATTGGAAGAGTGAAGGCATTTGAGACATAACTAACTAACATAATAACTAAAGACAATTTCAATATTTCAATATTTCAATACAATATTCTCACCATATATCTCAAAATAGAAAGGAAGAGAAGAAAATGTTGATAAGCTGTATAGTTAATCATACGTGTGTTTTAGATATCATAATAAATGAATGTTCTTAGACCCATTTTCAGATTTAATATTTAGAAGAAAAATCTAATGTTACTGGAAATGTAAAGGAAAATGTCGATAGCATTGTTGAAAACGTATCGAAACCTGTGATCAATATTATGCGAAATTTGTGTCTATCGCGGGTGTACCCAAGGGTTCTGTGTTAGGCCCATTGTTCTTCAATATTTTTATTAACCACCTTATAGATGAAGTGAATGACTATAATTGTCATACGCTGGTGATAAATTTATGTAATAAAGTAAATGGCGTAAATTATTGTTTGACATTATAAACTGTTCTTGATAAGATCAGTTTACTTTTTTCACGTTTCATAATAATATGTGTTATCAGTTAAAGATAATTGCTGTTTATGTTTCCAAAATTTCCAAAATATTTGCCTCATGATACAGTGAATTGAAAGAGTAATTTTTTTCTAATGTAAGTATTTTTTTTTCTATGGTAAAAATTATAATATTTTTAAATAACTGTTATCAGCTCCCCCATTCAGGGATTTCATAATATATACGATAATTAACGTGGTTCCACTAAGGAAAAATATAACATTTTTAAGTGTGGTAAAATTGTTTGAAATATTGTCACGTATAAAGTGGCCTTTAGGGCTGTAAGACTTATTTCTGAGTAAAATACGCGATGTCCACAGGTATCGCCCATATTGTCTAGTTGCACGGGGCTTGGCATACGAGAGGGTTTAGATTAATTACTGAATGAATACTTTATCAAATGAAACATAGTGGTAGAAAACAAGGTACAAGTTTATTAACAAAAATTATTATACAACAAGGGGCACTTACAGTTTTACTACTCCTGGGTGAACAACTCACCAGGGGAAGGAGTTGGGCCACGCAGGTTCTGTACTTCGATTCAACGCAAATTGTAGTGACATCTGATTGACATTATTCCATTTAAGAGGTGGAGGTTAATAGGGGAGATAGGTAAAGCCAGCCAATACGGGTACAGGAACTTCATTTTTGGCGTATTCGCTAGAAGCCAACGCATCATGACTGATGACATCTACCTCAAATACTGTACTATTGTAATTATATGACCAATTATTTCGGCATACTAGAGAGCAAATATAGCAAAGATATTTTCCTTTAAAGATACTTGGATGGGAAATCGGGATGTGGAAGTAGTAATTCCCTAGGTGGCTGTATTCCTGGCATGTGTTTTTCCATTCGTTATATGTTAGTTTTCCTTGTGCTTGCCTTCATAGTTTCACTTACCTGACGCAGTTCCTAAAATGTTACTTGCTGATGTAACCATGACAGTATAATGACATTAAAAATCAAAATCAACAACCTCAGTGCTCTCCACCATTCTATATATTTAAAATTTAATCTTCTTGCATGTTACAACCCTTATATTTTCTTGAAGGAGCAATTTATTTCTTACACAATTTTGTTATTACATTTTTCCCACAAAATTTTGTTTCATAGAAAATAGAAAACGCACTCTCAGAGAAAATCTATTAACTTGAATGTAAGCAATTTTCCAAGCCTTTCCCCTTCATTACTTTTTGTTTCATCTGTTTTTGATTTTAGGTGACAGAATGACTTCGCACTGGATGTGAGGCTGTTAAGGTAAAAGTAAGATTAATTGGGCAATCATAGCGTAACACCCCCGCGTTTGGGGTCGTAGCGAAGGTCAACTCTTTGTGGGAATGTCGTGACAAAATTGCCAACTCATAACTGCATCGAACGAGAAACTAACACTAACTTGTGTTAGATCTCTGGTATAGTATTTCTATTTTCAATTTAAAAATTCAATGTAAGGCGTTGCTACCAGGATAAATCATGACAAAGCCTGTTTGTAATGGAATAACATCTTGACCATGCTTGAATATTACATGCGGTATGAATATAGTTCAGTTTAGTTAATGCTCTTACCTCAAACGAAAGTAGTCGGTTGCTTACCTGGCTTACCATTACAGGTCCGTTATCTGCTTTTGGTTCAATCTTAATATTGCCTGCAGCATAGCCGTAGGTTAAATGATATTTATTTACTTTTATTGAATCATTTATGGAGTTGATCATTAAAGTAACTTTATTATAAATAAATAATTTACTTCTCACCTAGCGATTAATGTAAAGTAATAAAACAATATTTACATTAATTTAAAAGAAATTGTCGGTCGGCGCTTATGACATCGCTGGTGTTATGAACTGTTCCTTTGTCGAACTTTTTTATGATTTTTAAACTGACACGGGATAAACTATACGTTTACATAAACTATTCTAAAAAATTTGAGGCCTTGTCTTACCCCAATGTTACCCCCAACCCAAAATAGCACAAAATATAATCTAATTCCAGATCTCGTCATGATACATATTTATACAAAATTTCAAGTCAATATCTTAAACCGTGTCTGAGAAAATGTGCCCATAAATAAAGTTACAGACCGACCGACCGACAGACAGACAGGCAGACCAGACTGACAGACAAACAGACCAGACCGACAGACAGACAAACAATTTTTTTCTCTCTTTCTAATCTCGACGTTCTATGAGATTTTAAGCCTATTTCAAGAAAAAAAATTGAAACTTTTTACCATTACTACACTTTCGCTCCACTACATGGATGCGGATAAAGTAATTACATTTATCAACGAAGAGCCTCGATCGAAAATAGAAAACAACCCAGCCGCTTATGCAATACAATACTCCATACTTTTCACGTTACTGTCGACTACAACGTACTTAATGGGATTGAATAAATGCTAATGTACAGTAAAAACGAATACTAATAGAAAAAGTAAAATAAGTGGTTCTGCTTTTGAGCAATTTGTACTGTTGACAAAGTCCGCGTGCTTAAGTGCATTTTCTCAGCGAACCGCAGACTGGTAACGACCGCTCTTTTCCTATCGTGGTTTTATACAACAAAACTTTGTATATTTTTAGTACTTTCCAATTTTAACTCGAATTGAACTATGCAACTTTCAATTGCTGTTGAGTTGGCTTCCTTTAAAAAATCTTGCACATTTTATTGTGGATGCTTAAAACGTATAAAATCGCTGAATATGTATAAGACTATAAAACCCGGAATCGACGGAGCAATTAGATGATGGGGTATTTACAGTCGATATCGGAAAGGCTCATTCTAAATTAGACTATTGGTTAAGTTAGTACCTACTTTTTAAGATTGGTCTATGACATCGTGGCCAATTTTGATACCTTTATTCAATGGAACATAATACTTTGTCAAATTGATGTCTAAAAGTACATTTTAAAACATAACTTTTATTATCTTAATGAAACATATAAAAATATTAACGAAATCTTTACATTCTTTCGATAACCTGACTTCTGTATTGAAACATTCTTTATAGGATTTTGCAAACAGCAGAAAAATTAACTATCTATAAAAGAAAAATTTTGTGTAGAAATAGTAATGAAATCTTTGCATTCTTTCGATAACCTGAATTCTGGTTATGCTAGCAAATTAAAATCCTAAAATGAATTTGTCTAATTTCTTATTTGACAATTCTCATTCTAACACTAGCATCCACACAGTCCCCTACGGCCATGTAGATTAAACTAGTATCCACATAACCCCCTACGATTATGAAGATTCAGTTAAAAATGAGAACAAAGACCTAAAATGAATTTATTTATCTACCTTGTCTTAAAAATTTTTCATTCCAATGGATTACATTTTCATGAAATCTATCATTCTGTTTCCTGGAAATGCTTAGCCTTTGAAACGTTTTTCGCCCTTATTCTGGATAGTTAATTTTTCTGCTGTTTGCAAAATCCTATAAAGAATGTTTCAATACAATTATAAGCAAACAAATAATAATTCATTTCTGACTTCTGGTTATGCTAACAAGTAAAAATTCTTATTTGCCATTCTCATTTTAACGCTAGCATCCAAAATAGCCCCTATGGCAAGGCAGGCTAAACTAGTATCCGCATGATCCCCTACGATATGTAAATTCAGTTAAAAATGAGAACAAAGGCCTGAAATTAATTTATTTATATAGGCTCCAATACTAGTTAGCTAATAGATAGGTGAAGATCTGTTATCAGTCAATGTCAAATATAAATATTTCATACTTATTCATGGATATTGTCTTAATTTTGCATGGAACATCGTTATGAATGGCTTTAGGCTTTTCTGATGAGTCCACAATAAGGACGAAACAGGTTTCAAAGGCTAAGCATTTCCATGAAACTAAATGAGATTTTATGAAAATGTAATTCATTAGAATGAAAACATTTTTAAAGACAAAGTACGTAAATAAATTAATTTCAGGCCTTTGTTCTCATTTATAACTTAATTTCCATATCATAAGGGACCATGTGGATACTAGCTTAGCCTGCCTAGCCGTAGGGGACTATGTTGGATGCTAGTGTTAAAATGAGAATGGCAAATAAGAATTTTTACTTGTTAGCGTAACCAGAAGCCCGGTTATCGAAAGAATGCAAAGATTTCGTTAATATTTTTATACATAGTTTTTCCTTTAATACTCATAGATAGTTTTTTGTTCCGCTGTTTGCAAAATCCTATAGGGAATATGTTTCATTACTATAAGCAAATTAATAATAAATAATTCAATTTTAAACATTTTATTATCTTGTTAGCGTCTCAGTAGCGGAACTATGGCTTAGCACGGCTATGCAATGCACAAGGGCCCAATCCTGCAAAAGACCCTTATTTCCTTATACGAACGACAAACTGACAAACTTGACTCTTTACTTAGAAAAATAAAAGCTTGTAATATATTTTTTAATTTTTCTTTGTGGTTTTAATTTGACTTGTCATATATAAAAGCGACGCGACGTCACTTTGACATTTGTCCTTTGACATAAGTATTTTTTTGTTTATTGCCTACTTAATAAAAACATAAAATGCTATTTAACAGTTTATTGACTTTTTGTTCTTAAGGAGAATGAGTGTGAGTAAAATAGTATACAAACCTCGGTGAAAGGTTTCGTTGCTATCTCTCGACAACAATGAAACTTTTTCCACCTCGGTATGTATAATATACTATTGCAAATACGCGAAACTTTAAGGTTTCTTTTACCCATTATCTAGTGGAATATCGCATAGAGTAAGTTATTAGGATATCGAATGGTAAATGAAATTTTCTATCACTTTTCTTGACACAAATTTATTTTAAGCTCCAAAAAAACCGTTTTATTATTAAACATTATTTTGGAAATGTTGAACTTGAACAATGTCAGTTATTTTGACTTGATGATATTTGCTAAAGAGTTCTTGAGTTGCTTAAAAAATTAATAAACAAAATGGCTATTCCAAAATTGATTTGAAACCAAAATAATGTAAAACTTTATAAGATTAATACATGTTTTACAGAAAAAAGCTAATATTCCGGCATGTACTTTTAACAACTAAAGTGATCGCCAATATTCTTGACTAAAGATGACTGTCTCGGATGATTAGGGGTCGAACTTGAGCTCTTTATCCCAACCATCGCTGTAGACCTAGACCAGCCTCATAGAGGGTGGACTTGCTTTTTCGCTACCCCACCCACAAATGCGGACGGTGCAGACGATGTTTGCAGATCTCCCTTGGTCCTGACTGTTGGACCCTGCCAGCAGGGTCGTTTCTACTGGCGCTCTTCTGTCTTGGTCTTCTTTCTTCGCAGGCATGTCGGCTCCCGGGAGCGTATTTCAACTGTAGTGAGGAGGAAAAGCTGTTGCCAAGCCCTCTCAGAGTTTGGAAGGGTTTGGGTGATGTTGACTAGACGGAAGCCCGACTAAAGTGATGCTAATAAAATAACGGTACCAGATATCGGATCCAAAATACCTAAATTAAGATCAAAAACGTTCTAGAATACTACAAGGATTAATAAATATTTTATCAAAGTTCAAATATTATAGTATAGGTATTTTAATACTTTTGATAACTACAGTGACGTTAAAAAGTAAAAATACAAAATGGCGATTCCTAACGAATTAAACTAAAATTATGCAATATTAGATATTTCAAGAAAATGGCGGTTTTCAGGGACCTGTCAGTGCTTTTAACAGAAAAAAAATCAAATATTGTTGAAATTTTGCAACAAATATTTTTTTAAATAAAACTTCATTTTCTTGTAAATCGAGTCTGTTGAGCCCTTATGTGAGTTTGCCTGGATTCATAGTTTTCTCATTTCGACATATGCTCATTTTTTGTAATTTCGAGTAAAATAAAGAAACAGTACATTGCTTACAAATAGTGTACCTCCAGTTTTTTTTCTTTCGATATCTACTCTGAAAAGTTAATGGATAAAGTAGTCTATCTTTGGGATAAATATATTGTTTTTATCCAAATTTAAATAGCTATAATTTCATGTAGTACCAGCGTACCTAAAAGCAAATTCAAGATAATTTGTCGGCATAAATTTTAATGCGTATTATTCAAGGTATTTTGGAAAACTTAAGAATTTTGTAAAATTTTGGGTATTTATTGAAGAAAAGTGACTTTCCAGCACGTGCAGTAAAAACATTTAATAGTAAAGGTTTCCCTCCCTGATCGGTTGATAATGATACACTATATTGACTTTTTGGTGCACTTTAAAGAAAATTTTTTGGGCAACAATTATAATTTTTCTTCCAAGTGGCTATTAAAGACGGTGTAATTAAGATAAGTGAGCGTGGTTGGTTCCATTTAATAATCAAAACAAGGCGATGTTTGTGATCGAGTTTTCGGCACCTTTTTCTTTTTTTTTGAGGGGGAAAAACCTTCAAAAGGTTCCCTGCCCTGGTGGTCCGGCGAACAGGGATATGTGGTATTTCTACCTCACTAAAAAAACCCTCTTCCTTCTCCGGAACTGTGTTGAAACATTACCTCGAAGGCATGGTGTTTTATGTGTTTGGTGTCCGCTCTTCCTCGTCCTTCGTCCTAAGTATTTCGCGGCACATGTTGGATATAGTTGACCACTGCCCGACGGTAGCGAGCAAGTCTTTGGCGAAGTTCTGGATAGTGATAGTATGGCCTATGTTTCTGCTTGCGCTATTCCTGGCTTCGTCCCACCTCGGGCAGTGGAACAGGGTATGTTCCGGGGTGTCCGGCAATGGGCAGTATGCACATGTGTCTATCGCTTTTTTGCCAATACGCCGTAGGTAGCTGCCGAAGTTGCCATGGCCCGACAGCGCCTGAGTCAGGTAGTAGTTTATCTCGGAGTGCTTGCAGACGGACCAAACACGCACATCGGGAATGAGCCGATGCATCCATCTGCCGTCTGCGGAGTTGTCCCACCGTTCCTGCCATCGGTCCGTCAAATGACCTCTGTTAATATTCCTCGCATTTTTGTCTGCGCCGTGGTTGTATCCGCGCTCCTTGGCTAGAATATCTGCTGGTGGCACCGCCGAGATCACCTGCAGGGCCGATGTGGAGATTGTGCGGTATGCGCAACTGACTCTAATTAGTAAAACACGTTGAGTTCGGAGAAGGCGTTTACGGTTTCTGGCCGTCTTAAGGACGTCGACTCACGCGGGGGCAGCGTACAGTAGTATGGACATCGCCACCGAGCCCAGCAGCCTTTCAGAGTAGCGGTCCGAATACCGACCCCTGTGGAACGCCGCATGTGACATCCAGGATGCTATCGTCGACGAGAAGGGACCTATCCGTAAAGTAGCTCTTCACGAGTTGGACCAGGTATGTGGGTATACCTCTGTGTGCCAGTGCATCCACAATCGGCCCCCAGGGAGCCGTATTAAATGCGTTTTTAACGTCTAGCGCCACAGCTAGACAGATCTCTCTGTGACGCCAGTTGCCCGCATTTGCCGAGCGCGCGATGCGTACGACCTCAAGGACCGCATCAACCGTGGAGCTACCCTCTTTGAATCCATATTGATTCTCAGAGAGAGGCCCACTCTCGAGTCTAGTTCGCTGGTGAGGCGTGTAGCGATGATACGCTCTAGTAGGAGTTCTCGGCACCTGCTGAGCCAAACATCACTTTGAAAGAGGAGGAGAAACAGACCAAATACCGCGATCTCCGGTACGAGCTCCAAGTGCTGTACCCAGGCTACTCGGTAAAGATGGTTGTCCTCATAATCGGTATACTCGGAGGTATGAAGCCTACGCTGCTCTCAGGATTGAAGATCATACCGGCCTGTCAGAAATCTGCTGATTGGTTGGGAGGCCAAATGCAGAAGGCAGTCATCTTAGGGTCCCTTCGCCTATTTAGAGCACATGATTCTGGAATTTACAGTCACTAACCCCGCGGGATGTGGAAAGTGGCTGTGAATATTTTGCTGGCGCTCTTTCCGTGTGATGACGTAGGCCACGGAAAGACTGTCCAGCGTCGGGAAACCGAAAAATAATAATAATAAAAATAAATGGAGTTTGTAGTTGTAATTACGGGCAACACGCATTGAGATTTGGTTTTTAGAAAGATATGAATCTGAATGTAATAAACAAAAGGAATTGGTAGAAGTACGTCGCAGAAAAACCTTGAACTTGCCTCAAATTACTTTATTTATTGACTTAGTAAATATAGGTAATACTACCTGGTCTAAAAATATCGTATTTAATTTAAGAAAAACAATTAGAGAAAAGCAAACTTTTTATTAAACTGTTTTTACTTCTTTCGTACCAATGTGTTGTCAAGTTAAATATTTGTACGTATACACAAGACACTCTGTATCATTTTACCAAAACATCGCTGGTGACCTTATCTAACTGGTGGTTAGATAAGCTGTACAATGTAAATTACTTCTAAATGTTTTAAAATTCGTGTTAAGGCCGAATACAAGATATTAATTAAAGTAAAAAAAAATAATTAATTAAAATAACTAATTCATTGAGTGCTTACGAACCTTCATTGATTGTGTTGATAAAATATAAATGAATAGCTTTCTCAATTTTCCGTTTGGTAAAAAACTGGCTACATTCGTCATTCGCTGGAGAACTTAATGGTTTTTAAACTCAATCGATCCTTGTAACACTTTGATTTGCGGTATCAGCATGCCCATAAATAGAAATCTATAATTACTTATTTACAGATATCTGCAAGAAAGAGCGTTTGATTAAAATTTGATTAGTATACTCATTAAAGTTACTAACGAATTACTACACACATTATTAATATGCCTACATTTCTGGTTATATTAAAATAAATTAAATGTTGAACATTATTCTCTAATTAATTGTTTTAGAGTCCATTGTTGATGTAAATATTTTCGTTTCATTATATTTGTTCATAAAGGTGTTGATTAAAATAATTGGATTTTTTTATAATTTCGGTCCTTGAAAGCCTAGAAAGTTAAGTAAATGTACTTAGTTTCCTAGCTATGTATGTATAAACTAAAGGGATATAGTATGTTGGTCCTATCTACACAGTTTTATCATTTAACTCAGAATTTTGAAAAATTAATTATTTATTTGGTATGGTTTATCCAGTCAGTTTGAATATTATAAAAAAAGACCGACAAAGGAATAGTTGATATAATGAGCGATGTCAGGAATGTCGATCGACAATTTTTAAAATCACTTTTTAATTGTTGTAAATATTGTTTTACTGCTGTATGTCAATTGATGGGAGTGATGTAATTTCACAACAATTGAATTTGGTGTACCACAAGGAACCATACTGAGCCCCATTTTGTTCATCATTTACCTTAACAATTTGTTTTAAATTAACTCGGAGGGTACCATCATCAGCTTTGCTGATGATACAGCAATTTTCTATGAAAGTGATACCTGGAACAACTTGCGGGAAAAGGTGCAGAATGACTTTGAAATTATAAAAGCATGGTTCGATAATAAGCTTCTCTCGCTGAATTTTGAAAAAACAGTGTTTGTACCTTTTACCTCGTATAGTTACTTCCTACCACACTTCAAATCCCTAGAAATAAAAGATGATCAACAGAATAGGTTTTTAATATCTTCTCAAACATATCATAAATACCTAGGATTAATTATCGACTGTCATCTAAGATGGGACAAATAAGTAAACTATGTTACAGAGAAACTAAGAATACATATCCATCTTTTTAAATTTCTAAAACAAGTACTAGATATTAAACACTTAAAAATAATTTACACGGCCCTTGTAGAGCCACACATTAAATATGGCATAATAGGATGGGGAGGCGTAATGAATGTACATTTAAATAAATTAGAAATGACACAAAAAAGAATCCTTAAAATTATGTACAACAAAGATCATACCTATTCCAGTGATAATTTATATAGAGAAATGTCAATTATGGATACACGTCAGCTATTCTTCTTCAGTCTGACCGTTGTTCAGTACTCTGAAAGTAAAAATATTTTACAACATGAATATAACACCAGACATAGAGGCAACCTAATACCTGTTAAACAAATATACAAAACAATTGGACAACGATCCCATGTATTCTTAGCACCTAAGGCGTTTAATTTTATACCTGAAACAAAAATTATTAAATAAAAAATTATTTAAGAAATATGTAAAAAAATTTATAACAGAAACTCCCAGAATTGAAATACCCAAATTACTAGACTTAAAAAACACTTTAAAAAAAAAGCTAAATAAATGTGATACTTACCAAATAAAAAAAAAAACTATATGCCCTATCAACCGATCATATACTTCGAACGTAAAACTGTAAATGAAAAAAAAATGCTATAAAATTGTTAGAAATTGAAAAATTAAACATTACCTAAAATATGAAATAGAGTATGATTGTCTATACTCTGCATTCTTGTTATTTTATTTCCCAAATAGGATATCTTAAATGCATATTAATCCTTTTTTAATTATTGCATTAATTTGTAAATTTTTTTCTATGCCCCTTGTTTTAGTCACATTCAAGGTTAAATTGAACCTTCTGTGATTTCTTTTCATGTTTATTTGTATTTAGATGTAAGTGTTGTATTATATTTATATTCTTATCTCAAATAAACATTATTTTATTATTATTATTATTATTATTATTTATAATATATTATTCATTTATAATAAATAATGTTAGTTGAATGAAGAAGTCAATAAAAATGAATAAATATCATTTGACCTACCACTATGCTACCGGCAATATTAAAAATGAACGATGGGCTTATAAGGGACTTGTAATGGTGATATAGGTAAACAATCGACCACTTCGTTTGAGGTAAGCGCATAACATATCACATATTCGTATACGGATATCATTTGCAATATACAAGTACGTGGTCTCAGGTGTTATTCTATCACAAACAGGCTTTGTAATGACTTATCCTGGTAGCAATGCTCTAGACTGAATTTTTTAATTGAAAATAGAAATACTATACAAGTATGTATTGCAAATAATAATAATAATAACAAAATTCTTTATTCACTTGGCTATACATTTGTATATATGTGACAAGTCAATTTTGAACATAATATAAAATATTATTTAAAAATTGTTACAGTAAACGTTGTTAAAATTACAATAAATAATAAGATATATATAAAATATACACTACAAAATATTGAACACTAAACGACAGAGAATATGATGTTATATTTTTATTAAGAGCATTAGTTACATATGTTACTAAAAACATCTTTTAAGGAGTAATAACATTAATATATTAGACATTTTTTAAATTTATTTTTAAAACTTGAAAAACTGTATTAGTTCGTTATCTCAAGAGGAAATGCATTAAAAATGATGGCACAACAGACATATGGACTTTTTCTAAAAAGTGAGAGGTTATAATTATTAATAAAAATTTGATTAGCTACGCGGGTACTGTATGCATGTTTATCTGAATTAAATGTAAATTTATTTTTGTTTTGGTAGACAAAACGGCTGCTTCCAATGCAAGAATTGAATATAAGGTTAGGATGTTACTTTCCATAATCACAGGTCGACACGAATCTAGTAACATGAGCCAAGACATGAGGCGAATGATCTTTTTTTGTAAAATAAAGACTCTTTGTATTTCTGTACCTACACCTCAAAGAATAATTGAGTATCTGAGATGAGAATGCACGAGTCCATAACATACATTTATTAGTTGTCTTCTCGATAAGATCGGTTTCAGATTTCGTAATGCAAAAAATGCAGATGTAGTTCTTTGCATATCGATTCTATATGGTTCACCCAAGTAAAATTTTCGTCAGCTACTAGACCTAAAATAGAGGTGAATAAGTAAAGCAAGCTGGTGAGAGACCCAAAAACTTGGGATATGGTGTATATACTAACAATATTTTCGATGACATCTGCCACCCCACTCCTTTATTATAAAGGTTAACGAAATAAAAGTATGATTTAGTGTGTGTACGAGAACAAAAGTTCCCAAAAAATTCTTTGATATCAGCCATTCCCATTGTCACCTTGTGGCAGACGGTTTCAAATATTATATTATTAAAATTCTGTAAGCAATTATTTTCATGGAGTGTAAATACAATCTCAAGATGTTTTCATTTCAAGAAACTGGGATGGGAAATCTGAATGTGGAAGGTGTGATTCCTTAGGCAGCGATTTTCTTATTTATTATCCCATGTGCTATAATCATCACCTTCACGGTCACAAGTTGATCATAGTCCATGAATTAAAGTTTTGCCGAAGTCGCCAGTACCAACAACATTATAACTGTCTATCACACGTATGGGTTTTTCCGTAGCATTGTTTTCAAACTTCGGCAACATAAACTAGGTTCAGTTCTAAGATCTTTAAAGTTGCGGGATTCTGATATCTTAAGAGTAAAAAGTAGATCAATTTCATACAGTTCATCCAAATATATCTTTTTTTGAGAGTAAAAACTATTAATTAGTTAGAATGGAGAAAAATCGCAAGCTTGTCTTCGTATGCCGATAGATTTGACGTTCTTCGTTCGCATTTACTTTCTCGTCCTTCTTGGATGCATAGTGCGTATCAGTAACTATTATTGTCAATTTACTTTTACCAGTTTTACTCTTGAAAAATCAGTAACTATTATTTTCAATTTACTTTTACCAGTTTTACTCTTAAAAAAGGTTTTTATGCAGCCTGGAACTTATTTTGCTTTTTATCCTTATAAATTCGTAATGAATGAAAACAGACCTATTATCACTTTTGTGTTTTCACTTTTATATTCAGATTAGGAATATCACTGTACTTCCTTAGCCATTATACGGTCGAAAAATAGTGTCCGAAATAGGGTCAAATTCTGATTCTACTACGGCCAAACGTATGAAAAGTTATTTTCCGTCTAGCATTTTTAGTATTATCCTCTTCGGAAATGTATGCATTTGATAGGCACATTCCTAAAACCTGTAATATCACTCATAGTGAAAACAAGTTCATGTTATTGTATTGGTGATTGAATTCTGTACAACTTTCTGTCCGTTCATCCGTTTTTTTTTTATATGCACGATAGCTTATGAAAGAAAACTCCGATTGTATTTAAATTTGGAAAGTATATTGGTGTTGGCTAAAGGAAGGTCTCTGTTGTGTTTGAACAAAATCGATCAGTAAATAAAAAGGTCATTAATCATTAAAATTTTAAAAATAGCAATTTTTATATACACTTTAATTAATCAAAAAAATGTCTATAACGAAAGCAGTTCCATCCCTCTCGGGAAGTTTGTTAAAAAAAATTGGAGGAAGTAAACATGAATTCCAATCATGTTTATAAACTTGAAAGTAATAAATTTGTCACAATGCTTGGCCGCTTAATTCATCTTGCAGTAGACAAGGCCAAGGTCACTCACTCGTTTACATAAACTAACATTATTTATTTACGACAAAACTGCGAAGAGTATCCTATAAAATGTGCAACAATTGCATGAACATTGTAGTTAATCGGCGAAGAGTATAATGTTTAGATTATTTTTCTTTGTTCTTAATTTATAAAATTCATAACCAAATCAGCATTGAGACTAAACTATGATTTAACAGAATCTGAAAATTGTTTGTCAATCGTTAATATGAATCCTAGATTTTGATAAGCATATATTTATACAATTACTGAAATTTATTTTGGAATGGAAAACTACTGTTCAATCCTTAAAAGTACAAAATCTATTAAAATTGAATTTAAGAATATTTGTATTTTAGTAAAGCGTATGCAATGACATTTACTGATATTCGTAATAATAATAATAATAAATCATCTTTATAGTATAGTAGATATATGCAAACAACAGGTGACAGCTGGAACTAATTCCCACAAAGCTGGAGTTTCAATTTTTTTGCTTGTTGTTCTCATCTTTTTAACATACTAAAAGTCTAGACAAATCTGAATGTGCAAACTGCATTTTTCAGCCTCCATCTTGAAAAAATTTAAAATAATAAAAAAAATTTTCACTTTTTAGAGATAATTGCCCATCCTTGAAGAGCTGTATCTGTCAAAATTCTAAACGTACGGAACACCATTTGGTCTTCAATTATAGAAAATTTAATCTACTTTAAAAAAGGACTAATGGCATTTTCTGGACAGTGCACATTTAAGGGAGATACTGAGGAAAAATAGGAACAAGTGCAAATATTTTGCTGTTGTCTGGATGTTATGCAGCTTTTACAGGTCTTTCGAAGCTGCAAACGTGGTTTCTTACTATTGGCATAGGCCCTAACAATGTATTACAAAATTAGAATTATATGACCTTTTGCAAGGTCGAATTCTTTTCTGTGTATAAATAATTGACTGGCGTATAGACTTTTAGTGTGTTATCTATTTTTTTTTTTTTAACAAAATCATAATCGTCTTCGGCATAAAACTTTCTGCAACACACAATTGCTTGCCTCGCATACCGAAGGGAAGTATTGTATTCGAGAAAAAATCACCCTCCGACATTTTTTAGGATTTTCACGTTTCAGATCAGGTAGATTACGAAAATATAAATTTTTTAATCCCAACAGTCTATCTGTCTGTCTGTCTGTCTGTTGGTGCATTATCTAAAAAACTACTTGACGGATAATAGTCAAATTTGGTAGGTAGCTGACACTACTACCAGCGAAGAAATGGTTAGACTCTCACTGGAAAATATACAGGGTGAGCCGTCTAGAGCGAATAGATAACGAACAAAAAATTATTTTTCTCAAATATAAAGTTTCTACGTTTCATAGCATTCTAAACCTATTTCAAAAAAAAAATCAAAAGTTTGGGATTTTTTTTTGCTCAAATTAAAAATTTCCACTTTTTATGACATTCTGAATCTATCGCATAAAGAAAGTTTTCAAAAAGAGAAATTTGAAAATTTTGTAAAAGAAAAATCTTTTAAAAATTGTTTTACTACTTACTAGATATAGGTAGAGGAAGATATTTTTTGCTCAAATTTAAAATTTCCACTTTTCATGACATTCTAAACCTATTTCAGAAAAAAAAAATTCAAAACTTTTCAAAAATTTTTTTATCAGTAGAAAAATGGGATTTTTTTGTTGAAATTAAAAACTTTCCACTTTTTATGACATTCTAAATCTATTGCATAAAGATTTTTTTTCAAAAATAATAATTTGAAAATTTTGTCAAAGAAAAATTTTTTAAAAATTTTTCACTACTAGGTATGGGTAGAATATATGATAGAAAATATTGTTTGCTCAAATTTAAAATTTCCACGCTTCATGACATTCTAAATCTATTTCATAAAAAAAATATTTTCAAATTGTTTGAAAATTTTGTCGAAGAAAACTTCTTTTAATACTATAGAATATATGATGGATGCTTAAATTTAAAATATCCACGTTTCATGAAATTCTAAACCAATTTCAGAAGAAAAAAATTCAAAGAGGAAAAAATTTTGCAACTACTATAATACCTAGAATAGAACGTGAAAAAAATTTTTTTTTGCTCAAATTTAGAATTTCCACGTTTCATGACATTTTAAGTCTGTTTAAAAAAAAAGAATAATTGAAATTTCCTTAACCACTACTATACTTCCTTTTCACTACGTGGATATGGAACTGGAAATATGATAGATTGCAATAATATTTGACATATAGTTAACACACTTGGCAAGGAAGGCACCTATTATAGTTTTATTGAAAAATATACAGGGTAGTCATTCTAAAAAATAATTCAACTATGCTGGAAATTTGTAAAAGTACGCAAGACACCTTTTATTTAATATTGAATTTTTGCTATCGGATGACCACTCTGTATATTTTTTTAACAAAAAGTTTCCAGGTTTTCTTTGTAATAATTATACCTTCCGATTATTATTCTCATATGTGGTTTCGTAACTAATAATCTTTTAAAACGACCGCCCGGTATAAATAAAGTTCTGCTTAAATACCTTTACCGATTTTTTTTTTAATGTTTTCAAGACGGCGACCAAAAAATGCATTTTGCTCATTAGATTATTCTAGACTCAAAAAATACCAACAAGAAACTAAAAAATTCAAACCCCGTCCCTGTGGGAAATAGTTCCGCCCAAAAACCAATATCTACTGTATTGTTATTATAACGCCCTGGTGGACTTTAGCATAGCTGCAATGGTTTTCTGTACCACATATTTAGCTCATTATGGTACTCTTGCAGTTTAAAACTATAATCTGCCTTAAAGAGTGAGCTGTGAAGTGTAATATTATTAACACATTATAATGATGTTCAACAGATGATATCGTTCATGAATATATTGAATAAAAGAGGACCAATTACGTATACTTGTGGGAACAGACTTGAAATTTGATACAATCACACGTAACATCACTTTATCAAAGCACACTCTGTATTTTGATTTATTTATTCAAAGCTGAAATGTGCTAAGTCAGGGAACTGTAGGTAAGTCGGCTGTATGTCCGTGTTATGGAATACAACAAGGGAATTAATTGATAAATAGTGAATAGACGCTTTTGCCGGATGCGTTGGCCCGGTTAATCCCGATATAATATGAGGAGGCGGACATTATACATGAAATTTCTGGATAACATGCCAATGTGGCCAATAAACAAGGCTAATGCGGTATTACAAACGCTATAAAGGGTCTGTTGAACTCTTGTCACGACTACTGTGTAACTTACACTGGGAATATCAGAACTAATACCATGTAATGACTTAAATTTTGGTTAAGTGTCATTCCGTACTGAAAATTGACGTTGAGAACGATTATTGGGATAAATAAAAAACATGATGTTCCAGAAATATATAAATCTTTAAGCTTATATTGAAAAAGAATTGTCTTTTGCAATAATGCTGAAAACATGCAAGTAGTCGCTTGAAAATTTAAATTTGGTGAATGTACAAAGTCTATCAGCTTTTAAGTAGAACTTTAAGTGTGTCAAGAAAAAAATAATAAGTTGAAAATGGATATGAAAGCATATAAAATCGTTAGTAAAGGCAAAGTGCATTATCTGCAAGATGCTTTATACAACAAGAGTACAGAGAGACAATTTTCAAACACAAAATACATGACTGGATAAAACTTAGCAGCTGTACAATAGATAATGTATATTTTTAAAAGTGAATTATTATTTGTTTGCTTATAATTGTAATGAAACATATTCTTTATAGGACTTTGCAGAGGGGAAACAGCTCTCAATGAGAACTAAAAGAAAAATTATGTTTAAAAATATTAACGAAATCTTTGCAAGGGGGATTCAAGATACCCTTCAGACTCCCCAAGGTGAGAATAGACAAAATTATACTTACTGTGATTGCTACAGTCTACTCTCTCCGTCGAACTCTTATGTTGGTCAGTTCACTTTTAATGAATATAGCTTATAATCAGCACTATCTCAGAAACACTTCTTAATAATTAAGACCGTCGATGGATTCTATGAGTATTCGGACAAGTACACAGACTAGGCGGGATCAAGGTGACCCGCGGAAAGTAATTGTCCGACTCACGCCACAGAATCGCCCGTCGTCGGTCACAAATCTTATAATTAGTGGATCAATAAGGAATCGAATTCAAAATATATTCTCATTTATTGAAATAATTCATAAATTGTAAAAAATATAAATATTCAATACTTAGCTAATGTGTATAAGGCAAACATCAAAGAGCACCACCACTCGGCAAACCGTTACCTCCCGTAGGAGAGTAACTTATCCAGCGTCGAGAGAACTATGACACGACTGTGAAACCACAACGTCTCAGCGGGGTGCTGAAGAAGCTATGAAAGCGTAGCAACCGGTTAGCTCAGGGTTGGTCGAAGGTCACTCTGTGGCGAGAAGAGTTATTTAATAATTTGAATGTTACAAAACAAAATAAACAGAGAAAAAGGGCGCCAGCGTATTCATACAACTGATATTCCTGCAACTGTTTAAGGAGGAAACAATCAAAAGCAAAATTTAAACAAAATAACAATGTATTAAAAAAATTACAAAAAATGTTTACAAAATCTTTACAATTAAATATGTATAAAAAAAATGATATAAGTTAAATTGAATAGCTAGAGAATAAAATTTTGTATTATTTAAAAAAGAAAATCTCTACAAAAAAATTAATTGAAAAGATCAACTGGTTTAACAATTATAGAAGTTATCTTCTGACCAAAAAGGTGACAAAAGAGAAGAAACACGGTGAATGTGACTTACGTAACTTTGGCGGTGGGAGTGGAGTTCAACGAGGTCGAACCCTGGAGATGGCCGCAGGTACCTGGGAGAGAGGACTTATTGATCGTGTCCTGTTCAACGATGATGTTCCAGGGAGACGCTGAAGATGGCAAGAAGAAGATGTCCAGCCAGTTACAATTTTCATCCAGCCAATAGGAAATCCACCGTGTGCTTGATCCAAGGTTGGTCGATCCAGATTATTACATGAAAAACAATGATCAGGAACCAGTTGATACAAATTTAGTTAAATCACACGAAGAAAAAAACTAACGATTTAAATTTAAAATGACTCTAAATTAATTATTAACTTTAAAACTGATGGAAAAGAATGATCTAGCAGAATAAAAAATCGAATACCGTTGGTTAAGCCAAGGTCACAAATTTTACAGAAATTACAAAAAAAAATAGGTATTAGAATTTGTAAAATTTAAGTAATAAATCGAAAAAAAAACAAAAAAACTAAACACCAATAAAAAAAACTCTACTACTAGATTATCACAAAATTTTGGCCCTGAGGCTGTGAATCAACAAAATTATTCTAAATTATGATGAAATGGTTAAAGAAGCATAAAAGAAATCGATATTAAGATATGACATTAAGAAAAAATTAAATAAGAAAATTTTAAATTTTGGAGATAGTCTCCGTACTATTATAAAAATTAATTTAAACAAATTGACTTTACGTCTCGTACTTTAATAAATTCAATAATTAGTATACTAGTCGTGAAATGAGATCATCTAATAAAGAATTTTAGTGCGACCCCAAATACAAAAAAAATATACTACTGGCAAAAATTATTGATATAATACATAAACATAAAATATCAAGCAGGAACTATCCCAAAATAAAAAAGAGATAACCTACTGCTGGGGCAATTCACTAACAAGTGGTTTTTTATTAACCACAAGGTTAACCTCAAATATAATATTAATAATTTAACTAAATGCCAGCTTAAAATTTGATATCAATTAACAATAACTAGGTTATTATTTTAATGAGTTATAATACAATAATAAAAGTAAAAATATCAACAAAATATTATAGGACGGCTCTAAACTTCAAATCTTTTAAGAAAAAAAAATAGAATAATCTCACCTCAGCGACGTCAAGACGGAAAGTCCCGGTTTTCAATTCCTGTCAGTTCCATCTCTCCCTAATATTCCGCCCGCACATGCTCAATGGTGACTTTGTATTGTGGTTTATCGCGGGAGATTCAAATTTTATGTAGTACGGGTGCTGAATGGAAAATATTTGGCAACCAATTAAATAATTGACAAGTTACGGAAAAAACTTGTTACAACTGTACAAAAAGATTCAGACTCCCAATTAGTAATATTTGTTATGCAAAACTTTTTGAAAATTATTCACTTTGAATTTGGCACTAATATTATCGAAATTATTATCAAGATGCTTAAATAAGCTATCTATATGTGTCCGATGGTTTTCCTGCTTTTATAAACGTACTAACGGCAACGAACAGAAATATTTTTTTTTCCGTCGACTCGCCTTCGAGCGATTAGTATGGGCGTTGTCCGCCTGAGCCGGAATAAAACATATTTTGTGTTCGTCGGAATCGACCCTCCGACTTTGACTATTTTTCTGTAGGTTTTTGGGGTTTTGTATGAGGATTATGCTCCAACTCTTTGAGGAATATTAAATGAGGATTTCGGTTTTTATTGGAAAAACCGCCCCATTGATTTTTTCCTAAATTTCGACGTTTAAAATAGTTACTCGCTACATCCTGACTGAGGATTGTTACTTGTAAAACATCAATTTCGTTGTACTTTCGAAAAACCAATTTTGTGGTACTTTCGAAAAATTCATCTCGAGGAGCGGTTCTTTGCTTTAATTGCGTCTTGTTATAGTAATTTTGTAAAAATAATTTTTTGAGATTTTAAAAATTAAATGCGTGGTAAAAATTTGTTGTGCGGAGACAGTTTTTCGGTTTTATGTGATTTTATTCGTTGTACTTTCGAAAAACCAATTTCGGGGTACTTTCGAAAAGCCTCCGTGCAACTTAAAATTTTTGGAGTACTTTTGAAAATTCGAACGACGGAGCCCAAAGGCGATTGACCGTCGTCCTCGAGATGAAAAATTTTTCTAAGTCAATATTTTGATCATTTTTAGTAAAATAAATTTTTACGTAGATTTTGATTTAATATTAGGCCAAAGGTGTTTGGAAGTCTTTTTAATGGTTTTAATATTATTTTTTTCATGGGATTTTTGTCTGATTTCATTTTGATAGTAAATTGGATATTTTTCCAATTGGATCGTTTTACTTGGTTCAATAACAGAAAGACTGAGTGTGGAAATGTGCTTTTACGCACCTTTAGTGAATATCTCTTTAAATGTTAATTTCTTAGAATTCTTTTTGTTTGTTTCTCTACGCTAAAAATTGACCGATGTACAATTACTTATCGAAACGCATGTTGTTTTTAACTTATTTTCATCCTTTTAATTAAATTAGAACACATTGTTACATCAATTTAGTTTTATGATTTGAAAATATAAAGTCGCTTTGAATTTTAACATGCAAGCATTACATGAAAGAAATACATATAGTGAAATTGTAAGAAGATCCAGGAAGAATAAGCGTTTAACAAACAATTGTGTTATTCAATGAAATCTCGAGCAAAGAAACAAACTTTCTTATGAATTAGATGATGCCTTAGCAATGCTAAATTTAAATTTCATCAGAGATCTCGTTTACCGGTGATTCAACGAGCGGAAGAGTTAAGCATTAAGTACGAGTACAATTGAAGGGGTTTAAAGTTCCATTGAATTCGCGTCTGTAAACCTGAATTAATTCATACTTTGGAAGGTGGAGATGCAACTCGAAGACACGAATTTTGTTTGTTAATTGATTTGTAAATCTGTCTCAGCTATATGCTAATAATTTCATCCCCTTTCTTTCTTTATCCCATCCTTTCGTTTCACTCGAAGATTTTGATTTAGCTTTTAATTATTAATTATTGGATTTATTATAATTACATGTGCAGCTCTTAGCGTTGAACTTTTATTACTGCATGCAGCTTTCTTCTGCCATATGTACTAATTTGAATATTATTGGATTTAAGTAAAAGATACTGTTATATATTAATGAATACGATTCTGCTGTCTGGCGATGTTTCTGTATATTAGTTTCAAGCTCCAAGTGCTATACCCAGGCTACTCGGTTAAGATCATCATCCTAATAATCGGTGTACTCGTAATTATGAAGCCTACGCTGCTCTCAGAACTGAAGATCATACCGGCCTATCAGAAATCAGCCGAATGGCTGGCAGGCCAAATGCAGAAAGCGGTTGTCTTGGGGTACCTTCGTCTACTTAGGGCACACGATTCAGGAAAATTAATATTTAAGTCACTGATAAGTATTCTACGTTTATAGTGCCTGGGCCAGCAATGAAATGGACTTCATGATTATAACCCTTTTAAAACCTATTCGGGGGGGTTCCTTTTGACGAGTCTACCACGAATATTCATATCGCCCTATATGGAAGCGGCGCTTTAACCCTTACGCACCCCTCAAACACGTCATTTTTCAGCCTTTGGGGTTTGTGATAAGAACCCGTTTGTTTTTGATTTTAATGAGAAGATTATATATAAAAACCCCTATACGGAAGCTATTGTCCGACAAAAAAAGTGACGCGTTCGCCCAGTCCGACACCCGAAACATGTCAATTTTGAGCCTTATGGTTTCGTGACTATAACCCTTACCATTTTTGGCACAAAGTTTAAAAATTGAATGTAAAACATCGTGGTAAACTTGTCCGACAAAAAAAATGACGCGTTCGCCCAGTCCGACACCCAAAACATGTCAATTTTGAGCCTTATGGTTTCGTGACTATAACCTCTCGGACAAAGGCACCACGTGATTCATTAACACTTTCTTAAATCATTTATATCTATGTCCGACAAAAATATGGACGGTCCGACAAGAAAAATGCAAAAAAGATGTTTTATTAGTGGTGCTTTTTTTCAGAATAATTATAGACTAAGAAGCATCTGTTTTCAGTTGGCTGTTATGAAGGGCACGTAATTTTTTTGTGAGAAATCCTTAAGAATAACATAAAGAACAGTGATTGAAGAATTCGCAGCCTGAAAAAGTTTAGCTAAATTTTGTGTAAAATTCCGAAAAAAATGACTTCTTGGCTATTTTTTTCTAGTCTTAGTGAAAAGTTCAAAAGAGATAAAAGTTTTGTAATTAAATTTTACATCAGATCTTACTATCTCACTCTTTATTGAACAAGTGAAAAATAATTTGCAAAATAATAACTGTTTTCTACCCTTCAATAAATACTCTAAATACCCTTCAATAAATACTGTAAAAAGGAAATTACGACCCCGTGAAATAATATGGAGCAAAACTGATGTATATAATATACTAATGAAACGGAGCAGCTGATGCCCTTCCTTCTTTTTTTTACTCCCTTTCCTTCATTTGTACATGCGCTGTAGAACGACTTTCTTGGAAGAAAGATCACCGCAGAACACGGAGTAGTATTAGTATACTACTCCGTGCCGGGGAAATTTAAATTCCCATGAAGAAGCTATATTGTCATTATTTTATTAGTATAGAAAAAATAAATTACGGGTACAAGTATATATCTTGAAAAGTACTTATTATCAAATAGTTGAATTTGTTAAAGAAATATAAAGAGATACTTATTTGATTAATGAATATTAATTCATCTAAATTATTCTCAATTATGACATTACTTCTTTGATTTCTACCTTTAGAAACATGTCAGTACAATTTTTCGCATAGAAAGTTGTTTATTCGTTGCTCATTTATCAAATTTAAATGAAAACTGAGCATTAATTACTAAGATATGTTTAATTAAACATGAAAAAATCTCGATTTTTCCCTCTGTTAAATTCCATTTAAGACCGTGTCAAATACGTAAAAATAGACATACTTATAACTCAA